>CM031623.1:11045875-11053375 GCA_018398815.1 Conus ventricosus | reverse complement strand
GGATTTTAATGAAATTTGGTATATAGAAAGGTTATCACACACAAATGGCACTTCCATGTAGTGTTTCAAAATCTGACCGTTAAAAACCGTTATCTTGACATATTGTCCGATTTCGATGAAATTTCATATGTACACAGGCTTTAGCCCAGTGAGGACTAAAATGCCTGTTTCAAAAGTGTATATTGTTTATATAACCGTTAAACCGTTTTTTTGCCGTTATTTTTTTTTTTATATATTGGTGGGTTTTAATGAAATTTGGTATATAGAAAGGTTATCACACACAAATGGCACTTCCATGTAGTGTTTCAAAATCTGACCGTTAAAAACCGTTATTCTTGACATATTGTCCGATGTGGACGAAATTTGGTATGTGCACGCCCAGTGAGGACTAAAATACCGGTTTCAAAAGTGCACATCGGTTAAATAACCGTTTAAAACCGTTATTTTTCCTTTATTCCTTATCTCACAAAGCACTTGGCCGATTTATAAGCGGTTTGGAAAACTGGGAGTACGTGTATATGCTTCGCATCTTGTTTTTTCGTATTTCTTTCATCATCATCGTCTGGGCCCATCAAGACGCACTACGTGAGACGAGACGGAGACGTCACTGCACGTTCATCGGCAGGACGACAGGATCAAGATATACATTCCACATCATCCATCGTCCTTCGCTTCACGAGCTAAGTAACATTTTATTTTCATCACGCAAGCATACGTCGTACATCCAGAAAGGTCTTCAGCAACCCGTCGTACAAGCACAGAACAAGAAACTGGTGCGCACAGTTCAACAAAACTCATCGCATGAAGTGACATTGCCAAAACTGAGTTTTGATTCTTTTCGTTATTGATTTTGTTTATGTCATTGTCAATTGTACATTGACAACAACATCTTCACAAACCACACGCTTCACCATCACATCATTCACCTCGCCCAGGCCGGTCAAAACACATGCTCACCAAATCATCATCAAACCTTAAGAGTCATTACATCATTAGTCATTCCATATCTCGATTTCTGTTGTTTATTGAAGAGAAAAGGAGTGCGGTTATTCCATTCTTCCGCAAGCCCATCAACTGAATGTGTGTGTGACACACACCACGCCACACATGTATTCAGTTATTGTTGAGCAGGCACCTAACACACATGAAACATACCACAGAGAAATAAATGTTCACACACACACACACACACACACACACACACACACACCACACACACACACACACACACACACACACACACACACCACACCACACCTGTATTCAGCTGTTGTTGAGCAGGCACCTAACACACGTGAAACATACCACAAAGAAATAAATGTTCACACACACACACACACACCACACGCACGCACGCACGCACGCACGCACGCACGCACGCACGCACACACACACACACACACACACACACACACACACACACACACACACACACACACCAAGCCAAACCACACTACACCACACCACATATATATTCAGTTATAGCTCAATAGCAGGCACCTAACACACGTGAAACATACCACAAAGAAATAAATGTTCACACACACACACACACACACACACACACACACACACACACACACACACACCACACCACACCACACCACACCACACCACACCACATATGTATTCAGCTATTGTTGAGCAGGCACCTAACACACGTGAAACATACCACAAAGAAATAAATCTTCACACACACACACACACACACACACACACACACACACACACACACACACACACCACACCACACCACACCACACCACACCACATATGTATTCAGCTATTGTTGAGCAGGCACCTAACACACGTGAAACATACCACAGAGAAATAAATGTTCACACACACACACACACACACACACACACACACACACACACACACACACACACACACACCACACCACACCACACCACACCAACCTGTATTCAGCTATTGTTGAGCAGGCACCTAACACACGTGAAACATACCACAAAGAAATAAATCTTCACACACACACACACACACACACACACACACACACACACACACACACACACACACACACACAAAAGAAGGGGGGGGAGGGAGAGAGAGAGAGAGAGAGAGAGAGAGAGAGAGAGAGAGAGAGAGAGAGAGAGAGAGAGAGAGAGGATAGAAAGAGGGGTGGAATGGATGAATAGAAGAAAGGGGGAGCGGCACAGATAGAAAGTGAGGATGACCAGCCGCCGTGGCGAAGTGGTTAGCGTCGCGGACTCCCGGCTGGGAGGTCGTGGGTTCGAATCCCATCAGGAGTCATGTGGATTTTTCTGCCTCGACCGGCTCCTACCAAGAGTTGAGTTGCTGCGGACTCATTTGGGAAGACTGGGACCACACAGTCGAGTTTCATCCACTTAATGGATGCGTTTCTGAGAGTGTTGCTCAAATTTCTTGACCAACACTGCAGGTGCCTGTATCTCTCGGGCCTGGTTGACGCTGGGATATACTATGAAAGGAAGCGTAGAGTACAGCCCTGTCATGTAGTCTCAGACCGAAATGGAAATCCGTAGCATCATCTTAATCATCCTCATTGTCATCGATCAGTTTAAAAAGTCTCAAATTCTGAGGCCCTTTATGCCCTGCTCTGATGGTGACCTCAATTTCGATGTCCTCTCCACGTCTGTGGCCTTGGTTTGGTTCCGTCGGGGTCATCGGTATTGGCGAGTCCATGGGGGCTGTCGTTGGACGGACGTGTTGGCGCCCTCCGGAGGGAGAGCTCACTCACGCCGGCTCCTCGACTAAGCAATTATTGTCGTCAGTAGTGGGCTTAGTAGGTGGTGTCCTGCGTATGTTAGATCAGAACAGGCGCCACTGAACACCACTGAAGTGACTCGGCAGCAGTGCAGTGTCTCCTCCGCTCGGATGCCTCTTGACATTGACTGCTCCCTGTGGATTGCCGGTGCCGGGGCTGCGGCGGGGCCGAGCGGGCTGTGGCTGTGGACGGGTGTCGGAACGAGCGGCGTGGGTGCACTGCCTCTGAGGTGGCGCAGAGGTTGGGACAGAAAAAAAAAGAAAAAAAAGTGAGGATGATTCTATTCTTCCAATTTCAAAGTTTCGGCCACCTGACCTTGTTCAAACGAGAGAGAGAGAGAGAAAAAAAAAAAACAAAAACAAAAACAAACAAACAAAAAAACTACGCAATGTCCATCTTTGACAACTGGACAGATCAAAGAACTGACGTCATAAATTGCATAAGGCCTGACGTCATAATGTGTGATGTCATCAACAAGAAATTGACATTTTCCTGCTATCCAGTTCCACCCAATAATGTGTGTGTGCGTGTGCGCGCGCGCGCGCGCGCGCGCGCGCGGTGTGTGTGTGTGTGTGTGTGTGTGTGTGTGTGTGTGTGTAGTCTTTACACAACATCCTAATGCGTATTGTTGTGTTTTTGAGGCACACTGGTGGAAATGGATATCAGGAAAGTGCCACGATTGAGATCCATTTGAGTAGTTCCCATCCTGTTATTGTGTCTCTGATCTAGTTCCTCAGGATGATCCCCCCCCCCCATTTCCTGTTGATGACACCACACATTATGATGTCAGGCCTTATACAATATATTTATGACGTCAATTCTTTGATCTGTCAAAGATGGACATTACGTAGTTGTATTTGTTTGTTTGTTTGTTTGTTTTTCTCTTCTCCTGAAAAAGGCCACGTGGCCTAAAAATTGCAACATGAAGAGTGGAGCTGTGATTTTGTGTACTGTTTTCTCCCCTTTGGAGGACTATTGCTTTCATTCCTGTTCAGTTTTTGTTAAATGTTATACATGCGTTCACAAACGGAGTCTCGGTTTATAGTCCCATACGAAAGACTTTTCTAGAAATACAGTCAGAATCAATGTTAACGCCGAGGGGAAAAAAATCCCCTCATGTGTCGAAACGCCCTGGCGGAGATTCGAACCCGCCACTCAGGGATCAATCACCAGGATCTCAAGTCCAGCGTTTAACCGAGTGAGCTATTTCACCCCCCCCCCCCCCCCCCCCCCCCCCTCGCCCCCGCTTTAAATTGCAGGAACTCGGCCGTGTAAGCCTAATTCAGAACAGTGAACCGTATTATGACACAAATATACAAATATATCGTGGGAGTAATTTCTGAGTGTATTCCTAGCTATCCATTTTGGTTGTTAACATCATTTGATAATGTAGTTGCTGGTGGTCTTGTGTGGTTGGAACGTGTTGGATCTGATGTAAATATTATATTGAACCTTGGGGGAAAAAAAGAAACAAAAAAAAAGAAAAAATAAAGAGAGAGAAAACATTGAGAAGTGCCATATCTGATAAATGTGTACATGACCTCTCCACCTCTCACACAGGATGAACACCCTGCCTGATCTTATTCTGGCAATACTCCGATAAAGAACTACTGGCGACAGTATATGATCCCCCCCCCCCCCCCCGCCCTCAGCCTTGGATTATGTATAAATCAGTATCACATGACTGGGAACAGACTCGCATCGGATCAGCATCGATACAGATAACATATGAATACCAAGAGCAATATACCATGACACAGATCTTAGCATCCGTTCACTCATTCACTTCAGTCCTATCTCAGCGCAATAACCAACAAATCTACTAAAAAACAATAAACATATTTGAAACAAACACTGACACATTGAAAGGTAGCCGTTGAGCTAGGTTTAGTGGACACACACACACACACACACACACACACACACACACACACACACACACACACACACACACACAAACAATGCTTGCAAAACATAAATCGCGTCTAATGTTACTTTAAGGTAGATAAACGCTAAAAAGAGCGAAATAACACACACACACACACACACACACACACACACACACACACACACACACACACACACACACACACACACACACAACACGCACGCACATGCACGCACACACACACACGCTCGCGCGCTCGCACACACAGAGAGAGAAAGAGAGGGACAGGCAAACAGACAGAAACAGACACAAAGAGAGAGAGAGAGAGAGAGAGAGAGAGAGAGAGAGAGAGAGAGAGAGAGAGAGAGAGAGAGAGAGCGAGGAGAGAGGGAGAGGGGGAGGGAGAGAGAGAGAGAGAGAGGGAGAGAGAGGGAGGGAGAGAGGGAGTTTAATAGCAATTCAGGTGGGCAGATTTTAGATAGAGGAGCTAGCGCATGCGCAACTCGCACTCAGACAGACAAACAAACGGACAGACAGCAGACACGACACACACACACACACACACACACACACACAACACACGCGCGCGCGCGCGCGCGGCGCGCGCGCGCATGTGTGCGCACATGCATGCACGACCCACACAGACACTCACAAACACACACACACACACACACACACACACACACACACACACACACACACACACACACACACACACACACACAGAAACGCGCGCATGGACACGCGCTCACAATCATATATACCTCACAAACCTGTATGCGCGCGCACATACTTATACTCATGACTTAGATTGGATAAACGATAAAGAGAATAACGAGAAAACACACACACACACACACCCCCACACACACACACACACTCCACACAACTCAACACACACACCACACACACAACTCCACACACACACACACACAGACACCACTGGGGGGGACACCACGCAACACACGCACGCACGCACACCATCACACATCCACTACATATACATACAAAACTCGTTAACAGAAACACATACCACACAATGAATACATACTCACACACACACACACACACATAGACACACACAACACACGCACCACGCACACACATCATACCCTTCATTGGTAAAGTCCACACAAGCCGAGGCATCATCACAAGTTGATTATTCAGACACACACCACAACACCACACTCACACGGACACAATACCATAACCGAACGGTTTAGGAAACGATCGAAACACTCTCCACGGACACATTGAGTAGCCTGTAACTTGTTGTATTCACTTGTTGGACCGAAACGTTCGATTCTACTGAACGTCCGGAACATCACACTGAACGCTGACACTCCAAAAATGGCCGTAACCAGGCAGGGTTTTGAAAGACACTTGATACAGTTCAACAGTTGCTGGAGAAGCATGCGACGTGTCTGCAACACTCTCCAGAGCACGGGAAACACTGTAGGTGAACACTTTGTTTTGGATGGACAGGTCATTATCATTGGGCATGTAACGGGCACTTTGAGTGACCTCTGACAAGGTCAGTTCAGCGCACTCCTGACGCACAGTGTCAGTGAAGTTGTTGATGGTTCTGATCGCTGATTGGACAGCGTCTACCACGACAGCATCCGATTGGTTGACGCGCTGCCATTCTAAACACGCACACCAGTGAGGGGAGATCCCAGCGTGGCTGCACGTTCGCTCTTTGGGAATGTCCCTGAAGAGACTAACGCCTCTTTGGTTTATGTCCGCCATCCCTGTACCCTTGAAATTCAGCACATCCAGTAGGGTCTCGTGAATGTCGAACGGTGTGGTGAGTCTCTTGGAATTGGCCTCCAGGTTTCTGACTAGCTCGGGGTAAGCTTTCCTAAACCAGGGTGGCAACCGGAAAGAGAAATAGGGCATGCGCTCTTCCAGTTTCCCCTGGGCTGTCGCCCGGATGTAATTGTACCTGGCCCCGTGGTCAGCCATGAGGATTAGCAATGTGGAACTGAGGTGACCTTTCTCTTCTAACTGTTGCAGAAAAGCCAGCAGGTCGTCATCCAACGCCTGGACCTTGTTGTTGAAATCATGGCTCATTTCAGAATGAAAGCCGAAGAAGAACTTGGGAACGTCTCTGTACATGTTGAACAAATCTCTGAACCAGTTCATGAAGTTGACGTGTCTGGGCTTGGAGCCTAAACATAGAGGCCGATTGTGTTTATACATCCTCTCTGCTGCCAGGTAGAAGGTCCTCATGTTGTGGTCGGTGGGCTGGTTCTGGAAGCCCAGCAGACGGTACTGAAAGGTGCCCACACTCGCCATGTCCTCGGCGTGTGCAGTCACGTAACCCTGCCGGGAAAAGTTCCTCCAGATCCACGGATGATCGTCAACAGTCGATGCCCCCGTGAAACCTCTCCTCGCCTCTGGAAGTTCTTCCTCCATTTTGCCAGTGAGTATGGGTAACAAGGCAGCAGGAGTACCGTCTCCCACGATGTTGTAGCCTGACAGCTCTATCCCTCCGAGGACTTTGAGGTAATAGTCTCTCGTCCTTGGCAAGAGACGAATCCATGCCATACGGGACAGAGAATCAAACCCGAACATGAACACACTCAGGTTCAGGCTGCTGGACGTGTGGGGGCTGGCGTGGCCCTTTGGGTCATGTTGCGGTCCACGGATGTGACGGCGGGCGACGTGGCTGAGGATGCTGGTGGTGGGAACCCGCAGGTGGAGGACCGGAACTGAAAGCCTGGCTCCGCAGGCGGGCCCACACCGGGGGTCCCGGGCCACAGCGGAGTGGATGTTCATGTACCGCTTCCCACTGCTGGACACGCAGGCCACCTTGAAGAAGTCGGATTGCAGAGGGCTG
>CM031623.1:11033375-11040875 GCA_018398815.1 Conus ventricosus | reverse complement strand
ACAATGAAATGAAATACGTGATCCATATGTATATTTTTTGTCAAATCCATCAACAGCAAATAATTCAGTTATCTGCAAATGAAATGCAAACAGAGCGAATCTAACCTTTGTCAACGCACATTTAATTAACCTGCTCATATCTCGCCGCGCGTCAAGGTCTGTCAAGTGATTCACCTAGAAGTGTCCGTACATCTGTCACTACACTGGATACGATCGTACTAATCTTGTCATCTGTCATTTGTCTGCGCTGTTTGAATTAAATCAAGGGGGGGGGGGGGGGGGGGGGACAGGAAAGAAAACGCGGATAATACCTACACCCTGGATAAGCCATTGAAAATAACGACACCAACCTAAACACATTTCAATGTTCGTTACGCAAGAATGTTTGCCCCTAGCATCCAGATCATACAATACTTTGCAGTTGTTGTCACAGGCAGTCTGCAGTCGCGCTTCTGGGAGGTGTGTGTGTGTGTGTGTGGTGTGTGTGTGTGTGTGTGTGTGTTGTGGTGTGTGTGTGTGTGTGTGTGTGTGTGTGTGTGTGTTGTGTGTGTGTGTGTGTGTGTGTGGTGTGTGTGTGTGTGTGTGTGTGTGTTGTGTGTGTTGTGGTGTGTGTGTGTGTGTGTGTGTGTGTGTGTGGTGTGTGTGTGTTGTGTGTGTGTGTGTGTGTGTGTGTGTTGTGTGTGTTGTGTGTGTGTGGTGTGTGTGTGTGTGTTGTGTGTGTGTGTGTGTGTGTGTGTGTGTGTGTGTGTGTGTGTGTGTGTGGTGCACACTCTCGTTATTTTGCTGCCAGTTTCACTCACCAATGTCTGTTTCCGACACTGCAAGCAGGCAGTGAGTGGTAGAGGTACCTTGCTGACGCTCTTCTTTTTCTGAGTGCAAGAAGTGGTAACAATATCGCTGTGTTCACTTTCTCTTTTTGTACTCCCAGTGCTTATAGAACAGGGAGTACTTTAGAATGGGAACGAAAAATGCTGTCTGTGTGTCTGTCTGTCTGTCTGTGTGTCCGTGGTCAGAATGTGTTCCACTCGCTCCAGACAAAACTACTGGGCCGATCTTTCTGAAAATGTGTAGGTATGTTCATTATGGGCCACGGATGATGCCCGATGTTTTAGTTTACCGCTATAGCCGGTACTAACGGCTGTAACGGCCTGTTACGGTTTTTCTTCTTTATGGAATATCTTAGAAAGTATTTGGCCAATTTATAAGCGGTTTGGATGATCTTGTGACAATTTGGAGCCTCTGTCCATATGTAAGTGATGTAATGCTGAAAATGGATTAAACAACCGTTAAAAACCATTATTCTGCCGTTATTTCTTATATATAGGTGGATTTGAATGAAATTTGGTATATAGAAAGGTTATCACACACAAATGGCACTTCTACATAGTGTTTCAAAATTCGACCGTTTAAAACAGTTATTCTTGATATATTGTCCGATTTGGATGAATTTTGATATGTACACAGGCTTTAGCCCAGTGAGGACTAAAATACCGGTTTCAAAAGTGTATATCGGTTATATAAGCGTTAAACCGTTATTTTGTTATATATTGGTGGGTTTTAATGAAATTTTGTATATAGAAAGGTTATCACACACAAATGGCACTTCCATGTAGTGTTTCAAAATCTGACCGTTAAAAAACCGTTATTCTTGATATATTGTCCGATTTGGATGAAATGTGGTATGTACACAGGCTTTAGCCCAGTGAGGACTAAAATACCAGTTTCAAAAGTGTACATCAAAATACCAGTTTCGAAAGTGTACATCGGTCAAATAACCATTAAAACCGTTATTTTGCCTTTATTTCTTATCTCACAAAGCACTTGGCCGATTTATAAGCGGTTTGGAAAACTGGGAGTACGTTTACATGCTTCGCATCTTGTTTGTGTGTTACGTCGCGCCAAGAGGAAAGCTGAACGAAAATACCCGATACTGCATCGGAGGAGTCCACTAGGTAGTGTTGTGGTTGAACTGACCCGCCCAGATGATTATCTCCAGCGCCGCTTTTGACGCAATGTCAGTGTGTGTGGAATCGAACCTGGACCCCTGAAGTTAATCTTCGGGAAGCAGACGCAGCCCTGAGTCCCTGCAGAATGAACAGAGTGATTCTTGACACATGGTCCACTCCGACGGACAAGATGGCAACGTGGATATAGACAGGAACCTACAGTGGGCGACTACCGGTGACTGTTGGCTTCACCGGGAAAACGTCGTCATCGAGATAAAAGAGGACGTGGCAGGAATAAAGAAGACGCGCCCAGCTCTGAAAGGTGAAGTCTAGACTCACAGTGATAAAGTGAGAGATCTTAGGCAGTCGGAGAACGAATAGACCGAATCAGACAAGCAACCAATCGAGAGGTTGAAAACAGTTTGGAATTGAAAGAGAAAGAGAACAAAAAAATCTGGAAGAGAGAGAGAGAGAGAGAGAGAGAGAGAGAGAGAGAGAGAGAGAGAGAGAGAGAGAGAGAGAGAGAGAGACAGAGACAGAGAAATAGAGAGAGGGGACATACAGACAGACAGACAGACAGACACACACACACACACACACACACACACACACACACAACACACACACACACACACACACACACACACACAGAGGGAGAGAACAATCCATGACCCTCACCACAGCTGCGCTAGCGAGGACCCAGTAGCCGGGCTTATCCCAACAGCAGCGTTTCCTTGTCGTCCTCGTCCCTTTCTTCTTATTGACACCGTGTGCGTGAGACGAGACGTCTGACCCGGAGAAAGACACGACGGTCATCGCTAATGGACATGGAACCGAGCACCAGGGACTGGAACGCGGGGACGGCAAAGGTTGAAAGGAAACTACAGAGAGGACAAAGTGGATGGACAAGAGGAGGAGGGAAGAAAGGGAGGGGGGGGGGGTGGGGGGTGGGGGTGAGGTGTGAGAAGGGAGCGTAAAGAAGAAACGTCACGCGACAAGCCACGCATATTTAATCTCTTGATTCCTTGCCCGCCACATTTTAACTTACAGATTCCTGTACGAATGAAATAGGATATTATTCTAGCAGATACGCCCTGTGCCTTACTGCTAACTATGAAACGATGTGACGGATACACAAATGTTTACTAATAACAATCCTTTCAAACTTACATGTCATTCTAATGAACAAGTAAGACCGTACGCAGTTCGCTTTCGTCAAGCTCGCTTCCAGAACAAGCACACTGAGATTCCATAAGATTTGCAGAATCATTCTACTCCGGACAACCCACTTCAATCTTTTAAGTTTACCTCATTCTCAGATGTGTGGTCAATGTTACTATTGAGTGGGCCTTCCATAGACACAAGAAAGCCCAGCAGATTAATAGGAACAATCAAAAAGAACATCACGTGGGTTCTTGATTGATTTGGGGTCCAAGGTCATTCTAACATAGACTGTCCCTATGAAAAGTGTCTTGAAAGTTTTTAAAAACAGTATCTTTTATTACTGGGGCATGCTTGAAAAAGGAAAGTTATCCATGTTTGTTGTACCACAGTTTCAAAATAATATCATAGATTTGGAAAAAAAAGAGTATTGAATGTCTCCCTTAATGTTTACAATTACATCCTGGTGGAAATTTGTTACAGTAAGAACAGACTGAAACAGAACTAAACAGAAAAGATGGCCGCCTGGAGGGATCATAATCTCTACACATCAGGACATAAACGTCATGGGAAAAGAATCTAGTTTCTTAATAGCATGAAAATAATATCACATATCACTTCAGAAGCTGTTTGATGTTGCTTACAGGAAATCAATATTCTCTTTACTTTTCAAATCGAAATTTGGCATCTAAAAGGAAAACACATCTTTGCAGAATAGCTACTTTAGTTGATCAACAAATGTACGCTTAAAACGAGAAAATTTTCTTTATCTTTCATTTTATTTTTGGATGTTTCTTCTTGTATTTGGAATTTTGAAACATAGCCACTTTCATTGATCAACAAATGTACGCTTAAATCGTTCAGATCTTTTTCATATTTCATTTCATGATTTCATACTTTTTTCTTTTATGTATTTAGTATATAGAAACATGCTTACCAGCTCTAAACAAGAATCAAAAAGAAAACAAAAACACTGGAGTCTTGATGATCTTTTTTTCAGGTTAGGTTTGATGTTGTACACTACACGTGGACAGAGTAGTGTGTGTATTTATTTAAAAGCAAAAAGCACTACAGAGATCACCGAAGTCTCTCAGCTGCAATGCAGTGTCTCTTTCAGAAAGGGGCACAGTGCGATCTAAAATGGACAGCTTTCATTAGATCGATATTGTTTTATTGGTTTACTGGTTATGGAAGATGCTTTTCTGTAAATGTCTCCATACGTATCCAGTTGGATTAAAAAAGAACGCATTTACAGCCCGAAAGCATGAAGTAAATATGGTCTTGATGCTGTGTGAGAAATTCAGTATCTTGAATTACCCACACATCATCACAACCATAATCAATTCAGACAACTGCATTCATCTGACACCTATTGTTTTTCCACCCACTTCTGTTTCCCTCATAGAAGATTCCAGGGTAGTCCACATTCTTCAAACTACAACATCATATCTGATGCACCTAACTGCAGAACTGATTCAGATTGAGTATGTTTAAAAAATATATTTTTTGTTTTTTTACCATAGACTAAATCGTCATGGATTCGTGTATTTACATTCAAAAACTTTTTTTTAAGCAAAGAGATTTACAAAGTCATGATAAATAGCTGTCTTACTCTTCCACCATGATACAGAAATACAATTGGGTAATTAGAGTATTTGATTAAAAAAAAGATAATTTAAATGAGCCACTATCTGGCGATGGATAGATAACTCTGCTCTGCTAGAAAGATCTTTACCGGTGGAAACAAAATAAGAAATAGGATTAAAAAGTATCCCCAAATACATATAGGGTTTCATCACTAGCATTAAAACTGCATCGCGCTTTTTTTTCTTTTTTTTTTTCTTTTTGCAGTCGTGTCCCCTTTTCGAAATACAATATTACATTTATTTACGGTAATTTTAAAATGCAGGGATACACCAGCCTCTTTTGAATCATTTAGTCGGCGTTGTAGTCCAGTAACAGTTTCTAAAAATAAGATCACTTCATCGGCCAAATTTATAATTGAAAAGTTCCAAGGCACCTTTATAGAAAGTGGCACCTCGTCTTCTATCATCAAGTGTTTCCATAGCCAGTTCATCCAGGTAGAAAGAGAAGAACACCAGGCTGCAAACATCGTCCTTTGAAATCTTCTCGTGTTGTCATACAATCTGCAATTTCAACATGAAATCGAACACTGCCATTAACTTTAACAGTTACACTTCTGATACATTCACGTAATTTACCTTTTATAAAGTTCTTTAGTAAAGCAGACAAAAGTAGATTTTGATTGATCGTCGAACGCTTTCTCACAATCTTTAGAGGCTACATACGATTTACGTTTATGCATAAACTGTTTCTGTATGAAGGCCTTAATGGTAAATATGTGATCTACTGTTAATAATCGTTCTTGATACCAATTTGATGCTTACCTGTAATGTTATTGACTTTTATGTATTCTTTTAACCGGAATGAAAAGTCCGCTTCTAATGTTGTTTTTTTTTGTTGCGTTAGAAATTTCACCTTTATAGTAAAGTGGCATGCGATGAATTTTGACCAGTTTCAGGGGAATTGTTTTTTTCATCACATAAAAACAAATCATAAAAAAGTGTCACCTCACCACATCGACTCCTGTTAGGTTCACCAAGGATACCACCAGCGCCAGACGATTTACGTTTATTCAGTTTTCTAAGTGCATACATATCAGCCAACAACTTAATCTTCTGAGCGCTTATTTCTGAGCCATATCTTCTTGAGATTTCATCCAGTCTGTTTACAAGCTGGATTCATTTTTACTCGTTTCTTACCAACCTATCGATGCCATGTCCAAAGCGGAGGTTCGTAATGGTTTGCCCTCTAATGCCGACTGTGCTAATACCTTCATCGAGTGCGTCAGCTATGATGCCTTCAAATATATATACTACACATTGTGGGAGTTAGATGGAAGCCTAGACAAATCCCAACTAAAGAACGAAACCACTCCTCAACAGCAACATGTGTGGGTTTTGCACTGGTTACTTTGAGGGTACATGTGCTGGATGGTGTTGATTAGCTTTTGGCCGATGTTACGTTTTGTCCTTGTGGCCCGATGCGCCTCCTGCAGAGTTCATCAAATGCCTTTTTTGAGTCCACGAAGACTTGGTAGAACTCTCTCTGGTGCTGGAAGTGCTTTTCGCAAGCGGTACGTCTGACTTTCCAAAATCAAGCTTGTTTTTAGGCAATAATGACGTCCGTTTGCGACAGAGATTTATTTTAAACGCCTTCGGACAACAATTTGCTGGCGTGGCTGATCGAACTTACATTGCGATGGTGGCAATCTTAGAGATTCTTTCTCTGGAAGGGTAACGATTGCCGATTGAGTTCGTGGCTAAAACCACTCAACAATCAATTCAAAATCAATTTTGCCTATCGCCCCCACTGGGACATAGGCTGCCGACAAGGTCCCTCCAGCTGTCTCTGTCCTGGGCCAGTCTCTCCAGCTGCCCTCATGTGTGGTCCATCTCCTTGACATCTGCGTCCAGGTCACGTCGCCATGTGTTCCTCGGCCGGCCTCTCTTCCTTTTTCCCTGGGGGTTCCACCTGAGGGCTTGTCTCGTGGTGTTGGTAGTTGGCTTACGCACTCAACCACTCAACAGTGTGCCAGAGTTTGTTGCAGATGGCAGAGAAGACATCAGTTATAGCCTCTACCATGTTTGAATGTTCACCAGGAATGTCGCAAATGTCTTGCCGTCTTGCATATTTCAACGGCTTCACCTCTACTCGAATGTTTTCAGATAACTTCGCAAAAGTCGTGTTCATGTGATGAAATGTGTGCTGGCATACTTGTGTCTCTGTTACTCTGTAGAATTTCAGATCAGCACACAGTCCATCTTCTCCTGATGTCCTCGCCCTGCCTGAGACAGTTGCCGACCTTTTCCTGAATGGTACCCACTTTACTTTGGTTCTGTTCGGTGAAGCCTTTTATATTCTGTTTAACAAACTTTCTTCATGTTGTTGTATAGGTTTTTCTCATTCTTCACACTGTTGTTCAATCCAGCATTCCTTTCATTCTTCGTTTCCCAAACCAGCTAATGGACAGCCACAGCACCACCATCACTACGGATACAACTTCCAACAACGAAAAGCAAGGAACGGTTTAACAGTTCCCTGATATGAGACCTATCATTAACAATAGGAAATTCAAATTAAATGTCCTCTTCAAGACAGCAAAGACAACATCAGCGCTTTTCAGACTGACACCTCTATGGAAGGACAACAGCATGTCCCTGAAACACACGATCAGGCTCCTGCATACAAGGGCATTTCCCACCTTTTGTGTGCGTGCGAGACATGGACCATCGCAGCGGATCTGGAACGATAAACCCAAGCCTGGAAGCGTTACCGCCAAATACTAAACGTCAGCTGCACTGACCACGTC
>CM031623.1:11002931-11023275 GCA_018398815.1 Conus ventricosus | reverse complement strand
AATTCCTCAAAACATTTTGAACCAATTACAACAGTACGTCAATCATTTCTGCTAAACACCGTGGAGCCTATCTCGACACAATGGCTGCATTTTAAAAAAAATTTCATTTACACTTAAAACAATTAGTGTAGAAAATGCTAGATCGCTGACTTAGTTTGACATGTGCTACGTGAATAGCGGAAAAGAAGAATGGGATCCAAGTTGTTCGTATTCTTTTGTCTCCTCCCAGGGAGTGACCCGCACACCGTTCGTCCCGGCACCCTATGCACAGCCACAACCGTGTATGTCCCGTCTCAGCCCCAGCATCAGCAGTCCGCACAGAGCAATCTCAATTGCATTGTGTGACATCAGCAGACAAACGTTTATGACTTGGATGGCCCGTCTTCCTAGTCACCATACGATATTCAACACACCGAAAGGGAACGCCTTTCTGGTGAACCAAACAATATCAATACATTTAAGTTAACGTCCTTCTAGTGAACCAAACAATATCAACACACCAATGTGAACGCCTTTCTAGTGAACCATACAATATCAACACACCAATGTGAACGCCTTTCTAGTGAACCAAACAATGTCAACACACCAATGTGAACGCCTTTCTGGTGAACCAAACAATATCAACACACCAATGTGAACGCCTTTCTAGTGAACCATACAATATCAATACATTTAAGTTAACGCCTTTCTGGTGAACCATACAATATCAATACATTAAAGTTAACGCCTTTCTGGTGAACCATACAATATCAATACATTAAAGTTAACGCCTTTCTGGTGAACCATACAATATCAACACACCAATGTGAACGCCTTTCTAGTGAACCCAACAATGTCAATACATTAAAGTTAACGCCTTTCTAGTGAACCATGCAACATCAATACATTAAAGGGAACATCCTTCTAGTGAACCATACAATATGAATACAATAAAGTTAACGCCTTTCTAGTGAACCATACAATATCAACACACCAATGTGAAAGCTTTTCTAGTGAACCAAACAATGTCAATACATTAAAGTTAACGCCTTTCTGGTGAACCATACAATATCAATACATTAAAGTGAACATCCTTCTAGTGAACCATACAATATCAATACATTAAAGTGAACGCCTTTCTAGTGAACCATACAATATCAATACATTAAAGTTAACGCCTTCTAGTAAACCATACAATGTCAATACATTAAAGTGATCATCCTTCTAGTAAACCATACAATATCAAGAGATTAAAGTGAACGCCTTTCTAGTGAACCATACAATATCAATACATTAGAGTGAACGCCTTTCTACTGAACCATACAATGTCAAAACATTAAAGTTAACGCCTTTCTAGTGAACCATACAAAATCAATACATTAAAGTGAACATCTTTCTAGTCATCTCAGAATAGCAATACATCATCAAAACATCAAACTTAGCATCGTTCTAATCACCATACACTTTCAATACACTAAACTTAATGTTTTGTAATTACCATACAGTAGCACATACACCAAAGTTTACGTATTTCTGTTCACCATAACAACACCATGACACCGAAATTAACGTCTCCATCTTGACTTGACTTGACTTGACTTCTTTGTGGTCAAATAGCAGGTTTGTTGTCATTTTTGTTTTCTTCGATATCTCAATTTTCCATGTAACCCAGCCAATCCTTAAAGCTGACACAAAGAATTTTTTCTCCACTGCTAACGTCAGTGCCATACAATTTTCTAGTCAAACCATTCAACTGCACAGAGCAGCGTGAATGCAGGATCTGTACAATCGTTAAAAAAATCTGACTTTGAAATTCAATGATTTCCAGCCCAATAACTAACTTACGATTGACAGGACAGTTAACCGTTCTGCACCTTTGAGAACTATTCTGCTGGAGAGTCAATAAAAAAGTGAATTTGGCGCCAGGGCAGTTTTGTCACGTCTGTCACAGAAGAAGACTGCAGCGTGAGGAGGGAGCCAGGGATCATCAACCGAACTTCGTTAGAATCGTTTCAGCAGTCTACCATGCACAGTGTAGACGCTCACTGACTAGCCCGCTCACTTGAACGAAAACGTCTCTAGCGCCCATTTTTGTTGTCTTTAGCCATTTTTGACGTACCTCACGAATTTTGTCGTACCTCACGAGTTTTGTTCCCAATTTGGTAACCATTTTTGTCGCCCTTAACTGCTTTTGTCGTCCGGTGACAAAAGTGGTTGATGTAGACGACAAAACTCGTGAGGTTGCCCCGGACAAATGGACGACATAAGTGGTTGTGGCGACATAAATGGTTGTTAAGTGACGACAAACATCGTAAGGTGCGACATAAATGGTTGAAATGGACGACAAAACTCGTGAGGTGATACATACAATGTCAATACATTAAAGTTAACGCCTTTCTGGTGAACCATACAATGTCAATACATTTAAGTTAACGCCTTTCTGGTGAACCATACAATATTAATACATTAAAGTTAACGCCTTTCTGGTGAACCATACAATATCAATACATTAAAGTTAACGCTCTAATGGTGAACCATACCATATCAATACATTAAAGTTAACGCCTTTCTGGTGAACCATACAATATCAATACATTAAAGTGAACGCCTTTCTAGTGAACCAAACAATATCAACACACCAAAGTGAACGCCTTTCTAGTGAACCATACAATATCAACACACCAAAGTGAACGCCTTTCTAGTGAACCATACAATATCAACACACCAAAGTGAACGCCTTTCTAGTGAACCATACAATATGAACACACTAACGTGAACGCCTTTCTAGTGAACCATACAATATTAATACATTAAAGTGAACGCCTTTCTAGTGAACCATACAATACCAATACATTAAAGTGAACATCCTTCTAGTGAACCATACAATATCAATACATTAAAGTGAACATCCTTCTAGTGAACCATACAATATCAATACATTAAAGTGAACATCCTTCTAGTGAACCATACAATATCAATACATTAAAGTGAACATCCTTCTAGTGAACCATACAATCTCAATACATTAAAGTGAACATCCTTCTAGTGAACCATACAATATCAATACATTAAAGTTAACGCCTTTCTAGTGAACCATGCAATGTCAAAACATTAAAGTTAACGCCTTTCTAGTGAACCATACAAAATCAATGCATTAAAGTGAACATCTTTCTAGTCATCTCAGAATATCAATACATCACCAAAACATCAAACTTAGCATCGTTCTAATCACCATACACTTTCAATACACAAATCTTGATGTCTTTGTTATTACCATACAGTAGCACTACACCAAAGTTTGCGTCTTTCTATTCACCATACAACACCATGACACCGAAATTAACGTCTCCATCACACGTTACTAAAGTGTTGAAATGACACAAAGACTTCTTGTGGTCAAATAGCAGGTTTGTTGTCATTTTGTTTTCTTCGATAGCTCAATTTTCCATGTAACCCACCCAATCCTTAAAGCTGACACAAAGAATTTTTTCTCCACTGCCAACGTCAGTGCCATACAATTTCTAGTCAAAAACCCTTCAACTGCACAGAGCAGCGGTGAATGCAGGATCTGTACAATCGTTAAAAAAAAATCTGACTTTGAAAATTCAATGATTTCCAGCCCAATAACTAACTTACGATTGACAGGGCAGTTAACCGTTCTGCCTCTTTGAGAACTCTTCTGCTGGAGAGTCAATAAAAAAAGTGAATTTGGCGCCAGGGCAGTTTTGTCACGTCTGTCACAGGAAGAAGACTGCAGCGTGAGGAGGGAGCCAGGGATCATCAACCGAACTTCGTTAGAATCGTTTCAGCAGTCTACCATGCACAGTGTAGACGCTCACTGACTAGCCCGCTCACTTGAACCGAAAACGTCTCTAGTGCCCATTTTTGTCGTCTTTAACCATTTTTGACGTACCTCACGAATTTTGTCGTACCTCACGAGTTTTGTTCCCAATTGGGTAACCATTTTTGTCGCCCTTAACTGCTTTTGTCGTCCGGTGACAAAAGTGGTTGATGTAGACGACAAAACTCGTGAGGTTGCCCCGGACAAATGGACGACATAAGTGGTTGTGGCGACATAAATGGTTGTTAAGTGACGACAAACATCGTAAGGTGCGACATAAATGGTTGAAATGGACGACAAAACTCGTGAGGTGATACAAGTGGTTCAGGACGACAAAAAAAACGGCGCAACAAACGTCGCTTTGCGCTGTTATGTCCGGGAGCCGGAATGCCTCAGTGGTAGAGCGCCGGACTCGTAATCTTAGTGATCCTGGGGTTGCGGGTTCGAATCTCCGCCGGGCCGTTTCGGTACAGGGGATTTTTTCCAGCGGAGTTAACATTCGTTCTGACTCCATTTCCCGTACAATCCTTCGAATGAGACTATGAACCGAGGTTCCGTGTGTGTACGCGCGCATAACATCTTGCACACACGTATAAATTCCACCACCAACTTTCGGAAGAGAAGGCCAGTTTGGCCGTTGGTATGGATGACACGTTACACATAGCATGCACCCTGCGTGAGAAATGGAAAGAATGAAGGAAGTAAGTAAACTGAGTGAACGATATTGAACTATACTGACTGGATGACACGGGAAACGACTGAATGAAGCGTCAGCTGGCAGCTCTTCAGTCGGCCACTACCCAGGTAGGCAGCCCGTTGTGTAAACGAGTGTGGATTCGAGCTTGGTCTCTAGCCGAGGGTAGGCGCTATATACGTATTTATAATAATAATAATAATAGATGTCTAATAATAATAATAATAATAATAATAATAATAATAATAATAATAATAATAATAATAATAATAACAATAATAATGATACCTGCTTCTCACTTAGCACCGATCAAGAAAACAGGAGAACATTTCGGACTTCTCATCTTATCAATCAGCTGCTATTTTGGGGAGGGGTAGGAAGCGGGGGAGGCGAGAGGAGGTGATGGAGGGTGGTAGGAGTGGAAAGGGAAATAACGACGGAATATACATAGAAAAAAAAACAAACACTTTTCAACCTCTTCTCTATAAAAGCAACAATAATCTCGTTCGTGTAGAAGATAGTTAGCGGGTTTTTTTGTTTTGTTTTTTGTTGTTTTTTTAACAGGGAAAGGTACCGAATTAGAAACCAGATGCACTGGACTTCGTCCTTGTTGTTTGTGTGTCTCTTTAATTATGAACACTGAATTTGTCGAACGACGTGATTCTGTAAACGTCACTGTGACTGCCAGGTAAAACTGTTGGTATTCACCAGCTCGCTGACCCGCAGAATATCGAGCAACAACCGTAGGTTCTGGCATAATTGACGTGATTTCAGCAGCGTGGTCTACATGGCCACCCATGTAAACACAGGGCGCACAGAGCAAAAAGTGACAACACACGTGAAAACACAGGGCGCACACACCAAAACGTGACAACACACGTGAAAACACAGGGCGCACACACCAAAATGTGACAACACACGTGAAAACACAGGCGCACACACCAAAAAGTGACAACACACGTGAAAACACAGAGCACACAGACCAAAAAGTGACAACACACGTGAAAACACAGAGCACACAGACCAAAAAGTGACAACACACGTGAATGGGCACACAGATCAAAAAGTGACAACACACGTGAATGGCCACACAGACCAAAACGTTACAACACACGTGAAAACACAGGGCCACACAGATTAAACAGTGAGAACACACGTGAAAACACAGGGGCACACAGACCAAACAGTGAGAACACACGTCAGAGTTGAGACAGTTGTCAATTCTATAGAGGCTGAGAATTCAGTTTGCATAACAAAACATAAAAGGCTGTTAACGGAAAACTGTTCACTTGGAAATGCATCCTGTTTACTTGCAAATGCATCCTGTTTACTAGCAAATCCATCCTGTTTACTTGCAAATCCATCCTGTTTACTTGCAAATCCATCCTGTTTACTTGCAAATGCATCCTGTTTACTTGCAAATCCATCCTGTTTACTTGCAAATCCATCCTGTTTACTTGGAAATCCATCCTGTTCATTTAGAAATGCATCCTGTGTGCTTCGAAATCCATCCTGTTTACTTGAAAATCCATCCTGTCCATTTGGAAATCCATCCTGTTTACTTGGAAATCCATCCTGTTCATTTGGAAATCCATCCTGTCTACTTGGAAATCCATCCTGTCCATTGGGAAATCCATCCTGTCTACTTGGAAATCCATCCTGTCCATTGGGAAATCCATCCTGTCTACTTGGAAATCCATCCTGTCCATTGGGAAATCCATCCTGTCTACTTGGAAATCCACCCTTTCTACTTGGAAATCAATCCTTTCTACTTGGAAATCCATCCCGTCTACTTGGAAATGCATCCTGTTCATTTTGAAATCCATCCTGTTTACTTGAAAATCAATCCCGAGACTTATTCGATTGTTACTATCAAACAACATTTTTAAAATAATGTTCTCTGTCTCCGTTTCAGACATATATCATAGTCTAACGCTTTTCCCCAGTTGTATCAACCCCCCACCCCCCACCCCCACCCCGTCTCGTCCCGGTCCCCCTTCACTTCCTCCTCCCACCCCCTCACCCCGTCCTCCATCCCGCTACTGCCGCCCTTCCTGTATACACACACCTAGAATCAGACAAAGAGAGAGCTGCCACAAGAAGAGACGAGGGAGAGAATAGTAAATAGACATTGGCCGATTGACGTAAGTATCCCCCCCCCCCCCCCGTCCTGTCTCTCTCTCTCTCTCTCTCTCTCTCTCTCTCTTTCTCTCTTTCTCCGTCTCTCTTTCTCTCTTTCTTTCTCTTTCTCCCTCCCCCTCTCTCTCTCTCTCTCTCTCTCTCTCTCTCTCTCTCTCTCTTCTTTCTTTCTCTCTCTTTCTTCTGTCTCTCTCTCTCTCTCTCTTTCCTCTCTCTCTCTCTCTCCTCTCTCTCTCTCTCTCTCTCTCCTCTCTCTCTCCTCTTTCTTTCTCTCTATCTCTCTTCTCCGTCTCTCTCTCTCTCTCTCCTCTCTCTCTCTCTCTCTCTCAGCATACAACTTTAATGCTCCCCTGCGTAATACGTGCTGGAGTTTCACAATACCACAGAAAGAAGAATTCAACTTCCCACAGGAGAGGAGGGTGGGAGGGGAGGGGAGGTATGGGCAGGAACGGAGTGAAGTCACCTTGGTAAAACTCACCATTGCAGACACACCCATCTGGACAATTGTGAAAGACTTATTTGCTCTTGCGACATGGCGTCCCTGGTGGAAATCGTTACGGAGAGACAGACGGACAGAGACAGAGACAAAGGAAGATGTGCCGTAGAAGTGTGTGTGTGGTGTGTGTGTGTGTGTGTGGGGGGGGGGGGGGGGGGGGGGGGGGGGGGGGGGGGGGGGGGGGGGGGGGGAGAGGAGAAACTGACGGTGGAAGACTGTCGGTACACATAATTTCAGAACGAAAAAACCCCCTGCCCCCTCCCTCCCCCCCCCTCCCCAACTTCCACCTCCACCCTCAGCCCCTCACCCTTACACTTGCTCTCCCCCCCCCCCCCCCTCCACCCTTTCTTCCACTTCATCCATAATCGTTTTATTTTCAATTCATTCTGTTGTTCTGTCCGCCTGTCTTTCTAGGTTTCTCTCTTTATTGAATCACATCATATTCCTCACTTAGTGGTGACCTAGCTAGAGTAAACGTAATTCGGTCAAAACACAATGACGCGCCGTGCAGTTTTAGGTTTAACAGTACACGATCCCATAAACTGTTTCACAGAAAACAATCCTGTTAGATTTCAATACAGAGCACAATCATGTCAGATGTTTTACAAGGGCAATCCTGTCAGATGCTTTAAAAAGAAAACAGGCCAATCTGGGGGGAAAAATTAACACCCTGAAACTTCTTCTGGAGAACCATTTGCGTTATTCAACAGAAACTATTTCGCATCACGTGTTTTGTAGTGCACGCACCGACTCCTTCACTTGTATAGAGCTTGTAGTGGTTTCCACTGCCTAAAATGTTGGCCATCTCTACGTCGTCATCTTCCAGCCCTGAAGAACCTGACGGCTCATTTCACTAGACAGCACTTTCAACAAGCAGAGATGATACTAATGGGAAAGCATGAGAGTAAGCTCTCACTGCTCCACCTTTGCCGGCACCTCTTTGACAGTGGAATAGTTCAGCAACTTTCCAGGCTTGAGTCTGAACCACACTGGCGTTGTCGTGTACATATTAGGCACCGAATCCCCCCCCCCCCCCCCCCCCCCCCCCCCCCCCGGAAGACATTCAATTGGGCCCGACGCTACTGATTCTATGAAGCGTTAGGGTGTGGGAATACGGGAGGGTTTTAGCTTGGGGGGTTGTCCAGGACGGGGGAAATCGTGATGGTATTGCTTAAGTGCACTAAGTTGATGTATTATTAGTCAGGCTTAACACACCAAGGGTATCGTTGCACTCATACACGCATATGCACACTCATGCGCAAACCAAACATTCGCCTCTCTCTGGGAATGGGATGTCACGCATTCGTTTCTCTCCTAACACGACTCAGAACAAGAAATACAATTTCTATGCTACTTATAATTAATCATGAACAATCAAATCACACACACAATGAAATATCAAAACATAAAAGATCAATACTTCCTAATCCCGGGTTATAATAAAAATGACTTCTTACCTGGCCAGGTTTTCACACACACAACCACGCTTTCACACCACACCACAGTTCTTGAAAAAAGTCTCTTCACGTCTTCTTCAGCACTGCTTGATGGTGATGCCCTTGGTTGACTGGCTCCAGGCTTCAGGACTGGGTCTTCGTGGTTGTCTCTGGGATCTCGACGTCGAACTCTTCTTCTTCGTCTTCTTCACCCACCTCTGGGTTCAAATTCAGTTTGTCTGTCTTCACCCACCTCTGGGCTTCAAACTTAGTTTCCTTCTCTTCCAGCTTGTCTTTAACTCTAAGACCTTGCTGTCTCTTCTATCTCCAGACCACGTTTCTCTCGACCCTTTCTCTGTCCTGCTCACTCCTCTCCTCTCTCTCTCTCTCTCTCTCTCCTCAGCCTTCTCTCTCTCTCTCTCCTGGTGTTGTTTTCGACACGTTGTTCTCCCTCAGTTTATATAGGGAGGGAAACAAAGGACTCCCCTTCGGGCCATGCCTTTGTCCACGCTGCTTCTCAAGCCCCTAGTTCACAAGTACCCTGAATTCTCCACTCGCTACATTCCACACACATCAGCAGTTACACACACCCCTACCTAATTGATTAGCAAACACACACTTAGCCCCAGATGGACATCGAAAAATTCCCGCCGACTTCGGTGGTCAGTTAACACAGTAATTATCTTAAGGAGGTTACTACAACCTCCACACGCATTCAGCCAGCCTGACAATAGAACCAACACAGTGACCCACGGCAATACCATCTGAACAAATCCAAGGCCCCCTGCTCTTCACTGACTGTTTACACAAGAACCTCAGCTGACCGAGCATTCAGCACGCACTTGGAGCGCCGAGGTCGTAGTGGTTACACCCCTTCCCCCTTTCGCCACTGGCAGGTCCGAACTCTCTCCTAGGTGTTGTTTGTCATCTGACCACTTCGGCCCCCTTCACACAGTTCGGCCGTGTGCGATGGGTAAGGTACCCTGGTTAATTGGTCTATTACCTATTTGTATGCCACGTACACTGTCCCTTTGCATCCAAGCGTCTAATGCCTTTTGTGAGAGGTTTCACGCTCCTTGACAGGGGTCGTTCTACAATAAGTTACGCAAAGCTAAATGCCTGGCTGTAGCAGAGGTCGGGGGTATTCTGTGAGAGATGATTACACAGGTGTGATTCTGATTTTATTTTGATGTTAGGGTTGCTTCACATGGTTGCATGGATTAGGCAGTTGTTGTGGTGTGTGTCTAATAGAGGCGTATGACCACGTGCACCGTGTGCAATTCGGCGAAACTTTCGCTGAGCATCATGAACGAGGTAGAGTTGAGCCGCTGCTAGGAAGTCAGCGACTCTTGACTTACGCCTTTGAATTCTTTGAGGAATCGATAAACAGTAAACAAGTGGGGTATTTTTTTGCTCTCATAAGAAAACCTAACACAGAGTAAATTTTATTATGTGGTGAGAACACCACAATATTATGGACTGTGGTGTGTCTCTATTTGACGCCAGGAGCGCAGACACAACCAGCCGTGTCTCCCTGATGAGTTCCGACCCAGCGGACGAAAGGCCTCGGAGCAGGCAATACAAATATATCTGCCTTCAAAAGGGATTGCGATGGTTCCCTTATGCAGCTAGCGAAGAGTTTTCATATCTGTAACATATTTTCTTAATTTCATGTTCCCAGTTTCTCCATCTTCAAACTGCCCACCCCCCCCCCCACCCCTTCAGTCCAAATCTTTGCCAAGTCATTACTATGAAGACAGTTCAGTTGTTGGCCTGCGCTTGTTTTTTCTCCCACTATTAGATTGTTCGTCTATGTATTTGTCTGACTTGATTCAAGTTTAAAAGGCTGTGCCAGTCTTGAATAAAAGTTACTCTGTGTTAGGTTTTCTTATGGGAGCAAACGTTACCCCACTTGTTTACTGTTTTTCGTTTACTGTTCCCTACCTCATTTCATTTCCGATTTTGTCTTTGAGGAATATCGATCTGTGGCAACACTCCTCCTCCGGACTCGTTTCTGGACTGATCACTTCAGTTGGGCCCATGTCGTTCCAGCTGTCTTCACTTCAGACCCTGCCGGGTGTCGGCGGAAGCACATCCGATAGATCGGCCACTGTGTGCCGGGTGTCGGGGAAAGCACATCCGATGGATCGCCCACTGTGTGCCGGGTGTCGGGGGCAGCACATCCGATAGATCGCCCACTGTGTGCCGGGTGTCGGGGGCAGCACATCCGATAGATCGGCCACTGTGTGCCGCTGACATCGTAATACTGATGAAAGAGAAGGCTGCACGATCAGTACGTAGAGAGGTGTCCGAAACAAAACAAAATCCATCAAAATCGGAAATGAAATGAGGTAGGGAACAGTAACCCCACTTGTTTACTGAAAAAAATCCATCGTTTGAGGCACACGACGTTGACGATTGGCGGTGGGATGAGAACGGCAAATGAAACAAACTGCGGCGTTCCTGAAACACGACAAAAAAGCAGAAGAGCACACAAAACAAAGTGTGAAGTAACGACGATTTAATGCACGACACAAAACAGGACAAGAAATTTTCGGCAAAATGCCTTCCTCAGCGACAAAAAAATACAGACATAAACATGCACAATACTCCCCTTGTGAAGCCAAAGTGGTGGATGAGAGAAAGCTTACTTCCATTTGAATCCAATTTCTCTCTTGTATACAAAGGTAGTCGGTTGTCTGACGCTACTTTTGTTGTCAGAGTTGTTGTTGTTGTTGTTGTTGTTGTTGTGGTGGTGGTGATGGTGGCGGTGGTGGTGGTGATGGTGGCGGTGGTGGTGGTGGTTTACATCAGTCCTCACGGAATGGAAATAAAGGATGAGTTGTTGAAGAGACTGAAACTGTCATTAAATCAAGGCAAAGGACTAACAGGCGCGGGGGCAGGCTCACGCGCTCACACAAATGCACACACACACACACACACACACACACACACACACACACACACACACACACAACACACACACACACACACACACACACCTCACAAACACACACACACACACACAACACACACACACACACACACACACACACACACACACACACACACACACACACTCACGCACTCACGCACTCACGCACGCACGCACGCTCACACGCACACACACACGTACGCGCGATCGCACGCACGCACGTATACGCGAGAGCGCGTACACAATCAGAGAGAGAGAGAGTAAGGTAGTAAGGTAAGGTGATGTTGCTTATAGCCCAGCCGACCGCAAAGGGCCATAATTATCAGGGCTGACACCGCGTTGAAGTCAACTCACAATTCATTCATTCATACAACTCTCTAAAATCATTTTCTAAAAACCCACCCGACATTTTGTTAACGATCTTTCCACTATAGAATATCAGATCCGATGAAAAACGTTGATCTCTTTCACGAATTCAAAGATCGCATCAGGTGGAACATCTCTGAACAAGGTTTTCATGGAATCTGCTGTGAAATGTTTGTGTCTCACATCATGCAAGTCCTATCAGTCTAAAAGAATATGTTTCATTGTGAGTGGTACATGACATGGAATGCACCACAGAGCTTCTTCGCTCTTTAAAAGGTACAAAGGAGTAAAATACGAATGGTCGGTGTGCAGCCGGCACAGAACCGTTTCCTCTTTGCGACCACCTGAGGTAGATTTTGAGAAATTCTTTTAGGTTTGGACGGATCTGAAAGAGTTTGTTATCCGTCTGTGTATTTCCATCGTCCTGCCAGAGGTCTCTGACATAATCATTAACGTTTGGTTTTTGATCTGTGTAGGGGATAGATATGTTAGGTTCCCTGTTGTGGCATTCTTGGCCAAACGATCGGCCATTTCATTTCCTCCAATGTCACCATGACCGGGAACCGAAGCCAGAACAATGTTGTGACCTTCCGCTTTCAACATGGTAAACAGTTAAAAAAAAAAAGGTTTAGAAGTTCGGGATGATGGAGGTTACCGCCAGCTATGGCCTCCAAAGCTGACAGCGAATCAAAGTCAGAACGTTCTTGTTTGTGGATTGAGAGACTATCTTCAATGCTAGAACCAGGGCTAAGTTCACCAGAGTAAACAGAAACGTCTGACGGAATATGCTTTAACAATATTTGAGAAGGAGCACCAGCAGCAGTGGCGAAATGGTTAGCGTCGCGGACTCCTGGCTGGGATGTCGTGGGTTCAAATTCCATCAGAGTCATGTGGGTTTTTCTGCCCCGACCGGCTCCTATCCAGAGTTGAGTTTGCTGCGGACTCAGTT
This sequence comes from Conus ventricosus, assembly GCA_018398815.1. Taxonomy (NCBI): domain Eukaryota; kingdom Metazoa; phylum Mollusca; class Gastropoda; order Neogastropoda; family Conidae; genus Conus; species Conus ventricosus. Next base: position 11,010,440 of record CM031623.1, on the reverse strand, counting down.
GGGAAGACTGGGACCACACAGTCGAGTTTCATCCACTTAATGGATGTGTTTCTTAGAGTGTTGCTCAAATTTCTCGACCAACACTGCAGGTGCCTGTATCTCTCGGGCCTGGTTGACGCTGGGATATATTATGAAAGGAAGCGTAGAGTACAGCCCTGTCATGTAGTCTCAGACCGAAATGGAAATCCGTAACATCATCTTAATCATCCTCATTTTCATCGATCAGCATTAAAAAAAGTCTCAAATTCTGAGGCCCTTCATGCCCTGCTCTCATGGTGACCTCAATTTCGATGTCCTCTCCACGTCTGTGGCCTTGGTTTGGTTCCGTCGGGGTCACCGGTATCGGTGAGTCCATGGGGGCTGTCGCTGGACGGACGTGGTGGCGCCCTCCGGAGGGAGAGCTCACTCACGCCGGCTCCGCGACTAAGCAATTATTGTCGTCAGTAGGGGGCTTAGTAGGTGGTGTCCTGCGTATGTTAGATCAGAACAGGCGCCACTGAACACCACCGAAGTGACTCGGCAGGAGTGCAATGTCTCCTCCGGTGGGTTGCCGTCTGACGACTTGACATTGACTGCTCCCTGTGGATTGTCGGTGCCGGGGCTGCGGCGGGGCCGATCGGGCTGTGGCTGTGGACGGGGTGTCGGAATGAGCGGCGTGGGTGCACTGCCTCTGAGGTGGCGCAGAGGTTGGGACAGCAAAAAAAAAAAAAAAATTGAGAAGGAGCACCAGGGCAATAGGTTGCACAGGCCACTCCATCTTCAGACTTGGAATCGTCAGTGAAAATTTTCTGATAGGATGGGAATTTTGAACAGAGATCGGCAAACAATGCCTTGTATGCTGGAGACCTGGTGGATTCTTTGCGAAAACCTACAAGATCAAGGCGGATTTCTGGTGTGAAAAAGATCCACGGAGGCTTATCTAGAAACTTGGAGAAGTCAGACACAACTCCTAGATCAAGACCTGCACGCTGCGCTTGAAGCTGCATACCAAGTCCAAACGGAGGAATACAGTTGGATTTTTTTTCGATTTTAATTTGAAATTGAGGGTTCAAAACAGTCATAGGCAGGGTTTTCCGGTTCAGAGAACAGTCTGAGATAGTTGTTCAAGGATAGCCTGCAGTTAGATAGTGAGGGTTCACCTGCCTCTGCATACAGGCTGTACACAGGGGTGGTGCGGAATGCTCCAAGACAGAGACAAAGCTCTTTATGGTGAATAGGGTCCAAGAGCTTCAGGTAAGAGGGTCTTGCATAGCCGTAAACAGCACAACCATAGTCCAGTTTGGAACGGACCAAGGCTCTGTACGGGTGCAGCAAAGATTTTTTTTATCAGCGCTCCAGTCAGTGTGTGCTACGACCCGCAGAATGTTCAAAGCTTTCTGGCAAGAGGGTTTTAAGTTTTTAATGTGACTAAGAAAGTTGAGTTTTTGGTCAAAAATAACTCCTAGAAATTTGGCTGCTTTGCAGCTGGAATGAGAGATTTCCCTATTTGGATTTCAGGATCTGCAAAGAACTGTCGAAAATTATGGAAGTGAATGCATTATGTCTTTGTAGCAGAAAAAGTAAAGCCATTTTCTTCCGCTCACAGATGAATTTTATCCAAACAAAGCTGGAGCCTGCGCTGAACACTTGGGTACAAGCTTCCAGTGACACGGACAGCAAAATCATATACAAACAATGAGCAGTCGGAGTCCTGTTAAATTGAGTTAACAATGTTGCTGATTTTGATGTATAAGAGGGCAGGAGACAGTATGCTCCCTTGTGGAACACCCAACTCCTGCTCGTGAACATAAGAGAGGGTGGTGCCAACGCGAACCTGAAACTGTCGTTCTGCCGAAATTTTTTTTTTATTTTTTTTTAATTAAAACTGGAAGATGATCCCGAAAACCAAGATCATGGAGATCATGAAGTATCCTAGATTTCCAGGGCCTTATCCAAGTCAAGGAAAATAGCTACTGCATGTTGTTTATTTAGAAGGCGTTTCGAAGTGTTGATTCCTGACGGATCAGATGGTCCACTGTAGTCCGATGTTTGTGGAAACCACACTGTTCTTTCACCAGAAGGCCATCGGTTTTGATTTTCCACATGAGTCTAGCACTGATCTTTTTTTCCAAACGTTTGCAGATACAGCTGGTCAAAGCTATCGGACGGTAATTTGATGGGTTCGAAAGATCTTTTCCAGGTTTGGGAATAGGTATGATGAGGGCTTTTCGCCAAGAAGGAGGAAAGAGCCCAGTAGTCCACACATGGTTGTATACTGTAGCAGGATGTTCAGACCTTTTTGAGGAAGATGTTTCAAAAGTTTGTAATGGATTTCGTCTATACCAGAGAGATCACTGCAAGGAAAGTAAGGCGGAATTCAATTCGCTTAAAGTGAAAGGAAGATTGTAGTCTTCCATGTTGTCTGATGAAAAGTTGCAGGGTGATTTTTCTTTGAGGATTTTGCTTTTGACAAAACAGCTGATTTGTTAGAAGAAGAGGAATTCGTTTCAATAGTTGAGCAAGCAGATTGGCAACAGCTTTTTTTTCTCTGATATTAAAGAGTCAGAAAACTTGAGATGGCTCACAGTAAGGCAGGTGTTCTTCCCTTTGATTTTCTTGATGATTTTCTACACTTTTTTCTTCGATGTTTTGGATGTGAGACGAGCAAAGTTGACATTTATTGGTTTTATAAATGTGCTTGGATTTTGCTCTCAGTTTCTGATGCGCTCGGACGTTGGGCATCGAAGGTCTGCGGGAGACTCAGCGTTGAGCTCTTTTGCGGGTTTTTGTTAATTTCCTTGCATTAAGAGTTGAACCAAGGAACTTTTGGCATTAGAGGCTTCTTGGAAGATGTAGGGATGGTTGACTTTGCGCTACTCAGTATGAAATCTGAAAGACTTCCTGCCGGATCTTCACTTTGCGGGATCTTGTCCTCTTCCAGATCCATAAGAAACTAGTGGCAAAGAGGTCCCAATCTGCTTTGTTAAAATTGTGGCTTTCTGGTAAGAACTCACTCTCTACCATGCAGGTCCTCATCAACCTCCCAAACAACATCCAGAAACAAAGATGGGTCACAGACAGAAAGATCCAGACAAGATGTGGTGCCATTAGCGGAGTGAAAGTAGGTTGGCGATTTCCCTTTCAGGACACACAGATCAAGCTCCGAAAACACTTCCTCTAAAAGCAGACACCTTGGTGAAGATCTCTCACTACCCCATAGAGGAGAGTGGCCATTCAGATCCCCCAACAGCAGGATGGGTCTAGGGAGCTGCTGCAAGAGTGAAATGAGGTCCCGTTTGGTGACACAGATATTTGGAGACAGATACAAGCTACAGATAGTTATTGTTTTGTGGAGAGTAACCCGAGCTGCCACTGCCTGAAGTGGAGTCTGCAGAGTAACTGGGCTGTACAGAACAGAGTTGTGAATGAATAAGGCTACCCTGCCAGTAATGCCATGTTCAACAGTTGTGCAGGTTGATCTATGATTCTGTAGCCAGAAAGTGAGAACGTTTTATCAGGCCTCAAAAGAGTTTCTTGCAGTGAAACTAGTACAGACCTAGCTTCACGGTGTCAACCTCGGGTGATGTCGATGGAGGAAGGACTAGCGCACAGCCCAAACACACTCACAGCTTGCTTACGATCTCATTCATATATCATGCATTCGTCACATCAAACCACTAGTAAAGTCTATAACTTTACTACACATGATCATAGAACGAAACATCAATGCATATGGAATCAAACAAAATAGAACATTCTCTCTTTCCTGAACTTCACAAAATCATTTATCTAAAACATCATTAACTATCCCGGGTATAAATAGATTTCTACTTTACCTGGCCAGGTGATCTTAACTATTCATGAATCACTGTCTTTTCTTTTCTTTTTTTTTCTTTTCACTGTCACTTTCACAAGCACGACACAACTGTTGGCATTGGTCAGGTTAGACTGCTGGCACTGGCGTTGGTCTGTGGGTTCTGCTTGACGAAGTGACGCTGCCAGGTATGAGGTCGAACCCCGGTTAAGATGGAACAGTGACTATCAACATCGATCTGTTCTCCTTTCTTCCTTCCTGCATTAACGCATTGCACTCTCTCTCTCCCTTCTAGTCTGCTCTATCAAATGGACATGGTTGCTTTTCTTTTCTTTTTCTTTTCTTTCTTTTCCTCTTCATTAGTTAGCAACTCTCTCTCTCCACATCTCTCCTTAGTCCTTCCTCTGCAGACTATCTCGTGCTAATCTCTCAACTTGGTTCTCTTCTCTCCTCCCCTCATCTCTCTGCTTCTCTCTCCAGCAGACCTACACCCAGAACCTCTTCCTCTCTCTCTCTGCCAGTTCGTTCTCCCCTCCTCTCTTCATCTCTCTGCCTTATCTCTCATGCAGAGACTACAACCAGCACCTCCTCATCTCTCTCTCCCTCCTCATTCTTCCCTCTCATTCTCCTCTTCACTCCCGCATTCCTATCTTATCTTAAAACTCATCTGTCAAAGGGCGAGTACCATTGGTCAGTATTTTTACCGCCTCGTACCCGAAGTTATCTCCCTCTAATTCCATTGGATATTCAAATCATGACAGTCACGCCTACACGCCTTACTCTCTGTGGTGGTCAATTGGTCATTTAATTGATTAGCTTGATTTCACCCCCACCACACACTACCTTCCCCTCTCTTCGTTCCGGCGACGTCGTAAATTGGCTAGATCAGTCTGGTCCAGGCGTCGAGACTCGTCTGACCAGACATCGAGGCGTCGGTCAGCTACTTAGTCTGTCTGGCTGGACAGACCGTCTCCGTAGAGGATTAGGATTAGTCTCCTCGCTGTGCCAAATTGGCTGGATGAGTCTGATCCGGGCATCGAGACTCGTTTGACCAGACATCGAGGCGTCGGTCAGCTACTTAGTCCGTCTGGCTGGCGCTCAGAATATTTGAGTTTGAGCTTATGTCCACACAACCTGGACCACGACTTTGGTTGTTTATTTTTTTGTCCGTGACACACGGCACAAAAGCTGCAGTTCTTCATCATTGGAATACAGTCCCTGATGTTCCATTGTAAGATTGTTTCCATTTTGGTTTAGGACTTTATACATCTATGTCGACGTCCTCTTCCTCTTCATCATACAGAGCTTCAAACGCATTCTACAGTTTGAGCTTCGCTTTTTTAAGTCCGTCTGGTGGTATAGGTAATTTCTTCTTCCCCGGAGGGGAGGAACTCAATGATCTTGGTGGCACTGGTGGAGGCTTTCCTTTGCACTCCACCAACGCCACTTTGTTCAAAGCCACTGTCAGGGTGCCTCCCTTGGGAGGTGGTCTCGGCTTAGGAGACGTCTCAGGGCGAACCCTTTGCTGGGCAGCCCGCACAGCTGCAGGCTTAGTGGATGCACTGGAAGTGCATAATTTGCTGGGTTTAAGGCCCCCACCAACGGTCGTTTTCTCTTGCAATGTATTAGAAGCCGGAAGACATTTCTGCGGTTCGAGACCACATGGGTCTGTCTGAACGCTGGCTTCTACCTCAGGTGCTCTGAATGTTTTGTTGACGAACGCTGGCTTCTACCTCAGGTGCTCTGAATGTTTTGTTGACGAACGCTGGCTTCTACCTCAGGTGCTCTGAATGTTTTGTTGACGAACGCTGGCTTCTACCTCAGGTGCTCTGAATGTTTTGTTGACGAACGCTGGCTTCTACCTCAGGTGCTCTGAATGTTTTGTTGACGAACGCTGGCTTCTACCTCAGGTGCTCTGAATGTTTTGTTGACGAACGCTGGCTTCTACCTCAGGTGCTCTGAATGTTTTGTTGACGAACGCTGGCTTCTACCTCAGGTGCTCTGAATGTTTTGTTGACGAACGCTGGCTTCTACCTCAGGTGCTCTGAATGTTTTGTTGACGAACGCTCGCTTCTACCTCAGGTGCTCTGAATGTTTTGTTGACGAACGCTGGCTTCTACCTCAGGTGCTCTGAATGTTTTGTTGACGAACGCTGGCTTCTACCTCAGGTGCTCTGAATGTTTTGTTGACGAACGCTGGCTTCTACCTCAGGTGCTCTGAATGTTTTGTTGACGAACGCTGGCTTCTACCTCAGGTGCTCTGAATGTTTTGCTGACGACAGGTGCTCTGAATGTTTTGTTGACGACAGGTGCTCTGAATGTTTTGTTGATGACAGGTGCTCTGAATGTTTTGCTGACGACAGGTGCTCTGAATGTTTTGTTGACGACAGGTGCTCTGAATGTTTTGTTGACGACAGGTGCTCTGAATGTTTTGTTGATGACAGGTGCTCTGAATGTTTTGTTGACGACAGGTGCTCTGAATGTTTTGTTGACGACAGGTGCTCTGAATGTTTTGTTGACGACAGGTGCTCTGAATGTTTTGTTGATGACAGGTGCTCTGAATGTTTTGTTGACGACTGTCGAAAAAACTAGTGGGGTTCCTTTCCGTTCCTGTACCAACTTTTGGCTTCAAAGAACGAAATCTTTTTTTCTTCTGTTTTTACACGCTAGATTTCGCTTTCTACTCGTCAAACAGAGCAGTCTTTTGAAGAGAAGGGTGGTCACCATCACAGTTCACGCATTTCGCGGATTCACATCCACCATCATGAAATGCTTTGCTGCAGGTGGCACACACCTCCTCTCCCGGGCATCTCTCTTTGACATGTCCAAAGCGTTGACATTTGAAGCACATCAGTGGGGATGGCACATACAGGGCTGCTTTTACTCTCAGGTACCCCACCTTTATGGACTCTGGAAGAGTCGGTTTAGCAAAGGCGAGGGACAGAGTATTGGTCAGTTTTCTCTCTGCACCTTTTCGGAAAGTCACCCTCCTGACCTTTACAACTCCTTGATCAGCCAACTCAGCCTTTATTTCTCCCTCAGATATCCCAAACAACTCTCGGCAACGGATGACACCTTTCGTGGAGCTTAGACGTTTGTGAGGGGACACCCGGACTGGGTAATTCACAAGACTTGCTGACTTTAATAAGTTCGCCGAGTGGGATTCTCGGTCAACATGCACGAGCAAGGAACCATCCCTCAACCTCTTCACTGATTTCAGCTCTGCGCCTGCAAGACCTTTCAGCCCTTTGCAACAGTAAAGAGACTCATCTTGGTGGTAACAGGTCGTTCGCCATCCACGACTAGATTACCAGCCAAGAGGGCCAAGCACCTAGCCTTCTCCAGACTTCTGTGTCCGAGTCTGAGTCCATGTCCCTCAAAGGGTCGGAACCCAGTTTTCTTCTTTTTCCTGATTTAGCAGTTTTGGTGGCCATGAAGGTTTTTAAATGCTGGCAGAAAGAAACGGTCACCCCAGGAGAGCTGCCATGCTGGGGAAGGAACAATGGGTGGCCATAGTACGGCGTCCGTGAACCTGGCACCGTCCCGCATGAAAACCAGACAGAGCATGTTCGCGACTGAATTGGGATCAGCCACTCAGCCCCTCGCCAGGTAACTGTAGCTTGGGCTTCCCCACTGCTTACGGGAGCGACTCAAGTATCAGTGAAAAAAGAGTGTGGAAAAGAAGGCTTGAAGGGCAGACGGAGAGAGAAAAGATCC
>CM031623.1:10996932-11002831 GCA_018398815.1 Conus ventricosus | reverse complement strand
GTTAAGAAAGGCAGAAGCTAGAATAGGGAAAAGGTGGGTTACTATTTGTCAGGGCCCTCACTCTTATCCTTTCTGACATGGGAGACCCTACCAGGGGCATCAATTCCTACCACGTAATGCTTGGCCAGTCAGCAACTTGGCTATACAGGCCTAGAAGCGTTAGCAGCAACTAGCCATCTAGTTGAGTATTGATGCCCCCGTCAGCAAAGCCTAAGGGATCACTGAACCGCGCAAGCCCTCCGACCACGGCAAGGTTGTTACCCCCGGAGGGAGAGAGAGCGGAAGAGAGGTGTTTCAAATGTGTATTGACGAAAGCCGAAGATTGTAAGGTAACATATCCATATTCTATACCCATCTGAGAGAGAGAGGAGTTACTTTGATTAATGCTTCTGCGTCAACATTTTATTTCGTGAAACATGTGCCAGTATTACACTCCATAAACAGTTGATTGGATTTTGCTCTGTAAAACTTAACCATTTCGCAGTGTGAAACATGATGGCATTTGCTCTTCAAAACATTTCAACTAAGCCATGCTAAGGTGCCAGCCATTATGCATCATCAGACTGCAGAAATGAGAATTAAAAAAAGCAAAAATGACTGTTTCACACACACACACACACATTATATATATATTGAATTATAAAAAAGTTTGATCTTATGTCTTATGATTGAAGAAATGGGGGGGGGGGGGGGGAGATAAGCATTCATATCTGTCAGTGGTAGATAATTCTGCCTAACTAACAGTATGTGCTTGAGTGGGTGAATGGGGAAAAATAAAATAAATGCTTCTCAAAATGAGCCTTCAGCAAGTTTATAGTCTCCAAGGAGGAGACAATCTCCAATAGGGAGGGAAACTCACTAACATATAACTCCTGGTCAGATACCGATATTTCGAAACCTGATTGTTTCTCTTCAGTGACCGCGCAAAGTGGTAATTTGACTCCGCTGCCTTTTCGGTTTTAAAAAGAATGCTATCCCAGAAAAGGCTGGTGTGCAGTACCGTAGTATGTTTGTTGAGTTTTCAAAAACCAACCAAAGGTGTCACCTAAGAAGCAAAAGAAACTCACGAAAGAGCAAAACAAGCTACATTTTCTTGTGAAAAGTAGAAAATATAAACAGATAACCTCTTAGACACAAGCGCTGAGGGCCAGTTCTTGGAATGAATTCGCAAGGGACTAAATTACAACAAACTAATAAATTCCAAGGATAAGTACCGAGCACCATTCCAGCAACTTACAGAGCAGCTTGGTATTGCAATGACTGCAAGAAATATTGAATTATAAACAAAGCTTGCTCTTGCCCCTATTTCTTCAATCTAAGACATAAGAGCAAGCTTTGTTTATAATTCAATATTTCTTGCAGTCATTGCAACACCAAGCTGCTCTGTAAGTTGCTGGAATGGTGCTCGGTACTTATCCTTGGAATTTACTAGTTTGTTGTATATATATATATATATATATATTATAATATTATTATATATATATATATATATATAGTATATATATATATATATATATATATATATATATATTATTATATATATATATATATATATATATGCGCGCGCTCGCGCGCTCACACACACACCACACACACACACACACACACACACACACACACACACACACCACCACAACACCACAACACACACACCGTACGCAAGCAACAGCACGATACGAAAACACACACACATACACACACACACACACACACACACACACACACACACACACACACACACACACACCACACACACATACAACACACACACACACAAGGCCTTGAGTTCAGCAAGGGCCATTTAATAGATAAAATTCTACTAATCAATGTCACGAAAAAAAAATTATTATTAAATCTTTCGTACACTGCCATGTTTGCTATAGGGGATTCTGTCAGTTGACGTGGCGCCAAACAACTGCTTGCTTTTATGACGTTTTGAGTAAAAAGACGCGGCGCCGTTTGTATCTAATTTGACGCAAGACAGGGAAGAAACAAGCACGAGTTAAATAGCCTTGTTAGCATCATGCACGAGTTCGTTAGCAGCCAGCACGTTGCATGATAATTGATGGCATTGGACGGAGAAGGAAGCATGAGCGAAGACGAGACGAGATGGCTTCACAGGGAAGAGATGACTAATGTCCAAAGAACGGAATCAGAGAATCGTCAGAGCAGTTGAAGGACACGGCAGAAACGGGGCAAAGACACGGGGAGAACATGGGCTTTTTAAATAAAAACCATCCCAAATCATCTTTTCTTTTCTTTTTCTTTTTTTTTGTCACCAACTCGCTGATTCTGCTTGTTAGTTTCTTTTTTTTTTCTTAAGCTTTTTTTTTTTTTTTTTTTTTTTTTTACAAATAATGTACACACATTTATACATCAGCAACCTTGGCAGCACTCATCATATACAAATAGGCCTACATACAAAAAAAATACGATAAAACATACAGAATAATAAAGGTATATATGGTGTCCAACAAAAGATAAATATGTGTGCGATCGTGAAAGCTGGAAATGATCAAGGTCAGAAACGTTTTCAATGATTTGTGTCTTTGTTTTTAGATCATGAGCAGACTATTGAAATGGACGTTGTTTGTTTTTTTTTCAAGTTTGCATCAAAAACTTTGAACCTTTGGCCAGCAGCAGAACCATAACCAATGAGCCTCCTGCTCGGTAACGGTTACAACACACAGTTTAGAACACATTTTCTATGAATGGTAGTTCAGCCTCGAGACATTTCTGTAGTTGACTTATACCGGAGGTATATTCCAATTTCTTTTTTCTTTTTTTTTAATCGGCTCACGAATTTAATAAATGCGTTGTTTCACTTTCTGTCACACTAGAAAAGCGTCTATTAGAGTCAGGCAGAGTCGCCTCTGTATAATCCCCTCTTGTTCTAAAACCTCTGTGGATCAATGTGATCGAGAGTCACATTATGATTTCACACCCTTCGTTTCATTCGATGGTGGTCTTAAATGCTTCGTGCCAACAAACTTCTGTGATTAGCATTTCACTCAACGAATTCTAATGGCTTTTCCCTGTATAACGTATAATAATGTAATAATGCATTGCTCCTCTAGGAGCTTAGCAGATCTTGGTCAACATTTTGGTCGACAAATTTGGAGGACCCCGTTATCTTTAATCGTTTTTGACATTGTTACACTTACGTCACACACGTTTCACTCCCTTCCGGGCAAACAAAAATGTTTGACAACATTCCAGCAGGACTCTTGTGTTAATATCACATTTATATGCCAACCCAGGAGACTGCTTGTGTTAGACTCGTTTTGCTGCTGATTATAGACAAAAGAAAAGAAAGAAAAAGAAAGACAAAACATCGCGGACTTGGAAGATGCAAGCATTTCCCTTCATTATTTGCAAAGTCGCCACCCACATAACTGCAATGAACAAATCGGCTGTATGACATAACACTGTTCTATTATACAATACTTTCAAATAGCGGACAAACAGGGCAGCTCCCATTCAAAATATTTCCGACCTAGGGAAAGTGAGTGGAAGGTTGCAGAGGGGGGGGGGGGAGGGGGGGGGGGGCGGGTAGAGGACTGTGTCAGCTCTTTTGGCGGGGTCAAAGGTCAGAGCGCCTGGGCTGGGTGGTGGTCAGCGGTTAAGTCCCCTGAAGTCTGAGTAATTGTGCCATTGAAAATCAAATAGCCGCCTGATTTGGAACATTTTCATGTCGTCATAAGGTATGGTAAGGTAGTGTTGCTTATATAGCCCAGCCGACCGCAAAGGGCCATATCAGGACTGTCACCACGTTGAAGTCAACCCACAAGTCATCAAAACACACACACACACACGCACACATCTCTTCAAACTGCACCTTCTAAAAATGCACCAGAAACTTCGTTAAACATCTTTCTTCCGTAAGATCTTGGATCAGATTTTTTAAAAAATGTTAATCTCTTTCAGAAATTCAAACATCACGTCAAGTGGGACATCTCTTAACAAAGTTTTCATGGAGTCTGCTGCGTGTGGAGGTGTTTATGTCTTCTTGTCTTAAGCATAGGAGGAAAAGTTCACGTTGGAACAGCAGCAAAATCGTGAAGAAAAAAACAATAACATCACGACAAACAGTAAAACGTGGGGTATTTTTTGCTCCCATAAGAAAACCTAACACAGAGTAACTTTTGTTCAAGACTGGCACAGCCTTTTAAACTTGAATAAAGTCAGACAAATACATAGACGAACACTCTAATAGTGGGGAAAAACAAGCGCAGGCCAACAACTGAACTGTCTTCATAGTAATGACTTGGCAAAGAATTGGACTTAAGGAGTGGGGGGGGGGGGGGGGGGGGGGGGGAGTTTGAAGATGGAGAGACTGGGAACATGAAATTAAGAAAATATGTTACAGATATGAAAACTCTTCGCTAGCTGCATAAGGGAACCATCGAATCCCTTTTGAAGGCAGATATATTTGTATTGCCTGCTCCGAGGCCTTTCGTCCGCTGGGTCGGAACTCATCAGGGAGGCACGGCTGGTTGTGTCTGCGCTCCTGGCGTCAAATAGAGACACACCACAGTTCATAACACTGTGGTGTTCTCACCACCAAGGGTGCAAAAAAGAATCCAATAACACCCCAAAGCAGCCAGCGAAGAGTAGTAAATGAAACCAAACGAAAGTGTGGGGAGGAAAAAAGTTGCTGAAAAACTTAAGGCATTATGCAAATAGTATAAAATGTAGGGGACAATCTTTGAGCCTACGCTTGAGGATCCACCCAAATATGCAAGGGATATCAAAAGACAAACACACAGACGGACAGAAACAAATACCTCGATTTTCATTTCCAATAACATCACGGGTAAAAATTGCTTCACATTTTACTAGAATCTCCACGTTCAAAGTGTGAGCATACTACAGACGACGTAACAAGGTGTGATGATAATAAGACACAGGCACCAGTCCTTTTATGATATTGGAATAATGTAAGAACAACGTGTGGTGATAATAAGACACAGGCACCTGTCCTTTTATGATATTGGAATAAATGTAAGAACAACGTGTGGTGATAATAAGACACAGGCACCAGTCCTTTTATGATATTGGAATAAATGTAAGAACAACGTGTGGTGATAATAAGACACAGGCACCAGTGCTTTTATGATATTGGAATAAATGTAAGACATGCACTGGGCACACTTTGAATGCTTTCTGTCACCTCAGTTCTTCATGGGGGGCAAACCGAAAAGGTTGAAACTTACTCAGCAGGGGAAAAACGCTGCTTGCAAGGTACCAAAGCAGCTCGCTCTCTCTCTCTCTCTTGTCTGTCTGTCTGTCTGTCTGTCTGTCTGTCTCTCTCTTGTCTCTCTGTCTGTCTGTCTCTCTTTCTCTCTCTGTGTCTCTCTCTCTGTCTGTCTGTCTCTCTCTCTCTCTCTCTCTCTCTTCTCTCTGTCTGTCTGTCTCTCTCTCTGTCTGTCTGTCTTCTTTCTCTCTGTGTCTCTCTTGTCTCTCTCTCTCTCTCTCTCTCTCTCTCTCTCTCTCTCTCTCTCTCCCCTCTCTTTCTCTCTCTTTCTCTCTCTCTCTCTGTCTAATAGGATGGTGGCACTGAGTGCTCTAGAACCCAGGTAATCCCCCTTCTGCCCCGGGTCGGCAGTTCAAGATCACTTGGTCTGCGACACGGAAACAACAAGATGCAAAGCATATAAACGTTCTCCCCGTTTATCTTGAATACGCGTGAGATATTCCATAAAGAGGAAAAAACCGTTTTGGGCCGTTATAGCCATTAGTAAGGGTATTCTGGTGAACATCGGGCATCATCCGTGACCCATAATGAACATACCTACACATTTTCAGAAAGATCGGCCCAGTAGTTTTGTCTGGAGCGAGTAAAAACACATTTTCACCACGGACACACACACACACACACACACACACACACACACAC
>CM031623.1:10984432-10991932 GCA_018398815.1 Conus ventricosus | reverse complement strand
TGAGAAAATGACCAGACACCATCATGGGAGAGTCAATTCAAACACTTGGTACACAGTGAGAAAATGACCAGATACCATCATAAGAATCAGTTTCAAACACTTGGTACACAGTGAGAAAATGACCAGACAACCATCATAGCAGAGTCAATTTCAAACACTTGGTACACAGTGAGAAAATGACCAGACACCATCATAGGAGAGTCAATTTCAAACACTTGGTACACAGTGAGAAAATGACCAACACCATCATAGGAGAGTCAGTTTCAAACACTTGGTACACATCAGAAAATGACCAACACCATCATAGGAGATCAATTTCAAACACTTGGTACACTGTGAGAAAATGACCAGACACCATCATAGGAGAGTCAGTTTCAAACACTTGGTACACAGTGAGAAAATGACCAGACACCATCATAGGAGAGTCAGTTTCAAACACTTGGACACAGTGAGAAAATGACCAGACACCATCATAGGAGAGTCAGTTTCAAACACTTGGTACACAGTGAGAAAATGACCAGACACCATCATAGGAGAGTCAGTTTCGAACACTTGGTACACAGTCAGAAAATGACCAGACACCATCATAGGAGAGTCAGTTTCAAACACTTGGTACACAGTGAGAAAATGACCAGACACCATCATAGGAGAGTCAGTTTCAAACATTTGGTACACAGTGAGAAAATGACCAGACACCATCATAGGAGAATCAATTTCAAACACCTGGTACACAGTGAGAAAATGACCAGACACGATCATAGGAAGAGTCAGTTTCAAACACTTGGTACACAGTGAGAAAATGACCAGACACCATCATAGGAGAGTCAGTTTTCAAACACTTGGTACACAGTGAGAACATGACCAGACACCATCATAGGAAGTCAGTTTCAAACACTTGGTACACAGTCAGAAAATGACCAGACACCATCATGGGAGAGTCAATTTCAAACACTTGGTACACAGTGAGAAAATGACCAGACACCATCATAGGAGAGTCAATTTCAAACACTTGGTACACATGAGAAAATGACCAACACCATCATAGGAGAGTCAGTTTCAAACACTTGGTACACAGTGAGAAAATGACCAGACACCATCATGGAGAGTCATTTCAAACACTTGGTACACAGTGAGAAAATGACCAGACACCATCATAGGAGAGTCAATTTCAAACACTTGGTACACAGTGAGAAAATGACCAGACACCATCATAGGAGAGTCAGTTTCAAACACTTGGTACACAGTGAGAAAATGACCAGACACCATCATAGGAAGTCAGTTTCAAACACTTGGTACACAGTGAGAAAATGACCAGACACCATCATAGGAAGTCAGTTTCAAACACTTGGTACACAGTGAGAAAATGACCAGACACCATCATAGGAAGTCAGTTTTCAAACACTTGGTACACAGTGAGAAAATGACCAGACACCATCATGGGAGAGTCAATTTCAAACACTTGTACACAGTGAGCAATTGACCAGACACCATCATAGGAGAGTCAGTTTCAAACACTTGGTAACACAGTGAGAAAATGACCAGACACCATCATAGGAGAGTCATTTCAAACACTTGGTACACAGTGAGAAAATGACCAGACACCATCATAGGAGAGTCGTTTCAAACACTTGGTACACAGTGAGAAAATGACCAGAAACCATCATAGGAGAGTCAGTTTCAAACACTTGGTACACAGTCAGAAAATGACCAGACACCATCATAGAAAGTCAATTTGGTACACAGTGGAAATGACCAGACACCATCATTGGAGAGTCAATTTCAAACACTTGGTACACAGTGAGAAAATGACCAGACACCATCATAGGAGAGTCAGTTTCAACCACTTGGTACACAGTGAGAAAATGGACCAGACACCATCATAGAGAGTCAGTTTCAAACACTTGGTACACAGTGAGAAAATGACCAGACACCATCATAGGAAGTCAATTTCAAACACTTGGTACACAGTGAGAAAATGACCAGACACCATCATGGGAGAGTCAATTTCAAACACTTGGTACACAGTGAGAAAATGACCAGATACCATCATAGGAGAATCAGTTTCAAACACTTGGTACACAGTGAGAAAATGACCAGACACCATCATAGCAGAGTCAATTTCAAACACTTGGTACACAGTGAGAAAATGACCAGACACCATCATAGAGAGTCAATTTCAAACACTTGGTACACAGTGAGAAAATGACCAGACACCATCATAGGAGAGTCAGTTTCAAACACTTGGTACACAGTCAGAAATGACCAGACACCATCATAGGAGAGTCAATTTCAAACACTTGGTACACAGTGAGAAAATGACCAGACACCATCATAGGAGAGTCAGTTTCAAACACTGGTACACATGAGAAAATGACCAGACCATCATAGGAGAGTCATTTCAAACACTTGGTACACAGTGAGAAAATGACCAGACACCATCATAGGAGAGTCAGTTTCAAACACTTGGTACACAGTGAGAAAATGACCAGACACCATCATAGGAGAGTCAGTTTCGAACACTTGGTACACAGTGAGAAAATGACCAGAAACCATCATAGGAGAGTCAGTTTCAAACACTTGGTACACAGTCAGAAAATGACCAGACACCATCATAGGAGAGTCAGTTTCAAACACTTGGTACACAGTGAGAACATGACCAGACACCATCATAGGAGAGTCAGTTTCAAACACTTGGTACACAGTGAGAAAATGACCAGACACCATCATAGGAGAATCAATTTCAAACACCTGGTACACAGTGAGAAAATGACCAGACACGATCATAGGAGAGTCAGTTTCAAACACTGGTACACAGTGAAAAATGACCAGACACCATCATAGGAGAGTCAAATTCAAACACTTGGTACACAGTGAGAAAATGACCAGACACCATCATGGGAGAGTCAATTTCAAACACTTGGTACACAGTGAGAAAATGACCAGACACCATCATAGGAGAGTCAGTTTCAAACACTTGGTACACAGTGAGAAAATGACCAGACACCATCATAGGAGAGTCAGTTTCAAACACTTGGTACACAGTGAGAAAATGACCAGACACCATCATAGAGAGTCAATTTCAAACACTTGGTACACAGTGAGAAAATGACCAGACACCATCATAGGAGAGTCAGTTTCAAACATTTGTACACAGTGAGAAAATGACCAGACACCATCATAGGAGAGTCAGTTTCAAACACTGGTACACAGTCAGAAAATGACCAGACACCATCATAGGAGAGTCAGTTGCAAACACTTGGTACACAGTGAGAAAATGACCAGACACCATCATAGGAATCAATTTCAAACACTTGGTACACAGTGAGAAAATGACCAGACACCATCATAAGAGAGTCTGTTTCAAACACTTGGTACACAGTGAGAAAAATGACCAGACACCATCATAGGAGAGTCAGTTTCAAACACTTGGTACACAGTGAGAAAATGACAGACACAATCATAGGAGAGTCAGTTTCAAACACTTGGTACACAGTGAGAAAATGACCAGACACCATCATAGGAGAGTCAGTTTCAAACACTTGTACACAGTCAGAAAATGACCAGACACCATAATAGGAGAGTCAGTTTCAACACTTGGTACACAGTGAGAAAATGACCAGACACCATCATAGGAGAATCAATTCAAACACCTGGTACACAGTGAGAAAATGACCAACACGATCATAGGAGAGTCAGTTTCAAACACTTGGTACACAGTGAGAAAATGACCAGACACCATCATAGGAGAGTCAATTTCAACACTTGATACACAGTGACAAAAATGACCAGACACCATCATGGGAGAGTCAATTTCAAACACTTGGTACACAGTGAGAAAATGACCAGACACCATCATAGGAGAGTCAGTTTCAAACACTTGGTACACAGTGAGAAAATGACCAGACACCATCATAGGAGAGTCACTTTCAAACACTTGGTACACAGTGAGAAAATGACCAGACACCATCATAGGAGATCCAATTTCAAACACTTGGTACACAGTGAGAAAATGACCAGACACCATCATAGGAGAGTCAGTTTCAAACACTTGGTACACAGTCAGAAAATGACCAGACACCATCATAGGAGAGTCAGTTTCAAACACTGGTACACAGTGAGAAAATGACCAGACACCACATAGAGAGTCAATTTCAAACACTTGGTACACAGTGAGAAAATGACCAGACACCATCATAGGAGAGTCAATTTCAAACACTTGGTACACAGTGAGAAAATGACCAGACACCATCATAGGAGAGTCAGTTTCAAACACTTGGTACACAGTCAGAAAATGACCAGACACCATCATAGGGAGTCAGTTTCAAACACTTGGTACACAGTGAGAAAATGACCAGACACCATCATAGGAGAGTCAGTTTCAAACACTTGGTACACAGTGAGAAAATGACCAGACACCATCATAGGAGAATCAATTTCAAACACCTGGTACACAGTGAGAAAATGACCAGACACCATCATAGGAGAGTCAGTTTCAAACACTTGGTACACAGTGAGAAAATGACCAGACACCATCATAGGAGAGTCAATTTCAAACACTTGGTACACAGTGAGAAAATGACCAGACACCATCATGGGAGAGTCAATTTCAAACACTTGTACACAGTGAGAAAATGACCAGACACCATCATAGAGAGTCAGTTTCAAACACTTGGTACACAGTGAGAAAATGACCAGACACCATCATAGGAGAGTCAGTTTCAAACACTTGGTTCACAGTGAGAAAATGACCAGCACCATCATAGGAAGTCAGTTTCGAACACTTGGTACACAGTGAAAAATGACCAAAACCATCATAGGAGAGTCAGTTTCAAACACTTGGTACACAGTCAGAAAATGACCAGACACCATCATAGGAGAGTCAGTTTCAAACACTTGGTACACAGTGAGAAAATGACCAGACACCATCATAGGAGAGTCAGTTTCAAACACTTGGTACACAGTGAGAAATGACCAGACACCATCATAGGAGAATCAATTTCAAACACCTGGTACACAGTGAGAAAATGACCAGACACGATCATAGGAGAGTCAGTTTCAAACACTTGGTACACAGTGAGAAAATGACCAACACCATCATAGGAGAGTCAATTTCAAACACTTGGTACACAGTGAGAAAATGACCAGACACCATCATGGGAGAGTCAATTTCAAACACTTGGTACACAGTGAGAAAATGACCAGACACCATCATAGGAGAGTCAGTTTCAAACACTTGGTACACAGTGAGAAATGACCAGACACCATCAAGGAGAGTCAGTTTCAAACACTTGGTACACAGTGAGAAAATGACCAGACACCATCATAGGAGAGTCAGTTTCAAACACTTGGTACACAGTGAGAAAATGACCAGACACACCATCATAGGAGAGTCAGTTTCAAACATTTGGTACACAGTCAGAAAATGACCAGACACCATCATAGGAGAGTCAGTTTCAAACACTTGGTAACACAGTCAGAAAATGACCAGACACCATCATAGGAGAGTCAGTTTCAAACACTTGGTACACAGTGAGAAAATGACCAGACACCATCATAGGAGAATCAATTTCAAACACTTGGTACACAGTGAGAAAATGACCAGACACCATCATAAGAGAGTCTGTTTCAAACACTTGGTACACAGTGAGAAAATGAACAGACACACCATCATAGGAGAGTCAGTTTCAAACACTTGGTACTCAGTGAGAAAATGACCAGACACAATCATAGGAGAGTCAGTTTCAAACACTTGGTACACAGTCAGAAAATGACCAGACACCATCATAGGAGAGTCAGTTTCAAACACTTGGTACACAGTGAGAAAATGACCAGACACCATCATAGAGAGTCAGTTTCAAACACTTGGTACACAGTGAGAAAATGACCAGACACCATCATAGGAGAATCAATTTCAAACACCTGGTACACAGTGAGAAAATGACCAGACACGATCATAGGAGAGTCAGTTTCAAACACTTGTACACAGTGAGAAAATGACCAGACACCATCATAGGAGAGTCAATTTCAAACACTTGATACACAGTGACAAAAATGACCAGACACCATCATGGAGAGTCAATTTCAAACACTTGGTACACAGTGAGAAAATGACCAGACACCAACATAGGAGAGTCAGTTTCAAACACTTGGTACACAGTGAGAAAATGACCAGACACCATCATAGGAGAGTCAATTTCAAACACTTGGTACACAGTGAGAAAAGACCAGACACCATCATAGGAGAGTCAATTTCAAACACTTGGTACACAGTGAGAAAATGACCAGACACCATCATAGGAGAGTCAGTTTCAAACACTTGGTACACAGTCAGAAAATGACCAGACACCATCATAGGAGAGTCAGTTTCAAACACTTGGTACACAGTGAGAAAATGACCGAGACACCATCATAGGAGAGTCATTTCAAACACTTGGTACACAGTGAGAAAATGACCAGACACCATCATAGGAGAATCAATTTCAAACACCTGGTACACGTGAGAAAATGACCAGACACCATTATAGAGAGTCAGTTTCAAACACTTGGTACACAGTAGAAAATGACCAGACACCATCATAGGAGAGTCAATTTCAAACACTTGGTACACAGTGAGAAAATGACCAGACACCATCATTGGAGAGTCAATTTCAAACACTTGGTACACAGTGAGAAAATGACCAGACACCATCATAGGAGAGTCAGTTTCAAACACTTGGTACACAGTGAGAAAATGACCAGACACCATCATAGGAGAGTCAATTTCAAACACTTGGTACACAGTGAGAAAATGACCAGACACCATCATAGGAGAGTCAATTTCAAACACTTGGTACACAGTGAGAAAATGACCAGACACCATCATAGAGAGTCATTTCAAACACTTGGTACACAGTGAGAAAATGACCAGACACCATCATAGGAGAGTCAATTTCAAACACTTGGTACACAGTGAGAAAATGACCAGACACCATCATAGGAGAGTCAGTTTCAAACACTTGGTACACAGTCAAAAATGACCAGACACCATCATAGGAGAGTCAGTTTCAAACACTTGGTACACAGTGAGAAATGACCAGACACCATCATAGGAGAATCAATTTCAAACACCTGGTACACAGTGAGAAAATGACCATACACCATCATAGGAGAGTCTGTTTCAAACACTTGGTACACAGTCAGAAAATGAGCAGACACCATCGTAGGAGAGTCAATTTCAAACACCTGTACACATCAGAAAATGACTAGACACCATCATAGGAGAGTCAATTTCAAACAGTTGGTACACAGTCCAAAAATGACCAACACCCTCATAGGAGAGTCAGTTTCAAACACCTGGTACACAGTCAGTAAATGACCAGACACCATCATGGAAGAGTCAATTTCAAACACCTGGAACACAGTCAGAAAATGAGCAGACACCATCATGGAAGAGGGCAGTTTCAAACACCTGGTACACAGTCAGAAAATGACCAGACACCATCATAGGAAAGTCAATTTTAA
>CM031623.1:10966932-10979432 GCA_018398815.1 Conus ventricosus | reverse complement strand
CCAGTACAGATCTCAGGACATGTCTTGGATGACTCTCCTCAGCAGGACAGGTGCCCGAGTTTAATCACAGTCGTGATGATTAGTTTTTTCAGATGTATGTCTCACGGAATTAAATAAAAAAGGGTAACTCTAACACTGTTCTGTGGCTTTCGCAGAATGTAACATTCATAACTCTTCTGTCGAAGGTTTTCATGCTAAACGTATTAAGGCTTTGATTTTTTTTTTTCAAATCTGAAATAGGAATTTTTCAGAAAATGTGTTACAACGTATATTTTTGTTGGATGTGTAAATCTTTTTGTAAAGCTAGTATCACGCTTTCTGTTAGCAAGAGGCGAATTCGAAGGATTTATTCGCTAGTAAAAGAGAAAATTAATAATGTAATTTATTGATCTGCTGTTAATTGTCTCTTTTTTATTTTTCGATAAAGCACCATGTGAAACATCGAGAAAAATATTCGCCATTGTTTAAATACGGCCAGAAGATTTCCATTTGATAATTCTTTTTTCCATTGAAAATGGTATTTTAGTGCTTGGAGTCTTCTTGACTAATTGCCTTTGAGTTTTGAGAGTGATGGTGGTTTTATGTTGTTGGTAGAGAGTAGGAATAGAAGTGTAAACGGTGGCTATAATATTGTGTAGAGTGTAACGGTGGTTATAATGTTTGTGTAGAGATGTAAGAATAGAGTGATGGTGGTATAATGTTGTTGTAGTGACTTGAATAGAGTGATGGTGGTATAATTGTTGCTGTAGAGAGTAGAATTAGCAGGACGGCAGTATTTTGCTGACATTTCTACGATGCAGGATGAATGCTTTGTAGCTCGTCATTAAAAGATTCAATGCACTTAATGATATTCGTTGATCTGTTTTAAAACCAAAAGAAAAAATCACGCATTTGGCCTGTTCTGTTGTGTCGGTTGGTGGTGAAGAATGATAATATAGTGGCATGTTGTGAAACTGTGTATTTACGGTGCCACCAACAACGTATCTGGATTTGCAAATACCCATTCTTTGCTGATTTGGTGATGCAGAAGAGACAAGCAGAAGTCTATTGAATTTGTCAGCCACACATACCCATCTTTGGTGGTTTGGTGCATGCAGAGAGAAGGCCAGAAAAGTCTATTGTATATTTGTTCCAGCCATTAATGATTTGGTGCAGTTAGAGACATGCAGAAGTCTATTGTATATTTGTCCAGCCATGTAACTGATTTGGTTTTGCATGTAGGGGGGAGGACAAGCAGAAGTCTATTGTATATTTGTCCAGCCATTAACTGATTTGGTGCATGTAGAGCAAGCAGAAGTCTATTGTATATTTGTCCAGCCATAACTGTTTTGGTGCATGTAGTGACAAGCAGAAGTCTATTGTATATTTGTCCAGCATTAATGATTTGGCTGCATTTGTAGAGGACAAGCAGAAGTCTATTGTATTTTTGTCCCGCCATTAACTGATTTGGTTGCATGTAGGAACAAGCAGAAGGTCTATTGTATATTTGTCCAGCCATTAACTGATTTGGTGCATGATAGAGACAAGAAGATGTCTATTGTATATTTGTCCAGCCATTAAATGTCTTCGCGGTTTTGTTAAAAATCATAGTAAAAATTGTAGATTGGCACGCAAATGATATGAAATATTTGTCGATATGGATATGGAGGTAAGGACTGGTTTCAAACGTACGATCTGGTTTTGCTTAACTATACGTTCGGGTATGTGTTGCTGAATCGTGGTGTTCGGTAGTCTGAATTACTTCATTTTTGACTCACCCCGATAATCGCTGAATTCGTGGGTTGTTTTTTTTTCCATACAATGGGATCGTTAATGTCGATGGCAATTTTGAGATGATCACATTTCAAACAGAGAAAAATTGGGTGTACAGAAATCGCACTATTATTATGACTTTCAGTCTGGGTCTAAAACACGATCTGACTGTGTTTGTTGAAAACTGACTGCTGAGTTCAATACAAAATCTGTGGTATAGAATCTTCTTCTTTAGATACAGACAACAAAGATACAAAAAAACGTTAGTTGTTCCAATGGGTAAACAGGAGGAGGAGAAAGTGAGATTTCCTCAGTCCATTTTTCTGTTTGGTTCCGACAGATACAAAGGGTTCTTGGTTTCCTGTTTATGTAAAGCGTCTAAGATTGGAGAAAAAAAAGCCCCCATGTTTATTTAAGTTGCTGGCTGTGGTTACAGAAAACTATATTTTTTAATCCGTATAGGCGATAGAAATAAACATATCCACTAGACAAACAACGCATTTGTAGAAATTTCAATCCGATTCGACAGTAATGTTGCTAATTTATCAATTAACATAATGCCTTAGCATATAACAATACGTCATATAAGAGGGGTCGGGAGAAAGAACTAATGACGGAGAGGGAAGGGGGCGCCAGCGGAGGGGTGGGGTATTTCCATTTAGAGGGGGCGATATATTCCCAGCTATTCATTTTAAACGGATTTTCAAAAGAATTTCCCTGTCTTCTTCAGTTATATATATATATATTATATATATAATCATATATATATATATATATTTATATATTATATATATATTATATACGAGAAGAAGCAAAAAACGTTGAAAAAAAACCTCAATGCACACGACAAACAAACTACCATTCACACACACGCACACACACAGCACACGCTCTCACACACGCACGCACACACACACACACACCACACACACACACACACACACACACACACAACACACACACACACACACGCACAACACGACTGGTTCCTAAAAAGGTGATCCAGATGCATGTAACTCAAGCCGTTTCAGACCTCAAGTTTTTGACAATGGTGAGGAAGAAGGAATGAAAGTCTACAACAAGGAGTAGTATTTTTATTTTTTTAAAGATAAAAATGTTAAAGTGTGAATCTATAAGTCGATGGACAGAGGAACTTTATGGTCCTATGGTCGCCTGCTTCTTCTTTCGTAACATTAATGTACAGTTTTCCTGTTCCATTGAATCATGAATAACCTAATAGACTACACCGGCAAAGTAGGGTAAATCTGGCCCCCATGATGAAATAACATTACGCGCCCTTAACTCCAAAGGAGTGCAGTCCACGGCACCGAATCACCTCATTTCACCGGGTATTGTTTGCTATGTAGACGTGTTAGGTACTGGGCATATGGACTTAGTTAGACATTCCTTTTTTTTTTTTTTGGGGGGGGGGGGGGTGATGGGTTGGGGGTGGGGGGGGTGGGAGGTTGTCTCATCATTTGTCTATTCGCTGTTGTTTTTTTTTGTTTTTTTGCTGGGGCGATTAGGTGTCGTAAAGCAGCATTAGTTTGCAGTTATGGGCATGTGTTTGTTTTCAAATCCTGGGAGCCAAGTGCTTACAGTACTCGTCGTTATTTCTATTTTACGGTCCTTGACCTCCATGATGATTATTTCATAGCTATCAGACCAAAGGTTATCTGTCTTTGCGTACTGAGCTTCTGTGTTTGTTCATTTCGCCAGTGTGTTATGTTGTGCGCTGTGTGATGGGGTCAGATTAGCGGTGGGTATATGGGCAAGCGTCGCTGTGTGAATGGGTCAGATAGCGGTGGGTATATGGGCAAGCTG
Organism: Conus ventricosus; assembly: GCA_018398815.1. Classification (NCBI taxonomy): domain Eukaryota; kingdom Metazoa; phylum Mollusca; class Gastropoda; order Neogastropoda; family Conidae; genus Conus; species Conus ventricosus. Next base: position 10,975,856 of record CM031623.1, on the reverse strand, counting down.
TCGCTGGGTGAAATGGGTCAGCTTGCGGTGGTTATGGGCAAGCTGTCGCTGTGTGATATGGGTCAGATTGCGGTTGGGTATTACGGGGCATGCTGTCAGCTGTGTGAATGGGTTAAGATAGTGGTGGGTATACATGGCACAAGCTGTCCGCTGTGTGCATGGGTCAGGATAGTGGTGGGTATATGGGCATGCTGTCGCTGTGTGTATGGGGTCAAGTTAGCGGTCGGGTATATGGCAAAGCTGTCGCTGTGTGACTGGGTTCAGATTAGTGGGTGGTATACGGGCAGCTGTTGCTGTGTGAATGGGGTCAGATTGTGGTGGGTATACGGGCAAGCTCAGTCGCTGTGTGAATGGAGTCCGATAGTGGTGGGTTTATGGCAAGCTGTCGCTGTATGAATGGGTCAGATAGCGGTGGGTTTATATATACGGGCAAGCTGTCGTGTGTGAATGGGTCAGATAGCGGTGGGGTTTTGGGCACGCGTGGAGCATCCTTTTGGGGCGAGGAACTAGTTGTCGCTGTGTGAATGGGTCAGATAGTGGTGGGTATATGGGCAAGCTGTCGCTGTGGATGCGGTCAGATAGTGGTGGTATATGGGAAGCTGTCCGCTGTGGGATGGGTAGATAGTTGTGGGTATACGGGCAAGCTGTCGCTGTGTGTAGGGTTCAGATAGCGGTGGAGTTATATGGGCAAAGCTTGGAGCATCCCTTTTGGGGGTGAGGAGCTGCGCTCTTTGTTTGTGTGCTCTGTGTTGTCATTGTGTGGCCAGGGCTATTCAGTGTTGGCTAACATTCATGTACATTCATATGGTGTTGCACTATTTCATGATGGGCGAGAGTCGCTTACCTTTTCGTTCTTGCTCTTTACTGGTCCCCCTGCCTCGTTCAAGATTTCACTTCATTTGTAGTAGTAATCTGTCGAAAAACCGAGAGCAGTGAGAGAGAGAGATGAGAAGCGGAGAGAGAGGCGAGTGAGAGAGAGAGAACGACGAGGCGAGAGTGAGAGAGAGAGGGGGAGTGGGGAGAGAGGGGAGAGAGAAGAGGAGTGAAAGAGAGAGCGAGAGAGAGGGAGGGAGGGTGGGAGGGAAGTGGGAGGGAGAGAGAGAGGAGAGAGAGGAGGAGAGAGAGAGGAGGAGAGTGAGAGGTAGAGAATCGTGGGGGTGGAGGAGAGAGAGGTGAGAGAGAGAGAGTGAGATTTTCCCACGTGCATGTTAAGAAACTCATAAAAAATCATATGAACAGACGACATCAGAATCCCAAACCACAAACCTCCCCCTCCGGTCGACAGATCCCATTCAGAAACAGGGTACTTTGCAGGGCTGAAGGAGAAATAAAGCCATCTTCCTCCGCGGCTTGGTCCTGTTACCCCAACATCCCCGCGGCCCCAATTTGAATGCAATGCTCCTGGACATGACCGCAGGGCAGAACAATGCACGGGGACTCCCTCTCTTCCTCACCTCCCCACTTCCTGTTTCCTTACTGACCTCCTTTCTCCCCCTCCCCCTACCCCCCACAGTCATCCGTCCTCTTCCCTTTTCACCCCACTCCCCCCTCCTCCCTCCCCGCTCAGGTCTACAACTTCCCAGTGTCACCTTACCCCACAACCATGTTTGTCTTAGTACTGGAAGCCAGGCATTTCAGTTTTTTGCTGAGTCATCTCAAGGGGATGCTGAGTCTTTCTGTTTTTTTTTTCATCAAAAGAAAGTTAACAAAATGGACGAATTTCGCGTAGAAGAAAAACGAAGGAGAGAGTGACAACCAAGACAGCGGAGTAGTGTAGTGTGTAGAGACGTTACTGGAGATTCTCACCAACCACAAAGAACTTTTTTTGTTTGTGGGACATCTGGGGGTACAATGTTCTCTCAATTCCAGACTGACAGGACTAGTGGTTCTTTGGTTAAAACCCCGAACAAAATGAAGCCAAACTATCTGTTGCCGGAAAAAACAATCGAAAGAGGGAGAGGACAGACTGGGTCCACAACGATGGGATTGTGGTTTTGTATGGTGAAGAAAAAAAGGATATGGAAATATCTTCTGAAGGATGAGAGCATCACAGATTCTACAACTAGTGTACAATCTTGTCGGGTGAAAAGGACAGTGGCAATAGATGTCTTAGAAAGACAAGGAACTTGAAGTATCCGAATGGGAGAACACTTGGATAAGCAGGTTCATTGAAAAAAAAAATGCTTATTTATTAAAGTATTATCACTTCCCCACTCTCTTTGCCATGTACCAATTTTAGTTTCAATGTCAAAAAATCCTGAAAATTTCCCTTTTTGTTTCAGGTACATACTCTACCCGACCATGTAATACAAAACCATGTACCTGTCTACTCATGTGTAGTCTTTCTCCCGAGTCAGATCACAGAATATGTCAACACCTACTGAAACAAAGGTTCAGAAATTCAGACAATTACTGCTTGGACAAACTTGTCAACTAGTCTACATTAATTCACAGACCGTAGGATCTTTTAGAAGAATATATGCTCTCTGTGATTCCCGAGGCACAGATCACCCTTCTTGTTTTTTTTTTTCGTATATCTGCTCGGTGTGAATGTTCTCTTTACTCTCAGCCCTCTCTCTATCCTCTTATCCTCCCTATCGCTCTTCTTCTCTCAGTCCTCCCAGTTTCTTCCCTCCTCTCTCTCCCACCTTCCCTTCTCTCAACCCCACTCTCTCTTCTCTCTCTCTCTCCTCCCTCTTCTCTCTCTCCTCTCTCTCTCTCTCCTCTCTCCTCTCTCTCTTTGTGAATGGACCTTTGGGCCCCACAGTAATGGCGCGGCCGTTTAACGGCATAAGTGTCAAGTGTCTCTCTCTCTTCATCTCTCTCTCTCTTCTCTCTCTCTCTCTTCTCTCTCTCTCTCTCTCTCTTTCTCTCTCTCTCTCTATCTCTTTCTCTCTCTCTCTCTCTCCTCTCTCTTCTCTCTCTGTAAATGCACAATGAAATATCAAGCTATTCAAAGTGTGAAACTCTCTCTCTTCTTCTCTCTTCTCTCTCTCTTCTCTCTTCTCTCTCTCTCTCTCTCTCTCTCTCTCTCAGTCTGTTGCTATTTTGCCCCCTCTCTTCATCACACTTCTCTTCTCTCTTTCTCTACCCTCTCTCTCTCTCTTCAATCTCTCTCTCTCTCTCTTCTCAATCTGTCTCTCTCTCTATCTATCTCTCTCGCTCACACACTCGTCTCTCTCTCTCTCTCTTCGCATCTTCTCTCTCTCTCTCTCTCTCTCTCTCACACACACACACACACACACTCACACCACATCACACACACACACACACTCGCACACACACACACACACACAGCCGCCGGTGAAGAGAGAGAAAATGAGATAGGAGACAGCGTATGAGACACAGACAGACAGACAGGAGAGATGAGAGAGATGAGAGAGAGACGAGAGAGAAGGAAGATGATGAGAGAGAGAGAGAGAGAGAGGAGGGATGGGCTGATTTTTCCCCATAAGCTTCTTCACAAAATTCCACAAAATCAATAAACAGAAGACAACAGAAATCCCAGCCCACCTGCTTCCATTAAGATTCCAGTTCAGGAACAGACACATCTTTGGACTATGCGAGAAACAATGCAACCTTCTCTCCACAGGGTTTGGGATCCTGTTACCCAGACATTCGCCCACAGCCCCTGTCTGGAATGCAATTCATCGCTGGATGAGACCTACAGGGCAGATCAGGAAAGAGTACATGTATGGGCAACCCCATTCTCCTTCCACCTATCCCCCCGCCCCCCCCCCATCCTCCAGTTACTCCTTACAGACACGCCCACCCACTCCGTCCTCTATCAGCCCTGCATACTCTGTTCTCCCTTTTCCGTGTCATCTCTAACACCGTCATAATCGACTGTCTGCATTCTGCCAAACCTGCATTCAGGGTTTTTTTTATCTCCTGGTAAATCATTAAGGAAACGCTGAGATCGCTTTTTCCAATCAAAAAAGCAGTTTAACAGACTGAAGGGATCACGTAGCCGACACATGCAAAATGTATTTGTTGAAATGAAAGGAGGACAGAGATGACAAACAAAGAAGAAGTTTCTAGGCAGTGGACAATAGACCCGCTGAGAATCTTACCCAATCAGAGAACTCTTTGTTTATGGATATTGGACAGATAGAACGCTCGCCTCAATACCAGGACTGACGGGACACGTTGGTTCTGGGTCACCTAAAGAAAAGGAAGCCAAACCAAATCGTTGGGGGAGTACTTGAAAGAGGAAGAGACAAAATGTCTGCACGACGGGAATTTCTGGTTGTTACGGTTTAACAAAAAAAAGAGAGAGTGATGACAGATGTTTTAAAGGATGAGAGCATCACAGGACTCTAGATATGCTGGGTGAAAAGGAACTGAATTTATTACAGTCTATCCATCATTGAGTGTAAAAAGCTTGCACTGCCGTTATGCGGCGCAGTGTGGTCCAGAGTGCATCTGTCTTCGGCGCGATATTTGACCCATAATGGGCTGTCTGGTAAGGCTTACAGTTCGCCGGTTTTTCTCTTGTGAAAGTTTTCCTTCTCTCTCGGCTCCCATTTTATCCGGGCTTGCCACCGGCCATACCGGTGTGCACTGCACACCAGGCTGGGCGGGATTGGTTTGGGATCAGGTTGTCCTTCTGCTAGATGAACTGCTGTCAAGGTCTAACGAGTTCCATCAACCCGGGTTTTAAGTCAAGAGAGGTCCACAACCCTCAAAGAAGCCAAGAAATCATCTATAGCCAGACAGCAAGTAAGTGGTTACAGGAGCATCACGTTTCAATGGACAATGGACCCGAATTCACCTGCTAACAAGATCAGAGCAGTGGCCATCTTCAGGTGCGGACAGGCCACTCAAACAGCTTGGAACTATCACCTCTTTACCAAGTTCAGGGTCGGTCATGTCAGACCAGTGCCATGCCAGACCGGCAGTATGACAACAGTACATTACTGCAGGATTGCCCAAACATGATGCTCTGAGACAACAGATATGGAGGAGCAAACATCAGTGGAGAGGTGAGCTCACGGTGCCCTTGGGGACCTACAGCGCACGCAGCATTCGTCAGGGGAGCTGGCGTTCCCCATCTAGAGTTGTTGTTGTTGTTGTTATTCGAGAAGAAGGAAGGCAGTTACGTCTAGGCAAGGTGAGGAGTTTGAAGGGTCTCACAAAGAACTCGCTGGATAAGCTGGCTTTGTTTTAATAAATGCTAATCAAAGTAACATTCATTATAAACCACCGCCCCCCACCCACCCTCTCTCTCTCTCTCTCTCTCTCCTCTCTCTCTCTCTCTCTCTTCTCTCTCTCTCTCTCTCTTCGCAATGTCCAATTTCAGCAGTCCTGATGATCTCTTTTATTGGGATTGTTCTATCAGTCCCTGTGTATCAATAACAAACGTGCCCACCCAGTCTTCTCGCTTGATCTTCGGCTGAGTCGGTATTATCCAAAAAATATTTCACGCCATATTGATAACAAAGAATGGACTAAACATCCAGGGAAAACACCACTTGAACTAATGATCACAGTCCACATTATCATTTCAAAGGCACAACCTGGATATATAATTTTAATTGAAAATGAAATGAGGCATGCGGAAACAGAAAACAATAACAAAACAAGTAGGGTAATCTTGCTTTTCCCAGAAAAAAACTACCACAGAGTAACTTTTATTCAAGACTGGCACAGCTTTTAAACTTGAAATGAAGTCAGATAAATACAAGTCGTACAATTAATAGTGGGAGAAAACAAGCGGCAGGCCAAACACCCCACCATCATTCAGTATGACTTGAGCAAAGATTTGAACTTAAAGGAGGGTGGGGGTTTGAAGATGAAGAACATGGGAACATGATTGTTACTAAGAAAAATGTATGTTATTGAAAACTCTTCACATGCTGTTTATGAGGAAAACCTCGTAATCCCTCTCAAAGGCAGAACAGAAACTATTTGTAATGCCTGCTCCTAGGCCTTTCGTCGCTGGATCGGACTCATCAGTGAGACACGGTGGTGTGTCAGTGCTCCATGGCGTCAATAGAGACAAACCACAGTCCATAAATACGGTGGTGTTCTCACACCAAGGGTTAAAAGAGAAAGAGTGAGTGATCATATATTTTCTTAATACATATTTCATGTTCCCATTTCCTCATCTTCAACTCACCCTCCCCTCCCTTAAATCCAATATCATTTGCCATGTCATTACTGTCGACTGACAGTGGGGTTGGTTGGCCGCAACTTGTTCCACCCCCCCCCCCCACCCCCCCCCACCCCCCCCCCCCCCCCCCCCCCCCCCCCCCCCCCCCCCCCCCCCCCCCCCCCCCACTATAAATTGTTCGTCCTTTGTATTTGTCGTTTTGTTCATGTTTAATCGGCTGTGCCAGTCTTGAATAAGAGTTACTCTGTGTTTAGGTTTCTTATGGGAGCAAGAGTTACCCTACTTGTTTATTGTTTATGATAAATTTAGAAGAAGAAAAAAGACATTAGCGTTCTCTGGCTACTGAGCACAGGGTCACCACATTGTTTTAGTACATTTGCGATGTGAGTGTTCCTGGCATTTTTCAGGGAAGAGTCAGAGTTGAGTTGGTTGGGGGTGGGGGGTGGGGTGGCGTGGGGGGGGGGGGGGGGGGGGAGTGGGCGGGGAGGGGATGAGGCAGATAGGACGGAGAGGGAGGAGGTGAAGCTGTTGTTCTGTCCTGGGGGTCTTGTCCAGGGATTGTATTGCATTTCATATTGGAGTTGGCCGCCGGGGAGTGGGAGAGTTATTGGGGTATTAGGAACAAGCCGGAGGATGGAAGATGGCTTTATTTCGCCTTCAGCCTGATGATGTAGTCTGTTTTCCTGAATGGAATTCTGTGAGACCGGGGGGGGGGGGGGGGGGGGGGGGGGGGGGGGGGGAGGGGGGGATTCTGATGTTCGTCTGTTTATTGATTTTTGGAGTTTGTGATCATGCACATGGGAAAAATATCGACGACACCTATCTTTCTGTGTGTGTGTGTGTGTGTGTGTGTGTGTGTGTGTGTGGTGTGAGTGTGTGTGTGTGTGTGTTTGTGTGTGTGTGTGGGTGTGTGTGGTGTGTGTGACTGGATTCTCTGTAGTTTGGGGCCTGTTCTTGTGAAACGTATGGAAAGTCCCAAAGAGAGAGAGAAAGAGACAGACAGACTGACAGACAGACAGGCAGACAGACGGACAGACAGACAGGGGCAGGCAGACAAAGACAGACCAGACAGACAGACCGACAGACAGACAGACAGACAGGACAGTGAGAGAGACGTGAGAGGAGATAGGAGAAAAAGAGGGATAAAGAGCAATAGACAGGAGTGGGGGGGGATGGAAATTGCGAAGAAATTGTAGATGTGAGAGTAGAGGAGATGAGAGATTGAGAGGAGAAGAGTGAGAGAGAGAGGATTGAGGAGAGAGAGAGAGTGAGAGCCCGGAGAGAGAGAGCAAGGACAAATTGAGAGGAGAGAGAGGAGAGGAGGAGAGAGAGAGAAACGACGGAGTAGTAGGATGTGAGGAGAAGTGAGAGAGAGGAGTGAGAGAGAGATTGGCAGTGTTTCATGAAAGACCAAAAATTGTGGACCTCCACGTAATTCTTATAAGCATTTTTGCCTACGGGGAACTGATTGCTGTCCTAAGCTTCAGATCGTATGAAGTTGATGACCGGTGATTAATTGCTCTTCTTGAACGAAAAATCAATACCGCGCGATGGTAAGATGGGTTTTCTATCCATACATTGTCATCATCACTCTTCTCATTCACTCTCTTCACTTGTCCTCTTCTCCCTCATCCCCCCCCCCCCCCCCCCCCCCCCCCCCCCCCCACCCCCCCCCCTCTCTGTTCTCCTCTTCCATCTCTTCTTTTCTTTCATCCTCCTCTCCTGCTCCTCCAAGTTCCACTCTTCCACCTTCTTCCTCTTCTCTCCTCCCCCCTCCTCCTCCTCCTCTTCCTCCTCTTCCCGCTTCTCCTCCTTCTCCTCCCCCTCCATCCTTTCCCTGTTTCTTTCCTTCTCTCCTCCTCCTCCTCTTCCTGATTCTTCTCCTTTCCTCCCCCCCTCCTCCTCTTCTTCCTTCTTTCCTCGTCTCCTCTACCTCTTCCTGCTTCTTCGCCTTATCCTCCCCTCCTCCTTCTTTTTCCCTGCTTCTCTCCTCCTCCTCCTCCTCCTCCTCTCTCCTCCTCCTCCTCCTCGTTTTCCTCTTCCTTCTCTTTTTTCCTTCTTCCCTCCTCTTCTTCTATTCTTCCTGTTCTTTTCTTCTTCTTCTTCTTCTTCTTCTTCTTTCGTCTGCCCTGCCTTTCTATGATCCCTTCAACCTGTCTTTCCTCTTCATTGATATTGGTTCCCTGTACGGTCACCTGGTTTTCATCACCTATCCGCTGACTGGACAGAAGGAAAAGAAAGCTTAGACTGAAAACTCGATCTCTCTCTCGCTCTCTCTCTCTCTCTCTCTCTCTCTTCTCTCTCCCTTTCTCTCTTTCTCTCTCTCCCCTTTACTCTCTCTCTCTCCTATCATCCTCTCTCTCTCTCTCTCTCTCCCTTTCTCTCTCTCTCTCTCTCTCTTCTCTCTCTCTATCTTCTCTCTCTCTCTCTCCCTTTCTCTCTAGTTCTCTCTCTTCTCTCTCTTCTCTCTCTCTCTCTCTCTCTTCTCTTTCTCTCTCTCGCACTCTCCTCCCTCCCCCCCTCTCTTCTCTCTCTCTCTCTCTCTCTCTTTTCTCTCTCTCTCTTCTCTTTCTCTACCTCTCTCAGGACATCATTATGCGATTTGGTAATATGAAAAGAAAGTCAGGCTTCCTTGCTGTGTTTGTTTGGTGTTTTGTTTTAACATTGGCTCATAAACCTGTGTATTCAGGGCTCGGAGGATGCCGTAAACGGATGTCAACGCTCGTGCCGATGAGCCGAAGAGGGATAAAATCATTCGTTTCTCCCTATATATGGGACATGATTCAATATTTCTTGCTCAGACGTCATC
>CM031623.1:10942045-10962045 GCA_018398815.1 Conus ventricosus | reverse complement strand
TCTACTTTCAAAATGAGGTGATTGCAGTCGGAAATTGAAACAAATTTTCAAAAGAAATCATACGTAATCAAAAGGGACAAACAAATTACAAGACAAAACAAGACGCGTTTCGACCTCTTGGGTCTTCTTCAGGCAAGATAAACAACGTTCAGGAAGATGGAAACGAAGAACGAGCAACCACGTTTCCTCTTAAACTGAGCGCCAGATGGACGTTCATCTGGGAGGACTTGGAACATTCACTTTAAATGATCAGGACTGAAGACAGAGAAAGAATCACTATAAGGTGCGGGTATAACAGCTATGTTGTAATTCATGCTCTTTCGGTTGTGTGTTTTGCTGTTACATTTTTAACGAAAATGAAGGCTTAAGCTTTCTACTGAGCAAATGAATAAACGGACGAATACAAATAAAAACAAATGAATCAATATCTAGATTATACATATTATCGCACCTGAATACATGCAAGGTAAATCAGAACAGTACGTTTTCTGAGAATCACTGTAAAAATATCACACACACACACACACACACACACACACACACACACACACACACACACAGAGAGAGAGAGAGAGAGGAAGATAGAGAGACAGAGACAGAAACGAGAGAGAGAGAGAGAGAGAGAGAGAGAGAGAGAGAGAGAGAGGAGAGAGTCTGGCAGAGAAAGAATAGCATCATCTAACACACACACACACACACACACACACACACACACACACACACACACACACACACACACAAAATGCTCCCTAAACCGAAAAACTAACTGAACTGAACGTCGCCCTAAAACTGGTCTTTTCAACAGTGGCCCCGCTCATCAAAAGATCTAAGACGAGCAGGCCTATAAAAACCCACAGCCAACTTTCTCTCCATGTCATAGAATAACACCCATTGCTTTCCTTGGGAAAGTAGGGGTGCCCCCTTGTCAACACAGGAAAGAACACAACCCAGTGTTTCTTCTGGTCGCTTTTGAAAACCCAATAGAAAAAAAAACACACCAAACAAACAAACAAACAAACAAAAGTCGTCTGCTGCAAAGAACGGTTTCACAGGAAAGTCTGCACAAAAGAGCGCCGGAGGAAGGGAAGTAATCCAGACAGAACAGAGCGAAGATGAACAGCCTGGTTTGGATCGTTCTTGGCGTAGTGTTGGTCGGCTCGGCGTTGTCTGTGCCTGTTCAGAGGGTAAGAACTGTTCTCTCTACTTCTTCTTCTTCTTCTTCTTCTTCTTCCACCCCCCTTTCAATTCCATGAAGTGTGTCTGTTCAGAGGGTCAGTAGCGTTCTCTCCCCTTCTTCCGTTTCTCCTGTGAATCAGTGAAGAGTCACTGAGGCGCAGCTCTGAAGAACTGTTCGCCAGGGCTTCTCCAACGATGTCGGTTGCAAGCCAAGACCCGGAACTCTGCAAAGGTTTCTCTGTCCATTCTGCAATGTTGTCAGGCCAACGTTTTGGATTCCCCATCCATTTTGCGCCCGACTGTAGGAGATAATTACAAGTGACCGTCTCTTCGTTCTTCGTTTTCATTGTCTTGAATGTTGTGTTTCTTGCCCGAGGAAGACCAAAGAGATCGAAACGCACCATGCTTGTGTCGGGATTGGTAAGTTTCTCTTGTTCGGCAGCACAGTTATTTTTTCTTTTAACTTTGTTTCTTTTGTGTGTGTTTTCCCCCAGTCTTTCTCACCGTCTCCTTCGCTCAGTAATACCACAGTGTATTGTATGTTCGATGGTCATACCAAATTCGGCTTTTTTTTTTTTTTTTTTTTTTTTTTTTTTGAAAGAAGTCAGCAGATCTTGAAATAGTCCAATATGCTGCTTGATGATGAGGTGCACTGGTTTATTGATGATATGATCAATATGTCTGATGTTTAGCAACTGGCCTTAACACATCTTTTCCATGGCTTGACTTGGATCCTTCTTTCAAGATCCAGAGGAGAGGGGTGGGGGTGGGAGGCCGAGGTTAAATGTGTTAGGGGTGAAAAGTATCGAGGCGAAAAAATATCGGAAAGTCATTCAAGACTTTATTCGTGGGGAAAACAAAAGGCGGAAAAAAAATGTTATGGAAATACACCCATCTGCGTGAGATGCGCGAACATCTCTCTCTTCCCCTGCCGTCTGCGCCTCCCCCCCTCCCCCCCCCCCCCCCACACACACACACTTACAAATCTCTCGCATCTGTAGTTCGTCTGCAAAGGAATGGGACTCCCACCTCACTCCCTCTTTTCCATCGGATGAAATGATCCGCCCCTGCTTTTGATAAACCGGGTTGACGCCGTCAGTGAGAAGAAAAAAAAAAACAAAGAAAGAAAGATTGTATGTAGCAGAACGTATTAAAAAACAACAACAAACAAAAAAAAAAAAAAAAAAAAAACACCCAAAAAACATCCCCTGTTTCGTGAAAAAGATTTTTGTTCCGGTAAGATGCACGTGATATAGCCAATTGTATTTTGTGTGCGAGATAGAAATTGTAACGTGGTTACGTATGTTTCTTTGAAGAAAAAGGGAAGTTAAATAAAAAAGCAAAATGTTTTTTTGATAATGATGACAATATTGACTACGACGAGAGTAATGTAATGATGGCACTGTTGACAACGACAACGAGAGTAATGTAATGATGACGCTGTTGACAACGACAACGAGAGTAATGTAATGATGACACTGTTGACTGCGACAACGAGAGTAATGTAATGATGACACTGTTGACAACGACAACGAGAGTAATGTAATGATGACACTGTTGACTACAACGAGAGTAATGTAATGATGACGCTGTTGACAACGACAACGAGAGTAATGTAATGATGACGCTGTTGACAACAACAACGAGAGTAATGTAATGATGACGCTGTTGACAACAACAACGAGAGTAATGTAATGATGACGCTATTGACAACAACAACGAGAGTAATGTAATGATGACGCTGTTGACAACAACAACGAGAGTAATGTAATGATGACGCTGTTGACAACAACAACGAGAGTAATGTAATGATGACACTGTTGACAACAACAACGAGAGTAATGTAATGATGACACTGTTGACAACAACAACGACAGTAATTTAATGATGACGCTGTTGACAAAACAACGACAGTAATGTAATGATGACGCTGTTGACAACAACAACGAGAGTAATGTAATGATGACACTGTTGACTACGACAACGAGAGTAATGTAATGATGACACTGTTGACTACAACGAGAGTAATGTAATGATGACGCTGTTGACAACGACAACGAGAGTAATGTGATGATGACGCTGTTGACAACAACGAGAGTAATGTAATGATGACGCTGTTGACAACAACAACGAGAGTAATGTAATGATGACGCTGCTGACAACAACAACGAGAGTAATGTAATGATGACACTGTTGACAACAACAACGAGAGTAATGTAATGATGACACTGTTGACAACGACAACGAGAGTAATGTAATGATAACACTGTTGACAACGACAACGAGAGTAATGTAATGATGACGCTGTTGACAAAAACAACGAGAGTAATGTAATGATGACACTGTTGACTACAACGAGAGTAATGTAATGATGACGCTGTTGACAACGACAACGAGAGTAATGTAATGATGACGCTGTTGACAACAACAACGAGAGTAATGTAATGATGACGCTATTGACAACAACAACGAGAGTAATGTAATGATGACAATATTGACTACGACAACGAGAGTAATGTACTGATGACAATATTGACTACGACAACGAGAGTAATATAATGATGGCACTGTTGACTACGACAACGAGAGTAATGTAATGATGACACTGTTGACTACGACAACGAGAGTAATGTAATGATGGCACTGTTGACAACAACAACGAGAGTAATGTAATGATGACACTGTTGACTACAACGAGAGTAATGTAATGATGACGCTGTTGACAACGACAACGAGAGTAATGTAATGATGACGCTGTTGACAACAACAACGAGAGTAATGTAATGATGACGCTGTTGACAACAACAACGAGAGTAATGTAATGATGACGCTGTTGACAACAACAACGAGAGTAATGTAATGATGACACTGTTGACAACAACAACGACAGTAATGTAATGATGACGCTGTTGACAACAACAACGACAGTAATGTAATGATGACGCTGTTGACAACAACAACGAGAGTAATGTAATGATGACACTGTTGACAACAACAACGAGAGTAATGTAATGATGACACTGTTGACTACGACAACGAGAGTAATGTAATGATGACACTGTTGACAACAACAACGAGAGTAATGTAATGACGACACTGTTGACAACGACAACGAGAGTAATGTAATGATGACACTGTTGACAACGACAACGAGAGTAATGTAATGATGACACTGTTGACAACGACAACGAGAGTAATGTAATGATGACACTGTTGACTACGACAACGAGAGTAATGTAATGATGACGCTGTTGACAAAAACAACGAGAGTAATGTAATGATGACACTGTTGACAAAAACAACGAGAGTAATGTAATGATGACACTGTTGACAACGACAACGAGAGTAATGTAATGATGACACTGTTGACAACGACAACGAGAATAATGTAATGATGGCACTGTTGACAACGACAACGAGAGTAATGTAATGATGGCACTGTTGCAGATACTGTTTAATTTCAATCATCACGACGGTTATAATTAGGATGGTAATAATGATGAGTCTGACGACGATGTTAATGGTAGGTACTCTTCAGTGAGGACAATAAAAATATAGTCATGACAATGCAGATGATGGTGATGTTTTGGTAATGAAGACGATGATGGTGATATTTTGATAACACTAATGAGGATGACAGTGATGACGACGATGATGATAACGGCGATGTCTGATAATAACAATAATGACGATGACCATGTTTAGTAGTAGAGACCGTTGTGATAATGCTGACGGCGATGATGATTATAATGACAGGTAATGACGATGGAGATGACTTGGGTAATGTTGAGTGATAGTTATCACAATACTGATGACGCTGCTGCTGCTGCTGCTGTTTGTCATGCTTAGTGATACTAATGATGATGATGATGTTGCCGTGTGGTGATGACGGTCGTGATGACAATAATAATCCAAACTGTGACGTTTGACGATGGCGATGGTGATAACAGTGGTGACGACTGATGACGCTAACGACAGGTCAAGCGATGGAGCCTCAGTCGAACGATTGTGGAGCCGTCCCCGGGGCTGTCGGGTGCCGATCTCAGGGAGGTGTTGGCCACCACGCCGGACATTCGCTTCACCGACAGGGAGAAGGTTCGAATTTACACACACACGCGCACACACACATACACACCACACGCACATACACTCACACACACACACATACACACACACACTCACACACATACGCTCACACACACACTCACACACCACACGCACATACACACACACATGCACAAACACACATTCACACACACACAAACACTCACGCGCGCACGCACACATGCAAGCACTCACGCACGCGCGCGCGCGCGCACACACACACACACTCTCTCTTTCTCCCTCCATCTCTCTTACTGACACGCGCGCGCGCACACACACACATACACACACACACGCGCGCACACACACACACAACTCACACACACACATGCACACACTCACAAATACGCGCGCGCGTATGCATGCACACACATGCATGCACACAAAAACGCACGTCCCACCTCGCCCCCCTCTCACCACACACAAACACAGATACACACACATACACACAAGCACACGCGGGCGCACGGGCGCGCGTGTGCGCGCGCGCACACACACATACACACGCGCGCGTGCAACACACACACACACACGCACACACACACACACACACACACACACACACACACACACACACACACACACACACCACACCGCGTGCGCGTGGCAGTCATTGTTTTGCTGACCGACAGATGGATAATTGACCTTGTGTCGGAAACTTGAGATTTGGAGTTTTTCTACGAACCGAATGTTTGTCAGTAGCAGGACTTGGACGTCTGTTCATGTTATCATGATACCAGACAAATATTCAGTCACCGTATGTGGGCAGATCTACTACACTTTTTGTCAGACGAGCCATGACGTACTGTAAAATGTGTCTGACTTGTCTGTCCGTGGCCGGCCCAGTTGGCAGTCGACTACATAGTTCTAATGTCCTGTCAAAAGGTCCCGAACTTTTGCGATAACATTTTGCGGAGGACTAATCTATTCTCGGGCAGGATGCGGCATCGGCGCTGTGGTAACGTTTTGTCTCGTGGGTGTTCGTGTATCGTGCGATCGCCTAAATACCTCGGCTAGAGTGCTTTAAGACGAAGACAGTCACCCGATTTACACAATGTTGCAATCAATTGAGTCTTAACAGGTTTTGGTATGAAGAGCGCTCGTTGAGCTTCGTTTAATCTTACATGTGTTTGCATTTCAAATATGACCATAGTTTGTTCTGTTTCAGAGTGTTTTCGTTTCAACATCGCTTAAGTTTGTTATATTTCACACGTGTTTTAATGCCTCTTAAGTTTGCTCCGTCTCCTAGGCTTAGTATCAATATGGCTTTAGTATGTTTAGTCTTGTGTGTGTGTGTGTGTGTGTGTGTGTGTGTGTGTGTGTGTGTGTGTGTGTGAACATTGCTTTAGTTTATTTTCGTGTGTTTTCGTATTAAAATCGCTGAAGTTCGTCCAGTTTCGTAGGTTTTTGGATCAATCTTGATTTAGTAGGCCTATATGAAGTCCCACAGGTTTTCTAGTTTGCCTTCACACGTTTTGATATCAACATCGCTGTCGTTTATTCAATACTACACATTTTGATATCAAAATCGCTTTAGTTTGTTCAATCTCATACGGTTTTGTATGAACGCTGATTTTGTTTACTCAATCTTACGGGATTTTATATTAACATCGCTGGAGTTTGTCCAATCTTATGAGTTTTCGTATAAACATTGCTTTAGTTTATTCAGTTGCACTAATTTTGGTATCACTATCGCTTTAGTTTCTTCGGTTTCGTAGTCTGAAAGGTTTTTGTGTCAATATTGATTTTGTTTATTCAGTCTCACGGGTTTTCATGTTGACATTTCTGTAGTTTTGTCTAGTCCCATGGGTTTGGGAATTGATATTGCTTTAGTTTATTAAGTCTCAAGTTTCAGTCTTAACATCGCTTTAGTATATCCAGTCTCGTAAGTTACATCTTTAAACTGCTTTAGTTTATTATATCTCAAGTTTTTGTATTGCTATATTACAGCATGTCCAGTCCCATTGATTTTCGTTCCAGTATTGCTTGAGTTTGTTCAGTGTTGCAAGTTTTCGTATTATTATCGCTATAATTTGTTCAGTCTCAGAAGTTTGTGTATCAACATCAATAACTTATAGAATGAACAAACGTGAAAAGTGACAATGAAAGAAAAACGATGGCTGCTTAGAGAAGGAAACGAAACCTAACGCAGAATGAATAAACGTGAAAAGTGACAATGAAAGAAAAAAGATGGCTGCTTAGAGAAGGAAACGAAACCTAACGGCAGAATGAATAAACGTGAAAAGTGACAATGAAAGAAAAAAATGGCTGCTTAGAGAAGGAAACGAAACCTAACGGCAGAATGAATAAACGTGAAAAGTGACAATGAAAGAAAAAAGATGGCTGCTTAGAGAAGGAAACGAAACCTAACGGCAGAATGAATAAACGTGAAAAGTGACAATGAAAGAAAAAAGATGGCTGCTAAGAGAAGGAAACGAAACCTAACGGCAGAATGAATAAACGAGGGAAAGGATGGATAAAGAAGAATAAATGGGAAAGAATAAAAAAAAAGAAGAAGAAGAAGAAGAAAAAGAAAGAAGAAAGGCAGAATAAAATGCTGATGCTGAAGACGAACACACTAACAGACGAGTACAGATAACGCATTCTGTTCAGGCTTGTAGATTTTGCAGCCGATACTGGAAATTGTTACAGTATGGATTTAAGCGTGAAGAAATCTTTTCGGAATGTCACCTTCTGGGCCGTAAAGGCTATATCTAGATCCAGAGGGGGGTACTGAAGAGAATACGAAAGAAAGGAGGAAAAAAGGAAAGAAAGCAAGGCAAAACAAAACAATACCAGAAAAAGGGACGTTTAAGTGGAAAGTACCAACAAACAAATAGAAAACAGACACTAAAACATTGACAAAATTCCGCCCAAAGAATGGAAAACAATTCTTTGAGATTTAAGGGAAAATTCGTAAGACGTTCATAGTTTTATTGAGAAGTACGTGTAACTTATCCTTTTTTTCCCCACCGATTTTGAACAGCGCACTCCTAGCTATTTATTATTGATTGTACACAAAATGAGACCGTTGTTGAGAATGACCGACTCAGATACCATCTTTACATAGAAATACATATAATCCAAATGAAACACGGAAACACCATTTTGAGCTTTCGGAGCTCTGATGCTCCTTCTTCAGCAGTCATATTTTATTTGTCAATAGTGGAAAAAAACCAACAACACGAAATACGAAAGTTCGTAATGTGAAAGACGGTTTGATGAGGAAAGTGTAACAGCGCGTGCTCTCTTTGTGTGTGTGGTGTGTGTATGTGTGTGTGTGTGTGTGTGTGTGTTGTGTGTGTGGTGTGTGTGTGTGCGTGCGCGCGCGCGCGTGCGTACTGACGTACGTGCATTTTACTTTCATGGACGCACGTGCATTTTATTTTCATACAGCGTTTGACGGCGCTGAAGAACGGCAAGTTCAAAGCCTGCTTCCTTGTGGACCTTGACCCTGACTTTTACCTTCCGGAGCCGAAATGGATAAGATCACCATGGAGAAAGTAAATACTGCGCTCTCTGTCTGTCGCTCATTGTGTGTGTGTGTGTGTGTGTGTGTGTGTGTGTGTGTGTGTGTGTGTGTGTGTGTGTGTGTGTGTGTGTGTGTGTGTTTGTTTACAGCAGAGTTGTAAAGGGGCGGTGTTACAGATGTTGAAGTCGTAGCCCAGGTAGGAGTAAGCCTGCTCTCGATGGAACATGGGCAGAGGCTGATCTTGGATGGAGAGGAAGGTGTCGCCAGTGCGGTCGTTCCTGCACCAGCGGTTACCAGACCTCTTGCCGTGCAGGATGGCACACTTGCGGTGTTTAACTTCCATCCTGATGTGGCCATGAACTGGTCCGTCTTCCTTACTGCCTCGCTGATGGCATCCTCCGTTGTTCCTGAGGCACACACATCATCCACGTATCCCTGCACCGGTTCGGGTTACACGTCGGAGGATAGGGCTGTTTGTCACGGTCAAAATTCAACACAACCAAAGTGTGGTCCGTCGCCGGCCACTTCAACTGGACATAAGTCCTAACTCAAACATTCTGGGCGCCACATAGACGGGCCCATGGTTCGGATCCGGCCAATTAAGCATAGGGGAGAGGCTTCACAGAGACGGTCTGTCCGGCTAGACGGACTAATCAGCTTTGACCGACGCCTCGATGTCTAGCGAGACGAGTCGTAGCGCCTACTCAGACTCATCTGGCCAATTTACACTGACCAGTGCCCACGACTTAAGCCACACGGCGCCAGTTAAGTAGGGAAGGGGGAAGGTAGTGTGTGGTGGGGGTGAAATCTAGCTAATCAATTAAATGACCGATTGACCACCACAGAGAGAAAGGTGTGTAGGCGTGACTGTCATGATTTGAATATCCAATGGAATTAGAGGGAGCTAACTTCGGGTGTCAGGGGGTAAAAATACTGACCAATGGTACTCGCCCTTGTTGGACAGATCGGAACGAATAAGAAGCATGTGAGAGTGAGAGAACGGGAGAACGAGAGGAGAACGAACAGAGAGACTGAGAGAGAGAGGTCTGAGTGTAATCTCTGAGAGAGAAGAGCAGAGAGATGAGGGGAGGAGAGGAGAGAACCAAGTGGGGGCATTAGCACGAGATAGTCTGCAGAGGAAGGACTTAGGAGAGATGTGGAGAGAGTTGCTAACTAATGAAGAGGAAAAGAAAGAAGAAAAAAAAGAAAAGAAAAGCAACCATGTCCATTTGATAAGAGCAGACTAGAAGAGAGAGAGAGAGAGTGCAATGCGTTAATGCAGGAAGAAAGAAAGGAGAACAGATCGATGTTGATAGTCACTGTTCTATCTTCACTGGGGTTCGACCTCATACTTGGCCAGCGCCACTTTCATCGACAGACCAACGCCAGTGCCAACAGTCTCACCTGACCAGGCGGCAGCAGATCAATACCAGTGCCAGCAGTTGTGTCGTGTTGTGAAAGTGACAGTAAAAAGAAAAAAAAAGGAAAAGAAAAAGACAGTGATTCGTGAATAGTTAAGATCACCTGGCCAGGTAAAGTAGAAATCTATTTATACCCGGGTTAGTTAATAATGTTTTAGATAAATGATTTTGTGAAGTTCAGGAAAGAGAGAATGTTTTATTTCATTTGATTCCATATGCATTGATGTTTCGTTCTATGATCATGTGTAGTAAAGTTATAGACTTTACTAGTGGTTTGATGTGACGAATGCATGATATATGAATGAGATTGTAAGCAAGCTGTGAGTGTGTTTGGGCTGTGCGCTAGTCCTT
Organism: Conus ventricosus; assembly: GCA_018398815.1. Taxonomy (NCBI): domain Eukaryota; kingdom Metazoa; phylum Mollusca; class Gastropoda; order Neogastropoda; family Conidae; genus Conus; species Conus ventricosus. The sequence goes on along the minus strand of CM031623.1, from coordinate 10,951,521 downwards.
CCTCCATCGACATAACCCGAGGTTGACAATTTATTGGCGAGCCTGCCAGGATATTCTGGCCCATTTATTATAATTGTTCAACTTCTCAGAGAGGAAGCTGGGTGGGATTCAAGTATTGTAATCCTAAGACAAGGGGTTGTCTTACTGTATGTTCCCAAGATAGTTAATACTAGGCTTGGCATTGCTTCCAAGATAGTTAATACTAGGCTTGGCATTTCAGCCCCAGAGTACTTATTTCGCACAGATTGCCTATAATTCGCTCTCATAGTTGGGTCAGGCGCTGGGCGTCTTATAAAACTAATTACGTTGTCCCAAGCTAATATTATCATTCATAGGATTGTGCTATTACGTCACTCGTGTCGGTAACCACCAGTTTGGCTGTCGTAGTAATAAAATCTTGTTCAAAAAAAAAAAAAAAAAAGAAAGAGATATAATGGCGGAAGAAAAGAACACCCCTATTGAACAACTTGTGAGCGTCGCTCGTGATCTAGGTTACTCAGGAGATGAGTTGCGTGCATTCGTTGAAAACCAACAAAAGATGGAAAGAGATGAACGCGCGGAAAGACGACGTGTCGCGGTAGAAAAGGAGAAACAGAAAGGATTAAAGCTAGGGAAACGCAGGAAACAGAAAGACTAAAGGTTCAATTAGAGTTGGAGAAAGTGAGAATACAAAGGGAGACCACCGAGGATGGGAGTTCAGTTTCCAGTGACTCTGTGCGCAGCTATGCCCCCCGACCCAAGTTGCCAAAATTCTCGGAAGGGACCGATTCGATTGATGCATACATCAGTCGTTTCGAAACGTTTGCGACCAGTCAGGTTGGCCTCCAGAAGAGTGGGCAGTCATTTTGTCAGCGCTATTGACGGGTAAGGCATTGCAGATTTTCACTGCGTTACCAGCAGAACAACAGTCTGATTTTGGTGCTGTGAAGGAGTCTTTAATGAAGGATTTGACCTCACAGAGGAAGGATTCAGAAAGAAATTTCGTTCAGCTAGATTGCAAGCAGGTGAAACGTACACTCAGTTTGGTGCACGTTTAGATCACTATTTGAGAAGTGGTTAGAGTTGAGTGGGACGAAAAAGGAGTTCGCTGAGTTGAAAGAGCTAGTTATGAAAGAACAGATTTTGTCAGGTTGCGGCCTGAGTTAACCATACATTTGAAAGAGAGACAGCCAGAGACAGCAGGAGAGTTGTTGAAGTTCGCAGAGGTGTATAGAGAGGCACGTTTGGGCACTAAGGTGCAGGAGAAACAGGTGCTAGGCACAGGTGAGAAGAGTGCAAGGAGACTAGGGGAGTTTTCTGCAAAGTCTGCAAACCCAGTGGTGGGCAGAAGGAAGGCAAAGGGACATTAGGTGTTTCATTTGTCACAAGAAGGGACATGGGCGAGGGATTGTCGCATGAGGTTCCAGAAGGCAGCAGCCTTGCAAGAGGTGGATAAGGGTCGTCAAGGGAAACGACCTGCAGTGGAACCAAAAGGGATTCAGTCTGAAGAGGGTGGAGTGCAGCCTATGGCTAGCACTGGACAGCAGTCAGTGTCAGGGATGGAGGGCACTAGGCTGATGGTTCGTTACCAGTGGAAGAAGGGTGGATTGGCCAGCAGAGGGTGAAAGTGTACGAGACACTGGTTGTTCATGCGGGGTAGTACGAACAACGCTGGTCGAGAAAGGGGATTTGACAGGGCAAATCCAGACTGTACTCTAATCGATGGCACTGTGAGGGAGTTTCCAGTTGCTAAGATAGAAGTACGTACCCCTTACTTCTCAGGCGAGTTGTCTGCGTTGGTGATGGAGAAACCCCTTCATGATTGATCATTGGAAATATTCTAGGGGCAAGGGATCCAGGGATCCCGAGTTGTTGACTGCTACAGGGGCAGCAGTTCAGACACGGAGCAAGAAGGAGGAAAAGGTTGTTAAACCGTTAGTTGTTCCAGGAAGGAAGTCGGGCATAGACGTGTCGCCTGATGAGTTTAGGGCAGCGCAGGAACAAGACCCTTCGCTCGTGAAGTCTTGGGAGTTGGCAAGAGGTGGAGAGAAACAGGAGGTTAGAGGAGGTGAGACAGAATTTCTTGTGAAAGGCGGGCTGTTGTACCGAGTGTTCACCAAGGGGAAGACAGGTAAGGTGACCACTCAGTTAGAGGTACCAGCAGGTTATCGTGACACTGTCATGTCAGTGGGTCACGAGTCGCTCATGGCGGGTCATCTCGGCACCAGCAAAAGCCTGACCGAATCTTTGATGACTTTCATTGGCCAGGAGCAATGGCAGACATCAAGCGTTTCTGCATGTCATGTGACGTGTGTCAAAGGTCAGCCACAAGAGGGTGAAGAGGAAGGCGCCTCTTAAACACCCCCTTTAATTGACACACCATTCAGGAGGGTGGCTGTTGATCTGATTGGCCCAATCGCGCCCTGTTCCAAAGGTGGGCACAGGTATGTGTTGACGCTGGTGGACTACGCGACCAGATACCCAGAAGCGGTTGCATTGAAAGGCGTAATACGCAACAGGTCGCTGAAGGGCTGGTAGACTCTTCTCTCGCGTGGGTGTGCCAGCAAAAATTCTCAGTGACAGGGGTCACAGTTCACCTCAGCGTGATGAGGAGGTCAACAGGCTGCTAGGGATCACACAGCTGCTCACTACCCCATACCATCCACAATGCAATGGCTTGGTGGAAAGATTCAACGGTGTGCTGAAGGGCATCTTAAAGAAGCTCTGTGAGAAAGCCAGCAGATTGGGACCGTTACATTCCAGCGGCACTGTTTGCCTACAGGGAAGCCCCTCAGGAAAGCACAGGCTTTTCGCCATTTGAGCTGCTGTATGGGCGGACAGTTCGGGGACCGGTGTGCATTCTCAAAGAGCTGTGGTCCGGAGAACAGGAGTCCGAAGAAGTCAAAACCACATATCAGTATGTGGTGGACTTACGCAATAGGCTCGAGGAGACATGTAAGGTCGCAAGGGAGAGTTTGCAGGAGGCTAGGGTCGTCCAGAAGAAGCAGTATGACAGGAAGGTGAGGAAGCAATTCCTCAGGTGGGAGATCAAGTCCTATTACTGCTTCCAGGATCACAACAAGCTGCGATGCATTGGAAGGGACCATTCACCATCATTGAAAAGGTAGATCAGGACTACCGAATCGATGTGAATGGGAAATCAAAACTTTTCCATGCAAATTTGCTCCGCAAATACATTCAGCGTGAGACTCAGCACATAGGCGCAGCAGCAATCATTGATGGAGGTGAAGGAGACCCAGCAGAAGAAGGGGAATTTTGTTGCCTGAGTTTCCAGGAGAAGAGTCATACAGGGATGTGTCACTGTATGAAGGGCTAGACAGTAGGAGACAGGAGGAAGTTAGTGGGCTCCTAGAACAGTATAGGGCGTCCCTGACTGATAAACCAGGCAGGACAACTCTAGAGACATGTACGGTGGGGTTGACATCACAGAAACCCGTACATGTGAAAGCCTACCCGATCCCATATGCCACCAAGCAAGTGATCGAGGAGGAGGTAGAAAAGATGTTGGACCTTGGGTGGATTGAACCGTCCAAATCATCGTATAGTGCCCCCGTCGTCTTAGTGAGGAAAAAGTCAGGTGAGCATCGATTTCTGTGTCGACTATAGACGTCTCTGAACAGTGTCACCAAGGTCGATGCAGAGGTCATACCAAACATGAAGACCTGTTCGCTCAGATCGCCACAAGCAAGAGCCAGTATTTCACCAGGATAGATCTGGCAAGGGTTACTGCAAATAGCCCTGAGTGAGGACTCAAAGGAAGTCACAGCATTCTCCACTCCTATGGGCTATACAGTGGCGAGTACTCCCTTTTGGATGGTCAACGCACCTGCAGTCTTCTCTCGGATGATGAGGAAGTTATTGACGGGATTGGAAGGCGTTGTGAATTTCATGGATGACATTTCTGATAGCATCCGAGACATGGGAGGAGCATATGAGGCAGCTAGGAGCAGTTTTAGAGAGGTTGAGACAAGCCAATCTCACAGCCAGACCAACAAAGTGCCAGGTTGGTTTTCCAAGCTGGAGTTCCTAGGTTTTGTTGTCGGAGGCGACACAAGCAGCCGGAAAGAGGAAAGGTGGAGAAGATGATGAATCAGAGAGACCAAAGACCAAAACAGAAGTCAGGAGTCTGCTAGGTTTATTGGGTTCTATAGGGAGTTTGTCCCAAATTTTGCTGCATCACGAGTCCTCTCAGTGATTGGTCAAGGCAGGGAAACCGGCAGTGGTCGAATGTCAACGCTGCAGAGCAAGCACTGCAGACAGTGTTGGAAAGACTAGGTTCCCGTCCCATCTTGAAGCTACCAGATATGTCCAAACCATTTTGTTGCGGACAGATGCATCAGGTGGTGGGATAGGTGCAGATATGCTGCAGGAGCATGAAGAGGTCGAGTTTCCTGTGAGATATGCTAGCAGGAAGTTGACAAAGTGTGAAGAAGGGTACGCAACAGTGGAGAAGGGAGTGTTTAGCTGTCGTGTGGGCCGTGCAGAAGTTCCACAAATACTTGTATGGGAAAGAGTTCGTGATAGAGACAGATCACCAACCACTCAAATTCCTGCAGGAGGCACAGCTGAAAAACAGCAGGGTTCTGCGTTGGGCAATGGCACTGCAGCCCTACAGGTACCGAGTGCAGTACATTCCCGGTCGACAGAATGTCGGAGCTGACTATTTAAAGCCGTGTAGTCTAGCAAGCTGCAACTCAGAGGAAGTCAGTCATATCCGGGTGCTTTGTTGATAACATGTGTGATGACAGTTATGTTGATTGGATATGGGTTCATTCCCAGTTGGCTATGGTTCATATTTTTTTTTGTGTGAGACTTGTCATATTTTCTTTGTGAGACTTGTTCATGTGAATGTAGTTATGCTTGGAGCATACAGTCGCTTGTGTAGTAATGCATTATTTGCAATAAGTGAGGATGGAGATTCCTCAGTGAAGTGTCATGGATCGTGAGCATATTATATTGTGCTTTTCATAGAAATTGTGAAGAGAAGATGTGGCAAATCCGCAGGTAGGGGAATTGCATAAGTGTGCACAAGAGGTCGTTATAAAATGAGTTGAAATAACGCAAGAGCGCACGTCAATGATAACTCATTGGAGTGGTATTCACTAATGATATATTTTATAATTTGTAAACCGTGGTTGTAAAGTATTTTTCAAACTTTGCACGTGTAGCTGTGGTTCAGCAAATTCGGTTGTTGTCTTTTTTGTACCGTTGTTTTGAGACAATGCGGTGCATAGTCTTTTGCAAGGGGGAAATTGTCACGGTCAAAATTCAACACAACCAAAGTGTGGTCCGTCGCCGGCCACTTCAACTGGACATAAGTCCAACTCAAACATTCTGGGCGCCACATAGACGGGCCCATGGTTCGGATCCGGCCAATTAAGCATAGGGAGAGGCTTCACAGAGACGGTCTGTCCGGCTAGACGGACTAATCAGCTTTGACCGTCGCCTCGATGTCTAGCGAGACGAGTCGTAGCGCCTACTCAGACTCATCTGGCCAATTTACACTGACCAGTGCCCACGACTTAAGCCACACGGCGCCAGTTAAGTAGGGAAGGGGGAAGGTAGTGTGTGGTGGGGTGAAATCTAGCTAATCAATTAAATGACCGATTGACCACCACAGAGAGAAAGGTGTGTAGGCGTGACTGTCATGATTTGAATATCCAATGGAATTAGAGGGAGCTAACTTCGGGTGTCAGGGTAAAAATACTGACCAATGGTACTCGCCCTTGTTGGACAGATCGGAACGAATAAGAAGCATGTGAGAGTGAGAGAAACGGGAGAACGAGAGGAGAAACGAACAGAGAGATGAGAGAGAGGTCTGAGTGTAATCTCTGAGAGAGAAGAGCAGAGAGATGAGGGAGGAGAGGAGAGAACCAAGTGGGGGCATTAGCACGAGATAGTCTGCAGAGGAAGGACTTAGGAGAGATGTGGAGAGAGTTGCTAACTAATGAAGAGGAAAAGAAAGAAGAAAAAAAGAAAAGAAAAGCAACCATGTCCATTGATAAGAGCAGACTAGAAGAGAGAGAGAGAGAGTGCAATGCGTTAATGCAGGAAGAAAGAAAGGAGAACAGATCGATGTTGATAGTCACTGTTCTATCTTCACTGGGGTTCGACCTCATACTTGGCCAGCGCCACTTTCATCGACAGACCAACGCCATGCCAACAGTCTCACCTGACCAGGCGCAGCAGATCAATACCAGTGCCAGCAGTTGTGTCGTGTTGTGAAAGTGACAGTAAAAAGAAAAAAAAAGGAAAAGAAAAAGACATGATTCGTGAATAGTTAAGATCACCTGGCCAGGTAAAGTAGAAATCTATTTATACCCGGGTTAGTTAATAATGTTTTAGATAAATGATTTGTGAAGTTCAGGAAAGAGAGAATGTTTTATTTCATTTGATTCCATATGCATTGATGTTTCGTTCTATGATCATGTGTAGTAAAGTTATAGACTTTACTAGTGGTTTGATGTGACGAATGCATGTATATGAATGAGATTGTAAGCAAGCTGTGAGTGTGTTTGGGCTGTGCGCTAGTCCTTCCTCCATCGACATCACCGAGGTTGACACTGTTCGATCCAGCGGAGCCACTTGTCAATGCCTTGTTCAAAGACAATGACGCTCCATGGGCAGCCTTGGATGATGCCTTTTTCACGCTGGTGGATTTGGTCAGCCCCGCTGCTGTCTTCACCTGAATGTAGAGCGCTGTAGATGTCCCGGTGATGTCTACAAACACCTCGGGGTAGCCGGAGGACCTCAATTCATTGATCATGAAGTCGTGATCAATGCTGCCAAAAGCATCCTTGATGTCAAAGAATGCTGTGTAGAGTGTAGAGGAGGTGTGCATAAAGTCACTGATGTTGGACCGCAGGCAGTAGACATGCTCCTGGAGACCATTCCTTGCATGGACCCCTTCTGACGTTTGGATAGTCTCTCTGTTCCCACGATCACTGCATCTGGCGGCTGAGAATCAGCTTCATGAAGAGTTTATAAGAAGTTAGAAGAAGAGAGATAGGCCGCCAGTCATTCACCACAGAGGGATCACCATTCTTCTTTTCCACAGTGCTGGACAAGATTGCGTTTCCCCCCTCCCTACACTGCAAAGTTACAAGCTATAAACACCATGGCTTGCTCGAAGCTGAACTTTTATTTTTCAAACTTAATTTTCACAGTGAAACAGTTGAAGCAGATGGAGACTGATAGTTGGCCATGTCCGGGGCTGGCTGAAATGAACACATCCTCTACCAGAGCTACCTGTTCACTTCGAGGGCTCAGGGTGGTCTCGGCATCCTGAACCCGCAGCACTCTACAGCGCAAGTACCTGTCCTTCCGTTGTCTGTGTTCGCGCTCCACATGTCAAAGAGGAGAGTGCGGAAACAGCAGCGCCTGACAGAGCCTTTGGCGGTTTCCAGACCAACGAGAAGGGCGCCTTCAATAAGGCTTCTCGTGTGACATGGCCGCGGTCTGAATGGGTGCATTTCAATGAATTGTGCGTGCGTGAGGGTGTGTTGTGTGAGAAATGTTGGATGGGAGCTATGTGTTAACATTAAAAGCAGATGAGGATGTGTGTCTCTCCACGGCTGACAGCAAAGCTGCATACTTCCTATGCAAAAAGCAGAATATGCAGAAGTTTTCAAAAGAGTGAGAGAGAAAAAGACTGGCAGGGCCGCATTGTGAGAGAGAATGAGCAGATTGATCATGTTATGTCTAACGCTATATTGCAAAATGTAAAATTGAAAGATAGCATGGTCAGCTTTGTGGTGCGAGGGAGACTCCAACTGCTGCAGTGCAATAGTCTCATGGCACTGTACTATCCTCACGAGTGTGCCAGGCAATGCAATCTCTGCAATCACCCAACTGAAACCGAGTCGCATGTGCTAAATGGTTGCACAAGATACCAAGCCATGTATCAGGCAAGGCATAATCGGTTGGTTGAGGTGACAGCCAGACACATTCCTCAGGCAGACACTGTTCGTGTCATTAAAGACACCCCCCTGACACCCCGCATGTTTGGCATTAACTCTGATGCCTTTGCCTCCAGTGCCAGTAGGCCGGACATCACCATCATTGACCGCGATAGCCGCGAGGCCTTTCTTGTTGAAGTAGCGGTGCCTTACGATGCCTTCATTGACGTTTGCTATGCTGCCAAATTTGACAAGTACCTCCCACTGTGCATGGAAGTAAGCTCGTTTGGCTTCTCCTGCAGAATTGTGGTGCTCATCTTTGGCAGTCTGGGGAACGTGCATAGGAGGGTACTCCCAGGTCTACGGATGATCGGTGTTCCGTCCTACTCGCAAAGTGGTTGGCAAAATATCTTAGTATCAGTGCCATAATCGGTTCTTTCAGAGTGTGGCAAAAGCGCTGTACTGACCTAAAGGTCTAAAGAAGAAAATGTCCATGCTCCGCACGCGCGCGCGCGTGCGCACGTGTGTGTAAAAGGGCACTCATTTCTGTAAGGCCCCTAATTGTTTGCATTTTCGTTATTTTGAGCAAATGTCTAAGCCTTCTGGTGTCGACTATGTCCATGGTTGCCTGATGATTGTGTTATCTTTTGTCTTCAGGAGATGTTTACAGCAGAGTTGCCTATCACCATGTCTCTGCAACGTTTTCATTCCAGTTTCATGCCCAGTCACGTCTGCTCCAGTATACTGAATGAAAACACAAAATGCTTCCTAAAAAATCATCCCTGCTGAATCAATCACGGTTTTTGAGGGTACTCACGCCGATGACGTGAGAGATGCTGTTTCCATATCGCTGTTGCCCTCTTTCATAGCCTAGCAGCAAACTCTTCCACATCTGCACGGCGTCTGGTTGACGTGAATGCCGTCGACTCGTATTCAAAAAAGAAAAAGAGAAGAAAAAAAAAAAAAGAAAAGGAAATAAACCAAGGGAGTTAAATGTCACAAAGGTTAGCAGAACGTATTGAACAAATTGTTCCCGTGATGCCTAGCTAACGTCTTCTCGTTTATTCAAGTACTGTTACCGGAAGGTATGCGCGCGCACCTGACTCCATACAATGATGTGCTGGCTTTTGTTATTATACTGAGTAAGGCTCGGGATGCCCGCAGACTCATTCAACCCTCGAGGTTATATATTCACCCACGTGTCTTTGTCAGTCTGTAAGATTTCACAAAACCCACAGGGCCGATTGTTACGAAGCATGGTGGAAGAGAGAAGATGGCCGAAGAACGAATCTGTTGTATTATGGCAGACCCAGGACTTTTACCCTAACCTAGGCAGAGGTCGGCATTCTCCTATTTTTGTCCTGATAGATAAATCTTACGACATGTCTTGCAACGAAACAGGTACCAGACACCTGTCGCTCTAAATTTCACGCTCCTCTTTGGAAAACGAGTGTCGGTTGGAAACATTAAAGTGTGACACAGTTCTCACCAGAGTTGTAACGGGGATGGGAGGTTGGGTGAGAGGGAGGGGAGGGGGGGGGGGGGGGGGGGGGGGGGGGGGGGGCGGCGGAGAGGCAG
>CM031623.1:10927439-10941945 GCA_018398815.1 Conus ventricosus | reverse complement strand
GATCAGTATCTTCCTTGTCGTCGGTTGGAGTTCTATTGCGCATTGAAGGCATTTACGTCCACTTGTTGATCTAATTGGCTGTGCGTCTGCTTCCTGTACACGGATCTGCTATCTGTTCTATACAGCCCACGGTGGCAAGTGTGAAGCACACACATGGTGGTGCGGGCATGGCCACAGACTACAATGCAGTCGGTAGGCCGCCCTTGCTGAATAGCATGCGAGAAACGGCTAGTATACTACATTATCTAAGATGGCATCCCTGCCAATCAGGGGCTGTAGTGGGGGGAGGGGGGGGGGGGCATCCAAACTGCACTTTGCAATATGCTCAGTATAAATGTATGTTCATGACGGCTGTGGGTTGGCATTTAGTGGTGAAATCAAAACATCTACCTTTCGCCAGTGAAACTGAAAACTGCTCGTCCTTAATTTCAACATGCGTGGGGGATTTTGCGGTGCCATTGCTGGTTGCATGATTCAGAAAGCTCCCAAAAAGAACATTAAATTCCAAATAAATAAACAAATACCAAACAAAGGAAGAAAAAAAAGGATAGACGGACACACTGATACAAAAGATGTGTCGTGTGCGGGAGAAGTTTCAGTTGTTCTAACAGTAATATCATCATCAGAACAGACTCTTCACTCTGGCCAGTCGAGGTGCAGTTCTGCATAGTTATGACCGAAGCATCCCTTTGTGCCCCCGTCTCTTTGTGCCCACGTCTCTTTGTGCCCAAACCTATGCCAGTGGGAGTTGTGGGTAGGTACCCTTTATATCAACAACCAAACTGACCAGTGGTCAAGCAATGGTCAAAGTGACCAGTAGTCAAGCAATAGTCCCAGACTGACCATTGGTCAAGCGATGGTCAAAGTGACCAGTAGTCAAGCAATGGTCCCAGACTGACCATTGGTCAAGCGATGGTAAAACTAACCAGTGGTCAAGTGATGGTCAAACTGACCAGTGGTCAAGCGATAGCTAAACTGACCAGTGGTCAAGCTGACCAGAGGTCAAACCGACCAATGATCAAGCTATGGTCAAAGAGACGTGGGCACAAAGACCACTTTTTTTGGCATATAGAGACGTGGCACAAAGAGACGTGGGCACAAAGATACGTTCCCGTTATGACTACTACTACAACAACACGTTCAAAAGAGGGAGCGTCAGGGAGCAGGGTGGGGGAGAGAGGGAGGGAGCCTCACACATTCGGTCGATCCTACTACCAATAGCATCAACATCTAAAGAAAAAACGTGACTTTCGAAATTGTACCTCTTTATGTTTGTATTCTGTAAAAAAAAAAAAAAAGTGTCACTTTGCACAGTGTTTGTGTGTGTGTATTTGGCCTTTACAGCATAATTGCAAGTGTTGTTCCACTCTTCTTGTCGTGATCATTCTTACAATTACAATCACACACAAAATGATACGTTTTCAAGACAACACACAGTGTTTCATCAGTAAATTCAAGGTGGAAACAATATTTTAAAATCTATTAGTTTGCAAAGTATCCAAATCCCCTCCACAAGAGGGTCAACACTTTCCATACGGCAAATTTTGTGACTGACGTAAGCTTCCCAAACACCTGTTGAAGCAGGTGTACGTGTCCGCAAGATCACTAAAGGCCCAGTGAAGCGTGCCTGCCACAGTTGGCTATCCCTCTTTCTACAGTGCCTGGGCCAACGAAAATCCTCTTGCCCAGAAGTGGTTAGCCACCTATGCAAGTGAACGGGGCTCCAACGAAAGTAAAATAGTGGGAGAGGAGAGATATCTATCCTCGCCCATTTATGTCTTTGGTGTTACGCTCAACCCAGGCAGGTGTTTTTTTTTTAACCTCAAGTCATTGCCATGGATTTTGTTTGTGTGTGTGTGAATGGACAGGTACCTGAAGTGGTCGACAGTCCTCCAGCATACTACGCCTTCCTGGACAAGGCCGGACCTTTCCTGACGGCCATGTGTGAAAGAACGGACATCTACTGGCTGAAAGACGTAGCTCCAACCCTTTCCGTGGACAAACACCGGCCCAACAATCTCCCTCAAACCAGCTCAGGACACAGTGATGACATGCTTGTGCCTGTCAATCATGATCCTCCAAGCCCGCCCCCGTGGATGGTTCTGCTTAACGTCCTCCAGCCTGTGCAAACAGGACATATTGGGACATGTATTTTTGCTTTAGATATAAGTAGTCATTGGGACCGCAAAGCGGTCGTCTGAAGATAATTCAGCTGCAGTTGTTTCCAAGGCCATCGTCAGGGCCACCGGGCGGCCGTCTTCATGCTGAGTGGCGACGGTCCTGTGCCGCGTGAGGCCGACTCAGGAGACGCACGAGGCACAAGTCGCCGAGCCGCTGCTCATAGGTCCAGGCCCACTCTGCGCCCAAGTGAGGTTCAATTCCACCCTCCCCCCCCCCCCATGGCCCAAGGGGAGAGCCCCGCTAGATGTGCAGGCCACTGGGTAGTTCGCAGTGTGGCAGCGCCTCGTCGCCAAGTGTCACGCCGCCTCGAGAGCCGTCCCCCGGCGACACAGGCTAGTCCCGTCGTCACTCGTAGTGCGAGGAAGGAAATCTGTGCCGCCCTACACCCATCTGCCACCTGGGTGCCTTCTGCTGGTCTCTGCCACCGACCAGCAGGAATGCCGGATGCCACCAACCGGGCGGCCGTCTTCATGCTGAGTGGCGACGGTCCTGTGCCGCGTGAGGCCGACTCAGGAGACGTACGAGGCACAAGTCACCGAGCCGCTGCACGTATAGGTCCATGCCCACTCTGCGCCCAATGAGGAACGTACCCACCCTCCCCCCCCAAAGGGAGAGCCCTGCTAGGATGTGCAGGCCACTGGGTAGTTCGCAGAGTGGCAGCGCCTCGTCGCCAAGTGCCACGCCGCCTCGAGAGCCGTCCCCCGGCGACACAGGCTAGTCCCGTCGTCACTCGTAGTGCGAGGAAGGAAATCTGTGCCGCCCAACACCCATCTGCCACACAACACCCGACTCCACCCCCTGTTGCCCTGTTCAAGCATCAACAGCATCGCAAGGCAGTCGAAACTCGCCCCCCGTGGGTCAGTATCGTCAGCCACTGGACAGCCGACAAGAGGGACGTCCAGCTATGACGCCACCTCCTCTGACACTGTGGAGACTTCGGCATGGAAACTGAGAATGTAGTGATGGTTTCCTTTCGGGGAGGTACGGATCCAAAGAAAAAAAGAAACTGGAATTATTTGTTTGAAATTGAGAGCTGGTAGTGCATATTTGTCACAGCATGTCCGTATATTGTAACATACAAATGCTACAGCCACAATGAAGGTTTTGACAAATATGTAACATGGATTTTTTTCTATGCAGTGTTAAACAACAATAGAACAAAAATTATACTATATTTTTAGTGGTATTTTCAAATCAATATCAAGCTTCAATGTCCAGCTTTTTCTTGGCAGTTTTCTTTTCAAGTCATGAGATTCTAAGATCCAGAAATATTCACTTTGGACCAAATGGATAGTTAATTTAAACTTTGGTGATTTCAACCAGCAGCAACTAGCAAAAACAAAGACAGAACATTTGGGGAAGAGAAAACAAAAAAATCATTGTCGAGCTGTTCTTGGTGCAAATTTGGCAGTCACGTGATCAGCACGTGGGCGGTCTAGTGGGTGACTCCGCCCCCTATGATTTCTTCAACTTAGAAAGAAAAATGCCGATGCTTCACTGGTGAGAGGCAACGTTCGACTGAAAATAACACGGACTAAGTGTCATATTGCAACTCTTCCTATATTGCAGTTGGAAATTCATTGCTTAAGCAGGCTTAAGTTTGTCGCTTAAGCAGGCTAAAGTTTGTCGTGGAACTGATTTCTGTTTTTTCTTCAACGGGAATAGGCAGCATTTGACTGAAATTTAGATGGACCTTTTTTTTATATCTGAACTCTTCCTCTTCTGGTGTTGGTAATTTGGAGCTCAAGTATGCTTCATTTTGTTGTGGAAATAACTTCTGTTTAAAAAAAAAATTTCAGACCAATAAAACAAGTCACATTAATGTGATACACATATCTTAGACAAGACCTCGGATTCACTGTGAATGGTAAGAACAAACTGAATGAAAAGCAAGTTTTTAAATGTGCACTCTGATACAAACTGGATTATGAGAAAAGGCCATGTTGCTCTTATGATAATGGTTGGAATAATGTTACTTTTGGTGGCACATTGACATTGTTTGAATAAACAGCACTAATAATTATACTTAGTTGTTATGATGATGAGTTAATCTAAAGCATAAGTTACAAATACGAATGAATAAACAAATCTTCGAGACGTAGAATGTTCCGTCATTAACATCAGATATCTTGACACAACATAACCATGTCTTTAATCAGAAAACCTCCTTTTTAAACTTTTGACTTGGAACTAACCAACACTCTGAATACTTTCTTCTTGTTGGTGATAAACAGGAAGAACATTCAAACAAAATTCAACAGGAATGCGCTGAAAATCAAACCAACTGCCTTACTCTCGATGTCAGTTTTTGTCTCAGAAGCCTCAACATACTTATAGCATCCTCACCAGAAGACATTGTCTGATTAGCCAGCTCAGTCAGAATTCATCCATTTTTTCCCCTTTCACGCCTCTTTTCCTTCCACACTCATCTAAATCAGTACCATCAACATCGTTTCTGAAAGGAAATAATCGACACGTTTTATTACGTCAGAAAAAGATTTCAAGCCAGTAAATGAAACATTGCTAAAACATTTTCTTTTAAATCCATGTCAGTGTATACTTGATTCAGTATCTTTGTGAACAAACCTTCTTTCAGTCATACACACACATCTTCGTTAAAAAAACAACAACAACAACCAGCCAAAACACAAACAGATCGAAAACTGGAGTTACAAAACTCTCCACTCTTACGACAAAGCTCAGGGTAAAAAGGAACAGACAACATTTCCAAAACAAAATCAGACCATAACATACCGAAAATTAGCAATGGCAACTGTCTGACACAAGCACCACTCACGATAGCACAACACCATGCAACCATGAACCGGAATTTCCCGAAATAACCAGTGGGTACCGGATAAGAAATGTCATGATAATCATTACTGATAATGTTCCGATTTCAATACAGATCAACGTTATATGCAGCATTCAAAACAACAACTGCCATGATTCCAACGACAGAGCCAGCACGATCCACTTTTTTTCCTGTCAAAAAATCACCATGTAAAAATCGGTGGTTAGGAAAACGATGAAAATTCGGAACATGCAAGTATGTCATGATGATTATACGACTATCCGACTACAGAGCATGGTACTGCTTAACATGACGTAGAGTGATGGTGGGATACATAAGGGGAACAGCAGCAATGGTACTGATGTTAGTATCTGCTGTAGCGGCACTCGTAGTGCAATGGAAGTGGAGTTATCCGTTGCTACAGCGGCAGATAATACGAGTCTGGTTAGATGTAATTGAGAGCGTGGGAAACGGGGGCTGTGATGCTTAGGAGGATCCGGAATTTGGGGCAAGTCGGGGCAGGGTTGGTTAGAGCTACCCCCAAACCGCGCATGTTCAAAGTCGGAAATTAACTGCGCATGCGGACAACTGCCAAAAGTTCACTTTTTTCCACCTTGGATTTTAACCGGAATGTAAACCTTTACAGGACCTCTTGGTGGACGCCTTCAATGAACAATGTAAGCTTCACCGTTATCAAACCAAACTGTTTCGTGGCATAAAAACATGAACTGATGAAGATGAAGAACAAGAAACAGAATTTCTCCGCATGCGTTCAAAACACAGGTCGTTTTGCTATCTGGCAATTCCGCCAATACTTGATCTGCTGTTTTGATTTGAGCCGTTTGATATCTCAATCGGTGTTTTTAAGAAAAGAACTCTAAATTCATGTTCATGGTACGAAGAAAGGAATCATACAACTCATGACTCGGTCACGATTCGGCATCAATAATTGCGAAGAGACACATCAGACAGGACGAACAAATAAGCATGAAAACGAACATTAAATAAACACACACTCTTCGCTGTTCCTTACTTCTCTGAAAGTACTCGCTCACGAAGGAGATGAATTTGGAGAAAGCGATCATTGTGGAATAAAACAAAGTGGCATATGCACGCAAAATCGAGAATGGCCAGATCTTCAATGAACACAAGTCAGTTCCAACCGCATACCATCCATCGAGCTGAAGAAGCCCTCCCCCAAACTAATGCTCCAGTTTATCACTTTGGCCTTTAGATAAACGAAAAGCAAGATTTGAACTATACTGTGCACAAAAAGAAACGCATATTTTTTTCGCTGAAAATATTAAGGAAAATTTTGACAGAAACATGCCCCGTATAGCAGGAACTCTGTCCAGTGTGAATAGTCAGACATGATGAATAGACATAACAGTAGACCGATGTCTTATTTCTTCTGTGGTTGTAATATTTTGAATGCTAAATGAAGCATGAAATGACTGAAATAAAACGCATGAAATGACTGAAATAAAAATATGCGTTTCTTTTTGTGCACAGTATATATATATATAACTCGGAATGTAGTATTGTACATATTATTGAAAAAAATAACATAAAAAGTCGTAAACCCAGTATCAGTTCCTTCAAAACGGAGAAAACCATCTTTTGTTGCACACACACACACAAAATAGAAGAAGCAACCTGGAAATGATGTTTTCAAGAAAAAAAGCAAAATCAACTTTAGCAAATACAATAATCTTCTGCTTGCGTCACTCTCATTTTTCGGTCGACATAACGGGAAGAAGCGCAATTGATTTTCCATATGAACAGGTGACGCACAGACTGATGATAAAAACAACGAATCGCACACATAATTATGCACACTCAAACCAATCACTACTCCAGAGTGTGACAAAATGAAAACAACCCAGCTGGTTAAAGATACAAAGCGAAGAAAAGAACCAACTTGTAACACGCACACACACACTCTCTCTCTCTCTCTTTCTCTCCTATTAAAAAAAAAACCACTGACCAACTTTAACACTGAAACACAAGCACGCATTGATTCCTTTTAAGACATCAAGCACAACTCTGGCACGGGGAAAGAGGCCAATAAATGGGGGTGGGGGGTGGGGGGAATCGTAATTATGCTCTACTCCTTGTCGATGAGTTCCCACCAGGGCAAATACGAGTAAGCGTCGTCATCCGTACACTCTGTAACGGTGGATTCCTAAAATGGCCCATTATCATTATGCATCTTCGTCTCCCTGTTTTAGCAGGTCCATTGTCATCACTCTGTGACTAAGTATTTGTACTTTCGGTTGATTTGCTCTGTACAGGCAAACTGCAACTAGCTTTCTGTTGATTTGCTCTGTACAGGCAAACTTGGTTGATTTGCTCTGTACAGGCAAACTGTAACTAGCTTTTGGTTGACTTGCTCTGCACAGGCAAACTGTAACCGGCTTTTGGTTGACTTGCTCTGTACAGGCAAACTGTAACCGGCTTTTGGTTGACTTGCTCTGTACAGGCAAACTGTAAACTAGCTTTACGGTGTGATTTGCTCTGTACAGGTAAACTGTAACTAGCTTTTGGTTGACTTGCTCTGTACAGGCAAACTGTAACTAACTTTCGGTCGATTTGCTCTGTAAGGCAAACTGTAACTAGCTTTTGGTTGACTTGCTCTGTACAGGCAAACTGTAACTAGCTTTCGGTTGATTTGCTCTGTACAGGTAAACTGTAACTAGCTTTTGGTTGACTTGCTCTGTACAGGCAAACTGTAACTAACTTTCGGTCGATTTGCTCTGTATAGGCAAACTGTAACTAGCTTTTGGTTGACTTGCTCTGTACAGGCAAACCGTAACTAGCTTTGGTTGACTTGCTCTGTACAGGCAAACTGTAACTAGCTCGATTTGCTCTGTACAGGCAAACTGTAACTAATCATGCGCCAATCTCTGTTCCTGTTGACTGACACGGATTGCTGAACTACAGGTACATTCGGTGGTTGGAAGTAACGTGAAACCAGTGGCCTGACTGACTCAACACGTCCAGATCTTTTGAGCCTTAAACACCTTCATAACAAGAACAACAACAAAAAATAAAATGATAAAGATTATCAAGCGCTTTTTCAGGCCAGCTTAAAGTGCGTTATGTCTATCAAAAAAGGACAAGAACGTGATAAAACAAATAGCACATAATACGTAACTAAAATAAGGATTGGAGTGAGAGAGGGTCGTCGCTCGTCTTTTTTTTTATACATTTTTTTTTCCAGTTACAACTATTCTGTCTACTTGCGCGACTTTCTTGCTGACTGCATTGCAACTATGCGTTTTTTTCTCTCTCCGTCTCTGTCTTCTCTACGGCCTGGCACAGGTGGAGGAGGGGGGGGGGGGGGGGGGGGGGGGGCTGGCGGCTTTGGTGGGGGGAGTCGATGACAGCTACGCCTCGTCGTCTCGGTACTCTCTGTCGATCCGCTCCTGCTCTTCCATCCCCCGGGCATTCTCTGGGGAACCTGCCCACGTGACAAAGACTTGCTAAACAAGCAGATATATATATATACTCAGAGGCAAAAAAAACGCGAAAAAATAGAGACAGTGCACGATTGTTCACATTGTGAACAGGACGTAAGCAATGTCGTTGGCACGTGCAACATTAGCAGTACGTGGTGTTTTGGCCGGTTGTAACCTCGTAACAGTGGGTGAATGTTGCCGGTCAGCGTTTTTGGCACGAGGAGTGCAGTTGCCATGTGGACTACCTACGCCACGTGCATCAATGTGAATTGCAACTCAATGTGGCCCCCATTGTGGGGCTATAAATTTCCAAACCCCAAAAAGTTCAAATTATCCCTTCCAGAGGCGCCAACATAATGCCGAGACATTCTCGTCAAGATCGTTGCATAGCAATGGGGCAACTGCAGGCCGGGGTTCCAATGAGGCAGGTCGCTATCGCATTCGGAGTCCACATTTCCACCGTCTATCGCCTTCTGGACCGCTTTCAAGCAAG
Organism: Conus ventricosus; assembly: GCA_018398815.1. Taxonomy (NCBI): domain Eukaryota; kingdom Metazoa; phylum Mollusca; class Gastropoda; order Neogastropoda; family Conidae; genus Conus; species Conus ventricosus. Next base: position 10,933,016 of record CM031623.1, on the reverse strand, counting down.
AAACACCACTGATGACAGACCGAGGAGCGGCAGACCGAAGGTCACCACAGCAGCCCAAGACCGCCATCTTCTTCGTCAGCATCGACGGGAGCCTTACCAAACCGCTGCCAACACAGCCAGGAACACCGTCGGCAACCATGGCAGGCCAATCAGCAACAGGACCGTGCGTCGCCGACTGAACACAGTTGGTCTCCAATGCAGGCGTCCAGCCCGGCGACCTATCCTGACACTCCAGCATCGCCAGAACCGTCTGCAGTGGGCACAGATCCACGTGCATTGGCGCCATCGGGACTGGGCCGAGTCCTCTTCAGTGATGAAAGCCGGTTCTGCGTCGACCCAGGCGATGGCCGCATCCGGATCTGGAGAAGAGCGGGGGAACGCTTCACGGATGCCAACATCACCGAAAGGGACCCATGGGGTGGTGAAAGCATCATGATCTGGGGGCTATCGGCATAAATCGCCGTATTGGGCCAGTCATCTTCCAGAATGTGGGTCCAGGACGTGGTAACGGGGTCACTGCTGTTCATTACATCGACCAAGTTCTGAGGCCCCACATCCTGCCGCATTTCCAGCAGCATCCACAGAACCTGTTTCAGCAGGACAACGCAAGGCCCCACACTGCCCGTGCTACGCAGAACTTCCTGAGGCAGAACAACATCAATCTGCTGCCTCACCCAGCCCGTTCTCCCGACCTTAACCCAATAGAGCATTTCTGGGATGCCCTTCAGAGGCAGTTGAACCAGCTCAACCCCAGACCCCAGACAGCAGCTCAGCTTGCTGTCGCTGTGGGCCAGGTGTGGTGGCAAGTCCCCCAGAGGCAGACCAACACTCTGGTGCGCTCGATGTACCGCAGGTGCACAGCTGTGATCAATGCGCGAGGTGGTCACACCAGATACTGACATTCTGCTGTTAACACAGGGTCAAGGTCAAGTTCACGTGACCTTATTTTCTACCAGAATGAACTTTGAAAGGACACTTTTGCGGTGTTCGATTGCTTTTTCTCACTTTCTATTACCAGTTCAAAGGAATCGGTAGCCAAATTACATCAACATTTCTATACAGTTTGTTTTCGCGTTTTTTATGCCTCTGAGTATAGATAGATGGATAGATAGATAGATAGACACACACACACATATACACATATAGAGAGGCAGGGCGGAAAGCGTCTTCACCTTTGCTAGAGTTCCACTGCGCACACTGAAGGCATTCACCACTTCCTGCTGTTCCCACTGGCTCTCTGTCTGCCCCCTACTCACGGCATGGCTGTCTCTTTGCCACATTTTACCGGTAATTCTATCAAACCGTCAGGTTTGGAGCACACGCGCTGTGGTCGGCGCGCGGGCAAAGCCTGCGTTAAGCCAGCGGGCAAACCTCGCTGACCCTTAAGACAAAGAATTACTATGCCGCCGAACGAAAGAAACAAACGAATTAAAAGGGAAGCGCGACGTGTTTCGACCTCTTTGGCCTTTTCACAAGACAAAAAGCATTCAAGACAATGAAAATGAAGGACGAACAATCATTTGCCTCCTCAAATTGTACGCAAAATGGATGTGAAATGTCTTGATTGTTGTCTGTCTTGCCTGAAGAAGACCAAAGACGTGTTTGTCTTGCAATTTGTTGGTTTCTTTCGTTCAGCGGCACGTTATTTTTTTTTCTTTTTAGTTCGTTTCAATTTCCGTTAGTATCTTTTTCTTTCCCGTTCCTTTCAATTTCCGTTAGTATTTTTTTCTTTCCCGTTCCTTTCAATTTCCGTCAGTATTTTTTCTTTCCAGTTCCTTTCAATTTCCGTCAGCATTTTTTTTCTTTTCAGTTCGTTTCAATTTCCGTCAGTATTTTTTTCTTTCCCGTTCCTTTCAATTTCCGTCAGTATTTTTTTCTTTCCCGTTCCTTCAATTTCCGTCAGTATTTTTTCTTTCCAGTTCCTTTCAATTTCCGTCAGCATTTTTTTTTCTTTTCAGTTCGTTTCAATTTCCGTCAGTATTTTTTTCTTTCCCGTTCCTTTCAATTTCCGTCAGTATTTTTCTTTCCAGTTCCTTTCAATTTCCGTCAGCATTTTTTTTTCTTTCAGTTCGTTTCAATTTCCGTCAGTATCTTTTTTCTTTTCAGTTCGTTTCAATTTCCGTCAGTATTTTTTTTCTTTTCAGTTCCTTTCAATTTCCGTCAGCATTTTTTTTTCTTTTCAGTTCGTTTCAGTTTCCGCCTTCAGTCACCTCACGTTGAAACTTGTTGACCAGCAGTTAAAAAGCTGGCGTACGTGGCTAGAGGGGTACTCGGCCAGCGGAGTACTTCGTGGCATGGGGCGACTGTGGGGCCCGGGAAGGAATCATCCCACACCTTGACACACGCCTTGCTTTGCTGTGTCTAGCTCTGATCAGTGGTTTCAAACCGACGACCCTTTGCTTCATTACCGTTGGATTCGTCTGGGAATACCATGGTGAGAGCGAAGACTATGTTTAGAAACACACACACACACATAAATTTACACATACACGCGCATATATGTATGTCATAGCAAAGAATATTTATCGTCATGTCCCTATATCTTTATCTTTATATAATTTTACGTCTCTGGTGTCCAATAACCACAGAAGCCAATGCGTTACAAGTGATGATTCACAATCGAGTTCAAGTAAAAGAATGCTACAAAGGTAACAATTTGGTGGATAGGCATCATTGGTTTACAAATAAAGAAAGGAATGTGTACACTGCATGCATGCCCTGATGCACCCACAAGAACACGTTCAGACCTACAAAAAGCACGAAACGTTTTGACTCATAACAACGCAATTATTCAACACTTGATCATTTCGGTTTTTCTTCCCTCACTGCCATAATAGATTAAACTCTGCACAATCCATTGTTAGGAATAGCCTATGAACATAAACCTTTCTAAAATCCTTGTTTAAATCGGGTTTTCCCCTCGTTCTACTTAAACGGCCCAGAGAGGTTATGTCATGACCAGAACATAACCAGGTTGTCATGACTAGAACATAACGAGGTTGTCATGACGTGACCAGAACATAACGAGGTTGTCATGACCAGAACATAACGAGGTTGTCATGACCAGAACATAACGATGTTGTCATGACTAGAACATAACGAGGTTGTCATGACCAGAACATAACGAGGTTGTCATGACCAGAACATAATGAGGTTGTCATGACTAGAACATAACGAGGTTGTCATGACTAGAACATAACGAGGTTGTCATGACCAGAACATAACGAGGTTCTGTCATGACTAGAACATAACGAGGTTGTCATGACTAGAACATAATGAGGTTGTCATGACTAGAACATAATGAGGTTGTCATGACTAAAACATAATGAGGTTGTCATGACCAGAACATAACGAGGTTGTCATGGCCAGAACAAAACGAGGTTGTCACGACTAGAACATAACGAGGTTGTCATGACCAGAACATAACGAGGTTGTCATGACTAGAACATAACGAGGTTGTCATGACCAGAACATAACGAGGTTGTCATGACCAGAGAGGTTGTCATGACCAGAACATGAGGTTGTCATGACTAGAACATAACGAGGTTGTCATGACTAGAACATAACGACGTTGTCATGACCAGAACATAACGACGTTGTCATGACCAGAACATAACGACGTTGTCATGACCAGAACATAACGAGGTTGTCATGACCAGAACATAACGAGGTTGTCATGACTAGAACATCACGAGGTTGTCATGACCAGAACATAACGAGGTTGTCATGACTAGAACATAATGAGGTTGTCATGACTAGAACATAATGAGGTTGTCATGACTAGAACATAAAGAGGTTGTCATGACTAGAACATAACGAGGTTGTCATGACGTGACCAGAACATAATGAGGTTGTCATGACTAGAACATAATGAGGTTGTCATGACTAGAACATAACGAGGTTGTCATGACGTGACCAGAACATAATGAGGCTGTCATGACTAGAACATAATGAGGTTGTCATGACTAGAACATAACGAGGTTGTCATGACGTGACCAGAACATAATGAGGTTGTCATGACTAGAACATAACGAGGTTGTCATGACGTGACCAGAACATAATGAGGTTGTCATGACTAGAACATAATGAGGTTGTCATGACTAGAACATAACGAGGTTGTCATGACGTGACCAGAACATAATGAGGTTGTCATGACTAGAACATAACGAGGTTGTCATGACGTGACCAGAACATAATGAGGTTGTCATGACGTGACCAGAACATAATGAGGTTGTCATGACTAGAACATAACGAGGTTGTCATGACCAGAACATAACGAGGTTGTCATGACCAGAACATAATGAGGTTGTCATGACCAGAACATCACGAGGTTGTCATGACCAGAACATAACGAGGTTGTCATGACTAGAACATAATGAGGTTGTCATGACTAGAACATAATGAGGTTGTCATGACTAGAACATAATGAGGTTGTCATGACTAGAACATAACGAGGTTGTCATGACGTGACCAGAACATAATGAGGTTGTCATGACTAGAACATAATGAGGTTGTCATGACTAGAACATAACGAGGTTGTCATGACGTGACCAGAACATAATGAGGCTGTCATGACTAGAACATAATGAGGTTGTCATGACTAGAACATAACGAGGTTGTCATGACGTGACCAGAACATAATGAGGTTGTCATGACTAGAACATAACGAGGTTGTCATGACGTGACCAGAACATAATGAGGTTGTCATGACTAGAACATAATGAGGTTGTCATGACTAGAACATAACGAGGTTGTCATGACGTGACCAGAACATAATGAGGTTGTCATGACTAGAACATAACGAGGTTGTCATGACGTGACCAGAACATAATGAGGTTGTCATGACGTGACCAGAACATAATGAGGTTGTCATGACTAGAACATAACGAGGTTGTCATGACCAGAACATAACGAGGTTGTCATGACCAGAACATAATGAGGTTGTCATGACCAGAACATAACGAGGTTGTCATGACCAGAACATAATGAGGTTGTCATGACCAGAACATAACGAGGTTGTCATGACTAGAACATAACGAGGTTGTCATGACGTGACCAGAACATAACGAGGTTGTCATGACCAGAACATAACGAGGTTGTCATGACCAGAACATAACGAGGTTGTCATGACCAGAACATAATGAGGTTGTCATGACTAGAACATAACGAGGTTGTCATGACTAGAACATAACGAGGTTGTCATGACCAGAACATAACGAGGTTGTCACAACTAGATCATAACGAGGTTGTCATGACTAGAACATAACGAGGTTGTCACGACCAAAACATAACGAGGTTGTCACAACTAGAACATAATGAGGTTGTCATGACTAGAAAATAATGAGGTTGTCATGACTAGAACATAACGAGGTTGTCATGACCAGAACATAACGAGGTTGTCACGACTAGAACATAATGAGGTTGTCACAACTAGAACATAATGAGGTTGTCATGACTAGAACATAATGAGGTTGTCATGACTAGAACATAACGAGGTTGTCATGACCAGAACATAACGAGGTTGTCACGACTAGAACATAATGAGGTTGTCACAACTAGAACATAATGAGGTTCTGT
>CM031623.1:10872648-10927339 GCA_018398815.1 Conus ventricosus | reverse complement strand
AGTAGCTTTCTCGTTATTCTTTTCTTCAAATAGGCCACAATCATTTTGCTATTTGTTGATTAAACTGCTTTTCAAAGAAAGTGAGCGCAAATTAGAGCTTGTGATTAGACGAAGAAAGCTGTTTAAACTTTTAGAGTCAAACATGCGATCTATCTTGCTTGGTATTGACTTGTTACATTATCATAGACGACATACTTTTGGAGCCTGCGATTAATGACGATTGGTACTCTACAATCAACACTATATGTTGAAACGCCTTTATATTTATTAGTCTTAGATTCCTTTCCGTTGTAATGTTAGAAAATAATAAATGCGCTCCTACATTAAAGAAAAACATGTCTCTCTGTCTATCTCTCTGTCTGTCTGTCTGTCTGTCTGTCTGTCTGTCTGTCTGTCTGTCTGTTTGTCTGTCTGTCTGTCTGTCTTTCTGTCTGTCTCTCTCTGTCTCTCTGTCTCTGTCTCTGTCTCTCTGTCTGTCTCTCTCTCTCTCTCTCTCTCTCTCTCTCTCTCTCTCTCTCTCTCTCTCTCCCTCTCTCTCTGTGTCTCTCAGTGTGTGTGTGTGTGTGTGTGTGTGTGTGTGTGTGTGTGTGTGTGTGTGTGTGTGTGTGTGGTGTGTGTGTTGTGTGTGTGGGTGTCTGTCTGTCTGTCTGTTGTCTGTCTGTTTGTCGTCTGTTTGCCCCGTCCCTGTCTTTTTGTTTCGTGCCCTTCTTACCTCAGCTCTTGGGGTCCTACGGGTTTTGGGTCACCCAGATGTTTCTAAAATTCCCGTGCGCGCGTGCCAAAAATGTTCTTAACTGGGCAAATTTACGTCTGGCATCTACCCAAAAAGTTGTCAAAATCGGACATGAAACCCGCGGAACAGGGGAAAGAAAGGGAGCCCCGGAGTGTTTAAACCCAGTGGGGGACCAAGGCTTTCTGTCATTCTTTTCAAAATTCGCCGGTGACCGCCCGACGGCCGTGCAGTATTTCCCATTTCCACCATTTTTTTACTGAGCTGGAGACCCAAAATTGACCCCCTTCTGTCCGTTAAAAAAAAAAAAAAAAACAAAAACAACACTTTTCCCCTCTCCCATCCCCAGAGGGGAGAGAGGGGAGAGAGGGGACGAGAGGGGTGAGAGAGGATTTAGAGGGGAAAAAAGGGGAGGGAGAGGAGAGAGAGAGAGAAGGAAAAGGGGAGAAAAGAAACCCGGGCAATGACAGGGCAGGGCAGAAACTGAGAGAGGAGAGAGAGGAAAAGAAGAAGGGGGAGAGAGTGGAGAGGAGGAGAGAGAGAGAGAGAGAGGAAAGAAAAAAGAAAAAAAAGAAAACAGACAGACGAAAGACAAAACAGGAAAAAATGGGAGAGAGAGAGAGAAAAAAGAGAGAGAGAGAGAGAGGAGGGAGGGTGGGAAAACGAGGAGGGGGAAGAGAGGAGAGAGAGAAGAGAGGGAAAAAGACAGACAGACAGAAGCCGAAACTGAGAGGGGAAAAAAGGGGAGAGAGAGAGGGGGGAGAGAGGGGAGGGGAGAGGAGGAAAAGTGAGGAGAAGGGAGAGAGAGAGAATGGGGAGAGGAGATTCTTATGAAGTACCACTTTTCAAAAGAGGAGAGAGAGAGAGAGGGGGAGGGAGAGAGAGGAGAGAAGAGAGAAAAGGGGAGAGAAGGGGAGGGGAGAGAGGAATGCAAGACGGGAACAATATGAAATTTCACACTGGCAGAGAGGAGAGAGAGAGAGAGGGGGGGAGAGAGAGGTTGGAGAGGGGGGGAGAGAGAGGGAAAGGTGAGGGGGAGAGAGAGGGGAAAGAGAGGAGAGAATAGCGAGGCGGAGATCAATATGAAAAATACCCACTGGCAGAGAGAGAGGGAGGGAGAGGGGGAGAGAGAGAGAGAGAGAGGGGGGAGGAGGGAAAAGGGGGAATAGCGGACGGAGGGTACAAAATGAAAAAACACACTGTCGAGAGGGGAGGGGTGAGAGAGAAAAGGATTAGAAGGGGGAAGGGGAGAGGGGGGAGGGGAGGGGGAAAGAGGGGGGAAAAAGGGGGAGAGAGGAGAGGAGAGAAAGAGAGGGAGAGAGAAAAGCGAGACGGAGGGTACAATATGAAGTAACATTTCCAGAAAAGAGAGAGAGGGAGGGGAAAAGGGGGAAAAGGGGTTTAGAGAGAGAGAGAGAGAGGATAGAGGAATAGGAGCGGGGATACAAAATGGGAAATAAAAACCCGCAGAGAGAGGAGAGAAAAAGAGGAAAAGGGGGAAAGGGGGGGGAGAGAGAGAGAGAGAGAGAGGAAGAGAGAGAGGGGAGGAGGGGGAGAGAGAGAGAGAGAATAGCGAGACGGAGAACATTTGAAGTACACATGTCCCCAAAAAAACGAGAGGAGGGAAAAGAGAGGGGGGAGAGGGAGAGAGAGGGAGAGGGGAGAGAGAGGGCGAGGAGATAGAGAAAAGAGAGAGAAGAGGGTAAAAGCCAGACGGAGATACCATGAAAAATACACACTGTCAGAGAGAGAGAGAGGGGAAAAAAGGGGAGGTGGGGAAAAGAGAGAGGAAAAGGGGGGAGAGAGGGAAAAGAGAGAGTAAATGAGGAGAGAGAGGGGAGAAAGGGAAAAGGGAGGAGAGAGAGGAGAGAGGGGGAGAGGAAAAGGGGAGGAAAAAGAGAGATGAGAGAGAGAGGGGAAAAGCGAGACGGAGATAAAAAATAGAAGTAAAAGTGTCAGAGAGAGAGAGAGAGAGAGGGGGAGAGAGAAGGGGAGGAGAGGGTGGAGAGAGAGAGAGAGAATACCGGGACGGAGGGAATTAAAAGGGAAATACACAATGTCAGAGAAAAGAGAAGAGAGGGGAGAGAAAAGGGGATTTAAAAATGAGATTTAGAGAGAGAGAGAGGGAGAATTGCGAGCCCGGGGATATAATTTTGCAGAAAACCCCTGTCAAAAGAAGGGGAGAGGGAAGGGGAGAAAGGGGAGGAGGGGAAAGGGGAGAGAGAGAGAGGAGAGGAAGGGAGAGAGTGGAATTTGCGAAAACGGAGATTCAAAAATGGTACACACTGTCGAGAGAGAATGAGAGAGAGAGGAGGGGAGAGGTTTAGAGAGAGGGGAGAGAGAGATGGGGAAGGGGTGGGGAGAGAGAGAGAGAGAGAGAGAGAGAGAAAAAGCGGACGGGGGTTAAAATATGCAGTACCAAATGTAGAGAGGGGAGAAGAGGGAAAGGGGGAGAGAGGGGAAGGAGAGAGGAGAAGGGAGGACGAAGGAGGAGGAAAGGGGAGAGAGGAGAGAGAAGAAATTTGCGGACGGAATAGACAATATGAAGTACACACTGTCCGAGGAGAATGAGAGGGGAAAAAGAGAGGGGGGGGAGAGAAAAGAAAAGAGAGGGGAGAGAGAGGAGGGGGGGAGAGGGGGGGGAGAGAGGGGGGGGGAGGGGGAGGAGAGAGAGAGAGAGAGGGGGGGGAGGGGGAGGGAGAAGGAGAGGAGAGAGAGAGAGAGAGGGGAGAGGGAGGGAAAGAGGGTGGGAGGGGGGAGAGAGGAGAGAAAAGAGAGGGAGAGAGGGAGAGGGGGGGAAAAGAGAGGAGAGGAGGGGGAGAAAAGGGAAGGGGGGGGGAGGGAGAGAGAGGAGAGAGGGAGAGAGCGGGAGAGAGAGAGGGGAGAAGAGAGAATAGCGGCCCGGTATACAATATAAAATTCACCGGGCAGAGAGAGAGGAGAGAGAAAAGAGGGGAGGGGAAGGGGAGAAGGGGGGAGGAAGGGGAGGAGAGAGAGGAGAGAGGGGGAGAGAGAGGGGAGAATAGCGAGCGGAGAGGAGGGTACAATATGAAGTTTAACCCCTGTCAGAGAGAGAGAGAGAGAGAGAGAGAGGAGAGAGGGGGGAGGAGAGAGAGAGGAAAAGGGGAGAGAAAAGCGAGGAAAGGAGATTTCAATTTTGGGAAATACACACTGTCAGGAGAGAGAGGAGAGAGAGAAGTGAGGGAGAGAGGGGGGGGGGGGGGAGCGAGAGAGGAGGGTGAGAGGGGGAGAGGGGAGAGATGGGGGAGAGAGAGAGAGAGAAGAGAGAGAAAAGAGAGGAGAGAGGAAAAGAGAGGGGGAAAACGCAGACGGAGATACAATATGAAGTAACACTGTTGGGAGAGAGAGAGAGAGGGAGGGGAGAGGGGAGAGGGGAGAAAAAGAGCAGAGACCCGACGGGAGAGAGAGCAGCAGAGAGAGAGAGAGGGGCGACGAGAGAGAGGGAATGCGAGATGGAATTCAATATGAAGTTTCACAAAGTTTAGAGGGGAGAGAGAGAAGGGGGGAAGGAGGAAAAGGGGAGGAGAGAGGTGAGAGAGAGAGAGAAGAGAGAAGACAGCGAGAGAGAGGACGAGAGAGAGAGGAATTTGCGAGACGGAGATACAATTGAAGTACCACTTTTCGAGAGAGCAGACAGAAGGGCAGACAGACAGGGCAGAAGACAGACAAAACAGGGCAGGAAATTTGCGAGGGTGGGATCAAAATGAAATACACAATGTAGAAAGACGGAGAGGGAGAGAGAGAGTGAGAGAGAAAAGAGAAGAAGAGGAAAGAGAGAGGGGAGAGGGGGATAGCGCAACAACAGACAAAATCAATTTTGTCATAGAGAGGCATTTTCTTTAACGGCACATCAATATCATAGGAGGGATGTCTTCTCAGGCAATCAAAATTTTTAGAAGGCATGTCAATCAAAAGACACTCAATATCGTCATAGAGAGGCATGTCAATCAAAAGACAATAATATTATAGAAGGGGGCATTCCCTTTTAAAAGAAATTCAATATCGTCATAGAGGGGGCATTTTTCAATCAAAAGGACACTTTAATTCGTCATTTGGAGGGTTTTTCAATTTAACGAACAAACAATATCATAGAGAGGCAAAATTTAATCAAAGAAAATCAATATCATAGAGAGGCATGTCAATCAATAGACCTCAAAATTTGTCATAGAGAGGAAAGTCAATCAACAGACACATCAATTAAACGTCTAGAGAGGCATTTTTCAACAAAGGGCACAAACAAAAAAAAAGAGGGCTTGGGCAATTTAAAAGGGCACATCAAAATCGTCATGAGAGGCAGGTAAAAAAACAGACACTCAAATCTTTGAGAGGGAAAGTAATCACAGGGCACTTTAATATCGTCCCTAGAGAGGGGATGTCAATCAAAAAGCACATTAATTTCATAGAGAGGATGTCAAAACAACCCGGACACATCAATATCCTGAGAGGGATGTCAATCAACAGACACTTTAATATCATAGAGGGCAAAGTCAATCAACAAAAACCCTTTTTATTTCTTTGAGGGGCATGTCAATCAATAGGGCCATGAATATCGTCATTTGACAGGCATGGCAATCAAAAAGGGCACCCTCAATATCATAGGGGGCATGTCAATCAACGACACATCAATTAAACGTTTAGAAGGGGGATGTCAATCAACAGACAATCAATTTAAAAGAGAGGCATGTCATTTAAAAAAAAACATCAATATCATAAAAGAGGCATGTCAATTTAAAAAAAACCCCATCAAAATCATAGAGAGGGTGTCAATCAACAGACACATCAATATCGTCATGGGGAAAGGGATGTCAATCAACAGACCCCAAACAATATCATAGGAGGCATGTAATAAAAAGACAATTTAATATCATAGAGGGCATGTCAATCAACGACAATCAATATAAGGGGAGGGATGTCAATTTAACGAAAAATCAAATCTTGGAGGCATTTTCAATTAAAAGAACTTTAATTATAGAGAGGCATTCAAACAAAAAGGGACATCAATTTTATAGAGAGGCATGCAATCAAGGGGGGCACATTAATATCATTGAGAGGATGTCAATCAATGAACATGAATTGTCATAGACAGGAATTTTCAATCAACGACACATCAATATTTATAGGGGAGGTGGCAATAACAGAAAAATCAATATGTCATGGGGCATGTCAACAATAGGGCACATCAATTTTCGTCATAGGGGATGTCAAACAAAAAGGACTTTAATTTATAGAGAGGCAGTCAATCAACAGACACATCAATATGTCATAGAGAGGGATGTCAATTTAACAGCACATCAAAAATATTTGAGAGGCCCTTTTCAATTTAACAGACATCAAATTTCTTAGAGGGCATGTAATTTAAAAGAACATCAATTTAAAAGAGAAGGAGGGAAACAACAGGAAAAATCAATATCTTTGGAGGCTGTCATTTAAAAGACACATTTCCCAAAATTAGAGAGGCATTTCAATCAACCGAAAAATCCCAAAATTCCCTAGAGAGGCATGTCAAAACAAAAAGACAACAAAATTTCATAAAAGAGGATGTCAACAAAAGGGCACATCTTTTAACCCGGGGGCATGTCAATCAAAAGGGGACATCTAAAATAGAGAGGCATGTAATTTAACAGGAAAATTTAAAATCATTTGAAAAGGGGATGTAATCAATAGAAACCTGAATATATAGAGGGAAAGGCAATTTAACAGGAAAAAAATTTCGTAAAAGAGGGGATGTCCCAAAAACAGCACTTTAATATGGGCTTGAGAGGTGTCAATTTAACAGAACCCTCAATTTCGTTTATAGGGGGGGATGTTTTTAAAAAAGAACATCAAAATCTTTATAGAGAAAGGGATGTCAACAAAAAGAACTTTAATTCGTCACAGAGAGGCTGTCAATCAAAGACACATCAATTTTCGTCTTTGAGAGGGATGTCAATAATAGACCCCATCAAAATTTATAAAAGAGGCATGTAATTTAACAGACACATCAATTTTCGTTTATAGAGAGGAAAGTTTAAAGGCACATCAATATCATGGAGGTTGTCAATCAACGAACAAAAAATTTTCTATAGAGAGGCATGCAATCAAAAGGCACTTTTATCATAGGGAGGTTGGGCAATCAAGGGCCCTTTAATTATAGGAGGCATTCTTTAAAAAGGACAATTTAATATCATGAGGGCATGTAATCAACAGAACATCAATTTTTGTTTTAGAGAGGATGTCAATCAACAGACACTAATATCATAGAGAGGCATGTCAATCAAAAGGGCATCCCAAAATCATTTGAGAGGCCTTTTAATCAATAGACCCCATCAATATCGTCATAGAGGGATTTTCAATCAAAAAGAAAATCAAAATCATAGAGAGGCTTTTCAATCAAAAGACACTTAAAAATTTATAGGAGGCATGTCCAAACAACAGACACCCTGAATTCACAGAGAGGGAGGTCAATCAACGACACATAAAAATCATAGAGAGGCATGTAACAACGAGGGTTAAAAATCACCGAGAGGCAGTCAATTTAAAACCAAACCCCTACCCCCATGTGCTCGCTTTTTTTTCTACCCGAAACAAGTTACCCAAACCCAAAGGCGGTGATATCGCTTTTATCCTTTCCCGATTTATTAATGTTGGATTTCAAAAAAAATACGACTGTCGTCTGCAAAACACAGCTGTTTATAAAAATAGCTATACGCCTTGTCAGCAAGTGATAAATTCAAAGATTTTAAAACAAACCCCCCTGAGCCTAACACTGTATCTTTTGATCCCTTACGTTTTTAAACGAACTGTTCTTTAACATAGGTAAAAAAAATAGGGCTATGAAATTTCCGGTTTCACTCATCCATAACACATTATATGGTCTGCAATTTGGTCACCTGATATTTATTTTCACCAAATCATACATAATTCTCATGCATTCCAGTAGCTTTCTCGTTATTCTTTTCTTCAAATAGGCCACAATCATTTTGCTATTTGTTGATTCAACCTGCTTTCAAAGAAGTTAGCGCAAATTAGAGCTTGTGATTAGACGAAGAAAGCTGTTTAAACTTTTAGAGTCAAACATGCGATCTATCTTGCTTGGTATTGACTTGTTACATTATCATAGACGACATACTTTTGGAGCCTGCGATTAATGACAACGATTGGTACTCTACAATCAACACTATATGTTGAAACGCCTTTATATTTATTAGTCTTAGATTCCTTTCCGTTGTAATGTTAGAAAATAATAAATGCGCTCCTACATTAAAGAAAAACATGTCTCTCTGTCTATCTCTCTGTCTGTCTGTCTGTCTGTCTGTCTGTCTGTTTGTCTGTCTGTCTGTCTGTCTTTCTGTCTGTCTCTCGTTGTCTCTCTGTCTCTGTCTCTGTCTCTCTCTGTCTGTCTCTCTCTCTCTCTCTCTCTCTCTCTCTCTCTCTCTCTCTCTCTCTCTCTCTCTCTCTCTCCCTTCTCTCTGTGTCTCTCAGTGTGTGTGTGTGTGTGGGTGTGTGTGGGTGTGTGTGTGTGTGTGTGTGTGTGTGTGTGTGTGTGTGTGTGTGTGTGTGTGTGTGTGTGTGTGTGTGTGTCTGTCTGTCTGTCTGTCTGTCTGTCTGCCTGTCCGTGTCTGTGTTGTGCGTGCCATTCTTACCTCAGCTCTTGGGCGTCCTACGGCGTTTGGATCACCGAGATGTTTCTAAGTTCCCAGTGCGCGCGTGCCAAACTGTTCTGAACTGGAGCAACTGACAGTCTGGCATCTACCAAACAGTCCTGTCAAACTCGGCACATGAAACGCGGAACAGTGAACGAAAGGCAGCCACGGAGTGCAAACCACCAGTGGGACACAAGGCTTTCTGTCATTCTTTTCAACAATTCGCAGGCTGACAGCACCGACGGCCGTGCAGTCATTCGATTTCACACCATTTTCTGCTGAGCTGGAGACAAAAAATTTTAGCACCTTCTGTTTCCCTAAAAAAAAAAAAAGAAAACAAAAACACTTTCCCCTCCCATCCCCTGAGGGGAGAGAGGAGAGGGGGAGAGGAGAGAGGGGGAAAAGAGATGAGGAGAGAGAGAGAGAGTGGGAGGGGAGAGGAGAAGAGAAGAGAAGAGGGAAGAGAAGGGGGGAAACAAAGAAGAAAAGCAGGAGAAAGGGAGATTTAGATGAGAGAGAGAAAAGAGAAAGAAGGGCAGACAGGAAAAGGGGAGGGGGGAGAGAGAAAAACAGAGAGGGGAGAAAAGACAGAAGAGAAAGAGAGAAAGGGGAGGGGGAAAAAGAAGACAATTCCCGAAAAGGAGAGGGGAAAGGGGGAGAGAGAGGAGAGAGAGAGAGAGAGAGAGGAGAGAGAGAAGAGAAAAAGAGGAGGAGGGAAAAGAGAGAGGAGAAAAGGAGGAGGAGAAAAGAAAAAGGAGGAGAAGAAGGAAAAAAGGGGAAGGGGAAAAAGAAGAAGGAGAGAGAATAGCGGAGGGGGATACAAAATGAAGAACCAAAACGGAAAAAGGAGAGAGAGAGAGGAGGAAGAAAAGAGAGAGAGAGAGAGAAGAGAGAGGGGAGGATTAGGAAAAAGGAAAAAAGTTGAGAGGATGCAAACGGAACAAATATGGGGGAAGTAAAACACCTTTTAGAGAGAGGGAGAAAAAATGGGGAAATAGAAGAGAGGAGAAAAAGGAAAAAAAGAGAGGAAGAAAAAGAAAAATAGCAAAGAGGAGTAAACAAAAGACACACTTGTCAAGAGAGGAGAAAAAGAAAATCAAATTAAAAGAGGGAGAATAAAGAAAAAAATTGGGGGTGGAAAAGAAAAAGAAGGGGGCTTGGAATAAAAGAAAGAAGAGAGAGGAAAAAACAGACAAACAATATAAGAACATGTCAAAAAAGAAATATTTAAGGGAAAAACGAGGAAGGGAATAAAGGAAATAAAGAGAGGTAGGCCCAAAAAAGAAAAGAAGGAGGGAGAATAAAGAAAAATTTTCAAAAGGGATTCCCAAAAAAGAAAACAATTCAAAAGAGGTGAACAAAGGGGAAAAATTTTTAAAAGAGGAAAAAGAAATAAAAAAGGAGGAGCAAAAAAGGGGCCCCCGAAAGAGAGACGGGGTAAAACGGAAATAACGAGAGGAGTCAATAAAGACACACTTGCCGAGAGGAGAAAAGGAAAATAATAGGTGGAAAAAGAAAAAAATTTGAGAGAGGAGAAAGGAAAAAAAAGAGGGAGAAACGAAATAAATGCGGGGGGCATTCAATAAAGACACATTTTAAAAAGAGAGGAAGAATAAAGAAAGAAATTGAGGGGGTTAAAAAGAAAAGTTAAAAGGGGAGGAGAAATTGAAAAAATTAAGAGAGGGAATAACAGACCAAAATACATAGAAGGAGTTAAAACACTTCAAAATTGAGAGAGAAAAAAAAAATTTAGAGAGAGAAAAAAAAAGAAGGGGGGGGGAGAAAAAGACCAAAAAAGAGGGGTGAAAAAAATTTTAAAGGGGGGGTTTTGGGGGAAAAAAAAAAGGGGAGAAAAAAGGAAAAAAAGAAAAGAGAAGAAAAAAAAAATAGGAGGAGAAAAAAAAAGAGGGGGAAAAAAAGAGGAATTAAAAAAACCCCGGGGGGGGGGGGGGGGGGGGAGGAGAAAAAACATAAAAGGAAAAAAAATTTTAAAAACAACTGTTTTTTAAAAAGAGAAAAAAAAATTTGAGAGGGAAAAAAGGAAAAAAAGGGGGAGAAAAAGAAAAAAAGGAGTTTAAAAAACAAAAAAGAAAAAAAGAAAAGAGGAGAAAAAAAAGGAGAGGAGAAAAAAAAAGAAAAGAGGGGAAAAAAAGAAAAAAAAAGAAAAGAGGAACAAAAAAAACCAAGGGAGAAAAAAAAACGAGAGGAGAAAAAGAACCAAAGAAAAGAGGAGAAAAAGGAAAAAGACAGAGGAAATTTTGCTCCATTCTTTAAAAAGGAGAAAAAAACAAAATAAAAAGAAAAGGTTTTAAAACAACAAAAAAATCAAGAAAAGAGGAGAAAAAAAAAAGAGGGAAAAAAAAAAGAGAGGAGAAAAAAAAGAAGGGGGAAAAGAAAAAAAAGAGGAGAAAAAAAAAAGAAGGAAAAAAAGAAAAAGGGGGAGGAAAAAAAAACAAAAAGGGGGCCCCCCGAGAAAAAAAGAGAGGAGAAAAAGGAAAAAAGGAAAAAAAAAGGGGGTGAAAGGGGAAAAAAGGGGGGAATTTAAGGCGAAAAAAGGAAAGATACCCCTTTTGAAAAAAAATTTTCACCCCTTTTTCAGAGAAGGGGGAAGAGAAAAGGAAAAAAAAAGGAAAAACCCCCCGGGAAAAAAACCCAAGGACCCAAAAACCCAAAGACAAGACAAAAAAAGGAAAAAATTTGCGAAAGGAAAAAGGAAAAGGGTTTTTTTAAAATTTGGAAAGTACAATTTGGGTCAAGAAAAAGAAAAAAAGGAAGAAAAAGAACCCGGGGAAAAAAAAAGGAAAAAAAAAAGGAAGGGATTTTTTTTTTAGGGGGGGAGAGCCGAGGATTTTTTTTTTTTTTTTGGAAGGGGGGGGGGGGGGGGGAGGGGGGGGGGGGGGGGAGGGGGGGGGGGGTTTTGGAGGGGGAAAAATTTTTAAGGGGCCCGGGAAAACCGGGAGGGAAATTTTAAAATAAAAGAAGGGTTTCCAAAAATTTTTTCCCAAAGGGAAGGAAGAAAAAGAGGGGGAAAGGGAAAGGGAAAAGAGGTGGATTTAGAGAAATTTTCGGGGAAAGAAGGAGGGAAAAAAAAAAAATGGGGGGGTGGGGGAGGGGAGGGAGAAGTGGGGGGGGGAGAGAGAGGAGAGGGGGGAGAAAAGAAGGAAAAGAAAAAATAAAAAAACGGGGGGGGGGGCGGAAAACAAAAAAATGGGGGGGGGGGGAAAATTCCCAAAAAACTGGGGGGGGGGGAAAAGAGAGAGAGAGAGGGGAGTGGGGAGGGGGGGGAAGGGGGGGAGGGGTGGGGGGGGGGGAGAGAAGGAGAGAGGGGGGGGGAAAAGGAGGGGCAAAAAAGAAAGAGGGGAGAGGAGAGAAGAGGGGAAAAAAAAAGGGGGGGGGGAGAGAGAGAGAGGATTGGGGAGGGAGAGAAAAAAAGAGGGGAAAAAATTTAAAAAATTGGGGGGGGGAGAGAGAGGGGAGAGGGGGGGAACCTTTTGGGGGGGCGGGCCCTTTGGGGGGAGGAGGGGGTTTTTTGGGGAAAAAATCTTAAAAAAAGAAATGGGGCCGAAACACCTTTTAAAAAAAAAAAAAATGGGGGAACAACCTTGGCACCTTGGGGGCGGGGGGGGTTCCTTTTGGGGGGAAAAATTTGGGAAAAAATTCAAAAAAAAAGAGAGGGGGAGGAGAAGAGGGAGAAGGAAAGGGGGGGAAAAAAATCCCTTGGGGGAGGAGGGGAGAGAGAGAGGAGGGACAACGGGGGGTGGGGGGAGGGGAAAAGAAGGGGGAGGAAGAACGGGGGAAAAAAGGGGCGGGAAAAAAAAACACCGGGGGGGGGGGGGGGGGAACGGGGAATTTTAATTTTTCAGGGGGGGTTAAATTGGGGGGAGATGGGGGGGGGGGAAAAAAAAAAAAAAAAAAAAAAAAAAATTCAAAAAGGGTTTTTTACATCCAAAAAAAACCCCGGGGGGCAAAAAAAAAATTTAAAAAATTCCCCATGGGGGGCCCCTCCCCCAAAAAAAAAAATATTTAATATTAAAAAAAAAAAAAAATTGGGGTAAAAAAAATTAAACTCTTTAAATTATTGGGGGGAAATAAAAAAAAAAAAAGGGGGGGGGGGAAAATACAAAAAGGAGAAAAAAAAACTAAGTTAAAATTGGGGGGGGGAACATGGGGGGGAAAGGGGGAAGGGTTGGGGGGGGGGGGAGGGCGGTGGGGGGGGGGGGGGGGAGTGGGGGTTGGGGGGGATGGGGGAGAGAGAAGGGGAGGGGAGGAAAAGTTTGAGAAAGTGAAAGAGAGAGGGAAAAAAGAGAGAGAGAAGGAGAAAAGAGGGGAGGTTTGGGGGGAGAGAGAGAGAGAGGAAAAAAGAAATGAAGAAGGCAGAGGGTTTAAAGGGAAAGGGGAAAAAAAAGAAAAAAAGGAAAAAAAAAAAATTTTTTAGAAAAAAAAAAAAGAAGAAAGACGAATTTTAGAGGGGGGGGGGGGGAAAGAGGGAGAGGGGAGGGGAGAGAGTGGGGGGGGGAGAGAGAGAGAGGAAAGAGAAGAGAGAGAGAGAGAAAAAAGGAGAGAGAGGAGAAAAGGGGGTGGGGGAGTGGGGGGAGAGGAAAAGAGAAAAAGATTTGGGGGGGAAAAAGGGGAAGGATAAGGGGAGGGGAAAGAAAAAAAGAGGGGAGAAGGGGGGAGAGAGAAGGGGGAGGAAAAAAGAGTGGGGGAAAGAGAGAGAGAGGAAAACAAAAAAAGAGAGTGGGGGGGAGAGGAAAAGGGGAGAGAGAGGGAGGAAAAAGGGGAGAATAAAAAAGAGAAAAAGAGGGCGGGGGGAAGAGACAGGACAGACAGATAGACAGAGACAGACAGAGAAAAGTGACGCGCTGGAGACCCAAACTCCCAAACGCTTTTAAATCCACACTCGTTTTCCCCAAAGGGGGCCTTCTGGGAGTGGGCCCCCCTTTAGAGCTGCCCGCTGGCGCTTCAATTTAGTGTTTCCCGTGTAAACCAGTCCCTTTTCGTTCAATATCGTTCACTCAGTTTCCTCACTTCCTTCATTCTTTTTAATGTCTTACGCCCGGGGTGATGCTATGTGTAAGTGCCCAAAATGGGGCCCTTTCTTCCGAAAAGGGTTTGGTTTTTGGGATTTTTTCGTGGTTTTGCAAGTTGTTATGCTACGTTCACACACGGGAAACTCGGTGTTTTAGGGCCCTTTGAGGGGGTCAGAACCAAAGTTAAAAATCCGAGGGGAAAAAAACCCCCGTACCGAAACGGCCCCCCCGGAGATTCCCCGCCAAACCCCCCTCACCAGATTCGAGTCCCGGGGCTCTACCAACCCAGTACTCCGGGGAGGGGGGTGAAAGTGTTTTTGGGCCCCAGAGAGAAATGGGGGAGGGAAAATGATGTTGAAAAGAAAAAAAAGGGGAAAAAATTTCAACCTTCTAACATGCTTTAAAAAAAAAAAAATTTTTACACTGCAAAAAAATTTACAAAACTCTCTCTCTCTCTCTCTCCTCTCTCTTCTCTCTCTTCTTCTCTCTCTCTCCCTCTCTCTCTCCTCTCTCTCTCTTTTCTCTCCCCTCTCTCCACAACCCCACACAACACACACCACAAACATAACCACACACGCACACAAACACACACACACCCCACCAAAACACACACACAACACACACCCAAACAACATGCAAAAAATCACAACCCCTCTCTCTTCCTTCTCCTAAACTCTTCTTTCCCCCTGCCCCTGCCCCCTTTGTTTGTCTGTCTCTCTCTCTCTGTTTTCAGTCTGTTTCTGTCTGTCTGTTTTGTTGTCTGTCTCCCCTGTCTGTCTGTCTGTCTGTTGTCTGTCTGTCTTTTCTCCCCTCTCTCTTCCTTTCTCTTCTCTCTCTGTGTGCAACACCAAAACACACACACACCAAAAAAAACACACCACCACACCACACACACACAAAACACACAAAACCAACACACACACACACCACTTCCCTTTGTCCCCTGAAAAAGTTTTGATGGGGACCCGTTACGATCAAAAAATAGCGTATGAAAGGGAAAATTTAGGTGTGTGTGTGGGGGTGCGTGCGTGGTGCGTGCGTGTTCGTTTGGGGCGTTAGTGCGTGCGTGTAGGGGTGTGTGTGTGTGTGTGTGTGGTGTGGTTTTGTTGTGTGTGTGTATGTGGGGGTGTGTGTGCGGGTGTGTGTTTTGGGGGTGTGGGGGGTTTGTGTGGGGGTGTGTGTGTGTGGGGGTGTTTTGGGTTGGGGGTGGGGGGTTTTTTTTTGTGTGTGTGTGGTTTGGGGGGCGTGTGGGGCGTGGGTGCGTGCGTGGTGTGTGGTTTGTGTGTGTGTGTGTGTTTTGTGTGTGTGTGTGTGTGTGTGGGGTGTGGGTGTGTTAGGGGGCGGAAAGGGAGAGAACAAAAGGTGGGAGGGAAGGGGGGGGGGGGGGTGAAAACCCAAAGTTTTTGGGAGGGAGTGGAGGGAAAATTTATTTCATGACATCCCGGTTCTGAAAAGGCTTCGAAACACACACAACACAACACACACACACCCACACACAAAACCCACACACACACACACACACACACCACACGCACGCACGCACGCACACACGCCCAGCACCCCACAACCCCCACCACACACACAAAAACCAAACCAAAACCCCACGCACGCACACACGCACCCACGCCGCCCCCGCGCGCGCACGAAACACGCCCGCAAAGACGCACGCACGCACGCACGTCGCACGCAACACCCCACCCCACGCACGCAACAACACACACAACACCCACAACAACACCACACACACACAACCCCACACAACACATTTCTAGGGGTTTTGGCCGAATCCTTTTTGTTTTCCTCATGGCCTTGGGGTGAGAGGGACGGGCGCGGACTGTTGGAGCTTCACTGCTTTTGGAGCACGGCACTCTAAAAGAAGGCGGGCCCCCCTTCTCCTTCCCCCGGGGCGTACCTTCCCTGACCTTTTTCATTTTTCATTTACTACCCGGGGGGACAGACGGGGGGCTTTTTTTCGTTCCCTTTGTGTGTTTAGCCGTTACAGAAAAACCCATCCCCGCATGGAGTTTTGAAAAATTCAGCCTCCAACTCCCGCGGCGAAACGCTCCCAAAAGTTGGGCAAAAGAGGGACTCTCAGCCCGCTGAGGATATGTCCCTTGTAATTTTTTGACGGTTTATGTTGGTCACAGAGAGTTTTAAATTTGGGGTTAGGTCTGTCAGCTGACCCAAATGTGACCCGCGCCCCGATGAGAAAAAGGGGGCGGAAAATTACCAAAGGGTGGGGGGTGGGGGGGGGGGGGAGGGTTGTCACAGTGGGGGATGGGTTTTTTGCCTGCCTTTCCTGCCGCCGGGCCCGTCTGTCTGTCGGGCCTGGTGGTGAAATCACGTTTTGACCCGGTGCGAAGAGCCCCAGGTGGGTGTCGGTGACTTTTATCTATGAAGAGGGGGGGGGGGGGTTGTGGGTGTCGATTTTCAGGAAGGTTGTAGGTGTGCATTGTTTGCGCGCACGCGTCGTGGGGGGCGTTTATATACACACTTGGCAATTTTTCCCCACCGGCTAGCACCCAAAGTACACCCACCCACCCCCCCCACTTCCCCTACCCCCTCTCTTTTCTCTCTCTCTCACACAACAAACACACACAACACAACAACACACACACACACACACCACCCCCCACACCAAAACGCCACACACACACCAAAACACAAAAACCAAAACAAAACCACCCCAAAAAAAAAATTTTACACAACAGCGCGGCTCGTGCGGACGGTATTTTTGCCGATACTCCGCATTGAAGGAAAGTACTTCGGCATGCACAAAAACGCCGCAGGCACACGCTACTCACCATCACAAAAAAAACACGCGCTTGGGTTTGTGCGCACACAAAAAGACTCATACACCACGCGCGCGCGCCACACACGCGCACCAACACACACCACACCCCAAAAACACACACACACACACAAACACAAACACATGCTTTCACACAACAAGCACGCCCCACACACGCACACACACACACACACCCCACACCCAACACAAACCAAACACACAACACACAAAACACAAAACCCCCGCCCCCAAGTACGCACGCCGCACGCACGCACGCACTCACGACGCCCCGGGACGCACACACACAACCCACACACACACACCACCCACAACTTCATTACGAGGAAAGGGGAGGAGGGGAGGGGAGGATGAGGATGGGATAGTTTTTTAAGTTATCTGTGAATGGTAATTTCGAGTTAAAAAAGGTTTATTTTGTTGACATTTTCCCGAGAGAGAGGAGAAGGGGAGAGAGAGGAAGAGACCCGAGACGGGGACAGAGACACAGAGAGAGAGAGAGAAGGGGGAAAAGGGGAACGAGAGAAGGAGAGAGAGAGAGAGAGGGGGAGAAAATGAGGGGGAGAAGAAAAGGAAGAGAGAGGGGAAGGGGAGATGGCGTGGAGTACGAAAGTATTGGGTCACGGACCCTCTGCTGGGGCCACATGTGGATTAAACTGTTCTGGCCATTGTCCCCCGGGGGAAACAAGACCCACACATGGGGTGATGTGTCCCAGCCCGAAATTTACCCGGGGAGAGGTCCCGTTTTCTGTGTCCGGTCACTCCTTTGCATTTTGAGTTTTTTCCCCGTTAAACTTCGACATTGCAAAAATAATAAAAATGATTTTTGTAATAATAATTTTTGAAAAATGACAATGATAGTGATGATGATGATAATACTAATGATGATGATGATGTGTTTAAAAAGAAGGGGGAATTAAAATTAATTTAAAAAATTAACAACTATAATTTTTAATTTTTGATGATGTTTATGATTATAACAACAATGTCATTTTTTTTAATTTATAATTTGCCGTAATAAAAACAATGATAATAAAGATGTTGATGATGATGATGATAATAAAGATTTATAACAATAAAAATAATGAGTAATTTAATTTAAAGATACAGAGTGCTTTTTGAAGCCCCAAAACGCTGGTTTTGTTTATACAAAATGAAAAAGGGGAAAATGATATGATAATAATACAGACAAATTTAATTTGGGAAATTATCACCTTGTTTTAGCTGGGAAAAAACCCTTTCACACATTTAAAAAAATTTTTTTAAATGCATGGGGCTATTCGTGGGAAAACAGTATGAATATTCGCACAACACGCTTCCACCCACCCCCCAGGTTTTCCCCCCCCCCCCCCTTTCTTTTGAACATCAAAAAGAAGACTTTAGTCGATTTTCTGATCATAAAAAATACTCCTTTTTTTTTCTTCTTTTTTTTGGGAGCAGGTGATTTCTCCCGCGAACTCCCCCTATTGCAGGCAAAGTTTAATCCCCTCTACCCCAAAAAAGAGAGTGCAGTTTTGGTGTTGACCCTTTTTTTTTTTTAAAAACCGCCCTTAAGACAGCCCCTACTTAAAATTTTGGGGAAAGGGGCATGCTATTGTAACGAGTTTTCCAATTTCCCAAAGGCCAAATGGGTTTCTCTACCGAAAGGTTTGGGGATGGGATTTTTTCGTGGGCGCAAGATGCTAGGGGGTTTGTGTTCATAACGGAAACCCTTTTTTTGTCTTTATTCGAAGGCTGTATGGGAAAAGGAGTCAGAACCAAGTAAACTCCCAGGGGAAAATCCCCCCCGTTTCCGAAAGCCTCGGCGGAGTTTTGAAACCCCAACCACAGGATCACCAAGGTTACGGGGGTCCGGGGCCCCTACCCCGGGGCTTTTCGGTCATAACCAAACTCCTTTAAAATTTGTAATGTTTTTTTTTCATTGAAAAAAGAGCAAGCTTTATTTCTTTAGTTTGTAGTGTTTCCCCAAATGTTAAAAAATATTAAGATGGAAAGATCAATCAAATCACAGCCTTTAAAAGGACCCGTTTTTTCCTCAAAACACACTTTTTGGCAATTTTTTAAAAAAACATTTTTAAAAACAACCCCTTTTTCCCTTTTTTGGGATGAAAATTTCACCCTTGGAAAAAGAAAAAAAAAAAAATAATTTATCCAAAAGCCCTTTCCAAGTGGGAATCTACCAGGTTTTAATGTTTTAAGGGAAACTCCAAAAGAACACATTTGCAGAAAAACAAAAAAATTTTTGGGACCTGGGAATCCCCTTCTTTATGCTCTTTTGTCCTCCCCCCACAAGTTCAGTTCACTTCTGGGCATTTCTATGACCTCCAGGAATTTGTTTTATTTATGCCAACCCGCATTAAAAAACAAGAATATGACCCCAAATGCTTGATCCCCTCAAAATCGTGTGAACGTGTTCAAAATCGTGTGATCGCGGGAACTGAGAGTAGGACAATTCAAATCTGTATAAAACTACTACAGAATACACGAAGAACGGTCTAAGGATTGCAACTGCAAAAAAGACCCTAAGCTGTCCCTGAAATGAGATTTATTGCCCGTTAATAAAAGGTGGTATGATTTAAACATCGTCAAACTCTGTCGGAAGTATGCGTCCGACACGGCTTCAAGCGATGTGAACAGTGTCGGAAACCCGCTTCCGACAAGAGTCGATTGAGTGTGTTGAACACAAACTTTTCCGGCCTTCTTCCTCTTAGAGACTGTGTGAGGGAGGGTGAAACTTCTCACAAGGGGCTTGAAACGCTTTAGAGCAAAAGAATGTTGAGCGTGGTGAAGAAATGTGTAACTGTTCTATCAGCAGTACGCCCTCATTAGCGGGTATGTTCGAACTGGGTTAAGGAGGCTGAAGTGGTCACGTGACAGCTGGCATCAAAGGCATGGAGGACTGTCCCGAGTTCGGACCTTCCCGAGAGCGAAAGGGAGACAAATTGATTATTGGAAAAGTAGTTAGACTCTTCCCGATAGCGAAAGGGAGACAAATTGATTATTGGAAAAGTAGTTAGACTCTTCCCGATAGCGAAAGGGAGACAAATTTATTATTGGAAAAGTAGTTAGACTCAGAATCCAAAACTTACTTGGAGAATATTTCGACAGGGTCGCCCTGTCTTCATCAGTCACTGTTGCTGTAGTGGCAGCGAGGCCTGGTGGGGAGACTGTTGTGTGGGGTGAACGGTTGTCAGGATCTGATTGTAGATGGGGGAAAGTTCAAAGCCTTGATCTCTGTTCAGGCTGGAGCGTCTGGTCTTAATTTCGATGGCTTCTTTAACTGTTCTTTTTTGTGAGGAAGGGCTCTGTAGAATAAGATCTTGGTTTCTTGGCTGATTCTGAGTCTAACTACTTTTCTAATGTCGAATCCGGAGACAAATTTATCCACTAGGGCCTCAGAGTATCGTGTGAGCGCTGAAGGCCCAAACAGCTGAAATTGCGTAGTAACCAGACCTTGAAGAACAGGATGCCTCGTGCTTGTTCAGTCGGTATTGCTGTGGGGCACTGTGTTGATGCTTTGTCAGGCTGGTTGAATGCGTGTGGACGACGTTGTCATAGCTTTCTATAGGATAATTACCATTGTCAAAGTGGCCCTGAAGTCGTCGGGGAAAGTTCGATGTCCATATGGTGCGAGGCGGTTGTTTGCTAAGCTATTTTGTAAGGATGTGTGTAAATGCTGAAAGTGGTGAAGAATATAGCTAAGGGGAATTCATGTGCGTGTACCAAGATGGTAGGGAACAGCATAGACAAAGCAATGGCCCAAAGGGAAATCCTTACGTCCATCGACCCTATGTCAATTGAGTGAACCACAGAACAACAATACCATGTAGAGAGAAGAACACAACACTCCATACGAGAGAGAGAGAAGATAGAGAGAGAGAGAGAGAGAGAGAGAGAGAAGAGAGAGAGAGAGAGGTCAGCAGGACCAGAGTAAGTCGACAGAAAAGTGGTCCTGGGAACAGAAGTCACCAGGTCTCAGGTGTAAAAGACAACTGAGACAAAGAAAGACTGAGTCGAAACCCAAGGGGGGGGAGAAAACAAAGTAGATTTCCTACGGCAGTCCCTCCAGAGACGACCTCGGAGAACCCAAAGCTGAACCTGGTGCCAGTACAACCCAGGCTCACCATCACCCCGTGCTGAAAAGAAAGAAAAGTGACGTGTTTCTAGAACTGTGTGTGGTGTGTGTTGTGTGTGTGTGTGAGTGGTGTGTTGTGTGTAGTGGTTGTGTGTGTGTTGTGTGTTGTGTGTGGTGTGGTGTAAACCGGGCCATGTATGAAGCCATATAGTATAAAAACCCGGATTATTGATCTTTATGCTTAGATAATTCCGTTTGTGTATGTGGATTTTTTCATGTGTAATTACAAGTGCGGGCAGACAGATCACTATTCTTGTTCACTAGCCCCGTGCTAAGAGAGGAACGAACTCGTGACATCCCATTCCCAAAATGAGGTGAATGTTTGATTGGTGCATGAGTGCGCAGATTTCGTGTAATGGAGTGCAGAGATACCCTTGATGTGGCTAAGCCTGACTAACACATCAATTTCAGTCCACTTAATGGAAAACACTCAAAATTTTCCCCCATCCTGCACAAACTGTTCCTGTATTCCTGAAGTCTCAGTGGACCCTGCACAGCTCAGCCATTAGCGCGGTGTCTGTCTGAAGAGGAGCGAAGGGTCAAACCGTGATCCAGTCAGGCCTAAAACAATGGCTTCAAGCGGAACAGCAACGAGTGAGGCGGCCAGGAACACATGCAGTTGATTTGCACTGGGTTTTTTCTTTCTTATCGCCGGTGGAACTCTGTAGTCACACCTATAGGAACGCACTTCCCCGTGGGCTCAGTGTCACACCTATAGGAACGCTCCCGGTGGCACTGGTAGTCCCACCTATAGGAACGCTCCCGGTGAGCTCTTATCACACCTATAGGAAACGCTCTCGGTGGCTTCTGTAGTCAACACCTATAGAACGCTCCGCCATGGAGGTTCTGTCGTGTCACATCCGTGCCATCTGCCAGGGAAAGTTAATGTCCCTTAACGTCTGCACGATCCTGCGTGCCCTGCACCTTCCCTATGTGTCACAGCGCAGGCTTTCAAGGGCGATTCAGCATTGAGCTCCCCAGCTGGAAATTGTTCGGGCAGCTGAGACAGCGCTTCTCTGGTCAGAGAATGTTTAATATGTTTGTTCAAGCTCACCCATCTTATTTCACAAAACCCCCCTTTCCACAAACAAATCACGCCCTTCTCATCTACTTTTGCCAAAATTAACAACCTGTTTTACAACTAACATATCATGCAAAACCTAAAAAAATCGACGTAATATCGTTACTTTTAAATGGGGGGCTTACGTGCAAATAAGATTTGGTGATCATAACAAAACATATAATATTTCTCTCCAGGGGCATAAAAAAATAAAGGTTTTACAGTACTCTCTTCATACTTCCAGCACAATTAATAAATCAAACGCGCATGATTACATCTCTTAAGTTTAGAACTTGGGGGATTTTGAGGTGATTTGGGTGATTTGGGGTGACTTGGGGCGATCTTGGGGTGAAGGTGTCAAGCGTGCTAAAGTGTGAGGTGTCAGGGAATGTCAAGTGGTCCTACCAGTTCCATCTTGACATCTGCAATGCGCCCTGCCAACTCATACAATACTCTACAAACTGACTGCCCAGAGGGAGAAGCGGAAAAACCCAGGGCTCAAATAGACCTAGCCGCCTTAATCGATTGGTTTGGGGGACAGTGGCAGTGCGCGCGCTTACAGGACCACCTGTGGCTTACTTAATTTTTTTAATTTAAGTTTTTAATCTGTTTAAAAAATGAAGCCTGAAGTAGGCACAGAGCTTATTAATATACTTTTACCGAGTTGGAATGGGGATAGAGAGGCTGATAGGAAGAGTTAACGAGCAATTTAAGAATTAATTACTGATCTTTTGAGCGCATAAATATGCGAGAAAGCGTAAAGCAGCTCATCAGTAAAAAAACAATTCTTGGACCCCAACAGTTATAAAGCTGCTTTGCCATTTTAGTTGATAATATGGCACCTGAAGATGTAATCTGACTGTTTTTCTACTGACTCTGAAGGAGTAGCATCGCCTTAATGGAAGATCAGGTTTTACGAATAAAAAGACTATGAATAATAGCTGTATTACAATTCTTTTTTTATTTTTTAAATTTTTAGTTGAAAAAAATGGCATCAAACTCCAGTGAATTCTGATTACAGAATTGAATGAACTATTTGACGAAACAATGAAAGTATTAAACATTGATTTTTAGTGAAATTGGTTTTAGAATTATGTAAACAATATAATAAATCAAACAAGTGAACTATTTAACGAAGCATCAAATTGGTAACATTGACTGTAGTGATTCAGAAAAAGCTAAAATATTATCAGGTGTTATTGTAAGGTTTAACGTGTCTTGAAGTGTTCAACGCTTGGCGAAGAATAAACGCGTGTTACTTACTTCATTTGCATAATTTTTTTTAATTTTCGTAAATCTTTGAGTTAAAAAAAATGACCCTCACAAGCGCGTCTGAGTTTTTGAAAAAACTGCCAGCCAGCGCACTGGTGAAAGTTATTAACAAAAACAATTAACCATATGTTAGCGGAAGTAGACATGGACATTATTAACAACCCCTCAAAGTTTCATGAAAGCTTGACACATGCTATCTCTAAAATCCCCATAGACATCTACAAACCTGAACGCCCGCCATCAAAAGTGTTGTGGCCATTCTGATTGAATAGATACCCCCCGATGATAGGTAGTAATACTCGTTAGGGTTTTCAACTAAACAAGAAAGAAGTTATTAGCGTATCGCGACCTAATTCTGAATGGGCAGATTCAGTTTAAAACCATGCAAGTGAGGAGGCTAAGCTAAGATTCTGGCTGGTCCTGAAGGAACAGTCCTTGAAATTAGAATGAGCAAACAAAGTTCTATTCCTATAGTTGGCAATCTAATACATTCCTCTACAAAAGATTAGATTTAAAACGAGCTCTAAACAACAAAATCCGACAGCATGTTTTATGTGGTTGCGTTTTAGCGCATTTACCGCTGTTAAAAAAACGCAGAAAGAGTATCTAATTAGAACAATATAAACAAGAGCTGAACTTTGATAACACAAACTTTCAGTAAGTATAGAAAGCATATCTCATTTGGAAGAACAAAACAAACCGATCACCGTAAACGTAATACACATGGTTCTGTCGGTAGACAATCTAGTGCCTCTAAGGATTTCTCCCAATGCCCCTACTTTGGAGAATCACATGACAAGTCATGTAGACATTGATACTTTGCAGAATAGTATAAAGAGTCCAATTATGTATTAATCAGAACACTAAGCAGACTGATTAGCCTAAACTACAAAGCATCCAGCTAAACAAGAGCTTGTAGAAGATGTTTTTGGTTAGAATTTCCTACTAATAGAAGCAGCTGCCAGCCATAGAACTCATTTGTAAAGTTTTTGAACTGTGGAAACTAAAACTCCCCTTACAACCTAAACCAGGGTCCTAAAGTTTAGTTTTAAGAATGTCGCAAAATGCAGAAGAGCCCATACGTGGTTTTATGCTGACTTTGAATCAATCTTGCCCACAGGTACTACGGCCCTCAACAAGAACCAAAAACAACCTTATTAACCCACCATCAGATCTGTTCTTATGCGTTTTTATAGGTTGTAAGTCAGATGCGCACACACGCATCCCGAGATTTGACAGAGGTCCCAAGCAGCAATCGATTTTTACAACACATGAAACCAGTTCGTAATTACTACTTACTATCCAACCAACAACTACCTCTTTTCAGACATTGTTTATGAACTCCTGAAGACCAAGAAGATATAAATTTTATCTACGCACTGTTGGATATGCAACAGAGAATTATTAGGTGAAACTGTAAAAGAAACCACGATCACATTGACAGTCAAATTAGAGGGCAGCACACAACACGTAATCTTCAGCAAAAGGTGACCTAAAAAATGAAACTGACGCCAATCTTCTATCATATACTTAAGAGGCTACGATTCTCATTTTAATCATGCAAGCAGTGACTTCTGAATATAAGAGGGTTACCTGCATTGCAACATCTTCAGAAAAGTACACATTACTTTACTCTTGACTGTTTATCCTTTTATGACTCTGCCCAACCATCGATGGCAAGTTGGATAAATTAGCGGGATCTCTACAAGGCTTTCCAATCACTAAACAATACTTTGGGACCCATCTTTAGTACGTAAAGATGTTTAATCCTTATGAATACATGACTCATGGGACAGGTTTGATGAAGACTCACTTCCTCCCAAAGCGTTTCTTTTCAAGTCTTAGAGGCACAGACTAACTGCCCCTGAATATGAATACACACAGAAAGCCTGGACAAATTACACTGTCAAACAATTGCGATTATCATGGATTACTATCTAATGGCAGACGTCGCTTATTGGCAGACGGCCTTATCAGAATTACAGATCTACATGCATGAAACTTTACAGCTTATGACTCATCACATTACATCTCTGCCCCAGGCCTTTCTTGGATGCTTTCTTAAAGTCTACAAACAGCCAGATTGATCTTATCCCCCACCACTCAGAGGATTGCAGAAGGTCTATAGGGAGGTATTAGCATGGCCTCACAGCCTTTAACTTAAAGCCAACAAAACAAGTATTTAGATGACTATGATCCTCACTAAGCCATCCAACAATCTAAGTACTTAGACTCCAACAATCTGTATTGATGGGCCATGATCCGAAGTCAGCCGCTTCCACTGAGAAACCTTACAAAGATACAAGGCCTCATGAATTTGTTAATATTGTGTTAGGAATGCTGTCACAGCTTCCTCCTGATATTCCAATGGGACTAATCTTTAGAAGTAGACATAGAATATCCTAAAGCATTAGCAAACGATTTCCACAACGATTCCCCCTAGCCCAGAAGATTAAAGATAGTCCCATCGAACCTCATAAACTTTGCACTAATCTTGGCCGCAAAACTAAATAGTCACCATTTACAGACTCCAAAAGTTTTACCTAAAGCATGGAATAAAGCTACCAGCTTTCACAAATAATTACTTGTGCTCAAGACAGCCCTTTATGAGGCCATACATCCGAAGTAATACTAATCTTAGAACCCAAGACACAGATGCCTCAGAAAAAACTTCTTTAAACTGATGAACAACAGCTGGTTTGGCAAAACTATGGAAAATCCACACAAGCGTAAAGATGTGAAATTAGTTACAAAAAGAAAACAAGCAATTAAGTTGTCTCTAACCTAACTATCAAGACTTAGAAGATTACGACAGCCTGGTTGCATAATGATGAAGAAAGGTTGTTAAGTTGAGACAAGCCGTGTATATCGCTTTACCGTATTAGAGTTTTCAAAGTTATTGATGTTGAAATTTCTGTACGAGCTACTTTAAACCACTGGTACCGAAGCAAGGAGTTCTTTACACAACACTGAAAATATTGATTCTAGACGTCCCCACAGAAACTTTTACAAAGACTTAGAAACTGAGGTAGTTAAAGGAACTGAGGATGGTACCACATGCACTACCCAAAAAGTCATTTACATTCTACTGGAACAAGAAGTATTGGAAAGATGAAGGATGAACTTAATGGACAGTTATCAAAGAATGATGTTGGTTTGCGGTCGAAAATGTATTAGCGTTGCTACCAGACATCTGTAATGAAGAAGGCCTAAGGCATAAGTAAAGAAGTTGAAAAAAAATAAAACCTCACAATAAACTATACACAAGCAAGCCCTCTTTGAAAACAAAGTATTTCATCACACAAATGATAATCTTGCACTCTACTCTTCATCAAGTAAACACCACTGCTGTTAACAAAAATCACACTACCTCTAATCAATAACAAGATGTAACCGTACGTCAAACCTGAGTTTTCATATGCTGAGCAATTGGAAACTATAAAAGATTAACTTGACTGACTTGGACTGTACTTAAACTTAAGAACCTAACTAGTACTTTAACTAGAACTCTAACTAAGTACTTACTTAAGAACCTATCTAGTACTTTCTATAAGTTATAATTTACTTGTACTTACTTGTAATTTACTGCATTAACTTATAAAGCATATTTTCTTTCTATAACAAACTTATCTTGTACATATCCTATGTTCTTATCTATTTCATAGAAACTATTCCATAGAAAATGGGTCTACAGCAGGAGGTTGTACTTTTTTTGCAGAGCTGGTTCTTCTTCTTTTACTGTGGGGTTTGTGACTTTGTTGTTAGGTATGGTGTTAGGTATTTGTATGCTAAAACCTCGAACAACGCCGCTCCCCAATACATAACGATACATCCTTATGTTTTGATGTGGATTGTTGTTGTTGAATGGGCTGCGGGTGCGATGTTTAATTACTATCTACAATTTTTGTTTGCTATTGGTTTGCGGTGCTGCGGTCCAATCAGCATTATGGCCAAGCCGCACACGCCCCAGGATTTTTATTCTTAGTAACATTACTCACTTGTCGTACATTCACTTGTGGCGCTCTCACTTCGGTACATTTCTGCTGTTCCTGCGGACTGTCCTGGCGGCGTCTTCTCGCTCATTTTTTTTTTATTGCGATTTAAATTTAATAGATCAAAATAATATGATTAAAAGTAATTATCTCAGATGATGAATGGGCATAAACATAGTCCCCAAATCTGTAATCCATGTCACATCAGAGTTTCTAGACTTGTTTAAAACCGATCTTGTGATAAGTCATATTATAAATCTTCTTCTGAATCAACTGGCGCTATCTTACTTACTAACTTACATATAAACTAATCAGTGTAATGACCCCACCTGATCTAACCATTCTTGACCCGAGCTGTGCTTCGTACCTAGAATACATACTTCTCAACGTCTGATGTAGACAATTGGTTGAATCTGTTTCAACACTTAGTTCAGAGCCTAAATACTTTAGTTATTCACACCAGCCAGAGAGTATAATCCTTTCTTCAAGCAGAGGTCTGCTGAGTAGTCTGCTTGCACCTCACACTTTAATAGTTCGACCTATCCATTTTAAAACCAAAAAAAATAATATAAACTTTTAAAACCATGATTAACGCTGGTTTATATGCATGCCTGTTTGTTGGTGTTATAGTTTATTCAACCCTGCAAAATGTTTAGTTAAGGAAAAATTTAAAAAACCACCCAACATGGAAGATAGAAGATTCGCCAAAACTAGTTGCAACCTTATTTTTATGCTTTAACAACAGAAAGATTTATCTGATTAAAATGCACCAAAGACAGTCTTTCGTATATATTATTTTAATTAATTTTTTTTAGTTAATAAAAAGATGAAAGAAAAAAAGATTATCAATACGATTTACCATTCTGCTGTAATTAGCGGCCTTAGTACTAGGGCTAAAGTGTGTTAGCAAAAAACAGTTAAAAAATGAGGCGCAGCTGACCTAGGAAGGTTAGACATTGAGACGTAGTTAAGATAATAGTGTAAATACTGTCAGGATGCCTCAAAAGACTTTCTTGTTAACACAGGGAGTTATCCCAGAAAATAATAAAGCAAAAAAGGATTAATTCATAAGAAAATATTGATTTATAAAAAGAAGTCTGGATGTTTCTGATGGTAGAGGAGCTATTGTTAATGCATTGGCCTTCTCCGCAGCAATTATATGTTTAGTTTAATTGCGGTCCGATGTAGAGAGAAAACGTCAAAACAAGGCAAATGGAAGAATTAGCCAAGCAAGAATTGCTACGAGAAAAGACGACTGCTCACTTAGACTTAATTAATAAAAAGTTAAGAGAACAGGGTCTGCAGAGCACACATTTACAGACGTTGAAGAATGCTACTGAATGAGTATTACTTAGTTGACAGAAAGAAGTTTTCGAACATCGCCCACCGCCAGAACTGTCTGACTTTTATTACAACCATCTGAGGAACAGAAGACTGCAGAGATAGTTTTTTATTGCAGTTGAATGACCTCAAGTCTATCTTGTTGCACACTTCTTGTGTAAAAATAAAATACATTTTAAAATATGGATAAAAATATTATTCCCCTAAAGGTAGATGGAAAGAAAAACTAGCAATTGAAAAACTGAGTAAAGCAGCCTAGAGTTTCTGAATCAATGCGAAAGACTGGCTTTCAAAACAGCAATATGGCATATATACTACTGCCCAAAAAGAATAATAAGGGCCTAGATTTGTTTAAATCATTCCAAATGACACCCACCAAATGGACTTGCTGTATCTCCACTGTACAAAATTAGAACAAAAAAGATTTTAAGTATGCTTTAAACAGTATGTTGACATGGCTTCAAGGTATAAAGAACGCTGAACCATTACCGATAAAAGCTCAACTGCTGTGGCTGTGGCTTACAACAAACATGCGAGATCCATTAAAGTATCCAAGTATGATTCAAGTTGATGATGGCCACGAGTTTTAAAGGATCTGTAATCCAGCTGTTTTAAAAAGCGAACATGTTACAGTTAAGGAGAGGGATCCCAGGCAACCATCGATACACAAGCCCCAAGTAGAAAACTTTAATAAGAAAATCTAGCTGAATGCCTTGATTTACCTTCAAAATAATCACAGAGAACTTATGGATAGAGAACCCAACACCGAATGGGTTAGGAGATTGTTCCAGCATCTTACGAGCCATGCACAATGAAGAATTTAAAGAAACAGGGCCTTAAACCAGTAAACGCAATCAAATTTTAAAAATTAGCATTAACAGACTATGTGCAGGAACTCAAAAACTCTTGCCGTTGGCCTAAACGAAAAGAATACTTGTATGTTCCTGGAGAGGCAGAAGGTGAGATGGACAGAATTAGAGCCACAGACCCCATATTGAGCGTAGATTGTATGATTTGAAAGAATTATAAAACGACCCTCGCCCCGTATATTATTTAAGAGAAACCATTCTCTTCTAAAACGCGCTGCCCCTACAAGATCGTTTGATCGTGAAGAGATGCAAAGTAGTTCCACCAAACACAGTGGTTAAAAAAAAACAACAACAACTATTTTTTGGGGGGCTAAACTTAAAAATTTTTTTTTTTGTTGTTAAACTTATTTGGGCCTATTTTGGGTTTAACTGATCTTTGTTTGTTTTTCAATGTTCCGTTTAATTTGCATCAGTGTCTACCAGTCGTGAAGTCAAACGCTTTCTCTAAAGGGGGGGGCCACTCCTTTTGAAGGTTCATTTTTTGTCCGCATAATCCTCACCATCGGCCAAAAGCTTCCAGAAATTCCTTCGTCTGTCAATGTTTCCATCCTGTAATGATTTGCCTATTCCTTAATCTTAATGAACAAAGTATTTGCTGATGCTAGCAACAATAGCAGTGTGCTTTTGTAATTTAGAGTTAATTTTTGTTTAAACAGACTTACAATCATAGACACGCCCCTAAACCCAAACCAAGGCCCCCTAATGCTAAAAGAGGCTGCGCTCCAGCCCCCAGTTACTAAAGAGCAACACTAGACCCACACTTACTCTAGCGTACAGCTATGAGCAGTAAAATACTAAGAAAGAGTATTAAAGCTTTAGCAATTTCTTTCTAGTAACCCTATACTTATCCAAGTCACTTTCTATAGCCTTTTTGAAGTCACATTTGCTTAATCTAAACTGTTGAACCTCCATTTTTAAATTCAAATTAATTTTGTAAAAGATGTTCTTATTAATCCATTCTGGCAGCACTTTCACCACAGAGTAAAACGCAATAAAATCAACATACTTATATGAAAATAAAGTCGAGTAGCAGTTATATGTTTTTGTCAACATTTACCGTAACCTTGTCAATGAATGAAAAAGGTGTTTATTTCATCCCCGTTTTTAGTAGAAGGAAATAACAAGCTTAAGAGGACCATCCAAGTTTTTCCAGACGATAATTGTACTCCCCTTGCTAACACATGTTCTGCAACCTAGAATTAGACTCCCTGGAGTAATAAATTCAAACAAAAATCAAGTAGCAGTGGTTAGGCATTGGTGTTTTTGGGATAAATTCTAGGGTTACGTGTTCATCCCCCACTTCAACTAAGGACTTTCTTTCTGCTCAGCACATATTCACGTTTATATGTATCTATATACAATCTGCTTTTTCTGTTGTGTTCCTGGAACATTACTGTAAGAAAGGGGACCTGCATACAAAGCCCCCCCCCTATCTGAATTGTGTTTTTATCAAAGTATACATTGGGGCTTCGAAAGTCAAATTTAAAATCCCACTTATTTCAGGACGCAAAACCCAGCTATTGTCTTGTTAATAAGCCTGCAATCATATTTACCGTAATCAGTTTATCTAGATTCTTATTTGTTCTAGTATAGGATATTGCCGTCGTTTTTTTGTCTTCAATTTCTGTTCTTTGTAAACCCCATCGTCTGTGTATTCAATTCCATAAACATTCCAATCACACCCCTATCAGATCAACTCGGCTGTGCCTGCTAGTCTTTAGCTCTACAGCAGACGGCATTAGAGAGCTACTGCGCTTTGATTCTGGCCCTGCACGAGACATTCTTTTTAATATTAAAATACAATAAACAATCTACAATAAACAAACGTATAGAACCTGGGGGGGTCAGTCCGTAAGCTTAGCTTTGCGTGCTTAGATTTTTCTAACTGCTCTTTTATTTTTTTTAGCATCATCTTTGTCCCTTATTAGATCTTTTTTCACTTAAACAATCTTCAAAAACTATCTTTTATCCTTAGAGTAAAATAAACAAAACCGATTTTAAACTGCGACGAAAGTCTTTAAAACAGCATTGTATTTTTAATTTAAGAGCCACACAGAAACTAAGGCGTGCTGGCCACATAAAGGCAAGACTTTGACAGGAGCTTTTCTTTTTTTTAACAATGGTCTTTGTTCAGGCCGTAACTGTCAACAATAATAAACAGTGTTTCAGTTCCCTCAAATAGTCCCTATAGAAATGATTCTACAACCGTCGCTCAGTTTGTCGCTAGGATCAACTAAAAATATAATCACGCCTGTCCAAATAAACTTCCTTTCTTTTGTAAGACTTGTTGAGCTTAAATGGTTGGTGCAGAATATACAATGTACTCGTAATGAAACACTGTATATTGTTTGTAACAAATCAAGTATGAAGACGAGTTTTTCCCACACCCGTAAACCCACAGATTAAAGAAGCACAGAGCGGAACTTTTGGCAGAACCTTCAAACTATCCATACTGTATATTATTAGAATATTTCTTCTTATTTGTAATAAGCCACGCCTTTTAGCCTGTTTTTCTTCAATGTTTAACTGGGCATCACAAACCCATAAAACATGCATTTTTATTCGGTAGCGTTTTCCGTCTGCTTACATGGAATATTTATTTTTATACCATCTTAGCCCTACCCTTTCTCCACTCCAAACAATCTGTTGTCAAATGTGGATCTAAGAACAGCCATCAGCCCATATTTGGATATTAAGTAGTCTCGAGTCTACATCATAAAGGCAAGTATTTTACATACAACGATCAAACTGCAGGATCTCTTTGCCTACCTCCACGAACAACATTTCTTATTTCAACAAAGTGTTGGTTAGGTAAATGTCCGCGACCCAAATACAACTGATCATACTTGCCATTAATTGCACAGTCAACTTCTCAATTTTGATTATAAAACGCTTCTGATTCTCATGAAAAGGAGTTGTTCCCTTCAGTAAACAAGAACAAAATTCCTTTTAAAGACTGTCAGAGACAGATTTAAGAGTATGTTTCCAAAGAGTGTCATCGCTTGTTTCTATTTGCTGTTAGTGGAGTGTATAACTCATTTCATAATAAATAACGTTTTATTTTTTATACTGGGGTTAAGATTGTTTCTGGCCAGTTCGGGGTTAGTACAACATCAAACTCAAGAGAATATGTCGCTGAACAGTGTATTTAGCTAAAAGGGCTTCAGACAGAACAACAGAATCGCTAGGATTAATGTCATACATAAGTAAGTTTTTCTTTTAGTGCACCTTGGTAATAGGCATATGCGTCTTTAACAGATCCAAAATCTAGAGGGAAGCAGAAACTGTTGCCATGCTTCTGCTACTGCCTCATCTTTAACATCATCCTTTGGCCATCCTCCACTTTTAACGCAGCCTGTGCTTGAGACCGTTTGGGCTTTGTATTCCCTGATAAACTTTCTCTCTTTTTCCTTCTTTTTGTTAGGCAGCCATAGGATCAGAATAGAGGGCAAAAATGACTGCCTCGTTTAGTACAAAGACTTCTCGGCCCCCATCTGATTGCATATGTTTAATAACGATGGCCCTGCCAAATTAGCAACCAACATTAGCATTAGTAATCTGCTGATTAATTCAATTCTGAATGATAGTTTTAGAAGTCGGTGCCTGCTTATAAACTCGCCAGCGCCAAGATCCCTGGAACTTACCTATTAAAACATGAACCAGTCTTACTGTTTGATTTGGTATTTACACGAATTTACAGTCTGCCTAATACCATTTACGCCATGGGTTTCCTTCTCTTTTCTGTATGGATCCGAGGTCACAAACCATTTGAGTTCATTTTTTATAAAAGAAAAAAGAATATAAAGAAAAAATAAGGATGAAAGATTTTTGACGCTAATAAATCTATTGAAGGACGAAGAAGAAGATGAAGCAGAACTGCGCCTTATCATGCGAGAAAGTTTTAAAGATCAGGTTCTTTACCTCCCTAGGACAACGTCAAGAACTATTTGCGAGAAGAATTCAATCATTCTATGAGCATAGGATGAAGCTACCAGAAGTAGTTGAACCTAATATTTTGGATGAAAGATGTGAAGCATTGTAGATAATAACTGGTGCAGGAGGCCGTGTAATAGCACTTCAACGCAAAACCTCCAAACCCAAACAATTTTTAAAACTAAGCACAATGAGGCGAAACTCCCAATTGTCTAAGGCAGACCAAATTAAACCTTTTAGAGCTTAGAGCTGAGCCGATAGTTGTTTCCAGAACAGATAGCGTTTGGTCAAGAGATGTCAAAAAAATCTGAAATACAAACCATAACCTCTTCAAGAATTAAAATTCTCAAACAGCAGATGAAACAATATCAGAAATTGAAACGAGTTTTAATGAGAACACAGTTAAAAACAATTGACGATTTCTCCATTGCCCATGCGGAAATCCTGGGGCTTAATGCTGCTCTACGCCAATAAGGGTTGAACTAACAAAAACAATTTAGCAAAACTTGGTGAGCTAGATAGAGAGATAGAGAGAGAAAAAAATAAACTGCTGATGACAACGATAACAATTTAGGGTCAGAAGAAAAAGCCTAAAAACAGCAGAAAATACCAGATTAAGGTTGCTAGGAAAGCCAGTTAGAAGTCTTCCAACTACCATAGCGCATGCTAGCATCACAAACAAGCAGAAATAAAGAAACTCTAAACAAAATACTTTATGAAAACACTACAACTGAGCAAAAGAATAAGGATTCTGTTCAGAGAACAGGGGATACAATAGTTAGCAAATTAACGGCTTGAGTTGGGGTTTGCTATCTCGATACACTCGTTTATGCTTTAACAAGGTGGTGCCCAACAGGGCCAGTAGCTCCACCAATCGCCTCATCCTGTAACAAGTAGGATAAAAACAATTGCATCACAGCAACCTATTAAGAAGTTAGCTTCCAAAGCGCATGAAAGCTCTGCCAGGCATAAATTAGGCAGTGTTGTTAGTTGGGTTTGCTACTATAGGCTAAAGTTGCTGGTATATATGGCTGACCACTGTGGACGATAGGAGGTGCTAGCTGCAAGGATTAATATTTAGTGAAATAAAAGTAAGGCTAATCAGTAAAAGTTAAAAAATACAAAACAAGGGCTGTCTATTTCGGCTAGTATGACTGTCAGTGTGAGGCAGATCAACAGGATGGCGTGCTTTTCTGGGCTGCTTTCTGCTGTGGGGCGCTTATAACGGATCCTTCTTCAGGCTAGGTATGGGGGTCTTTATTTAAATGGGATGTTGCAGGCCGATGTGATTTAAACCTTGATTTGCCCTAATTTTCGAACGTCTCCAGCGATGAGGATTCATTGTTATTATTCTGATCAGCAATCTGTAGTCTAAGGTCAGAGGGTAGCAAGTATAACCCATGGCCTACAACAAAGTCAACCTTTGACCTACCATGGTGTGTCACGAGTTTGTCACGAGGCTACGACTTCGACCCACCTAGGGTGGCGGAATTACTATTAGGTTTATAATTGTCTTTGCTGGTTGTCCGTGTATCCTCCTTGATTGGCTTAGTGGTGCGGTTTGCACCTGTGGTGCAAGTGTCAGCTCAACTTCAGGTTTGCTTTCACTCTCTTCTCTCTCTAATTCCACGCCCAGCTATTTTGTCCTGCCCAGTTCACGGGTGGCCGGAACCTTTCCTCTCGAAACTTTTGTCTATCGCCTTCTCCGCCTGTCTTTTTAAACCTGACGCCACGTGCTTCATTTTTCTTTATTTGAAAGTATGCTCACTTTCACTCTGTGACGTAGGGTGGCATGTTTCGCCGCCATTGCTGAGTGAGGTTAGCTCTTCACTCAGCGGAAGATGTCACTGTGGGGCGCCTGCACCAGACTGGTTTCTTAAACCGTATCAACGAGAGTACAGTCAGTACTTATCATTCCTGCAGTCGGGGGGCTGAAGGAGAGGGACATCACTTCTTCTGTTTTCCGCATCTTCGCCTCTGTCCCTCGACTGGAACAGAGGGTAGAGAGAGTCATCAGACCCGCCTTTTTCGGGGTCAACTCCACAGGGTAGCCTTGGTATAGCAATCAGTTTCGTGGTTTGTTTGTTTTTGATTTGTTGTTGTTAGTCGACTTAGTCTCCTCTTTTGCGCAATTTCCTTTGTTTCCGAAATTGTAAAGAAATATTGTGTGAGCCCTTTTCTCTGGTTAATTCAATCTTTAACCTGGCCATACTAAATTATTTCCAAAATTCTTTCTCCGTGTTTATACATCTGGTGATGTCGTTTCGTTGGGATGGGAGAGAACCTGGGTGATTCAGGGTTTGAACTTGCTTTGTCTCGCTCGACCCTCCCCTGTCACGTATCGCCGGACTCGTATCCTTCGGCCACCGTCTGTTTGTGTGGTGCAAGAAACGAGTTTTATGGTTCGGCAAAAAAATTAATGAGCGTAATGCGTACGCATATTTGTCGTTCGTATGCGTGGTGGATATTTGAGTTATGTTGACATGTGTTTATACTATGTGACAAAATTAAGCCATTGAATTATCATTTGCAACTGTGGAGACAGTTATTAAGCGATGTCGCTGTGTGTATTATTTCTAAGAGGGGAAAATGTTAAACGAGAGTGGAGAGAAGGGTGCAGATAATTCATATTTGTTTTTATAACTTGTTGTTTAAAGCAGGGTCTTATACTGCATCGAGTGAGAAGACCCAAATGAACAAATCTTATTCATGGTTAACTGGTTGCTTTTAGTAGACTTTCCCCTCGTCCAACATGCGAGTGGCTAGGTTAAGATTGACAGCATGGGTCTGACTGTACTGACGGCAGGGTTTCAGTACCCTTCTTCTTCCTCCTTCTTCTTCTTTTTCCCTCCTTTTCGACTCTCCTCCCCAGCTACGTCCTCACCCCTCCCGGGGCTACACCAGGAGCAACGGACTGGATGGTGCACGTGCTGAGATGAGGCCACGTTTCTGGCTGAGATATGGACTATGGAAGGTGCCCACGCCTGGTCGAGCCACACCGGGTCGGGACCGCCGCGGACTGGTAGAGGAGCCCCGCCGTCTTGACTGGCCGCCCTGACCCCCGTCCAGGAACCTCCAGTAACGCGCCTCGTTTTCCTCCCCCCCCCCCCCCCCGCCGGGACGCGCTCTTCACGCCGGGCTTGAGTCGAGGGTGTCCGGCTTTGAGCGATCCCTGCGAGAACCGACCCGCACGGGAGCACCGTAGTGCCGACAGGGTGCACCCAGCAGGCTTGACAGGGGCAGAGGGGGTTTTGATGAAACGCAGCTCCATGGTGTTAGAAAGGATCGATGCTGGAAAATGTTGTCTTTACAAATGGATGTATATGTTATATGTGGTCTAGAATGCTGTAAATGTGATAGTGACGTCGTATGGGTGAAATATTTATTTTATATCGTGCCATGTTGTGGGTGTGGGAGTGCTCTATTGAATTGTGATTGTGCGTGAGTGTAGCCGTTGATAAGTTCTAGGATTGTGTTTTTGTGCATGTTGTGAATGTGGAAAGCTTCTTTGCTGGTGTGAATAATGGGTGTAGTATCCGTAATCTTATTATGTGTGGTCTCCGTTGCGGGGCGGGTGAGGTCAGTCACACCCTTCACTCCCACCTAAACCGATCCTGTCAGGGCAGACCCTCCCGAGGGTTCGGTCGTGACAATTTTGGGGCTCGTCGCGGGATGTGAAGGTTCTGACTGTCTCCCTCGTTTCGTGCGGAAGTACCTTTTAAGTTTTGTCTGTTTTTTGTATATGTTTAGTCAGTTTGTCGTGGTTTGTTCGTGGGTAGGTGTTGCTGGTACTCTAGTGGTGAAGGGATTCTTTTTGTGGCCTGAGGAACACGCTCCGTTGTGACTCGGGAGTCGAGGTGAGACCGGAGGAGTCGACCGCGTCCAGACCTCCTTCCGCCGGTACCTCACGCAGGTACGGCCGTAGTCCTGCCTTTCTTGTTGCCGCTCAGTCTCCCCATTCCTGTTTTGTATTTAGCCAGTTCGTGTTTTTTTTTCCTCTACCGGTTGTTGAGGTACAGGGGGTATAGTATCGGCCGCTAGTGTCTCTTTTTACCTTCCTCTCTCCGGATTGCCGTCTGCCAGTTGGTTTTTTTTTTTTCCGCCAGCCCCAGGCCCCACCGCACTGTTGCACGTGCTGTGAGCGCGGGTGTTGCCAGAGTGGGGGCAGCCGGACAGAGTTTTTGTTTTGTTTTTATTCGTGGCCCCTCCGCACTGTTGCACGTGCTGTAAGCGCGGGGAGTTTCCCGAGTGGGAGCAGCCGGAACTTGTCTGCACACACGCACACCACACACAAACATCACATATACACACCCCCTAAGATATTGTTTTTTTTTTCTAGTGGGAAATGCCTTTCCCCTGAATTATTGAAAACCTAGATATAGATTGTCATGGCGAGCGTCCGGCGCTGGTGGTATGGCGACGCTGCGTCGAAGAAGAAGGTATTCAAATGTTACTGTAGTCCCTACTATTAGTACCAGTACTTCGACTACGGTAACTTCTACTTATTCATCCAGAGCTGTAGCTGTAGTCCAGTGATACTTTTACTACCTCTTCGCGCTGGTGGGGTCTTCCTTCCGAGACCCGACTGGCACTTCCGCTGCGGAAGCGCCAAAGCATAGCGAAGCAACTATGGGCTTTCTGGTTGGGAGGTCGCAAGACCGAAACCTTCACCTCACCAGGCTCCCCTCGTAAGAGTATGCCCCGGAGACTATTACCTCATGAAAGGTCGAGACCCAAGGGACGGTCAGACGGGTCATCCTCCCGTGTCCGTGAGTGGGAGAAATCCTTCCCAGTAACAGTCACGACCGTTCCTGCTGTTTCTGGAGCGGCAGCGTAGTGAAGCCTGCCAGCGAAGGAAGCGTCTGCTAGGCAGAAACCCGCGAAGTGAAGAGTTGGATAGGCTGGAGGCCTCTGGCGCAAGAGGAGACAGATCAGACAGAGATTCGCATAGGGAAGAGCTATGCTGCGTAGGGAAGGAGGCTGCCCGACAGGAGGCTCTTCGTAAGGAAGAGGTTCTCAGCGTAGGGATTTGCTGCCAGACAGGAGGATCAGCGTAGGGAAGAGCTGTTCTGCGTATGGTAAGACACAGGCAGCTGCCATCGTGGGAAGTAACTAAGACAGGCTTGAGGCTCTGCGGAGGAGGAGAAGGAGCAACTTCTTTCCGCGTCTCCCGATCTGTAAGTCAGGGGTCTAATCACCAGTCAGTGATAGAGTTAGAGGCCCAAAGTTGAAAGCTTCCAAGATTCAGACCTAGTGAGGACATTGATATTTCCTGGAAACATTTTGACAAGGTGCTAGTCATATCAATTGTC
The DNA here is from genome assembly GCA_018398815.1 of Conus ventricosus. Classification (NCBI taxonomy): domain Eukaryota; kingdom Metazoa; phylum Mollusca; class Gastropoda; order Neogastropoda; family Conidae; genus Conus; species Conus ventricosus. Next base: position 10,889,216 of record CM031623.1, on the reverse strand, counting down.
TGAGGAACAGAAGGCTATGCACCTTTTTCTGGGTTATCTGTGCTGCAAGGAGGATGTGCTCACTCTAAACGAAGGTGCGCTATCAAGAACATGCAGTTGGCTCTGCGTACGCGTTTCAACCATACCCCAAGAGACGTACAGAGGAAGTTTAGGTCCCATGAAGAAGAATAACGACGACGATACCTACGTGCAGTTTGGTGAAAGGCTGGCGCAAAACGCTAGGAGTATTGGCGTCAGTTGCCAAGTGAGCTTGAGTAACTGATCCTCATTGAACAGCTCCACGCAACACGTGTGTCCCCAGGAGTTGAGGATCCGGATAGGCGAACCAGCACCTCAGGAATTCGCGGCTGCGAATCACACCGTCTGCGGTGTTTGTGGCAGAAGCTCGCAGGGCTTATGGGCAATCGCCCAGATACGGAGAGGAAGCCCACCACAGGATTAAGTGCGGTAAGGCGCCAACTGCAAGCGGGGTGAACAAAGGCAGGCAGTTCACCGGGGAAGTCAGCGCCCCTACTGATGTTTCCTTTGTGGTCGTCCTGGCCAAATTAGGAAAGATTGTCTAAAGCCCCCCTCTGGTAGTCGTGGGCAGGTCCTTTCCCACGACTCGTGCCTCGGCTAACGTGGGTTCCCTCCCAGCTTTCTGTGATTCAGAGTGCCCAGTGTATCTCTCTGTTGTGTTGGTTCCTACTTGGTCGACACCATCAGGATTCGGGAGCTCTACGATCTTTGTTGAATAAGAATTTGGGGTTTCCCTGGGCCCGCGGGGCCGCTAGTTTATGATGTGATGCGGGTTTGGAGGCAGGTTTACTTCCACCCGGCCTTCTGTACTTATTCCTATCTCCACCCCCTACTTCTGTGGCGGAAGTATGGGCCATCGCGGTGAGCGACCTATGTATACCCTTCTCATAGGAATAACTGTCAACCTTTGCAGAACGGACGCAGTCAGTCCGGTCTACGGAACTGCCCTAAACAGGCGTGTGTGGGCAGTTGCCACACGCGCCAAAGCAAAGAAGCAGGAACAGAATTGCGTCCCGTTCTCACACCGATCTCTGACGAGTTCTTCAAAGTGCCGATCCTGCTTCCATCGCCGTCACTCAGATGCCAAGGACTTGGAGTCCAAACCGCCAGCGACGACTGGAGGAATCGTCCCTCTCAGTCTGCCGCGGACAGTGCTAATGTGAGCTTAAGCTCGCACAGGGATCCTCTTCAGGGTTTTCACTCAGGCAGATCGTGTCAAACAGCTTATTTGTTCCCAAAGCTTAGAGAGTCTGTTCTCCGCAGGCCCACGATTCCCACAAGGCATGTAAATGGGCTCCAAGCGGACTCTCGAGCGAGTAAGACAAGACTTCTTTGCCAGGGGTGAACTCGTCAGGTTAGGCAGTACTGCCGCAGGTTGCATGTCTGCCAACGGACAACGCCTAAGGGTCGCTTGGAAGCGTGTTCCCCAGGTCAGAGCCTCCAAGTTGGGGAGATCCATTCAGCAAGGTTGGGGTCGACCAGGTGAGACCCATTAATAATCCACCATCCAATCGCGGTCACCGCTACACTATCGTTAGTGGTATAATCTGCGAGTCGTATACCCAGAGGCTGTCCCGCTTAGGACTATCGATGCATGCCCCTACTGTTGTCGAATCCTCTCAGGCATAATTGGACGCGCACTGGCGTGCCCAAGAAGAAGTACGGCCGAAGTTTGTACTGGAGAGCATTCAACACCTCACCAGTGCCTGGACCGGATCCGCCATCAGTCCAGTCTACTCATGAGTTAGGCAGTGGAACTGCAGAGTCATGCGTTCACTTCCGTCAAATTCAAGGGTTTCCTGTAAAACGGATGCTGACTATCTTCGCCGAGCCCGTAGTTAGCACATTGGAAATCAGTCAGGAGAGGACACCTCCCCTCAAACCAGGATATATCCCCTTTTTGGTCTCTTGTTTAGAGTGGAGTGACAGTTTTCAACTTCAGTGATGTTAACGGTAGTGAATCAACAGTGGTTCCGGATTGTTACTTTCAGTTGGAAGGTAAGCTTAGTTGTTTGAATAAATGTAGTATTATGTATTCCTCGGTGTGATTCTATCGTGGAATGTTTGTGTAATCGATTTTTCGTACTCTGTCGATCACAGAGGGTTGGGTGTCGGTCCCATTGTTTGTGAATTTGCACATGCGTCAAGTTCAAAAAGGAGCACAGTATCTCAGAAAACAGGGGCTTTAGAAGGGGGGTTGTCACAGTTTGTCACGAGGCCTACGACGAATCCACCCACCTAGGGTGGCGGAATACTTATTTGTTTATTAGCGTTGCTGTTGTCTGTATCCGTCCCCTTGATGTGGCTTGTGGTGTGCGGTGCACCTTGGTGTAGTTCAGCTCAACTTCGGTAATTGCTTTCCCTCTCTCTCACTCTCTAATTCCACCGCCCGTGCTATTTGTCCTGCAAGTTCATCAACGTGGCCGTACCTTTCTCTCGAACTTACTGTCCTATCGGCCTCTCGCCTGTCTTTTTAACCTGTCGCAACGTGCTTCATTTCTTTTAGTTTGAAGTATGCTTCACACTGTGACGTAGGAGTGGATGTCGCCGTCCATTCTGAGGGAGTTAGCTCTTCACTCGAGCGGAGAATTCTCTGGGGGCGCCATGCTCCAGACTTGTTTCCTTTACCGTATCAATCGAGAGGTACAGTCAGAGTACTTTCAATTCCTGCAGTCGGCCTGTAAGGAGAGGGACATCACTTTCTTCTGTTTCCGCATCTCGCTCTGTCCTCGCGACTGACAGAGGATAGATGAGAGTCATACTGACCCGCCTTTTTCGGTGGTCCCGCCACGTAGCTGGTAAGCATCCCCAGTTTCGTGGTTTGTTTGTTTTGATTTGGTTGTATGTTAGTCGAACTTAGTCCCTCCTCTTTTTGCGCAATTTTCCTTTTGAGTTCCGATATGTAAGAGAAATATTGTGTGGAGAACCTTTTCTCTGGTTAATTTCAATCTTTAAAACCATGGCCTTCTAAAATTATTTCCAAAAATTCTTTCTCCCTGTTTATACATCTGGTGATGGCGTATCGGGGGGATGGTAGAGAACCTGGTGATTCAGGGTTGAACTTGCTTGTCTCGCTCGTCCGCCCGCTGTCACGGTTCGCACGACACTATCCATCGCGCACCGTCTGTTTGTGTGTGCAAGGAGAAACGAGTATTTATGTTCGCGAGCGTGCGTACGTATGATTATGTCGTTCGGATGCGTGGTTGGCGATTGTGTTATGTTGAAATGTGTTTATGAAAATGTGACAAATTAAACCAGTGAATTATTATTTGCAAATGGTGACAGTTATTAAGCGATGGTCGCTGTGTTGTTTATATCCTAAGAGGGGAAAAATGTATAAACATGAGTGAAGAGAAGGGTGAAGATAATTCATATTTGTTTATTAACTTTGTTGGTTTACTGCATCTTTACCTGCAAACGTGTGAGAAAGAACCCTAATGAACATTATCTGATTCGATGGGTTTTTACTGGAGCGTTAGTAGACTTCCCCTCGCCCATCATGCGAGTGGGCGTATAAGATTTGACAGAATGTGACAGACTGTACTGACGGCAGGGTTTCAGTACCCTTCATACCTTCCTCCTTCCTTCTTCCTTTCCCTCCTTATCGACTCTCCTCCCAGCAACGGTCCACCCCCCTCCCGGGGCTTCAAACCGGAGCACGGACTGGATGGTGTGCCCACGTGCTGGATGAGCCACGTTCTGGCTGAGACTACGGACTTAAAGGTGCCTGAGTGCTGGTTGAGGCACGTTTCTGGCTGAGACAAACGACTGGAGGTGTCACCCCCCCCCACGCGCTGGTCGAGGCCACACCCTGGTCGAGCCGGCGGACTGGTAGAAGGAGCCCGCCGTCTTGACTGGCCGCCCTGGACCCCCTCCAGGAACCCGTCCAGTAACAGCGTCTCGTATTTTCCCTTTCCCCCCCTCCCCTCCTCCCCGCCCCCCCCCTCCCCCACCCCCCCCCCCCCCCCCACCCCCCGGGACGCGCTCAATTCACTCCGCAGCTTGATCGAGGGTGGTCGGCATTGAGCGACTCCCTGAGAACCGTACCCGGCTCGAGCACAATGCTACAGGGGTGCACCCAGCAGGCTTGACAGTGGTAAGGGGTGATGGACGCACTCCATGGTGGTTTAGAAAGGATCGATGCTGGTAAATGTATCTATATAATTGTGTATATGTTTTATATGTGCTAGAATGCTGTAATTGTGATTGTGACGTCGTATGGTGAAAAAATTATGTTATAATCGTGCATGTTGTGGGTGTGGGAGTGCTTGATTGTGAATGTGCGTGTGTGTGCGTTGAAGTGCTTTGAATGTTTTGTGCATGTCTGTGAATGTTGGACTCTTATTTTTGCTGTGTGAAAAATGGGGTAGATTGTTTCGTAATCGTTATTGGTGGTCTCTTGCGGGGCGTGTGAGGTCATCACTCCCTTCAACTCCCACCGAGCCCGATCCTGTCAGTGCCGACCTTCCAGGGACGGTCGTGACAATTTCAAGAACTCTTGATACCTTTCGTATGTCTGGAGGTCAAATCAACAGCAGAGTATAATAGCAATCTTCTAAAAATGCTAGAAATTCTTTACTGGCATCAAAGGCCTGTAAGATTGATCTACTATGCTAGACTTAGTCAGTGCTTGTGCTCCTAATAGAACACAAACGTATGTCCTTATGGAGTCATTAAGTCTTGCACTCCTGCATTGTTAGGCCTTTACTTCATCAAAAGATAAATTGATGTCCAGGCAACAGGATGTTTTTGTTCTATGGATCCCAATCGCTACTTGTTTGTTTGGTGAAAAAGAGGTTGGCCAGGCCAGTGAGTCCATAATTATATTCTCTTTTTGCACCCACAAATACAATGTGCACGAAGCCCATGATTTCGGTCTAACTTTTGTCTAAAGTTAGTTGAGGGTTATGTTACATTCGTTTGCAGATTCTTTCCATATGCATTAGTGTCCTTTATGTTTATAAATGGATTAACGTGTTTCATTAGGAGGGGCACTTGTAGTTTCAGTTAATATTCGTCCTGTACTGTGTAAAAAACATGAAAGTAATAATACTGACCTTAACTAAAAGATTGGGATGGGGTTTAAATGGTTTGCCTATGAAAAACCACAGCGCAGTAGTTGCGCAGTAAAAGAAAAATTTTCACTGATTCTGGAAAAAAGCCGAAAGGGCGGTGATTACCATGCTGAATAGCCCTCAGTCCTTCTTTAATGCGGATATAAATATATAGTATAGTGGGTTACAAGTCTGACATGAAAGTCCCTAGATTTCATCTTCTGCAGATGGGTTAAATTGTTGAAGTCCAAAGATTTGGGGGTTATAAAACGCTCCTACATCGTAAGTGGCACTTTCGTTAGATTTTAAAAGGTCCATTTTTTAAATAGTTTAAAAATAGATTTTAAAAAAGAAGTACAGCTATATAAACCAAGCAAAACAAGCGTGTGTTTCTTAACGTACCCCAATGTCAATTGGCGTGGGAGTTTAGGAGGGGGGGGGGGGGGCCCGTAAAAAATTGCTTAAAAGTATGAGGTGTAACATATCTGAAGGAGCTCAAAAATAACTGGATCAATATTAGTAACGAGGTGGGCAATCAAATAACACATGATACAAGATACCTGTGGTTACTGCTACAAACTTTTGCATTTTAAAAGAAGTACTTAGCGAATTTGGTAAATTGTTAACAAACAACGAAGCAAACCACAGAATTACTATACATTTTCCACTAGAAGAAAGAAGAGAGTACACTTTCCCTAAAGGCCTGGCTAAAATCTTGGGCTTCCACAATAGTGACAGATCTTATAAATTTAGTACAAGAGAGGGGGCCTATCAATTTGAAGGTAATAAACCTTCTGATTTTCTCGTGAACCCAATTTTGTATGTCCATTTACAACAGTTAAAAACAGATGCTAATTTGTTTGATGGCTGTCCGTCTACAGTTCTAAAGGTTTTGCCATCAACTAGGGCGGGGTTTTGCGATTATCGATTAATCTCAGTTGGAAAAAACAGTGAATTTAAAGAATTAATTAATGGGCCTATACATTCATTAGATGTAAAAATAACTAACCAAGATGGAAAGCCAGTTGTTTGTTCTGATTTATTAATGGTGCTGGAAGTAGAAGAGCGTACTGTAAACCCTTAATTTTTATGCCCCTGGAGAGAATGTAAATATACGGGCATGGGCCTGTAACGCGCTCTGCAATGCACGCTGCCAAACGATCAATAAAGGCAGCTAAGGTCTATTTTGAGCCTAGGGTTTTCCGCTCTCTCCCTCTGGCAGCAGTTGTCGAGTATTGATTGGTTGGCAGGGCGCATTGCGGATGTCAAGAGTGGTCCTACCAGTTCCACTTGACATTCCCTGACACCTCCATCCACTTTAGCGCGCTTGACACCTTTCGCCCCAAGTCGCCCCAAGTCGCCCCAAAATCGCCCTAAATCACCTCAAAATCACCCCAAGTTCTTAACTTAAAAGAATGTAAATATGCGCGTTCTCCGGAAGTAGAAGAGCGCACTGTAAACCCTTAATTTTTATGCCCTGGAGAGAATGTTAATATGTTTTGTTCACGATCACCAAATCTTATCTTGCACGTAAGCCCCCATTTTAAAGTAACGATTACGTCGATTTTTGGAGGTTTTGCATGTTAATTTTAGTTGTAAAACAGGTGTTAATTTTGGCAAAAAGTAGCATGAGAAGGGCGTGATTTGTTTGTGAAAAGGGGGGGTTTCGTGCAAAATAAGATGGGTGAGCTTGAACAAACATATTAACATTCTCTGGGTCCCATCCACACCGTCGGGTGTATGTGTTTTTTTTTTCTGTCAAGGTTTCCCTTCGGGATGGGAGAGAGCTGTGCTCCTCGATATGTCCCCTTCTGGCAGAACCGTAAGGCACCGCAAGAAGAATCCGGCTCTGAAGCAAATTTGATGTTTCCTGAGTGCTATTTTAAAGAACATTTCCTTTCTGTATATGATGATCTCTCCTTTTCTTTAAAAGACAGCCAAAGTGTATTACTATTGTGTCAGGATTTATTTGTACTTTGTTTGCCCTTTTACGTGCAGTTTTTTTTTACTTTGTTTGTTGCTTGCTATTTTTAAAGCTATTGTAAAAGAAATAATAAACATGCTAGGGGTTATATTTACCATGGACTCGAGTGCACCATGTAGCAGGACCGATAAAGTGTAATTATGATGACATATTGTTCACAGAGGTAAGGTAGTGAGTGATGTGTTTCTGAAACCGAAGTAACTCTTCGTGTATACATGGAATTATCTCCCTGTCATTCTACGAGGTGGCGCTAGGGATACGGGGCCATAGCTGCAGTTCTGGACAAACACTTGTCACGAAATCATTCTGTTCCTTGGGAGTCTGTCCATGGTTCTCGGTCCAGATGTAGCAACAGACCCGGCGGTTGTTGCTGCGTCGTGGGATGCTCAAACTGAGGTGAAACGGGTCGATCTGTGTCGTGTTCACTTCAATGTTAACTTCAAAGCGAGGCGACCGCAGCCGGAAATTGAAACAAAATTTAAAAGAAAATTAAAGTAAATCCGCCGGAGAACAGTGGACAAACGAATCTCACAAGACAAAGCACGACGCGCTTCGACCTCTTAGGTCTTTTTTCAGGCAAGATAAACAACAATCAGGACAATGAAAACGGAGAACGAGCACAATCACTTATCTTCTGGAATTCGGCACACGATTGGCATTTAATTTCCTTTAAAAAAATTCAGTTCAATGGTTTTTATGTGACGTGTTTTCATTGGAGATGATATGAGATGTGTAAACCATAAAATCAGCTGTTCATCTCCACTCAATAATAATCATATGCATACATTTAAAAAAAAATTATATAAAAAAAACTACATACATAACCGTTTTGTGGCCATTTGGCTAATTCTTTTCTTCTTCTTTTTCCCCTCTCATCGTGCATACTTTTAAGTTTTTGGACATTCGTCATACTCCCACAATTTTGGTTGTAACAAGACCAGAGGTTATACTAGTAACGGATGGATCATTGAAAACATGGCTCTCGATCGATCTGATCAATGTTGATACATTTCTCCTTGTAAGTGTTTTGTTCATGCAGGGATAAATTCTTAACAAGCGATGCATAGGAATAATTCTCGTGCAGACACACGCAACAGCAAGAGAAAGTTCTGTGACAAGTGTTCAAACTTTATTATCGTTCATAGTCTGTAACGGTTTCCTCGTTCAAGAAGTAGCGAACAGACATACTAGTCGACCATCCTACACAAACTATTGGACAGGGCCAGCGTTATAGACAACGCCCTTTAGTATATGGCGTGTTTTGACAGATTGGAACACTGAGCTGCTTTCTCTCCTCTCTCTCTCTCTCTCTCTCTCTCTCTCTCTCTCTCTCTCTCTCTCTCTCTCTCTCTCTCGTCTCGTCTGCTGGCATTGGTGGGAGGGAGGAGAGAGGGGACGGGAGAGCAGGGGTAGGGAGGGGTTGGGAAGGAGTGTGTGTAGAAAAGGGAAGGGGAGGCGGCGGGGGGGATAGGGGTGGGGGAGGGGCATAATTACAGATCATTCGCCTGTCCCACAGGACATGGATGAAAATTTGTCACAAGATGGTCAAGCCACGGACTGAGGACAAGCCTTAGTAATTAGTGTGCTTCTGTGTGCCGTGATTGTTGAGATGTCTGCAGGGTATTGTTATGTGTACTATCTGTCTGTGGTGTGTGTTGAGATGTCTGTAGGCTATTGTTATGTGTGTTATCTGTCTGTTGTAATGGTTGAGATGTCTGTAGGCTATTGTTATGTGCGTTATCTGTCCGTCGTGTTTGTTGAGATGTCTGTAGGCTATTGTTATGTGAGTTATCTGTGTGTGGTGTTTGTGGAGATGTCTGCAGGCTATTGTTATGTGCGTTATCTGTGTGTCGTGTTTGTTGAGATGTCTGTAGGCTATTGTTATGTGCAGTATCTGTGTGTGGTGTTTGTGGAGATGTCTGTAGGCTATTGTTATGTGCAAGCAATGTACAAGTATGTGCAAGTTATGTACAATGCAAGCTTCTTTTTTTTACATTTCCTTTATTGCAAGACATGAGTAAGATGAGTCTAAACAAGGATGGTCGTCCATGATAACTAGAAGGAATTCATCTCTCAAGATCACTCAAGGCAGTACACAGCAGTACAAAATGAACTTCATTTTCACACGCGTTCTTACATAATGGACATGTAAGATCAGAATTTACAATGTTGCCTGCAACGAAAATGATGAACTAAGATATCCGATATTCCAAATCTAAACCTTGTCACTATACATTTCAGATGTCTGTCCATTTTCATTGACAAGGAAGTCGGAACACAGTGTAAGGAGTTATATTGTCTATACAGATCAAATCTAGTGCTATCATTCATGTGAGAATTCCATTCTTGCCATCTGCTATCAACCAGCCTGGCACGGAGCATTCGAATAAAGGTCGATTTCAGACAGAACACATGTTCTCGGAGTCAGAGTCTGAGTCTAATGCAATAAAGGACTAATCTAATTGTACGTTTCTCAGCCAACCGAGAGAGAGAGAGAGAGAGAGAGAGAGAGAGAGAGAGAGAGAGAGAGAGAGAGAGAGAGAGGGGGGAGAGAAAGAGAGAGAGAGAGAGAGAGAGAGAGAGAGAGAGAGAGAGAGAAGAGAGAGAGAGAAAGAGAGAGAGAGAGAAAGAGAGAGAAGAGAGAGAGAGAGAGAGGGAGAGAAGAGAGAGAGAGAGAGAGAGAGAGAGAGAGAGAGAGAGAGAGAGAGAGAGAGAGAGAGGAGAGAGAGAGAGAGAGAGAGAGAGAGGGGGGGGGTGGGTGGGTGGGGAAATGACCGGATGTGGAAAGGGAAGGTGTGGGGAGATGAAAGGAACGGATGATGTAAAGTTTGCTGAGAGACAACGAGTGTTCTTGAAAGATTCAGTTTAACTAAAACAATTGATGAAGCAAGACAACATTTACAAAGCCTGATTAAAAAAGAAAAAAAAAGCACTTATGAGAAACGTACAATTAAACTAGTCCTTTATTGCATTAGATTCACTCAGCTGACTCCGAGGACATGTGTTCTGTCTGAAGGCTGCCTCTGAAACCTTAAAAGCAAATTTCAGCACAATCATAGTAAACAATGCCAACAGCAGTACTGACCACTGAGTGATGCATAGTGCCCTGAAGAATGCCCGCTACTCCCAACACGGCATTGACATCCCAGCGGATATCTATGTATCAGTTATACCTTCCTGGTGTAAGCAACAGATTCCTTCACACCGAGGAGTATCGGACGTTGATGCATCATCCAGGACTGCCTGGATTCAAGGATTCACTCCATGGAGCATCAGTTTACGCGGGGAACGCCTTATTGTCAGAAGGCCCGTTAGTCAGAAGGCCCGTTAGTCAGAAGGCCCACTAGTCAGAAGGCCCGTTAGTCAGAAAGCCCGTTAGTCAGAAGGCCCACTAGTCAGAAGGCCCGTTAGTCAGAAGCCCACTAGTCAGAAGGCCCGTTAGTCAGAAAATCAGTTGGCATTCAGTTGCATGCCCGTTAGTCAGAAGGCCCGTTAGTCAGAAGGCCCGTTAGTCAGAAGGCCCACTAGTCACAAAGCCCGTTAGTCAGAAAATCAGTTGGCATTCAGTTGCATGAATGGAATTTCCCCTAAGTGCGGAAGATGAAAGTGAAAATGCGGAAGATTAAAGTGAAATGAAAGTGGAATTTTCCCCCACCCCCCAATAAAAACCAACAACAACAAAAAAATACTGATTTTCTGACTAATGGGCCTCTGACTATGGGCCTTCTGACTAGTGGGCCTTCTGACAAAAAGGTGGTCACGTTTACGCTGCCTTCTTTTTCCCTTTCAGTGTAAGGCATACATGGATGACGTAAGAAATATATTGAAATGTTGCCTGATATTCATATATGCTCACTAATTCGGTTTCGCTATGCATATGGTAATCTTAAACTTATAATAAAAATAGGCGGACGATTTGGAACACCTTGCGATGAACGATTCTACCAGGACTGCGACCAGAATGACCTTGGTGATGGATTTCATTTTGTAATGAAATGCACCAAATATAATGACATTAGAAATCAGTTTACACCAAGAAAATTTACATGTATACAGTCCGTATTTAGCTATTGTCGTTTGCTCTGTGGTGGTAAAAAAAAAGTGTTGCTAAACATAGTGAAGTTTCTAAAACTAAGTAAATCTGTGTAAACATTACATTCAGTGTGTTAATTATAGGGACAATTTTTGGATGTTTGATGTGCTTCATTCACATTTGTGTGATTTGTTTCAAGTCCTCCATGCCCCAAAAGGGGTCACAGGATTAAAATCTTTGAATCTTTGAAGCAATGCTCACGGTGAAGAGAACTCTCTGAAAATACGAACAAGACGGAAGTCTTCCAGCGTGTCATGAATTACGGTGCAGACTCCAACAGAAAAAAAGCTTCCTAGGGAGACACCAGCAGTAGAAAGAAACTCGTGAGAGCGTGGCAGCAGAGAGTCCTCAGAAGAGAAGCCCCCTTCAACCAAGTGTTTCGGCCCTTATCTCCTGACACTCTAGGGGGTTGGGCCACACCCGTTCATGACTCCGGATGTCCCTCTGCTGCCCCTTTTTTTCCCCCCATCTTGGGACGAGCCATGGCTGGGATTCGAACCCATGACCCTTTGGACATGCTCATTTTCTACTTAATGACTCGCGCTTTAACCACTGAGCCACAGGGACACCTGATATTTGTAGGGAAATTAAGCCTTATGAAGTTCACTTTTGTTCCTCCTTGACCAGATCCAGCTTGAACACCTCTCTGCCGCTTCTGCCATTGCTTTCAGGGCTCTGGGTTTTTCCTTCCCCGCAACTGAGAGCTGTTTCATGAGGCTGTATGCAGACGTTCCTACAAATCCCCTAGCTCCAATTTCTGCAGTGAGGACTTTGACCTGATAGCCTTCTCTCCTCAGGCTGTTTGCCAGATCAGCATACTTTTCAGTTTTGTAGATTTGAGCTGCCTCCATTCTGTTCTCATATGGCACCGTGAGCTCGATCATGATCAGCTGCTTGGTTGACTTAGAGTGGACTACTATGTCTGGTCTCATGCCACTCTTGCTGATGATCTCTGGGTGATTCTTACATTCTGGAGGTCTGCAGTGCACTCCCAGCCATCTGCCCCGTCCAGCAGACTCTGCCTGCATGTTTCGAGTGGCACTGTTGTTCGTGGCCATGATTTGCTGCCTCCTGCCGTGAAGAATGTTGCGGGTGCTTTTGGAGTCCTGATTCTCCCTTTGTGGTGTTGGTACTAGCCCAGACTACTTGTAAAATTTCTTTGAGCACTTGGTTGTGCCTCCATGTGTACCTTCCTTGAGCCAGGGCTACTTTACATGAGCTTAGAACATGCTCCACTGTTTGTTTTCCATGGCAGAGGGGCATGCAGGATCGTCTGTTTTCCCCCACTTCACCAGTTTGCATTTGAGGGCAGAAGGTCATATGCAGATCTGAGAATGAAGCTGATCCTGAGAGGGGCCAAGTGCCAAATGTCATTCCAAGTTAGACTTCTTTGGAGTGCATTCTCCCACGTTGTCCATTGCCCTTGCTGGCTCTGCTGGACTGCTTTTTGGAGTCTTTTTTGGTCTTCTTCTTTTCTCATCTCCTGAATCATCATGTCTCTTTTGGCTTTTCCTTTGGCCTTTGACCACCATTCAGTTTTGGTCACCCCCAGTCCTTGTCTGTTGGTCTGTGTGTGTCCTGTTATTTCTCTGATCTTGAGACTTTCTTTTGCAGAATCCATCGCCTTTTGAACTTTCCATTTTCTGCCTGTCTTCAGCTGGGGCTTGATTGCTTCTACCACCTTGTCTCCTGAGTCCTCCAGCATGCTTTGAAGTCTGATCTTCCCTGCTTTGTATTCCTCCAGGATGAATTTCAGTGGTAGTTTGAGCTTTGCTTGGCGACAGTACAGCGCGATGTCAGTCAGACAGGGTGGGACACCAAGCCATTTCCTTGTGAACTTGTTGATTTTGGCTTTCATTGCCTCCACTGTGCTGGTGCAGATGTCGTATATCATCAGAGGCCATAGGAGCTTTGGTATCAGCATGAACTGCAGACACCAGACCTTGTATTTGCCAGGGAGCCCACACTGGTCAATGGTCTCCAAGCCTTCTTCCGCCATCTGCTTGGTTTCTTTTGCTCTTTGTGTGTCTTTCAGCGTATCATCATACCATCTTCCAAGCTCTTGACTGGTTCTTCTGTGACTGTTGGAATGGCCTGGTTGGCAACACTGAAGACCACAGATTCGGCCACTTTTTCCTTTCCTCAGTGAGAGACTCCGTGATTTCTTTGGCTTGAACTTCATTCTGGATGAGGCAACTATGTCGTCCAGCCTCTCCAGCACATGACGTGTCTCGTCTTCTCTGGATGAAATCACTGTAGTGTCATCCATGAAGGCCTTGAGAGGAGGCATCTTGTATCCATCGCCAAGGTCTGTTTGTCTCGCGTTGTTTGTTGCTGCTTTCAAGATGAGTTCCATTGCCAGCACGAACAGTATCGGGAAATTGCACAGTCCATTGCAATGCCCACTTCCAAGTTGATCCAATCAGTTGTGTACTCCTTGGTAGAGAACCGCATTGAGAAGCCATTGAAGTACTTCTTGAGCATGTCGCGGATGTTCTTTGGCACATGGTACATCTCAAGAGCCAACTGTATCATCTCATGGGGCACAGATCCATATGCGTTTGCCAGATCAAGCCACACTACGTCCAGGTCTCTCTTTTCTGTTTTTGCTTTTTGGATTGCGTCCCAGATCATTGTGGCGTGTTCTACACAGCCAGCCACGCCTTGGATGCCACCTTTCTGGACTGACACATCCAAGTACTTGTTTTCCATCAGGTACTTGGTCAGCCTTGCTGCCATGACAGAGAAGAAGATTTTCCCTTCGACGTTCAGTAGTGATATTGGCCTGAACTGGCTGATGTCACTTGAGTTTTGCTCTTTGGGGATGTACACACCATCTGCCGTCATCCACTGGCCGCTGATCTTCTGGTTTCTCCAAGCCGATCGCAGCAGCCTGTGGAGCCACTCCAGCACCTTGGGACATTTCTTGTAAAGCTGGTAAGGTATTCCGTTTGGCCCTGGTGATGATTTGGCTCTGGCTTTTTCGACCACCTTCTTGATTTCCGCCAACGTTGGAGGCTTGCCATTGAACTGTTCCTCAGGGTTGGTTGGCCACACCAGACCTTGAATGTCGAGTGGTGCTTTGCTCTGTGAGTCAGAGTATGTTTTCCTCAGATGCTGCTCACGAACTCCTTTGTCCACACTTAGGGTCCCAGATTTTGGCTGCTCAAACAGTGTTCTGGCAAACTGGAAGGGGTCTCTGAAGAAGCGCTCTTGTGTCTTCTTCTTTTTGCTCTTCCTCTTCCTCGCAGATTCCGTTTTGCTGAGGGCGCTGTGTTTTCTTTCAGGTCTTCCCACAGTTTTCCAAGCCTTGTTTTTCAGCTGGCAGTGCGGTCTTCATTTGCTTCTTGAGGTTGTTCTTTTGGACTCTGATCTTGTCCATCTTTTCTTGGCGTCTGGATTTCTTTGAGGTGTTTTCTCTTTGGGTAGTTTTTACTCCATAGGCGTCTCTACATGTGGCATACACAATGTCCCCATATGTGGCTAGTTTGTGTTCCAGGTGCTTTTCCCTATCAGTGCATCGAGTCTTTGGACGATTTTTGCATCCAGTTTCTCCCAATCTTCAGTTTCGTTTGCTCGTGGCAGGTTGAGTTTCAGGCGCCTGGCATCGAGGGCCTGTGCAAATTCCTCATCCGAACCAACAGCGTGGATGTCCTTGGCACTGTGGTTTAAATCCTGGCCTTGGTCTTCCGACGTCTTATCTGCTGATGCAGTGCGCTGCTGCTCATTCAGATGAGTCTTCACACATCCCATCTTTGTTCTGTGGATCTTCATGCCACGGGTGGTAGCGAAACGCTTTCCACAGACACATGGATATTCCATTTGGTCCATGTTCATAGTCCGTTTAGGATTTGCAGTCGTGATTGGTTGAGCACCGATGGATTCATCATTCTCTCAATAGAAAAGAGAGAGAGAGAGAGAGAGAGAGAGAGAGAGAGAGAGAGAGAGAGAGAGAGAGAGAGAGAGAGAGAGAGCAGACACACTGGCAGGCAAGGTCACTTTATCACATGGATCATAACTAGGCCCACCAGATGTCAAAAGAAACCTGAAGAACCACCCACGCAAACAAACAAGATCAAAGCCACCATACTAAAAGACCACCTTGCGCAACTCGGTCAACTTCTAAAGAGAAAGGTCATGTTGCTCACAGCCCAGCCGACCGCAAGGGGCCATATCAGGGCTGTCACCGCGTTCAAGTTAACTCACAAGTCGTTAAAAAACAACAACACCCCAAAACCTCACACTGATCGGAAACCCAAAACCCAGGCTTACGTCAAAGACCTCTGGTAAGAGGAATGAGACTCTCAGACGGAAAACAACCAACCTCAAATCCGTCCAAAACCTAAAAAAGAGTTTTTACCATGTTCCCGAGGCGGCCGTAAAGACGAAACAGTTTTGTTAACATATCCTTTTAGACTTTTGGTATTTGCATGATGTGACATAAACAATTCACAGCAGACTCCATGAAAACCTTGTTCAGAGATGTCCCACCTGATGATCTTTGCTGAGGGAGATCAACATTTTTCACCTGATCTAAGATTTTACGGAGGGAAGATTTTTAGCCAAACTCCCAGTGTGTCTTTGGAAGGTAGGTTTGAAGACTGCTGTGAATTCAGGCTTTTTTATTTCTGTTTTTTGTTTGTTTGTTTGTTTGTTTTTTTTCCTAAAGAGGAAGCAGACTCACAGCCACATGAAAAGGGAGAGCAAGAGCCTTCACTACCCGGTGTAACGAAAAGTTTTAACTCCCCGAATGGTTTAACTCCCAGGGAGTTAAACTGTTCATATGTAAATTTTAACTCCCTGGGAGTTAAACTAGAATGACTCCCACCCTGTGCCAAAATAACTCCCCTCAGTAAAACTTCACAATGTTCTAAAATCTTCTTTGTACAAGTCTCAACAAATTCTTGAAACATTAAGAGGGGGGGGGGGGGTCATTTTGTACATGTATCAGACTTAACTCCCACCCTGTAACAAAATGATCCCCCTGGGAGTTAGTACAGATTAACTCCCGGGAGTTAATCCAGGCGTGTAAACGTTTAACTCCCTGCCCACTAAGGGGAGTCAGTTTTTCACAGTTTAGAATAACTCCCCTGGGAGTTAATGTGTACACGTGTTTTCTGACTCCCAGGGAGTTACTTTGTAACAGAGGGGGAGTTAATCTGATCATGACTAAGATGACTCCCCACCCACCTATTACCAGGTGTCTTTCGGTAAGAGAAAGGAGAAGGGGATTTAATGTTCATGATCATCATCATCATAGGGAAAGGAAATGTCCGTGTACATATTCATGTGCTCATCTATGCATGTCCTTGATATTTTACTATGCCTTTTTGTATATAATCTGTATGTAAAGTCTGTATATACATGAATCAATGGTTTGATGCCTTTGGTAGAAATACTGTACCCTCAGTCTTTGGCG
>CM031623.1:10822569-10825069 GCA_018398815.1 Conus ventricosus | reverse complement strand
CACACACACACAAACAAAACACACACACACACACACACACACCACACCACACACACACACACACACACACCCCACACACACACCCCACCCCACACACACACCACACGCACACACCACGCACCCATCAAACGAAACACACACACTTTCACACACACCCCACCACACACCACACCACACGCACACGCACACAACCACCCACACACACACATAAAACTGCAAATAATTTGGGGCAAAAATTTAAAAATGCATACAATAAGCGAACGAATTAAGGATAAAAGCAGGAACGACAAAAGAAAAGCCGAAAACGGGGATGGGGGGGGGGGGGGGGGAACATCCCCAAAATATACACGACGGCCCATCACAGGAAAAAAACAAAACCAACAAAAAACAAAAAACAACAAAAACAACAACAACAACAAAAAACAAAAAAAAGGAAAAAAAAGACATAAAATTCCGCCAGTCTCCAAACCATAACCCTCCCCCCCCCACACTCTGCCATCTTTTAACTCGCACCCCCGTCCCAAATAAAAAGCCCACTTACCCATAAAACAACGGAGCACATTAGCATTTAATCACGGGATCACAAACTCACACACCCCCTTTCCCTCTACTCGAAAACCCACCGTCCCCGTTTAAAAAGGGCCCACTTATCCATAAAAAAACAGAAAACATTAATATACAATCACAGATCACAAACCGACTACCCCATCTCTACTTGCACCCACCCAACCCCATGAAAGGGGGCCCTTATAGATTTAAAAAAAAAGAAAACATTACTGTATAAAAACACAAAAAGAGCACCACACACACACCACACACACCCCACACGCACGCACCCGCACGCACGCACAGAAAAGCAAACCCCTCACGCACACACACACAAAAACCACACAACACCACACACCACAAACACACCACACACAAAACACACACCACGCACGCACCCACCACACCACACACACCCAACACACACACACATACACTCCCCTCCCCTCACTAAAACGGGATGCACACACACGCGCGGCACACACACCCACACACACCACACACACACACAACACACAAACACACACACATAACTCATTCGACGATGCACGCACGCACGTGTTCACAAACACAACACACACAAAAACACACACCCACACACACACACCCACACACACAAAACCCCTCTCTCCTCTCTCTCTCCTCTCTCTCTCTCCCCACCCCACCCCACACACACACACACACACACACACACACAATGTGCCCCAAATAATGTAAATCACACAGCTTGGTAAAGGAAAAAAAAGCAAGTACCCCAGGCAACAACCAAAAAAAAATTAAAAAGAAACATTTTTATTCAAACCCATTTTTAAAGAAACGTGGAATTGAACAACCCTTTTATTGATTTTGTGCGTAGGGAAATTTATTGGAAACAAACTTGGGGACTTTTAAACATAGAATTGATTAAAGGCCCGTCTAACCGAAACTTTCTTTTTCAGCAATATATATAATATATATTTTTTATTATATAAAATATATAATATATATTCTAAGACAAAGAGCAAGCTTTGTTTTAAATTCAATATTTTTTGCAGGGCATTGCAACACCAAGGGTGCTCTGTAAGTTCTGGAAGGTGTCGGTACTTATCCTTTGGGAAATTTTTTAGTTTTTTTTTTGTGTGTTTATATATATATTATATATATATATATATAAATACAAAAAAATAATAAAATTCCAATATAAATACCGCACCCTTCCAGCAATTACAGAGCAGCTTGGTGTTTTTCAATAACTGCAAGAAAAATTGAATTTTAAAAAAAAAGTTTTCTTATGTTTTTAGATTGAAGAAATAGGGGGAATACCCCATTTTATATCTGCCCGTGGGAGATATTTTTTGCCCAATAAACAGTAGTGCTTGGTGGGTAATGGGGAAAAATAAAAAAAAATGTTTTAAAAAAACCTTCAACAAGCTTATTTCTTTCCCCCGGGGGGACATCCTCCAAAAGGGGGGGGAAACTCACTCGCATTAATTTTAACCCTGGTCTTTTACCGTATTTTGAAACTTGGGGGGTTTCCTTTCCCCATTTACCGGGGAAAAAATGAATTTTACTCCTTGCCTTTTCAGTTTTAAAAAAGAATGCCCCCCCCTCCCCCAAAAAAGGTTTGGTTTTGCCCTTAAACCCTAGTATTTAGTTGAGTTTTCAAAAAACCCCAAACCAAAAAGGGGGGCCAAATAAAAAGCAAAAGAAAATTTAAAAAAGGGAAAAAAACTACATTTTTTTGAAAAGGTAAAAATATAAAAAAATACCTCTAAGACACAATGCTGAAAGGGCCGTTCTTGGAATGAATTTCCCCAAGGGACAAAATACAACCCAAATAATAAATTTCCCAAGGGTAGTACCCCACCGTTTTCCCGCAACTTACAGAGCACTTGGTGTTGCAATACCCCCAAAAAAATAATTTAATTATAAACAAAGGTTGTCTTATGTCTTAGATTGAAAAAAATAGGGGGAG
>CM031623.1:10803922-10817564 GCA_018398815.1 Conus ventricosus | reverse complement strand
AACGCTAGAAACAAATTTGTAGATATTTTTAATACTCCTCTTATACTTGTTTTATCTATCTATCTGTCTATCTATCTATCTATCTATCTATCATCTATCTATCTATCTATAAATTAGAGTTAAAAGACCACTCAGAATTCTAAAAATGCTCAACCAAATAGGGAGCGACATAACAGTTTAAAATAGGATTTTAAAAATCCTATTTTAAACTGTTATATATATATATATATATATAAAAATAAAATCAGAGTTAAAAAGCCACTCAGGACGTAAAAAGTGCTCAACCATGTAGGGAGCGACATAACCAGTTTAAAATAGGGTTTTAAACTGGTATATATATATTTAACAAATGTTGCTCCCAGTTCGGTTGAGCATTTTTTTTTTAAATCTCTGCTGGTATTCACCACCATTGTCTATATATATAATATAATATATATATATTATATATATATATATAATATATATATATATATATATATATATATATATATATATATATATATATATATATATATTTATATATATATATATATATATATATATTATAAACACTATCATTATGCGGGTGAGAAATTCTAGCCACACGCTAAACCAACTCCCCCCCCCACCACCACCACCCCCCCCCCCCTTCCAAAAAAAATAATAATAATTAAAAAAAAAAAACCCACACCCCTCGCATTCCACAGTCCAACAAGTCCCACAGCCTTTATTTCGAGTGGTCTCCCCTAAATTGGACAGAACAAGTTTAGCGTCAATAACGTCTATACATATGCAAATTCTACAAGCACTTCTCTAATTTTCAAGTATTTGCTTACTTATTTATTTGTGTATCCATCTATCTATCAATTATTTATTTATTTATTCGTTTATTTAATCACTTTCCGTTTTTTTTTTTAGGCGGAAAACTAAACTCAAGGGAAACGACTCCAAAATGATCTCTCCCACTGGCAGAAATTGAATCGATTGACTCCCTTTTCTCTACCCCCTTCATTGTATTCAGTTATAATGTTTTCAGCATGAGTGGATACAGTTTGTAGCTCAAAGATAGTTCCACGAGCACAGAAGTAGTGATGTATTAATACGCTGTAAAGATTTTAGTGATTTCGGGTATGATGCAGGCACTACAGTAGTTTTCAAAGCGTGGGTTCTCCAGCGTTCTAGCCTAGGTCAGTTAGTCTGACCTTGGGTCTGACCAGCGCGTTAGGCTAACGCGTAGGTCAGACTGCTGAGTCGTAGCCACGAGACCCTCTTCTTCAATGCTCTCATCTTAGTTTTTAATTCATTTGTCCATCAGCTTCAAATCATGCGCAGTGTGGTCTCAAAACTGAGCGGATGTGGTGTAGCGTATAATTATGGACTAGTCCGCACGCATGATTTGAAGCTGAAACTAAGAAACTGAATTAGACTGGCACAGCCTTAAGCCAAGGCGGTGCTCTAAGTTAAAACTCAGACGCTGAACTATATGTTAGGATATATTTAGAACAAAGTCTTAAACGTTTTAAGACTGAGAAGTTTTTAAAAACAAAGGAGGGGAAGGGTGGGGGTGGGGGGGGGGGGGCATTTGAAAGAGGATTCAAAATATCTTTGAAGTGAGTGAGAGATAATGAAATACACAGCCAACAGTACGAAACCTCCATCCAATGAACCCCCATACAGGAAGTGTAACACTCTAGACATGGATGTAACACTCTGGCATGAATGTAACACTCTAGACACGGATGTAACACTCTAGACACGGATGTAACACCTCTAGACATGGATGTAACACTCTAGACATGATGTAACACTCTAGACGTGGATGTAACACTCTAGACATGGATGTAACACTCTAGACATGGATGTAACACTCTAGACATGGATGTAACACTCTAGACATTGTCCACGTGAATGAAAAGACTTGATTTCATCACGTCATATCATCATTATCATTATCATCATTATCAATTATCATCATTTCATTTTTCATTATCATCACCATCATTATCATCACCATCATTATCATTATCATCATTATCATTATCATCATTATCATTATCATCACCATCATTATCAATCATCATCATCATTATCATTATCATCATTATCATTATCTCATTATCATTATCATCACCATCATTATCATCACCATCATTTTTCATCATTATCATTATTATGATTAGGATTATGAATAACTTAAAAATGCGCCTATCCTCGGTTAGAGATCAAGCTCTAATCGCTTTACAATCGCATTTCTTTTTACACAACGCAGGCATGCCTACCGTCCCGCTGTAGCCGTATTTGTCCCTGAAAATAAAGAAAATGATGCAGGGCGTTCCGGAAATACGGGTTTTGCGTTCGCGTCCCGGAAAATTAAAAGTTCGCGAAAATGACCGTTTATTTCGCTAGGATCCGGTTCAAAAGTCTCAGGCTGGCGCCAAGACGGAAGCGAATGTCCATCGCGCAAAGCGCGGCGCGGTCATTTTCTACCCCCCCTGCTTCAACAATGGCGTCGAACAAGCGAAAACAAGTTTTCACTGATTCTGATTCATCTCCAAAGAATTTAAGCGCGGTCAAACGCAGCCAGACGTTTCGACAGGAGTATACAGAGTTCTGGCCTTGTATCAAGCCAGGGAGGAAAGGAGAAACGTTCGCTTCTGCGAAGTTTGTGCATGTGATTTCTCCATCAAATCCGGTGGAAAAGACGACTGTCGGGCGGCACACACAAACTGACAAGCATAAAGCGAACATAAAATTTCTGAAGCACAGCAACAGAATAAAAAAATCAAAATCATTAGTACAGAAAGGACTGTTTTTTTTACATAGGGGTAAAAAAGGGGGTAAGCTGTTTTTCTTGTTTTTTATTTAGTTTGCTTTTTTTTGTGTTGCTTCTGTCTGATGCAATAATTTGCCGAAAGTTAGGTCCCCTGAAAATTTTTGTCCTGTCCCTGATTTGAAAATGTGTGTCCCTGAAAAAAGGAAATTTTGGGGGTTGGCATCCCCTGACAACGGGCTGCCTACCGGGGTTTAGTCCCGACGGAAGGCCCGGGCCAAAAGCTGGGGCTTTTTTCAGCGTTTCCCGTGTCCCCCAGTCAATATGTTCAATATTGCTCACTCAGTTTCCTTATTTCCTTCTTTCCCTTTCCTTTCTCACGCAGGGGAAATGTTTTGTTTTCCGTGTCCCCATACCAAAAAACCAAACTGGGCCCCCCTTCCCAAAAATTTTGGTGTGAAAGATGTTTTGCGTGCGTTCACACCCCAAAAACCTCGGTTTATAGTTCATTCGAAGGATTGAATGGGAAATGGGTCAAAAACCTATACAAACCCCGGGGGGGGAAATCCCCAGTCCCAAAAGGGCCCCGGGCCGGGATTCAAACCCGCAACCTCAGAAACCCCCAAGGGATTAGGAGTCCGGCGCCTTTCACTGAGCTTTTCCCGGGCCCCCCCGCTCATAAAGGGGGAGGAAGCGGCCCTTTTTAGATAGAAAAATGCCAAGAACAACAACAAATTTGGGGAATAAAAAATTAGGGCAGTGCCATTTTAAAAAGTATTTGACCACCCACCCGCAAGCTATGTTTGAAGTCCGTTTACGGCTAGATGGGGGGAACTAGTTCATGTTTGGTGGAATTAGAACAATGCCTTCTTTTGTTTTCCTTTTTTTGAATTTGGGAGCTCCGGAAATTTCTCTGTCTCTCTTGTCTCTGTCTTCCATCTCTCAAGAGAAGGGGAGAGGGGGAAAAAGAGAGAGAGAGAAGGGGAGAGAGAGAGAGAGAGGCGCAACGTGGGTGTGTGTGTGTGTGTGTGTGTGTGTGTTGTGTGTGTGTGTGTGTGTGTGTGTGTGTCCTTGCATAGGGGTTTTTTGTTTTTGTGTCTTTTCCTGTCTGTCTGTGTTGTGGCTGGCGGGGCTGTGTGTGGTGGGTTTTGGTGTGGCACGCGCGCGCGCGCGCGCGCGCGTTGTGTGTGGGTGTGTGTGTGTGTGTGTGTGTGGGTTTGTTTTGGGGGGGGTGGGGTGGTGTGCTGTTGCAAAACGTGTGTGTGTGTTTTTCTGTCGTCTGCCCTGTGGCTGGCTGTGTGGGGTGTTGTTTTTGTGTGTTGGGAAACCCCGCGCGCGCGCGTTGTGTGTTTGTGGTTTGTGGTGTGTGTGTTTGTGTGTGTGTGCACGCGCGCGGGCGCGTGTGTGTATGGGTGTGTGTGTTGTGGTGTGTGTGTGTGGTGGGGGTGTGTGTGTTGTGTGTGGTGTTGTGGGGTTTGGGGGGGGGGGGGGGCGGACGGCAGAAAACAGACGACAGCGGACAGACAGCAGACGGGATAATATATCAAAGGGCCCCAAACTGCGGGCCCCTTTTGGTCAATTTTGTTGGGTCTGGGGGCTTCGTGTTGCATTACTGCCAAACCAAAACAGCATTCGCAGATGCCCTGGGCAAAAGTGTTGGTTTCATTAGTAAAATGATTTTCTTTTGGTAGTGGGTTGTATTTTGGATTGAAAAGGGGGAACGAGAGGAGAGAGAGGAGAGGGGCCGGAGAGAGAGGAGAGGGAGGAGAGGGGAGAGAGGAGAGAGAGAAAAAGAAAAAAATTTTCTGGCGGGGAGAGAGAAAAAAAAGGGCCCCAGAATTTACAAGCGAGGGGGAGAGGGGAGAGAGAGAGAGAGGGGTGAGGGAAGAGAGGGGGGAGAGAGGGGGAGAGAGAGAGGAGAGAAAAAAGTTACGGGGATGAAAAAAGGAGGAGGAAGATTTTAGGGGAAGGTGGGGGGGAAGAGAGAGGGGAGGGGGGGGAGGGTGAGGAGGAGAGAGGGGGGAGAGAGAGCGAAAAGGGGAAAATGGGGAGAGGGGAGAGAGAGGGGGAGAGAGAGAGAGAGAGGAGAGGGGGGTGGGAAAAAATTCAGATCCCAATTGTTTGTGTGACTATAGGAGTTTTAAGGAAGATTAGAAAGCAAAAACAAACAAAAAACCAGAAAAAACAGAAACAAGCAAAAGAAGGAATGAAAAGGGCGTTTTTCTTTCCTGACATAAAACAAGGGTTACACGCTTTGTTCAGGAAAAAGTGCCGACTCCCTTTACAGTTTTTGTCTGTTAAACGCGAAAATAAAAAAAAACAACAACATCAAAAAACAGAGAGAGAGAGGAGAGAGAGAGAGAGGAGAGGGAGAGAGAGAAGAGAACGACGGGACAGACGGGACAGACAGACAAACAAAGAAGAGACAGAAAAGAAGACAGAGACAAGAGAGTGAGAGAGAGAGGGGCGGGAAAAGGGGAAAAGGGAGATAGATAGAAGATGGGATAATGGGATAGATAGATATTTAGATAGAAGTTAGAAACGGGACAGCAGACAGCAACAGACAGAAAACAGCCCAGGCAGACAGACGACAGCCCAGACAGAAGGCTTTTTAAATGGGAAATTTAATTCGGGAAAGAATGCGAAATACATATATGCCTTTTTTGACATTTATTTCTTCATTTAGGCGTGCCTAGAATTTTCCACAAAAAACTTTGGGGGGGGGGGGGGGTTTTATCTTTAAAGAAATTTTTTCCTTTTAAAATCTAGTTAAAAAAGGGTTTGGTTTTTGTTTTGTTTTTTGTTGTTTTTGGGGTTTTTTTTTGGTGTCCTGAATCAACGATTTGGGAAGGGTAGTTTAAATTTTTGGGAAATTTTTCCTACACAAGTTTCCCGGGGTCTGTTTCAAAAAGATAAATCATCTGTTCCCACCCTTTGATTACAAAACCCCAAAGGGGTGGGTTTACGAAAAAAAAAAAAAAAATTTGGGGTTCTCCGGGTTTGTGACCTGTAGGTAAAATCACGTCAGTAGTTTACCCAAAACCCCGGACATTATCCCAACCCTATGTTACTTTTATTTTCAACCACACACGCACGCTCGCGAGCGCGCGCGCACCAACAAAACACAACACACAAAACACACACACAAAAAACCCACCCCCACAACACACCCACACAACAAAACAAAACCCACACACACACAAAAACACACACACACACACACACACAACACACACACGCACGCACGCACGCACGCACGCACGCACGCAGGGCACGAAAGCACGCACCCCACAACACACATGCAGGGCGCGAATGCACATACACACCCCAAAACATGCACGCGCGCACCCCCCAAACACGCACGCGGCAGAACACACACCACAAAAAAAACACATTGTTTGATTTTTTAGTTTTTTGTTTAGAAGTTTGATAGATAGATAGATAGAAAAAATTAGATAGATAGATAGATTGTTAGAAAAAATAATAGAAAGACAGACGACGGGACAGACAGACGATTTTAGATAGATGGGTTTGACAGGGACAGACAGACAGAGAGAGACAGATAGTTTTGAGGGAAAGGATAGTTAGATACAAAAATTTACTTTTTGCATCTTTTCTTCCCAAATTTAAAATTACTTTAATACATCAATTTGTAAAAAATGAACAACAATGCACTTTTGTCCAGTTTGGGAATTTGGCCCCATCTAAAAAAGTTACTTTCACAAAATCTCCCCTCCCCTCTCTCTCTCTTCTCTCTCTTCTCTCTCTCCCCCTCTCTCTCTCTCTCTTTTCTCTCTTCTCTCTCTTATTCCCCTTTTTTCTCTCTTTTCCCCCACGTCCTTTTTTCTTTCTGGTGGCTCCAATTCTTTGTCTGTCATTTGTTTTATTTCGTTTGGGTAGGGTCTTTTTAAGCACATTTTGAAAGTAAACTTCTCTGTCGGGTACATACATAATACATACATACAACTTTACATACATACAATTTACAAAACCTAATACATAAATACTTTATCTACGTGTACATACTTACTTAATACATATACATACATACATAACATTTTTTCTTACATACATACAACATCCCCATCCCAAAACATACATACATACTGCCCTAAATGATGCTAAACCAATTTATTGTCAGTTTAACTAAAGGGTTTTTGTACTGAAATTTAAAAAAACATTATGAACAGAACATAACGTTATACTTACATACAAAAAAAAACCAAAAAACATAATACAAAAATTTAATACATACTTTCTTAAAATACTTTTCATACATACATCCTCCAAAAACCTACACCCATACTTTACATTTTTTCTTACATGCAATATATGGATGGGGGGAAAGGGATGGGGGGATAAAAAGAGAGAGAGAGAGAGGGGAGAGAGAGAGAGAGAGATCGGTAGATGGGTTTTAATATACAACGGTTACATCCCATACATACATACTTTACATAACATACATAATACATTCCCAACATCCCATTTTACTTTACATACTTTTTAAAAAATACATACTACATGAATGGAGGGAGGGAGGGGGGTAGATTGTGGGAGGAGAGAGGGGAGGGGGGAGGGGGAAGAGAGGGGGGAGAAGAGGAGAGAGAGAGAGAGAGATCGGTAGTTTTAGGTAATATACAGAGGGGATACATACATACATACATACAAACATCCAAAACATAAACATACATACATCCCATACATACACAAAAAACACACACACACACACCACACACAACGCACAAAACCACCCCACACACAGCACACACACACACACAGACACACAACACCAACACAACACACACACACCCACACGAAACGCACGCACGCAGGGCACGCACCCCACACCACCCACCCCACACCCCACACATGAGAGAAAAGAGGACAGCCCAACAAAACAGACAGAGCCCAGAGCCCCAAGACAGACAGGACACAGACAGAGACAGACAAAAAGACAGAGAAAGGCACCCCGGACACCCCAGACAGCCCAGACAGACAGAAGATGTTTTATGCTTCCGTTTGAAATAGAAAAAATATGCGAAAAAGAACCAAAACCACGCGCTTTTCTGGTGGGGAGCTCTGAAGCCAAGAGACATTTTGATGTTTTCCGCTCCGGCCGAAAAAGTCCAGCCAGCGTGTTGCCCTCTGCCCTAGGGCCGGGCTGCGAGAGGTAGCTCTGTTTTTTTTGCTGCATTGGGCTCGGTGGGATGCTGATGTGGTGCTCCAAACACCCTTGGTTCTTTTCTTCTTTTGTCCTTCTCTTCCTTTTTTGGGAACCCTTCTTCTTTTTGCCTTTCCCTTTTCCTGTTTTGAACCCTTTCTTCTTGTCCTTCTTTTCCTGTTTTGAATCCTTTCTTCTTGTTTTTCTTTTCCCGTTTTGAAACCATTCTTCTTTTTCCTCTCCTTTTTTTAAACCCTTCTTTTTTTTTTCTTCTTTTCCTTTTTTTAAAATTTCTTTTTGGGTTCTCTTTTCCTTTTTTTTGAATCCTTCTTCTTGCCCCCTTTCCTGTTTTAAAACCCTTCTTCTTGTTTTTCTTTTCCTGTTTTGAATCCTTTTTCCCTTGTTTTTTCTTTTTCCTTTTTTGAACCTTTCCCTTCTTTTTCTTCTTTCCTTTTTTGGAACCCCTTTTTTTTTGTCCTTTTCGTTTTGAACCCTTCTTGTTCCCCTTTGTTCTTGTTCTTCTTCTTCTTGTTGATGTTGTTGTTATTGTTGTTGTTGTTTTTCCTGTTCTTTTTTCTTGTTCTTGTGTTGCTCTTCTTGTTCTTGTTCTTTTCACTTGTTCTTTTTGTTCGTGTTGTGTTGTTTTCTTTTTTCTCTTCCTGCTTTGAATCTTCTTGTTGTTGTTCTTGTTGTTGTTCTTCTTCTTATTGTTCTTGCTGTTGTTGTTGTTGCTGTTGTTGTTGTTCTTCTTCTTCTTCTCCCTTCTTTCTTCTTCTTCTTCTTTTTATCCTTTCTTCTTGTTCTTCCTCTTCCTCTTCCTCTTCTCTTCTCTTCTTCTTCTTCTTCTTCTTCATCTTCTTCTTCTTCTTCTCCTTCTTTCCTTCTCCTTCTCCACCTTCTCCACCTCCTCCTCCCTCCTCCTCCTCCTCCCCTCCTCCTCCTCCTCCTCCTCATCCACTCTCTCCTCCTTCTCCTCCTTCTCCTCCTCCTTTCTTCTTCTTCTTCTTCTCTTCTTCTTCTTCTTCTTCTTCTTCTTCTTCTTCTTCTTCTTCTTCTTCTCCTCCTCCACTCTCTCCTCCTTCTCCTTAACCTTCTCCTTTCTTCTCTTCCTCCTCCTCCTCCTCCTCCTTCTCCTCCTCCTCCTTTCTTCTTCTTCTTCTCTTCTTCTTCTTCTTCTTCTTCTTCTTCTTCTCTTCTTCCTCTTGTCCTTGAAGGTGGAACGTGTGAGGGGGAAAAAAAACTAATGGGCTGGGAGCAATGACGGAGATCAAGACAGAGGGGCGTCCACTGGATACTCTTGTTGTTGGTCTCGCTCCTCAGGATCACTGGCGTCTTGCAATCTGGAGAAAGAAAAAAGTCAGAAAAAAGACAAGAACAGCTTGTAGCTGTAACCTATACGTGGCATAGTCTTCGACGGATCATGTCCTGGAGAAGTGGCTGAGTGAGTGAGTGAGTGAGTGAGTGGAGTCATTGAATGAGTACGCGAGTGATCGTTCGAGGTGAGTGAGTGGTGTAGTGCGTACGGGTGAAAGCGTGATCGATCTGTGAATGAGAAGGGTAGGAGATAGGGGTAGGGGTAGGGGTAGGGGTAGGGGTAGGGGTAGGTCAGGTCCCATCGACAAGGGTGTATGTCGATGGTCCGGTCCGGTAGGATGATTGATGGCTCAGCTGACCGTGGACGTCATCATCAAGGCTAGGAGCGCGTGAGTGCGTGAGTGAGTGAGTGAGTGGGTTAATTTCGAAGTATTTTAGCAGGTCAGTTATTCAGCTAGGTGGTATGGTAAAATATTTATCTATGTGTTCATTTTGCGTAGTTAGTTCGTTAGCTAGTCAGTTAGTTAGTTAGTTAGTTAGTTAGTTAGTTAGTTAGTTATTTTAGTTAGTTAGTTAGTTACTTAGTTAGTTAACATAGTTACTTACTTAGTTAGTTACTTTAGTTAGTTATTTACTTACTGGGTTACTTAGCTAGCTAGCTAGTTAGTTTGTTGGTTTGTTAGTTGGTTAGTTAGTTGGTTATTTAGTTAGGTACTTCGTTAGTTAGTTTAAAGATTTATTTATTCAGTGAGTGAGCGAGTTAGTCAACTGCGAAGTATTTCAGCTGGTTAATGATTTAGCTAGATGATGTAGTAATTTTAAATTCATTCGTGTTTTTTTTGTTTTTGTTTGTTTTATGTTTTTTCTATTCATATGCATTTTTGTAGGACATACTCAGTTCTTTCGAGGGCCTTTCTTACTTCCATTACTGAATTACTTACTTTCCTGACTTGCTCTCCTACTTCCTTGCCAACTTACTGATTGTCTGAACGGCTTCCATGACTTATTTGGATTGCTTTTATTCATGTGTGTGTGTGTGTGTGTGTGCGTTCGTGTGTGTGTGCGTGCGTGGGTGTCTATCTGTGTGTGTGTTTGAGTGCGCGCGCGTGTTATCTCTCTCTCTCTCTCTCTGTCTCTGTCTCTCTCTCTCTCTCTCTCTCTCTCTCTCTCTCTCTCTCTCTCTCTCTCTCTCTCTCTCTCTCTATATATATATATATATATATTAATATATATATATATATATGTATGTATTATATATGTATATATATATATATATTATGTGTGTGTGTGCGCGCACGTGCATGTGTGTATGTGTGTTTGTGTTGATGCATACGCACGTGAGCATGCGTGGTGTGTGTGTGTGTGGATAGATGTAGATATAGACAGACCGACAGACAGACAGATACACATGTACATCAAAACGATATCAAGGCCTGGGCCTCGTGGCCCTCCATCTGAACAGGGATAATGTGAATTCCTAAGGCATCCCAGCAGTAAATGTAAATTCCTTTGAAAGATAGGACTGTTTCCACACGTAAAGGAACCCCTCCCTGTGAGTCAGTGAGTGCGCTGCATGCTTTCAAGTTCTCCTAAGTAGCGATGTATCAGGACCAGCAATCGACAGCAGTTTCGCTGCATTTGGAGCTCATCAGGCACGTTGCTAGATCCTGGTCACCTGCTGACAAAATGTTCTTTCACAAACAACAAACAAAAACAGACAGAAAAGTCCCACGAGGTCGGGTAGATCGTCACGCTTATGTGAAAGATATCTACACCAAACAAAAGCAAACAAAAAAAGAAGAAAAGAAAAAAAAAAAAAGGAAAGAAAAAATGAGCGCTTGGTGAAAGATTAAACAAAAAAATGCTTAAAATTATGGATTAAAACTTGTACTTTGTCTTGAAAGCAAAAGATATGAGTGCCAGCATTAAAACCTTTATCAACAGCGTGAAGGGGAGGGGGGGGGGGGACTCTGAATTCCGTCTGATGAACAGAACCCTTTATTTCGTTTACCTGGAGCCGAGTTTCGCCTTGTGAGTGAGACTCCTCAGCAGACCGGGCGTAGTTGTTTTCCTCTGCCACCGCATCTCACAGAGAACACACACACACACCATCTTCGCCTCAACAGAGTTTTTCAAAGCCTCGGGACAAAATCGCCGTAACACCCCTCCCCCCCCCCCTCCCCCTCCCCAAAACAGCAATCGAAGAGCAGTTTAGGGAAGCGGGAAGAAAGTGCTGCCACGAAGAAAATGATTAGCACAAAAAATGCATGAATCAGTATAAAAAGAAATCTTTGAAGAGGAACTCTTTCAGCCTGTGCTTGGGGATCGATGCCAGGGAAACCAGAATAAATTATTCCGACAGTCCCTGTGGTCCTTCGCTTCCCCTGTTGATTCAGAGCACGATTCCATTCATCCTGTTACAGTTTCAGTTACGGTTACGGCATAAATCCCGTAAGTAGAAATGGACGGATACGGCGACGACTACAGTTACGTTTATCTAGACCGGAGCATGTAGGGACTGATGTTGCATTGGACGGGCGTTAACGGATAGACGTATCTCTTATTCTCATCATTTCTAGTGACTTTTCGTTCCTTTTTTTTTTAACTCTGGAAAGTCATTTTGGAAGTAGGTTGACAACATGCGTTAGGCAAGTAAGCTCGCGACGGCAAGTCTCAAATTATGTGGCCCTTCACGCGCAGCTCTCATGGTGACCTCAGTGTCGATGTCCTCTCCACGTCTGTGGCCTTGGTTTGGTTCCATCGGGGTCACCGGTTTCAACAAGTCCATGGGGGCTGTCGTTGGACGAACGGGGTGGCGCCTTCCGGAGGGAGAGCTCACTCACGCCGGATCCCTGACTAAGCAATTATTGTCGTCAGTAGGGGGAAACGTGGATGATGTCCTGCATATGTTGGATCAGAACAGGCGCCACTGAACACCACCGAAGTGACTCGGCAGCAGTGCAGTGTCTCCTCCGGTGGGTTGCCTCTTGATGACTTGACATTTGACTGCTCCCTGTGGATTGCCGGTGCCGGGGCTGCGGCGGACCAGGCTGGCGGTGGCTGTGGGCGGGGTGTGGCTGTGGACGGGGTGTCGGAATGAGCGGCGTGGGTGCAATGTCACTGAAGTGGCACAGAAGATGGGAAAGCAAAGAAAAAAGAAAAGAAAAAAAAAAAGAGCTCCAAACAGCTAAGGTAGAGCAGCTCACAGAACTGGCAAGAGGAAACGAAGCTATAACTGACAAGAGTTTGGCGGACTAAAAGATATTCGTCTCATTTACATCGATTATATATGAACAATGTATGTGCATACGCTTAGAACAGCGTATCTCCTTACGTGAGAACATCGAATATATAGAACAATGTATGCGCATACGCTTAGAACAGCGTATCTCCTTACGTGAGAACGATTTTTAGTGAAATAATTCTATGCCTGAAAGGGGGGGGGGGGGGAACAAAGTATTACCAGGAGGAGGATGGGATAAACAGCTTTCTGTGTCCAAACACTCGCAAACCTGTACGACGCCACCACCAAACCTGTACCACATCACCACCAAACCTGTACAACATCACCACCAAACCTGTACAACATCACCACCAAACCTGTACAACATCACCACCAAACCTGTACAACATCACCACCAAACATCACCACCAAACCTGTACAACATCACCACCAAACCTGTACAAAAAACATCACCACCAAACCTGTACAACATCACCACCAAACCTGTACAACATCACCACCAAACTGTACAACATCACCACCAAACTGTACACCATCACCACCAAACCTGTACAAACAACATCACCACCAAACCTGTACAACATCACCACCAAACCTGTACAAACACATCACCACCAAACCTGTACAAACAACATCACCACCAAACATGTGCAACAATCACCACCAAACCTGTACAAACAACATCACCACCAAACCTGTACAAACAACATCACCACCAAACCTGTACAAACAACATCACCACCAAACCTGTACAAACAACACCACCAAACCTGTACAAACCACATCACCACCAAACCTGTACAAACACATCACCACCAAACCTGTACAAACAAACATCACCACCAAACCTGTACAAACAACATCCCCACCAAACCTGTACCACATCACCACCAAACCTGTACAAACAACATCACCACCAAACCTGTACAAACAAAGGATACAGCGACTGCAAAGGAACACGTGGAATGGCGTCTTAATGAACTAATAATCATTGTCAGCCACGTCAACGCTGACAACAGCAAAGAATGGCTTGAAACGACCTGTACTTGTACCTCTAAGGCGCCTGTCTAAATTGCCTCACTATCGTAATCCCATCCCAGCCCTAGAATGAGCGTCAACATTGATGCTAAAAAGTGATGGCTGATATTGATATTACATTCTATATGAACAGAGA
>CM031623.1:10773816-10795621 GCA_018398815.1 Conus ventricosus | reverse complement strand
GATCAGAGATAAGTCCTGCTCTGTACGTTCATACAAGATTATTAACATAGGTTCCATACAAATAGTGCAACAAATCTCACTACGTTCTGCGACAATCTCACTTTTCCATGCAGTTACTACTGTATAATGAGCAGAAATGAATGATTATGTTACTTGATATGGAGCATATTTGGCTATTTTCAGATATCTATTACCAGTTATAGCAAAGTAAGGGACTGTTATTCTGTGAGCATTTGAGCTAATGAACAAACATAAAAACAAAAATATAAAATAGCCTTACTTGTTTCGGCAATAGCATGTACGAAATACAGTAAGCAAATAACAGCAATATTGCCTTTGTCACTGGAATCCAACAATATTTTAATAGCGTAGATAAAAGTGCGTAAACCCGAAGAAAATTCGTCAAATTTCATAAACGTCATCAAGGACAACAGTGAAAATGACGTCAGTATTTGGAACAGGGGCAGGTTGTGACGAACTTGTGGTCGAGCAATGTCGGTTTTCTTTGAACTACGATTCGCTGTCAATGTATGTCCTGAGGGAACGGACTGTAAGTTAGAGACCGTATGCCCTCTATACTCCCCCTTCCTCCTCTTCTCCCCCCCCCCCCCCCCCCTTGCTCTCCTCCCCCGCGTCCTCCCTCCTCGTTACTCTCCTTTCATTACACTCCGTACCCGCGAATCGAAACCGCTCTCTCTCTCTCTCTCTTTCTCTCTCTCTCTTGTTGTGTGTGTGTGTGTGTGTGTGTGTGTGTGTGTGTGTGTGTGTGTGTGTGTGTGTGTGTCGTGGTTGCGACTTCCGCTTGCTCGCATCATAGATATGGACCTTGCTCTGGCTGCCAGCCATGATGGCCTGTGGACCTTGCTCTGGCTGCCAGCCATGATGGCCTGTGGACCTTGCTCTGGCTTTGTCACGGTCAAAAATAGAACAACCAAGTCGTGGTCCAGGTTGTTTGGACATAAGCTCTAACTCAAATATTCTGGGCGCCACATAGACGGGCCCATGGTTCGGATCCAGCCAATTAAGCATAGGGAGAGGCTCCACAGAGACGGTCTGTTCGGCTAGACGGACTAAGCAGATTTGACCGACGCCTCGATGTCTAGCGAGACGAGTCGTAGCGCCTGGCTCAGGCTCATCTAGCCAATTTGTGGAACCAGCGCCATTGTTAGTCGGACGTCGCAGGTTAAAGCAGGAAAGGAGAGGGGGAAGGTAGTGCGTGGTGGGGGTGAAATCTAGCTAATCAATTAAATGACCAATTGACCACCACAGAGAGTAAGGCGTGTAGGCGTGACTGTCATGATTTGAATATCCAATGGAATTAGAGGGAGATAACTTCGGGTATCAGGCGGTAAAAATACTGACCAATGGTACTGGCCCTTGGACACGGAGTGAGGGCATAAAGTAATGCGTGAGGGGGAACGAAGAAAACGAACAGACAGAGAGAGAGAGGAAGAAGTTCGGGGGAGTAGGCTCTCGCCTACAGGAAGGCAGGGAGAGGAGAACGAACAGAGAGACAGAGAGAGAGAGAGGTTCTGGGGTGTAGTCTCTGCAGGAGAAAGGCAGAGAGATGAGAGGAGTGAAGTTTAAGCATTAGCACCAGATAGTCTGCACAGAACGAACAGAGAGGGGACAGAGGAAGAGGCTCTGTGTAAGCTCTGACGAGAGAGAAGCAGAGAGATGAGGGGAGAACGAACAGAGAGAGAGAGAGAGAGAGAGGTTCTGGGGTGTAGTCTCTGCAGGAGAAAGGCAGAGAGATGAGAGGAGTGAAGTTTGAGCATTAGCACCAGATATAGTCTGCAAAGGGAGGACTAAAGAGAGATGTGGAAAGAGAGAGTTGCTAACTAATGAAGAGAAAAAGAAAGAAAAGAAAAGGAAAAGAAAAGCAACCATGTCCATTTAATAGAGCAGACTAGGAGAGAGAGAGAGAGTGCAATGCGTTAATGCAGGAAGAAGAAAGGAGAACCAATCGAAATTTTAAATAGTAAATGTTCCTTTCAAAAGGGGGGGTTCGACCTCAAAACCTGGCAGCGTCACTTCGTCAAGCAGGACCACAGACCAAGGGCCAGTGCCAGCAGACCAATACAGGGCCAGGTTTTTGTGTGTTGGGAAAGTACAGTAAAAGAAAAAAAAAGGAAAAGGAAAAAAACATGATTCTGAATTTGTTTGATCACCTGGCCAGGTAAAGTAGAAATCTATTTTTTACCCCTTTTGTTAATTTTTGGGGGTTTTGAAAAAATGTTTTGTGAAGTTCCGGGAAAAAAAGAGAATGTTTTTTTTTGTTTGAAAATTTCCCTATTTCATTGATGTTTCCCTTCTATGATCTGTGTAGTAAAATTTTAGACCCTTTTCCCCGTGGTTTTATGTGACGAATGCTTTAATATGAATGAGATTGTAAGAACTGTGAGTGTTTTGGGCCTTTTGGGGGTAGTCCCCTTCCACCCTCGACATCACCCGAGGTTTTACATTTAAAGGGGGAGCCTGGGCCCGGAAAATTTTGGGCCCCTTTATTATAATTGTTCAACTTCCAGAGGGAAACTGGGTTTGGGGTTCCCAAAATATTGTAATCCTAAGGGGCAAGGGGGTTTTTTACTGTAGTTCCCAAAATAGTTTTAAAAACAGGCTTTGGGAATTTTCTTCCAAATAGTTAATCTAGGGTTGGGTTTTTAGCCCCAGAAATAATCTTTTCGCCAGATTGCCTATAAATTCGGGTCTCAAAAAGTTTGGGGCAGGCGCTAGGGCTTAAAAAAAAACTAAATTTCGTTGGGCCCCAAACAATTTTTAACATTTATAGGGGTTGTGCATTTAATCACTCGTGTCGGAAACCCCCGTTTTTGGTGTCCCTAGTAATAAAAAACTTGTTTAAAAAAAAAAAAAAGGGGATAAAAAGGCGGAAGAAAAAACACCCCCATTTAACAACAAATTTGAGTTTTAGTGGGGACGGGAAAAAGGAGTTCGCTGATTTTAAAGAGTGGTTTTGACAGAACAGATTTTGTCAGGTTGCGGCCCGAGTTAACCCTACATTTGGGAAAAAGAGACAGGGCCCGAGACAGAGGAGAGTTGCTGAAGTTTTGCAGGGGGTGTATTGAGGGGGGCACGTTTGGGACTTTAAAGGGGCAGGAGAAAAGGTTTCCAGGCACAGGTGGGGAAGAGGGAAGGGGACTAGGGGAGTTTTTTTGGGAAAAATCCCCGCAAACCCAGTGGTGGGGAGAAGGAAGGGCAAAGGGGCATTAGGTGTTTCATTTGTCACAAAAAAGGGGCATTTTTGGGGAGGGGTTGTCGCCCTGAGGGGTTTCCCGAAGGCAGCAGCCTTTTCAAGGGTGGATAAGGGGCGTTTAAGGGAAACGACCGCAGTGGAACCAAAAGGGATTTAGTCTGAAGGGGTGGGGGTGCAGGCCCAGGTCTTGCACTGGACAGCAGTCAGTGTCAGGGATGGAGGGCACAGGCTGAGTGGTTCTTACCAGGGGAAGAAGGTGGATTGGCCAGCAGAGGGTGAAAGTGTTACGAGAAAACGGGTTGTTCATGCGGGGTAGTACGAACAACGCTGGTCGAAAAAGGGGGATTTGACAGGGCAAATCCAGACCTGTACTCTAATCGATGGCACTGTGAGGGAGTTTCCAGTTGCTAAGATAGAAGTACGTACCCCTTACTTCTCAGGCGAGTTGCTGCGTTGGTGATGGAGAAACCCCTTCATGATTTGATCATCGGAAATATTCCAGGTGCAAGGGATCCAGGGATCCTGAGTTGTTGACTGCTACAGGGGCAGCAGTTCAAACACGGAGCAAGAAGGAGAAAGGTTATAAACCTTTAGTCGTTCCGGCAAGGAAGTCAGGCAAGATGTGTCGCCTAAAGAGTTTAGGCAGCGCAGGAACAAGACCCTTCGCTCGTGAAGTCTTGGATTTGGGGCAAGAGGTGGAAGAACAGGAGGTTAGAGGAGGGAGACAGAATTTCTTGTGAAAGGCGGGCTGTTGTACCAAGGTGTTCACACAAGGGAAGACAGGTAAGGTGACCACCAGTTAGAGGTACCAGCAGGTTATCGTGACA
This sequence comes from Conus ventricosus, assembly GCA_018398815.1. Lineage (NCBI taxonomy): Eukaryota > Metazoa > Mollusca > Gastropoda > Neogastropoda > Conidae > Conus > Conus ventricosus. The sequence goes on along the minus strand of CM031623.1, from coordinate 10,791,580 downwards.
CTGTCATGTCAGGGTCACGAGTCGCTCATGGCGGGTCATCTGGGCACCAGCAAAACAGCTGACCGAATCTTTGATGACTTTCATTGGCCAGGCAAATGGCAGACATCAAGCGTTTCCCTGCATGTCATGTGACGTTGAAAAGGGTCAGCCACAAAAAGGGGTGAAGAGGAAGGCGCCTCTTAAACAATCCCCCTCTAATTGACACACCGTTCGGGAGAGTGGCCGTTGATCTGATGGGCCCCAATCTCGCCCTGTTCCAAAAGTGGGCACAGGTATGAAACATGCAATTTTGCAAAGGAAAGTTTGCAGGAAGCTAGGGTCGGTCCGAAGAAGCAATATGACAGGAAGATGAGGAAGCAATCCCTCAAGGCGGGAGATCAAGTCCTGTTACGCTTCCCACGGATCACAACAACTGCTGATGCATTGGAAGGGACCATTCACCATCATTAAAAAGGTAGATCAGGACAAACCGAACGATGTGAATGGGAAATCAAAACTTTTCCATGCAAATTTGCTCCGCAAATACATTCAGCGTGAGACCCAGCACATAGGCGCAGCACAATCCATTGATGGAGGTGAAGAGGACCCAGCAGAAGAAGGGAGATTTGTTGCCTGAGTTTCCAGAGAAGAGTCCATACAGGGATGTGTCCACGTATGAAGGGCTAGACAGTAGGAACAGGAGGAAGTTAGGGGGCTCCTAAACAGTAAAGGGCGTCCCTGACTGATAAACCAGGCAGGACAACTCTAGAGACATGTACGGTGGAGTTTAACATCGAAAAAAACCCGTACATGTGAAAGCCAAACCCGATCCCTATGCCACCAAGCAAGTGATCGAGGAGGGGGTAGAAAAGATGTTGGCCCTTTGGGGGTTGATTGAACCGTCCCAATAAATCGTATAGTGCAGCCCGTCGTTTTAGTGAGGAAAAAGTCAGGGAGCATCGATTCTGTGTTGACTATAGACGTCTGAACAGTGTCACCAAGGTCGATGCAGAGGTCATACCGAACATGGAAGACCTCGCTCAGATCGCCACAACAAGAGCCAGTATTTCACCAGGATAGATCTGAGCAAGGGTTACTGGCAAATAGCCTTGAGTGAGGACTCAAAAGAAGTCACAGCATTCTCCACTCCTAGGGGGCTATACCAGTGGCGAGTACTTCCTTTTGGAGGGTCAACGCACCTGCAGTTTTCTCTCGGATGATGAGGAAGTTATTGACGGATTGGAGGCGTTGTGAATTTCATGGATGACATTCTGATAGCATCCGAGACATGGGAGGAGCAAATGAGGCAGCTAGGAGCATTTTAGAGAGGTTGAGACAAGCCAATCCACAGCCAGACCCCAAAGTGCCAGGTTGGTTTTCCAAGCCTGGATTCCTAGGTTTTGTTGTCGGAGGCGACACAAAGCAGCCAAAAAGGGGGAAAAGGTGGAGAAGATGATGAATTCAGAGAGACCAAAGACCAAAACAGAAGTCAGGATCTGCTAGGTTTTTGGGTTCTATAGGGAGTTTTTTTCCAAATTCGCAGCAATCACGAGTCCTCTCAGCGATTTGGTCAAGGCAGGGAAACCAGCAGTGGTCGTTTGGGTCAACGCTGCAGAGCAAGCATTTGCAGACAGTGTTGGAAAGACTAGGTTCCCGTCCCATCTTGAAGCTACCAGATATGTCCAAACCATTTTGTTGCGGACAGATGCATCAGGTGGGGGGATAGGTGCAGTATTGTTGCAGGAGCACGAAGGGGTCGAGTTCCCTGTGAGGTAGCTAGCAGAAGTTGACAAAGTGTGAAGAAGGTACGCAACTGTAGAGAAGGAGTGTTTAGCTGTCGTGTGGGCCGTGCAGAAGTTCCACAAATACTTGTAGGGAAAGAGTTCTTGTAGAGACAGATCACCAACCTCAAATTCCTGCAGGGCCACAGCTGAAAACAGCAGGGTTCGCGTTGGCAATGGCACTGCAGCCCTCCCAGGTACGAGTGCAGTCATTCCCGGTCGACAGAATGTCGGAGCGACTATTTAAAGCCGTGTAGTCTAGCAAGCTGCAGCTCAAGGAAGTCATTCATATCCAGGGTGCTTTGTTGATAACACGTGTTGATTACAGTTATTTTGTTTGGGATAATGGGTTCATTCCCATTGGCTATGGTTCATATTTTGTGTGAGACTTGTTCATATTTTCTTTGGAGACTTGTTCATGTGGATGTAGTTATGCTTGGAGCATACAGTCGCTTGTGTAGTGATGCATTATTTGCAATAAGTGAGGATGGAGATTCCCTCATGAAGTGTCATGGATCGTGATCATTTTTATATTGTGCATTTTCATAAGAATTGTGAAGAGAAGATATGGCCAATCCGCAGGTAGGGAATTGCATAAGGGCGCACAGAGGTCGTTATAAAATGAATTGAAATAACGCAAGAGCGCACGTCAATGATAACTCATTGGGGTGGTATTCACTAATGATATATTTTATAATTTTTAAAAACCGTTGGTTGTAAAGTATTTTTTTTAAACTTTTCACGTGTAGCTGGTGTCCCGCAAATTCGGTTGTTGTTTTTTGTACCGTGGTTTTGAGACGATGCGGTGCATAGTCTTTTGCAAGGGGAAATTGTCACGGTCAAAAATAGAACAACCAAGTCGTGGCCAGGTTGTTTGGACATAAGCTCTAACTCAAATATTCTGGCGCCACATAGACGGGCCCATGGTTCGGATCCAGCCAATTAAGCATAGGGAAGGCTCCACAGAGACGGTCTGTCCGCTAGACGGACTAAGCAGCTTTGAACCGACGCCTCGTGTCTAGCGAGACGAGTCGTAGCGCCTGGCTCAGGCTCATCTAGCCAATTGTGGAACCACCCCCATTTTAGTTTGGACGTCGCAGGTTAAAGCAGGAAAGGGGGAGGGGGAAGGTAGTGCGTGGTGGGGGTGAAATCTAGCTAATCAATTAAATGACCAATTGACCACCACAGAGAGTTTAAGCGTGTAGGCGTGACTGTCATGATTTGAATATCCAAAGGAATTAGAGGAGATAACTTCGGTATCAGGGGGTAAAAATACTGACCAATGGTACTGGCCCTTGGACACGGAGTGAGGGCATAAAGTAAAGCGTGAGGGGGAACGAAGAAAACGAACAGAAAAAGAGAGAGAGGAAGAAGTTCGGGGAGTAGGCTCTCGCCTACAGGAAGGCAGGGAGAGGAGAACGAACAGAGAGACAGAGAGAGAGAGAGAGGTTCTGGGTGTAAATCTCGCAGGAGAAAGGCAGAGAGATGAGAGGAGTGAAGTTTAAGCATTAGCACCAGATAGTCTGCACAGAACGAACAGAGAGAGACAGAGGAAAGAGCTCTGTGTAAGCTCTGACGAGAGAGAAGCAGAAGATGGGGGGAGAACGAACAGAGAGAGAGAGAGAGAGGTTCTGGGGTGTAGTCTCTGCAGGAGAAAGGCAGAGAGATGAGAGGAGTGAAGTTTGAGCATTAGCACCAATATAGTCTGCAAAGGGATGACTAAAGAGAGATGTGGAAAGAGAGAGTTCCTTAACTAATGAAGAGAAAAAAGAAAGAAAAGAAAAGGAAAAGAAAAGCACCATGTCCATTTAATAAGCAGACTAGGAGAGAGAGAGAGAGTGCAATGCTTAATGCAGGAAGAAAGAAAGGAGAACAGATCGATGTTGATAGTCACTGTTCCATCTAAACCGGGGGTTCGACCTCATCCTGGCAGCGTCCACTTCGTCAAGCAGGACCACAGACCAACGCCAGTGCCAGCAGACCAATACCATTTCCAGCAGTTGTGTCGTGTTGTGAAAGTGACAGTGAAAGAAAAAAAAGGAAAAGAAAAAGACAGTGATTCGTGAATAGTTTAAAATCAAACCTGGCCAGGTAAGTAGAAATCTATTTATACCCGGTTAGTTAATGATGTTTTTAGATAAATGATTTTTGAAGTTCAGGAAAGAGAGAATGTTTTATTTTGTTTTTATTCCTATGCATGATGTTTCGTTCTATGATCATGTGAAATAAAGTTAAGACTTTACTAGTGGTTTGATGTGACGAATGCATGATATATGAATGAGATTGAAGCAAGCTGTGAAATGTGTTTGGGCTGTGCGCTAGTCCTTCCTCCATCGACATCACCCGAGTTGACAGGCTGCCCCCATGATGGCCTGTGAACCCTTTCTCTGGCTGCCAGCCATGATGGCCTGTGGACCTTGCTCGGCTGCCACCATGATGGCCTGTGGACCTTGCTCTGGCTGCCAGCCATGAGGCCGTGGAACCTTGCTCTGGCTGCCAGCCATGATGGCCTGTGGACCTTGCTCTGGCTGCCAGCCATGATGCCTGGGGGACCTTGCTCTGGCTGCCAGCCATGATGGCCTGTGGACCTTGCTCTGGCTGCCAGCCATGATGGCCTGTCTTTATACGAGCTGTTTTCCCCTTTCCGTTTCTCGACAGATTTGCAGAACAGTTCTGGGGAGAAAACGTCAACAAGGGGACAAACGCATTTGATGGAAGAAAGACGGTGCCCATATTTCAGTTCTTCGCCCTCTCCGCCAGCCTGCCTTCGACCACGTGCGTTTTAGCTCACGTGTATTTGTTCCAGTCCACATTTTATCACATCCGCTTGCCTACGCCCTGTGCGATTCCCTGATTCAGCTTTTTTTTTTTTTGGCTTTCCTTTGGAGAAATGAACAGACTTTTTTTTTTCATATCCTTCCAACCTCCAAATTTTTTCCCCCTTTTTTCTGTATTCTCTCCTCTTTTTTTTTTTCTTCTTCCCCCTTATATTAACCCCCCCCCCCCCCCCCCCCCCCCCCCCCTAATTTTTATTCATGTTTTTAAGAGGGTTTCCCCCCATCCCCCTATTTTTTCCCCACCATCTTCACCCCCACCCCCACCCCCCCCTTTTAAAATCGAGGGTTGACTGCCAGAACCCAGTATCTCAAGATGAGATACTGGGGTTCTGTCAGCCAGCCCTCGATATAAAGACTGACTCAGGCGACCATGCAATGTCTGTATGCTTTTACAGATGGACAGACGCATGTTCACTTTAAACGTTTTGACGTTTGATACGTGCGTCTGGGGGTATTCGTGTACTAGTGTATGTGTTGCTGACACTTTCATTCTGATATCTTTATAAACATTTAAGCACAGGAATTTTCCCCCAACCCCCCCCCCCCCCCCACCCCCCCACCACCCCCCAACAAAACTGCCATGAGGGTACGGTCTTGCTTGTGCCCTGTACAAAACCATGATTCAAGCCTTTTGTACTCCCAGTTCTTATAGAACAGGGAGTAAATTTATACAATGGGAGCGAAGAAATGCTGATTGTGTGTCTGTCTGTCCGTGGTCAAAATGTGTTCCACTCGCTCCAGACAAAACGTCTGGGCCGATCTTTCTGGAAATTTGTAGGTATGTTCATTATGGGTCACGGGTGATGCCCGATGTTTTAGTTTACGGTTATAGCCATTACTAACGGCTATAACGGCCCCTAACGGTTTTTCTTCTTTATGGAATATCTCAGAAAGTATACTTGGCCGATCTTTCTGAACTTTTGCAGGTATGTTCATTATGGGTCACGGATGATGCTCGATGTTTTATTTTACCGTTATAGCCGCCCTCTATACTCCCCCTTCCTCCTCTTCTCCCCCCCCCCCCCCCCCCCCCCCCCCCCCCCTGCTCTTCTCCCTCCGCGTCCTCCCTCCTCGTTACTCTCCTTTCATTACACTCTGTACCCGCGAATCGAAACCGCTCTCTCTCTCTCTCTTTCTCTCTCTCTTGTGTGTGTGTGTGTGTGTGTGTGGTGTGTGTGTGTGTGTGTGTGTGTGTGTGTGTGTGTGTGTGTGTGTGTGTGTGCGTGGTTGCGACTTCCGCTTGCTCGCATCATAGATATGGACCTTGCTCTGGCTGCCAGCCATGATGGCCTGTGGACCTTGCTCTGGCTGCCAGCCATGATGGCCTGTGGACCTTGCTCTGGCTGCCAGCCATGATGGCCTGTGGACCTTGCTCTGGTTACTAACGGCTATAACGGCCCCAAACGGTTTTTCTTCTGTATGGAATATATCACTCGTGCTTTGCATCTTGTTACTTCTCTGTTGGAGAAACGGACAGGATTTTTCAGGCGAAACGACTTTCTGCTGACACTATGATAAAAAAGGAGAGAGAAGTTTCGCAGAACCCAGTTTTGGCGAGATGCACGAATAATAGGCCTACTCCTGCGGACACACCCCCCCCCCCCCCCCCCCCCCCCCCGTAGAGACAGGCAAGGATTAATCCCATCTACCCAACGAAGGGAGTGGAGTTTTGTGTGTCTGAACTTTTTTTATCCCGCCATTAAGGCAGCCATACTCCAACTTCGGGGAAGGTGCATGCTATGTGTAACGTGTCGTCCATACCAACGGCCAAACTGGCTTTCTCTTCCGAAAGTTGGTGATGGGATTTTACGTGTATGCAAGATGTACCGAAACGGTCTGGCGTTGATTCCAACCTGAAACCCCAGGATCACCAAGATTACAAGTCCGGCACTCTACCACTGAGCTATTCCGGCCCCCGAGCTAGCTGTGATGATGTTGATGATGGACGGACGGTGTGAATGCATAGCGAGAACAGGGGTGGCGATATCCATTGACCAAATTAGGTACCAAAAAAAATATCCTAGTCCTTTTTAATAATTTACTGTCACGGCCGAGCCGACAACTAGGGACCTTCTCAGGGCTGTCAACACACGGGAGAAAAAGGCAATCATCTTGAAATATTAACGAACAACGAAGACACGTGACCAACAAAGAGCATACGAAAAACAATATCATGACATGTGGCTAAATTGTGCACGTCCTTTAGTTGGAGACCTCTACGCTGTGTGGAGAGCGCGATGCTTTCCCTTTAATTATTCACTCCCAGGCTACAGAAAAAGGGAGGGACCCGTTATGCCGCCGACCCGTTATGCCGCCGACCCGCTGTGCCGCCGTCCCGCTGTGCCGCCGACCCGCTATGCCGCTTTAGGGTTAGGGTTAGGGTTAGGGTTAGGGTTATGGGTTAGGGTTAGGGTTAGGGTTAGCAAATCATGGCGTCCTGGAGCAGGGGTGCATTATTCGTTTTATCGGCGGCATAGCGGGTCGGCGGCACAGCGGGACGGCGGCATAGCGGCACGGCGACACAACGATACGCTCCCCAGAAAAATGTACTGAGAACCATTGACACCCAATAAGCAATACATTAAAAAAAAAAGGGTTATATGGGCGTATATATACTGCAAAATAGACATACAGTGTCTGCTCTGGACTTTACACTATCCAGTCGCATAACAATTTAAACACACACACGTACACACACACAACACACACACACACACACACACACACGCACGCAAGCACGCACAACAACAACAAAAGACCCTCCATGCCAAAAACTGACCAGAAAAAAAAATATCGAAGAATTTTAGGAGAGAAAAAGATCTGGAGAATGGTCTGTAAAGGGCAGAAGAACACCACAGTAAAACTGAAAAAAAAAAAAAACAAAGAAAGAAAAAGGTTAAAAGGTAGAGTCAAGGCGAGTGAAAGAAGAAAAAAAAGGGTAGTTATTAGCACAGAGCTCCCTGAACATAGTGGAGTGTGTTGTACTGAAAGAGCCCATAGCATCACCACTGAACGGCAATAGCGTTTGGCGAGGTGGGGGGGGGGATATGTCATTGATGTCCTTTCCCATGTAGGAGACCCTGCTTCTCATGCAGTTTGTGATGGGCAGAAAGTCATGATACTGGTGAAAGGGTGATGAACAGACAACAAGTCGACTTTTTTTTTTATTTTCTGCGTTCAATCTGTCCCTTCACTATCCAGTTACTTAATTCACACACACACACACAGCCATCCACATGCACGAAGGGGCTGGAGAGAGAGGAGGGGGGGGGGGGAGAGAAACAGACAGATAGACGCACAGACACAGAAATATTGTAAAGGATCTTTAAAAGAGAAAGCTCACACACAAAACAAAGCTTGCTCTTATGTCTTAGATTGAAGAGATAGGGGGAGATAAGCATTCACATCTGCAGTGGTAGTTAATTCTGCCTAACTAACAGTATGTGCTTGAGAGGGTGAATGGGGAATAATAAATGCTTCTCAAAAATGAGCCTTCAGCAAGCTTATTGTCTCCAAGGGGGGGGGGGGGGGACACTCACTAACATATAACTCCTGGTCAGATACCGGTATTTCGAAACCTGATTGTTTCTCCTTAGTGACCGCGGAAAGTGGCAACTTAACTCCTCTGCCTTTTCGGTTTTAAGAAGAATGCTATCCCAGAAAAAGGCTGGTGTGCAATAACGTAGTATGTTTGTTGAGTTCTCAAAAAAACAACCAAAGGTGCCACCTAAGAAGCAAAAGAAAATCATGAAAGAGCAAAACAAGCTACATTTTCTTGTGAAAAGTAGAAAGGCAGAGAGTAAAGTTACCACTTTCCGCGGTCACTGAGGAGAAACAATTAGGTTTCGAAATACCGGTATCTGACCAGGAGTTATATGTTAGTGAGTGTCTCCCCCTTGGAGACAATAAGCTTGCTGTTGTGTGTGTGTGTGTGTGTGTGTGTGTGTGTGTGTGTGTGTGTGTGTGTGTGTGTGTGTGTGTGTGTGTGTGTGTGTGTGTGTGTGTATGTGTGTGTGTGTGTGTGTGTGTGTGTGTGTGTGTGTGTGTGTGTGTGTGTGTGTGTGTGTGTGTGTGTGTGCACAGGCGTGTGTGTGCAGATGTGCATGTGTATGCATGTATGTGATCTGCAGGCTTGTGTGACCATGCTCCTGCACGCACGCGTCTGCACATGTATGTATACAAATGTGTGTGTGTGTGTGTGTGTGTGTGTGTGTGTGTGTGTGTGTGTGTGTGTGTGTGTGTGTGTGTGTGTGTGTATGGGCATACAAGTGCAAGAAGAAGAAGGGCGCGCAGTGTTTGATTGATTTTGGTTCACGGTTATATAAGCATGTGTGTGTGTGTGTGTGTGTGTGTGTGTGTGTGTGTGTGTGTGTGTGTGTGTGTGTGAGAGAGAGAGAGAGAGAGAGAGAGAGAGAGAACAATGTCTGGTGTGTGTGTGTGTGTGTGTGTGTGTGTGTGTGTGTGTGTGTGTGTGTGTGTGTGTGTGTGTGTGTGTGAGAGAGAGAGAGAGAGAGAACATTGTCTGGTGTGTGTGCGTGTGTGTGTGTGTGTGTGTGTGTGTGTGTGTGTGTGTGTGTGTGTGTGTGTGTGTGTGTGTGTGTGAGCATGCGTGCGTGCGTGCGTGCGTGCGTGCGTGTGTGTGTGTGTGTGTGTGTGTGTGTGTGTGTGTGTGTGTGTGTGTGTGTGTGTGTGTGTGTGTGTGTGTGTGTGTGTGTGTGCGAGTGTATGTGTCTCTGTGTGTCTGTATGTCTATGTGAGTGTTGTCATGGAAACAGTACCATTAATGACATCTGCAGGATCAATGGTCATTTATCATCCCATGCAGGTAGCACACTTTGGGGAAATCTTATGGAAGGCTGTCAGCCTCTCTCTCTCTCTCTCTCTCTCTCTCTCTCTCTCTCTCTCTCTCTCTCTCTCTCTCTCTCTCTCTCTCACACACACACACACACACACACACACAAACCCACACACACACACACACACACACACACACACACACACACACACACACACACACACACACACACACACACACACACACACACACACACATACACACACACGCAACGTGCGCGTACGCACAACCATGCATACATATACACATATGCACACACACACGCACACACTCACACACACAACACACACACGCACACACGCACACACTCACACACACAAACACACACACACACACACACACACACACACACACACACACACACACACACACACACATACACACACACACACACACATACATGCATGCACGCACGCACCCACGGATGCACGCAAGCACACACACACACACACACACACACCACACACACACACACACACACACACAATTATGTTTATATAACCGTGAACCCAAATCAATCAAACACTGTGCGCCCTTCTTCCTCTTCCATACTGCAGCGTGCCTTACATGTCCTCATTTCCACCCCTCCACCCCTTGACCCCCCTCCCTCCCCTATCCCAGCCCCCTCCCTCCCTTTTCTCCACAACACAAGCCTTCTAGAGGACTTTGTCTATGAAGCTGAACCATCAGTTTGAAAATCATATAGACTGCTCAGTGGTGGAATGAATTATAAGATAATTTATAGCTTTTAAAAAAGGGATGGGTGGGGGGGGGGGGAGGGGGTCTAGATCTCCAAATAAAGACGAAGGAGAAAAGCAATGATAAGAAAATCAAAACAGAAGAAGAAGAAGAAGAAGAAGGTGAAGGAGGAGGAGGAGGAGGAGGAGAAGAAGAAGAAGAAGAAGAAGAAGAAGAAGAAGAAGAAGAAGAAGAAGAAGAAGAAGAAGAAATGATAAATGATGATGATGATGATGATGATGATGATGATGATGATGATGATGATGACGAAGACGACGACGAAGACTACGACGATGACGACTGTGACAACGACAAAGACACTGATGGCCAATAAGGACAAGAACGACAACCATCACCATCAGAACCAGACCATTAAGGCGATGACCCCACACTTCTACTGAGGGCAAACAAAAGGACCTCCCATCCAAAGTTCAAAGAGACCGGTCCCCCCCCCCCCTCCATCAGTCACAGGACTCAGCAGCGTGGTCAGCCATGTGTTTTATGCAGGACAGAAACAGGACCACGGTGACGGATGAGTCACCGCCAGTGGACAGGGGTCATCCATCAGTTGCACGTAACACGGCTGAGACACGGCCAAAGTGACATTCCGCCCGTGGCAGTGGTAGAGAGGGAAACACAACGGCCAGTCTCATCGAGACTCGGAATGTGTTTTCCCGTCGGTATGAATGACTGTGTGTACGACCGTCTGTCTTTTCTTTCCTTTTCTTTTCTCTCCCCCCCCCCTCCCCTTAAAATGTTTGTAATTCTTTCATTCATCTTACTTTCTTCCTGCTAGATTCACTTGTTTTTTTGTGTGTGTTTTTTTTTTCTTCTGTTTTCTCATTTGGAATTCATAGGTTTAAACAAAAGGTTTAATTAAAGACAATCTTCTATGAACAAGGAGGAGGAGGGGGAGAAAAACGAAATGAGAAGGAAGAAGAGAGAGAGAGAGAGAGGAGAAAAACTAAATGAGAAGGAAGAGAGAGAAGAAGAAGAAGAAGAAGAAGAAGAAGAGAGAGAGAGAGAGAGAGAGAGAGAGAGAGAGAGAGAGAGAGAGAGAGAGAGAGAGAGAGAGAGAGAGAGAGATTTATTCACTAGAAGGCTGTGCCGCATAATAAAGGGTGTGTATAATGCAAACAGCCAATCTACATCACAATAAAGATAGCAAGACAAACAAAATGGTATCATGATAATGCGTATTCTCTCATCTGGAAGAACCTATATAGGTATACTAATATTGTTGTTATTGTTGTTGTTGTTGTTGTTGTTTGACTAGATTTCTACACGATGAAAGCAAAAGGCTCAGTTTTAAAGTATCGGGGCTTCCATACAATTTTGCTGTTATTAATTCTTGTCTGAGATTAAACAAAAGACAAAAGTGCCATTCATCTTCTTTTAGTTTCCTTACTGAGTGGACATAACAACTAAGAACATGTATGACTTTTTTTCCCTACGAAAATCATGCACAGCTCCATTCAGACGCTTACACCAAAACTCGGGTCATTACAAATTAAAGTATCTCTAGCTCTCCATATGAATTAAATAATAAGTTAGAACACAGTGTGAATCGTAACCAAACGAACGGAACATACTAAAACTATCGCTGATCTGAATGCGGTTGTTCCATTCCTCCATCTGTGGTCTTTAAACCTTTATTTGAAAACTTTCAGAAAACGTCATACTTCTTCCACACATTGATGTAGCTAAACAAATCCAAAGCCAAATTAATTTTTTTTTAAAACACGGACATTCGACATCTACGTGTTCGATCCCCTCTTGTCTTAATCACATGATATTACATGAGTTGTCTAAATCACATAATGTTACATGAGCTGTCTGAATCACATGATATTACATGAGTTGTCTAAATCACATAATGTTACATGAGCTGTCTGAATCACATGATATTACATGAGCTGTCTGAATCACATGATATTACATGAGCTGTCTAAATCACATAATATTACATGAGCTGTCTAAATCACATAATATTACATGAGCTGTCTAAATCACATGACATTACATGAGTTGTCTAAATCACATAATATTACATAGGCTGTCTAAATCACATAATATTACATGAGCTGTCTAAATCACATAATATTACAGGAGCTGTCTAAATCACATGACATTACATGCGTTGTCTAAATCACATAATATTACATAGGCTGTCTAAATCGCATAATATTACATGAGCTGTCAAAATCACATAAATATACATGAGCTTTCCTGAAAAATCTGTATGCTTACACGCGTGTCACCTTAAAGTTACATGGAACACAATTTATGAATTGAGTTCCAAAAATATTTATAAGCGTTGGCAACTATTGCCATATTTTTCCCACCTAAAGCCACTTTTTCTAGCAGTTAAGCAACCATATTTTCTAAACTCTATGAAATTACTTTTGTCCATATTCAGCTGAAGGCTGTAGTGGTTTCTTTTATCCATATTCAGCTGAAGGCTGTAGTGGTTTCTTTAGTCCATATTCAGCTGAAGTCTGTAGTGGTTTCTTTTGTCCATATTCAGCTGAAGGCTGTAGTGGTTTCTTTTGTCCATATTCAGCTGAAGGCTGTAGTGGTTTCTTTTGTCCATATTCAGCTGAAGGCTGTAGTGGTTTCTTTTGTCCATATTCAGCTGAAGGCTGTGGTGGTTTCTTTTGTCCATATTCAGCTGGAAGCTGTAGTGGTTTCTTTTGTCCATATTCAGCTGAAGGCTGTGATGGTTTCTTTCGTCCATATTCAGCTGAAGGCTGTAGTGGTTTATTTTGTCCATATTCAGCTGAAGGCTGTGTTGGTTTCTTTTGTCCATATTCAGCTGAAGGGTATGGTAGTTTCGTTTGTCCATATTCAACTGAAGGCTATAGTGGTTTCTTTTGTCCATATTCAGCTGAAGGCTGTGATGGTTTCTTTTGTCCATATTCAGCTGAAGGCTGTAGTGGTTTCTTTTGTCCATATTCAGCTGAAAGCTGTAGTGGTTGCTTTTGTCCATATTCAGCTGAAGGCTGTAGTGGTTTATTTTGTCCATATTCAGCTGAAGGGTATGGTGGTTTCTTTTGTCCATATTCAGCTGAAGGCTGTGGTGGTTTCTTTTGTCCATATTCAGCTGAAGGCTGTGGTGGTTTCTTTTGTCCATATTCAGCTGAAGGCTGTGATGGTTTCTTTTGTCCATATTCAGCTGAAGGCTGTGGTAGTTTCTTTTGTCCATATTCAGCTGAAGGCTGTGATGGTTTCTTTTGTCCATATTCAGCTGAAGGCTGTGGTGATTTCTATTGTCCATATTCAGCTGAAGGCTGTGGTAGTTTCTTTTGTATATATTCAGCTGAAAGCTGTAGTGGTTTCTTTTGTCCATATTCAGCTGAAGGCTGTGGTGGTTTCTTTTGTCCATATTCAGCTGAAGGCTGTGCTGGTTTCAAAGTGAAATGACCTGCAGGCGGAAATGGAAACAAATTCAAAAGAAAAATTATTGTAATTCTGCCGGACAAAAAGTGGCGAACGAACTACAATGCAAAATAGGGCATGAGACAATGTCTCCTCGTGTAAACTGTTGGAACTGATTTTAAAGACCATCAACAATTGCAGACAACTAAAAATGACACCATCTTCAGCCCATCATAGTCTGGACAGTTCCCCCACAGTATTTCACAAAATGCATATTCAAAGTTTGACCTTACGGTGACGTTGATAGCTAGCTCATGAATGAACAAAGAAAACAGAATAGGACTAGGAACATCACCTTGCTATACACCAGCTGGACAATGAATAAATTCAGTTACTTTTGCTCCACATCTTACGCTTGCCTTAACACACTTGTACGTGCTTTTAATAACACATGGAAAGACTTTCCCTGATAAACCCCTTTCTACTTAGTTTCTATTCAAGGAATCAAATGCATTTACGAAGTCATTAAGGGCAGTATACAGGGTTTAAAAAAAAATTGTCATACCTGGCATTGCATCGTTTCTAAAACCAGGAGATGGATGAACATAAATGGCAGTGGAATGCCCTGGCTTATGCTCTGCCTGATGTTCCCCTGTGATATGATACTCATCACCCCATGTCTGCAGTCTGTTGCCTATGATTATTCTATGAATTTTACTGCCAACATTATACAGTGCGATACCTCTTTAATTCTCTGGATCATTACTGTGACAGAGAGAGACAGACAGACAGACAGACAGAGACGGGAGTGAGAGAGAGAAAGGGGGCAAGAGATATATATATATATATATTATAGATAGTTAGATATAGATCTCTCTCTATATATATACATAGAGAGAAAGTTTGAGATAGATATATAATAGAAAGACAGATATATATATACATATGTAGAGAGACAGACAGGGACAGGTGTATATATATATATATAGAGAGAGGGGAGTCAGAAATATATATATATATATATATATATATATATATATATATATATATATATACAGAGAGAGAGAGAGAGAGAGAGAGAGAGAATGCTGAACAATTACGTAGTGGGGGAAAACAAGTGCAGGTTAACAATTCTTCAGTCATTATAGTAATGACTTGGCAAAGATTTGAACTTTTAAAAAAAATTGAAGATGAAGAAAATGGGGGAATATATTATAAATATGAGAAGCCCTTCACTAGCTGCCTGAGGGAATCATCGTAATCCCTCTTGAAAGCACATTTATTTGTATTGCCTGCTCCTGTGCCCCTCGTCCGCTGGATCGGACTTATCAGGGAGACACAGCTGATTGTGTCTGTGCTCTTGGTGTCAAATAGAGACACACCACAGTCCATAATTCTGTGGTGTTCTCACCACCAAGGGTTCAAAAAAGAATCCAACAGCACCCTCAAAGCAGCCAGCGAAGGGTAGTAAATGGAACAAAACACAAGTGTGGAGATGAAAAAAGTTGCTGAAAAACTAAAAGCATTATTCAAACAGTATAAAATATAGGGGACTGTCATGAGTCGGCCGAATGTTCTCGGGCATTTAGGCAAATTAAGGGTAGTTTTCCTGTTGTTGAGAGCAAGTTCCTTGGGTTCTTCAAGTGTGCGAACTCAGGCATCACCAGAGGGGAATACCCCGAGTCGTATACTGAAGGAGGAGGAGTTACTGGGAAGTGTTTCGCATGTCCGAGGGATAGTGACAAGGAGTTGCCGACCTGCCGGTCCTGGGTAGAGGAGTGTCCAGTCCGACCACTGGCTGGCTATTCACTGGGTTCTCCAGTGGGCCTGAAGGGAAGGCGATCGTGTCAGGTGACTGTCACGGGTAGGTGACCGTCAGCCTGCAGGCAGAGTACAACGACCATTCAGTCATCCTTGTTCTGAGGAATGAATGGAAGGCTGCGGCCTATTGAGTGGTTTGCGCCTTGTTGTCTATAGAGGTAGTAACTACTTGAAGCATCAGTCTTGGCTGGTAGAGAAGTCCAGGCTGTTAGTACAATGGGTAGCTTCAGGGAATCGAACATGAGCCTGAATAGGAGGTTATGCTTTAACCACTTGGTACCCGAGTCTTTGATGGCGCTAGCAGCTGGGTGTGTGTGTATGTGACTAGTGATTCCATTGGTGGAATAAAAATAACTTGGGGATTTATTGGTACAAATCGTGTGATGTGTGTGTGCCAGTGATTCCATTGGTTGAGCCAGTTGAACTCGGGTTCTCTCTTGTTTGAGGATGAATATAAGGTGCTTGGAAAACCAGGAAGGTGTGACTCACTTAAGGGAAAGTGAACTCGGCCCGTTTTGCTGAGGGCTCAAGAAAATACAGCGTGAAGCAGAGGTTAGCTGTCGCCTTGTTGTCTCCTGGGTGGGACGTAAGACAGTGGAGGTTGCTGTAGCCTCGGAGCCGACGACGAGAAGAATAGTCTCCTGTGTGGGACGGTCGACAACAAGACGTGTCAGCCTGTTGGAGCCTAGACAGGGAGCTGCCAGACAACGATGGGTGTTTGCAGCCAAGAAGACCTGTGGGAGAGGCCGACAGGAGCCCTTTCCGTGGAGAGGGCGAAGTACGGTGGAGTCCGGGAGACTCGGTGTGAGGGTGCAACTCAAGCTACATTGCCAGTGTCCCCCAACTGGGATTTGGCCAATCGGAGGACACAACAGTGTGGCAGCTTTAGCTCGTGGTCGTACAGTGGATGAGAGAAACTGGTCAACCAAGGAATGCTGGCAATTTATGGACGCTTATTTGCTCTTAAGTTTATAAGTGTGCAAACAGAACAGTGGAATATTGTCTTTCCTGGCTAATTAAGAATAACTGAAGAACAGGGGATGCGATTTATGAAATTGTCTGTATGCTGTTTACATTGTTGTATGATACAGATAGTTGTGTTGTGTAGTGATGGGTGGGGGCTCGGAGTCAAGTTAAATAAAGTTGATTATTTTCTATGAAATGTTATTGGTTTCCCGTCACTTTTGTGCGGGCCCGATGTGAGTGACAGAGTGCGTGTGGCTATGCGAGAGCGCATTTTGGTTGTGAAAGCGTAAATACTTCTGTCTATAACCCCCTGCATCCCTGAATATGGTAATCATATTTTAATAACGAAGGGGAGCGTCGGAGACCCGTGACAGGGACGATCTTTGAGCCTATGCTTGAGGATCCATTCAAGGATGCAAGGGAGATAAAAAGATATGGAACAGTCTGAGTGGTCAACTCTGCTGTTCAATAACCCAAGCATTGTGAGTGGCTAAGAATTGTACAGAACAACCTTTACTTGGATCTCCTAATATATATATATATATATATATATAGAGAGAGAGAGAGAGAGAGAGAGAGAGAGAGAGATAAATATATAGAGAGAAAGAGAGAGAGTGAGAGAGACAACAGACAGACGGACATACAGAGAGACAGACATATATGTATGGATATATATATATATATATATATATATATATATATATTATATATATATATATATATATATAAAATCAGAGTTAAAAAGCCACTCAGAACGCCAACAGTGCTCAACCACGTAGGGAGCGACATACCAGTCTAAAATAGGATTTTAAAATGAAGAGGTTAAAACCAAGAAGCTTGTTTCAAGCTAAAAACGCTCTCCTCAGGGTATAATACAATTTGGGCACGCCACCGGTGTTATATATTGTGGTGTGTGGGCGTGTGAGTTCTGTGCGTGTGGCACATGGCCTGCCGGTTTTTTTTTTTTTGGGGGGCGCGTTCAGGGGGGATGTTTTTACGGAATGGTGCATTGACAAAGATTTCCATTTATGCCTGCAGTTGTTTATCATTTCTACTTTAGAGTTCAGGGATGCTAGGTGGGGTTTACATAATATCAGCCACTTTTCTGTAGTACATAAGTTGCATTTTTTAGAAATGTTGTTGTATGGTGTTGCTCTTTTTATAATTTTCCATGATATGTTGTAATCTATTTTCTTATTTTTCAGCTTCCAAATATATTTACTTAATTCTGTTTGGTTTTTATATTTTTCATTTTTGAAGGACTGTTTATGGTTTGCATATCTGGTTTTAAAGTGGTTTGCCGTGATTCCTATGTATGTTTCTTTATCACTGTCTGTTGTTACCGTAGCTTGGTACACAATATTGTTGTAGAGACATTTATTATTCAGAGGGCACTGGTCTTTTTTGTG
>CM031623.1:10761316-10768816 GCA_018398815.1 Conus ventricosus | reverse complement strand
TATATATATATATACACACATATACACACACACACACACACACACACACACACACACACACACACACACACCACACACACACATAAATATAAATATAAATTTTTAAAAGGGGAAATTTTAAAAAAAAAAAACAAAAAAATTTTTTTGGGAGCGCGTTGCGCTTTTCTTTCCTGATGACA
This sequence comes from Conus ventricosus, assembly GCA_018398815.1. Lineage (NCBI taxonomy): Eukaryota > Metazoa > Mollusca > Gastropoda > Neogastropoda > Conidae > Conus > Conus ventricosus. The sequence continues at coordinate 10,768,637 of CM031623.1, read as the reverse complement.
GCGAAAACGCGCTCGAAAAAAATTTTGTAGATTTTTTTTTTAAAAAAACCTTTTTTTTTAAAAAATTTGCTCCCCAAGGGGGTCGACCACTATCAAAATCATTTGGGTATTTTAACCACAGTAACTAATAAATATAATATATATAATATTAAATATATATACATACATATAAAAATATATATAAAAATTTAATATATTTTAAAAAAAATATAAAATTATATATATATATATAAAATTTTATTTTCTAGCTTAAAAAAAGACGTGTTAGTTTTTAAATTTTAAGAGAGTGGGTGCGGAAGCATGTGGGGGTTTTTTGCGTGATAGATGCGCGCGGGGCGCGCACGTGTTTGTGTGTGTGTGTTGTGTGTGTGGGGTGTGTGTGTGTGTGTGTTGGTGTTTGTTGACAGAGAAGAAGAGAGAGAGGGGAGAAAAGAGGAGAGAGAAGAGAGAGAAGAGAGAGGGGTATTATTTTTTTTTTTCCCCTCATAGTTTCTGTTTTGGGTCCATATCTGAAGGAGAATAGGGAAAGCCCCGAAGCAGGGGAAAAACATCAGCGCTGAGCCATCTGCCCGTAAAAGAAAGGGGAGACTTTTCCGATGTGATAAAAAACCCCTAAAATCCTTCTTTCCGTGTGTCTGAATGCTTTTTTTTTTCTTTTTTTTTTTTTTCCTCCTCGGGGGCCGTTCCGGAGTCATCTGTCTTTTGTGTCTCAAACCGGGTGCCGTGGGGTTTCTGGGGTCCCCTCTGGGGAACATTCGCTTTGTTACCCTCCCCCCCTCTCTCTCTCTCTCATCATCCTCTCCTCCTCCCCTCCTCTTCCCTCTCTTTTCTCTCTCTCTCCCTCCTCTCTTTTCCTCTCTCCTCTCTTTTCCTCTGTCTCTCTCTCTCTCTCTCTCTCTCTCTGTCTCTCTTTCTACTCTCTTTTCTCTTCCCCTCCTCTCCTCTCTCCTCTTCTCCCCCTCCCCTCTCCCTCTTTTTCTCCTCTCTCTCGGGGTCTCTCTCTCTCTCTTTTCTGGCCTCTCTCTTTTCTCTCTCTCTTTTCGTCTCTTTTTTCTCTCTCCCCTCTCTCTCTCTCCCCCGTCTCTCCCCTCTCCATCTTTTTCCCTCCCCTCTCTCTCTCTCTCTTTTCTCCTCTCCCTCGAAACCCCTTTTAAGCCGACCCCCTTGCCGAGGGGAAAAACCCCCGGGCCCTTTAAGTTTAAAAAGGGGACCCCTGCAGGACATCAGGGTTTTCCCAACGGCCGGGAGGGCCGTAAACAGTCTACAGGGTAACTGAACCCCCCCCCCCCCCCCCAACGGGTCAAGTCGCCCACAGAAAATTGAAAAATGCAGTCCCCTGTTAGAAAGTGACATCAGAAAAACCCTAAACTAAAAGCCCGTTTGAAAACCAAAAAAAATTTTAGATGTTCCCAACTCAGAACTCTACCCCTTTGGCGTGATGCTTTAGCTTTTCGCTCCCTTTAAATAAACCCGGGTCCCTGACCCCCTTTCAACATTATAGGGGAAGACAGGGATAGGGCAATAAATTTAAATCAAAACCGCTGTGCTGTGGGGGAATTTTCCCAAAATAAAATTTTTAAGCAAAAAACTTTGTTCAGATCTACAAGCTGAACTGAAAAATGCCTTACAAAAAAAAAAAAACCCCTTTAATTTCCAAAAAAAAAATAACAAAAAAAAAAGGGTCTGGCTTTTGGGTTAGTCCAGGGTTTTAAGTGTGGGGCCCGGGGGCAAAGCCCTGGTTTCCAAATTTTGGGGGTGCCTTTTGTGGGCAAACCCCAAACTCTGGCTTTGGGAATGCCAGCCATGGGGTGGATTAGCACGGGGCGCGGGGGCTCCATAAACCGAGGACATGCCAACCGGACCACCGGAAAATTGCAGAACTCAGTGTAAACCCCCCATTATCACCGAGCTCCTTGGGGATAAAAGCCAGGCCCAAATTCATCTTTCCTGAAACCACAGATCCCATCACTGTGTGATTCCACCCTGTAAAGGTCAACACTGATGTCACAAAACCCGCCAGGACACGCCCCCACAACCCCAAGAAAACAGCTCCCAAATGACACGGGAACCCCAAATACCCAAGAAAACAGCGTCAGGGGACCCTAAACCTCACCCCCCCCAAGATAACAACTCCCAGTGACACTGACCCCACTACCCCAAGAAAACAGCTGTCATGACACTGACCCCACTACCCCAGAAAAAACCAACTACTAATGACACACCCCACAACCAAAAAAACAACTACCAGTACACGGGCCCCCACCCCCCAGAGAAAAAAACCTCCCATGACACTGACCCCTCCCCCCCCAAGAAAACAGCCCCAATGACACGGACCCCACTACCTCAAGATAAAAACAACTACTGGTCAAACGGACGCAACCACCACAGAGGGGGACCATCTCAAACTGACAACACAGAACCCCACCCCAAAAAACCAAAATGCCGGGACAAAAAAAAACAGACCTAAAATTTTGCATCCACTGTTTCTCTTTCTTTCACCATTTTCCCTGTATATTTTGGCATCAAAAACCCTTGGCAAAATTTTAAAAACCTCAGATTGACAAACAAACTGGGGATTTTAAAACAGACGATGCAGGGGGAAAAATTGACAGTCTGCAAGATAAGTGCAACACACAACGCAAAAAGCTCAAAAAAACAAACCGAAGCTGATTGAAATGTGTCTGACCGTCAAAACCCACCCTTAAATCAGCACGGACTGCCCAGCACCATACCACGTCCACGTAAACAAAAAAAATTCAATGCCCCAAAGAATAAAACAACGGGAACAACTGGGCGAGGGGTTTTACAAACCCTAGTGGTGTTACGGCTGACAAAGAACAACGTCACTCACGCTGTGACCGACTCCGTCCCGGGTCACCCCCAACAAATCACCCCTTTTGAAGACACCCAACTGACCCCAAACCCCCCTGTCTTTGGGGAAAAATCCCACAGCAGCTCTGCCCGACAGCCAATCAAAACCCCCTCCCCCAAAATCAGGATCCGTCTTCCCCCGAAAGGCAAACTTGTCAATTTCCTTGTGGGGGATTCTAACCCAGTATATTGACCGCCCAGAGACTGGCCCGGAGGGGGGGCTCCCCCATACGCAAAATGCCGGGGGCAAAGGTACTGACGCCCACTGTGCCCCAGAAAAATTGTGCAGTACAAAGAGGTTTGGGGCAGGGGGTGGAAATTGCATGGGGGGGGGAAAGGGCCCTTTTCACAAACACTCCTGTAGACACCTTCAGGGACTTTGCCCAAGCTTCTGGGACAGGTGAAAGGTTTTTTATCCCCGGCTTCCAAAAATTTTTGCTGTCCTGCTCAACCCCCTAAAAAACCTTTTCCCTTTTGAAATTCATTTTTTTAAAGAAAAGGGAACTGCTTTGCCCCTTTTTTTCCCAGAAACAATGCATGTTTTTTTTTTTGGGAAAAAAATTTTCGTTGATAAAAAATTTTGGGAAACTTTCAAAGCTATTTCACATGGGAGGTTTTCACCGTCGGGCCAAGGGGCCCTTGTCGCTCTGGTTAGGGGGCAAATCATTCAGTTTCTGGCACCCCCCATGTAAACCCCGGCCCTCCAGGGAATACGGGAATGGGGCACACCCAACCCAAAGTCCGGAAACACCCCAAAGCAACAAACCGAAAACAGACCCACAGTTTTTTAAAAAATTTAAAAAAAAACCCAAGCCCAAGCAGCCTTTTTCCCTACGAGTTCCGCCCGGAGTGTGCCCCCCATGTCCCCCAGTCAGTAGGAAATCGTCCTGATTCCTACCTAAAAAATTTTCCCCCCCAAGACAGTTCAACGACTCAAACAATCATTTGGGACAATGCTCCTAAAATTTGTCCACCAGAAATCCAGTTGTTCTTCAAAAGAAACCTTTTTCCCCCCTTTCAATGCCACCCATGCCGGGACTTTAACAGAAACCTCCCAAGACATCAAAGCCGATGTTTTTCCCCCCCGTTTTGGGCCCTTTTTTCCCCCCTCCCTCCTCTGCCTTTACCTCCCGGACACAAAGCATCCTTATCTTCCCCTCCCCCTGCTTAACAGAAATTCCCCGGGATCCGGGAATTTGAAAACACTTTCTGTCTCGCCTTCCAAGTGCACCCAAACTCCATCCCCCGCCTCTCCCCTCCCAAACCCCCCCCCCCCCCCCCCCCCCCCCCTCACCCCCAGCCTTTTTCTTCTTTTCCCCCCTGCTTGCTCAGCCACCTTCACCTTCCCAAACACGCACTGACCCCCTCCCTCCCCCCCCTCCCCCCCAACCCTGTGATCTTGTTCCCCCCCCCCCCCCCCCCCCCCCCCCCCCCCCCCCCTTTTTACCCCCCTATTGCTTATTTTTCGTGGATGACTGTACTATTGTACCCGGGCAGCTTGAAAACGACATTTGTCTTGGTTTTGGGCACCCTTTCCTGAAAATTGGGTTTTCAAACACAAACTTGAAAAAGTCCTTTGGACTGAACCCTTTATTTCCCCCCTTTTTTTGGGTTTTTTTGTGGTTTTTTGGATATTTTTTGATTTCTGATTTTATATTTTTAAATTTTTGGGTTGGGAACGTATTGCTGATTTTATATTTTAATTGTTGTTGTAACAGTTTTATCTATTTTTTTTAAATTTCCCCAGGACTTTACTCTAAATTAAAAAAATGGAAACCAAATTTTAAAAGTAATAAAAAACTGGGTGCCCGGGTTTCCATTGGGCACCTAAATTTTTATCATCTGCCCAAAAAAAATTTTGGGTGTCGTTTTTTTTTCTGAACGAATCCCCCTTTTATTCTCTCCTTGGTCCTAGGAAACTCGCCTTGACTTTTCCCCTTCACGATACCGCTTTTTCCCTAACAAATATAACTTGTCCGACGCGAAAGCACATCACTCTGGTAAACAGGGCTTGGAATATTTATTCATCAAAGCATCCTCCTGAAAACAAAAAGGCGGGGGACCTTTAGCCAGATAATGTTGAATGCCTTTTGGCGCAGGGCAAACCCTCCAAAAACCCGCCCCCCCTTTTTTTGTTTGGGGTAAAGTTTTACCGGGAAACCCGCTTCCCCCTTTTCCTTTGGTATGCCCAAATTTGGGACACATATGGATTTGTAAAATAAGGGGCAATTTCCAAAAAAAGTCATTTTTTTCTCCCGGGGTTTTTTAAAATGATCTGTTTTAAAAAAAGGCAGCCTGCCTGGGATGCGACCCCCCACACTCTTTGGCTTGGGATCGCTTATACATAAACCCCAAATAGAATCGCAAAGACCCCTTCTACATTGCGGATCATATCTCAAAAACAACAAAGCCAGGTAAAACTAACATAACAGGGGGGCAACAAAAGCATAAGCGACCACTGTCTCATTTTTTTGCACTTTGGGCTTTAAACTTCCCAAAACAACAGAATAAGGGCCACACAAAAACCCTTCAATATCGCTGCTTCAAAAATTTCAGGGGATGGGGAAAATTTTTTTTCCTCACTTTAAACTTGCTCCTTTCTACAGGGGAAATCAATTACACAGATCCAAATGAAGCGTAAATACCTGGTTAAAAATTTTCTTTCTCCAATCGTTGATAAACAAGCCCCACTTAAAGAAAAAGGGTAAAACAAAGTACTTCCCACGGCTGACGAAAACATAATTATAGAAAAGGGGACTGGGGGAAGCACTTAAAAAACCGGGAAAAAAAGGGAGAAAATTTAAAAACAGAGAAACAGAGTACCGATCTAGTTGAAAAACAAAACTAGCATTTTTAGGAAACGATAAATACAAACAGGGGTACAGCATCAATTTTGGCGTCGTTCCTGAAAAACTGACAAGCCCAGAAAAAACAACAGATAAAACTGGGGACAAGTGGTCTGCTAACACTTTTCAACCAAACATTTCCTTTTAGGTAACGAATCATACCAACCCGCTGCCCGGTCACATTCTTTAATCGATATGAAAAATCCCGGGGGGGGGGGGGGGGGGTTTGTTCCAAAACCCTTTTGTTTAAAAACGATTAAATCCAAAAGATTCCTTTATCATCCCCTTGCAGCTAAATTTAAAAAAGTTTGGGTTCCCTTTTTTTCAAAAATTAAAAAAAAAAAACCCAAAGGGGCCAGATAACAAAAAGGGGTTTTATACTCAAGCTTTCTCTACCTTACATTGTTGATACCCCACTAGTTTATAATTTTTTGAAATTTATCAGAATGTCTTTCCCCTGGGTCTAAAGGGAGCAAAAGTGATTTTCCCCCCCCCAAATCAAGAAAAACTTTACTGATTTAAAAAAAATTTTTTGAAACCCAAAATCCTTTTATCGTTGTTCGAAACCTTTTAAAAAAGATGCATGTTTTTAAAAAACCCCTAACTAAAACACATGGGGAAAACACAAAATGTTTTCCAAACCCCTTTTAAATCAGCATTCGGGCAAAATCACTCATGCCCCAAAAAGGCCCCCTTTAAAACCCCTGTGATAAAAATGGCTTCACCACAACGAAAGAAAAATCACTAACTGTTTTTTCCCTCGTTTTTAAAAAACGTTTGATCTTGTGACCCCCAACATATTAATAAAAAAAAAAGACGCATATGTTCCCAAAAACCGGGAGTATCAAACCCTTTTTTCAGTCCCTATCTTGAAAGCAGGACCCACGGTTTACCTTAAACGGTACCGGGATTCCCTGAAGGAATATTAGCCCCGTGGCGTTCCACAAGGCTCTGCCTTGGGCCCCTTCCCTTCTGTAATTTTTTTTAAATAAAAAAACCCATGCACATATTCTCACCAAAGAAGCAGCTGTGATCGTTTTTGCTGACGATAGTTTTTTCTTCCCCGTATGATACAAACATCAGTTTTGTACAAAAATCGTTCCCGGGAAAGTTTCACTGATGTCTTAGAAAAGGTGCAAACCAAAAAACCCAATGGGCCTTAATCCGCACAAAACCAAAAATTTTGGTCCTAGGGATCGAGACAGAAAAACAACAACGACAAACATCTTTTTGTTTTAGCCCAAAAAAGGGGTGGGAAAACCCTTTATCGGCGGGTTTTCCGGGGAAAAACCGTGGGCTTTGGCGTGATCATTTAAGAAACTTTAAAAAGGGCCCCCACAAATAAATAAAGTTTTCAAAAAAGTTGGCCCCGCAAATTTTTTTTCACTCAAAAAACCATTAAATTTTGTTGAACCCCCTTCCAAATTATTTTTTGGGGAAACCCATTGCCTTTCTCCCCATCAACTTGCGTCCAAATGTCCGGGCTGGTGCCCTGAAAATCACATAAAAAAGATCAACCTATGCATGACGGGGGAAATTTAAACCCGAATCTTTCCCCACAATTTCCCTATCAACCACGGGGAAATTCCAAAAAATAATGAAAT
>CM031623.1:10748816-10751316 GCA_018398815.1 Conus ventricosus | reverse complement strand
ATGTATGGTGTCCTATCTCTCAGAGAGATAGGTATGTATGTATGTATTGAGTTGTTTGACACACTGTATACATGGTGTCCTATCTCTCAGACAGATAGGTATATATGTATGCATTGTGTAGTTTGACACACTGTATACATGGTGTCCTATCTCTCAGAGAGATAGGTAGGTAGGTAGGTATGTATGTATGTACGTATGTAATGTATGTGTGTAAGTATGTATGTATGTATGTATGTATTATGTATGTATGTTATGTATGTATGTATGTATGTATGAGTAGTTTAACACACTGTATACATGGTGTCCTGTCTCTCAGAGAGATAGGTATGTATGTATGTATTGAGTAGTTTGACACACTGTATACATGGTGTCCTGTCTCTCAGAGAGATAGGTATGTATGTATGTATTGGTAGTTGTCCCACCACTGTATACCTGGTGGCCTATTATCAGAGAGATAGGATTGTATTTTGAGTAGTTTTGACACATTGTATCATTGGTGTCCTCTCTTCAGACAGATTAGGTTACCTATGTCTTGTGTCGTTGGACACACTACAGCACGGAAGTTCCTATCATCTAAGAACAGATAGGTTCTATGTATAGTGTCGTTGTGAACACTACCAGCACGGAGTTCCTAGCTCTCAGACAGAGAGGTATTATATGTATTGTGTAGTTGGACCACTACACGCACGGTGTCCTAGCTTCAATTTGTGGCCAGTCGGTGCGGTTCTAAGCCGCTGCTTTAATTACTACAGAGGGGAGTGTGGGGTGGGCGGGGGGGGGGGGGGGGGGGGGGGGGGGGGGGGGGTGGGGGGGGCGGTGAGGTGTAGGGGCGCCTCTTCCACTGGCATTGTCTCCTGTATCGTGTCGACTGTCTCTCAGCTTGAAATGTCCGGGCAGTTGTAGTGGACGTCACTGGTTTGGAGGCCACTCCTGTTGTTCTTACACGCGGTAAAAAAAAGGCTGAGCGAGACCGTATAATTGTCTGGTCTCATGGCTTCTAGGAGGGTTTTGGGGGATGTTCTGAGATCAGTAAGTAAGTAAGGAGTGTAGGTCCACAGAGAGAGGAACAGAAGAGGGTAGGGGCTAGGGTTTAGATTAGAGTGGAAAGGGGTCGGTGTCGTCGGGGGTGGGTGTTGTTGTGTGTGTGGTAGGTGTGTGTGTGTGATGTGTGGTTGTGTGTGTGTGTGTGTGTGTTGTGTGTGTGTTGTGAGTGTGGTGTTGTGTGTGTGTGTGTTGTGTGTGTGTGTGTGTGTGTGTGTGTGTGTTGTGTGTGTGTTTGTGTGTGTGTGTGTGTCTCTGTGTTTGTGGTGTGTCGTGTGTGTGTATGTGTGTGTGTGTGTGTGTGTGTGTGTGTGTGTGTGTGTGTGTGGTGTGTGTGTGTGTGTGTTGTGTGGTGTTGTGTGTGTGTGTGTGTTGTGTGTGTGTGTGTGTGTGTGTGTTGTGTGTGTGTGTGTGTGTGTGTGTGTGTGTGTGTGTGTGTGTGTGTGTGTGTGTGTGTGTGTGTGTGTTGTGTGTGTGTGTGTGTGTGTGTGTGTGTGTGTGTGGTGTTGTGTGTGTGTGTGTGTGGTGTTGTGTGTGTGTGTGTGTGTGTGAGTGTGTGTGTGTGTGTGTGTGTGTGTGTGTGTGTGTGTTGTGTGTCTGTGTGTTGTGTGTGTGTGTGTGTGTGTGTGTGTGTGTGTGTGTGTGTGTGTAGGAGGAGGGGGGGGGTCAGTGGGAGGAAAGGGTAGTTGGTGGGTGTGGGGTTGGGGGGGGAGGTAGGGAACTGGATTGCTGGTGTGTTTGTGGAGTTCGTGGTGTCCTCATTCACTCTTTGACCTCGTGGTGTCTCATTCACCCTTGAGCTCGTGGTGTCTCATTCACCCTTTGACCTCGTGGTGTCCTCATTCACCCTTTGACCTCGTGGTGTCCTCATTCACCCTTTGACCTCGTGGTGTCCTCATTCACCCTTTGATCTCGTGGTGTCCTCAATCACCCCTTTCACCTCGTGGTGTGCTCATTCACTCTTTGACCTCGTGGTGTCCTCATTCACCCCTTGACTCGTGGTGTCCTCATTCACCCTTTTGACCTCGTGGTGTCCTCATTCGCCCTTTGACCTCGTGGTGTCCTCATTCACCCTTTGACCTCGTGGTGTCCTCATTCACCCTTGACGTCGTGGTGTCCTCATTCACCACTTGACCTCGCGGTGTCCTCATTCACCCCTTGACCTCGTGGTGTCCTCATTCACCCCTTGACCTCGTGGTGTCCTTATTCACCCCTTGACCTCGTGGGTCCTCTTCACCCTTTGACCTGGTGTGTCCTCATTCACCCTTTGACCTCGTGGTGTCCTCATTCACCCTTTGACCTCGTGGTGTCCTCATTCACCCTTTGATCTCGTGGTGTCCTCATTCACCCCTTCACCTCGTGGTGTGCTCATTCACCCTTTGACCTCGTGGTGTCCTCATTCACCCTTTGACCTCGTGGTATCCTCATTCACCCCTTGACCTCGTGATGTCCTCATTCA
>CM031623.1:10731316-10741316 GCA_018398815.1 Conus ventricosus | reverse complement strand
CCTCTCTCTCTTTCTCTGTCTCTGTCTCTCTCTCTCTCTCTCTCTCTCTCTCTCTCTCTCTCTCTCTCTCTCTCTCTCTCTCTCTCTCTCTCTCTCTCTCACGTGTGTGTAAAAAAGATCAACTCTATGCATAGACGGGGAATTAAGCTGATTCTTCCGACAAGTTTCTATCAACACGGGCAAATTCGCAAAACTAATGATGTTACCACTGCAGAGCCAACTGACCTATAATAAGGCCAGTACTAATGTTTAAAGTCCATCCAAACATGGCGCCAACATATCTTGCTGAGTTTATCCAAATGGCAACAACGCGATATGATTCAAATAATTACATTTTACCACGTGTCCGCATTGATTTGTTCAAATCTAGTTTTGCATTTTTTGGTCCATCTGTGTGGAACTCTCTTCCTCCGTCTGCCAAAACATGTCAATCACTGCCGTCCTTCAAATCAGCAATACATAAACATTTACTTGAACAATAAATCTAACCCTTTAATCATAGTCTCAACGCCCTACTTTTATGCTTGCCTCTATATTAGCTGATGAAAATATGTATGTATGTGTGTGTGTGTGTGGGTGGGTGGGTGCTGTGTGGGTGTACGCGTGCGTGCGTGTATGTGTGGGCGTGTGCGTGCATGTGAGCGCGCGCGTACGTCTCTGATTATGTTTGTGTAATTTTGTAATGGAATTTTTTTTTATCATTATTATTCTTATTACTATTGTTATTGTTATCATTATAATGTTGCTATATTCTTCATTGTTTCTGCCATTATTAATATGTGCAGTGTGTTTAGTTGAATGTTGTAGAATAGCAAGGACAGATTGGAAGAATAGGCACTGCCTAAAATCTCTATCCTTGAGTAATAAAGTTTTTGAGTCTTGAGTCTTGAGTCTCTCTCTCTCTCTCTCTCTCTCTCTCTCTCTCTCTCTCTCTCTCTCTCTCTCTGTTACATTCATGAATATGACAGTGTGATCTCTCTCTCTCTCTCTCTCTCTCTCTCTCTCTCTCTCTCTCTCTCTCTCTCTCTCTCTCTCTCTCTTCTGTATGACTCTGTGCGTGTGTGGTGTGTGTGTGTGTGTGCGTGTTGTGTGTGTGTGTGTGAGAGAGAGAGAGAGAGAGAGAGAGACAGACAGACAGAGAGAGAGAGAGGGAGTGTGTGTGTGTGTGTGTGTGTGTGTGTGTGTGTGTGTGTGCGTGTGTGTGTGTGTGTGTGTGTGTGTGTGTGAGTGAGACAAGAACAAATAAAGTCGGTTTTCCCCTTCATCTTTATCAAACATTCCGACGTCCATCTGCACGAAGCCACTGCTCACTTTTGATCCCCAATCTGTCAACAAGATTAACCCACTCATCGATGAAGTGCTTGTCTATTGAACAGCACAATCAATCAATCAATCAATCAATCAATCAATCAATCAATCAATCAATCAATCAATCAACTAAGCCGCAAGAATTATGACTACTTCATCAAGCAGCTAGCGAACCAACTAACAATGATCCACACAACTAATTTCATCAACTAATCCAAGACTTAAGAAACGGACGCAGGCGCGACTTAACAACCAATCAACTCACCACTTCACCAACTATAGCAAACCACACCCCTAAAAACAAAGCAAAACGTAACAAAATGAAACAAAAACCAACGAACTGAATAAGCAAATCAAACAATGAAACAAACCAAACAGATTCTTGAGGATGAAGAGAAGCCTGGGATGGGGATGTCAAACACTTCGACGTCAACTAAGTGAGCAGGCAAGCAAGCAAGCAAGCAGGCAAGCTACCTGCTGATGATGACGAATGCGAACACAGGTTGGGTGTCACTGTATTCATACGCCACCAACAGCCACAGGGCAGTGGTGGCAAAAGGCTCGTCGCGTCGCTTGCCATCGCCTATGTTTATTTACCCTGCTCGCCATGTTCAAGATGAAGGACACAGAGTTTGATTAAACCTTCACTCCGCCCACGTCATGGGGGTGTATCCATGCATGCATGCACAGCATTGCACGCTCTCTGTCTCTGTTTCTCTCTCTCTGTCTCTGTCTCTCTCTCTCTCTCTCTCTCTCTCTCTCTCTCTCTCTCTCTCTCTCACACACACACACACACACACACACACACACACACACACGCGCGCGCGCGCGCGCACACGCACACATACGCACGCACGCACATATACGCACACGCACGCGCGCGCGCGCGCACTCACACACGCACACACATACATGCGCGTGCGCGCGCCACATGCGATCAACAGAGCACATAAACGCATGTACACTCTCATTTTCATACATGCACAAATTCACATCTGTACACACCAATAAATATAAACGAGAGAGAGAGAGAGAGAGAGAGAGAGAGAGAGAGAGAGAGAGAGAGAGAGAGAGAGAGAGAGAGAGAGAGAGACTTGACACTTTGACACTTTGATATTTTATTGTCATTACCAAAAGGTCTTATGACAAGGGGGGTAACGGGGTAATAATTCATTCCTCTTCCTTACACTACAAGCGATATTACACAGTTATTCCCAATGATCAATCAAATCAAAACAAGCAAAACATAAAGAAAAAAAGTAGACACGAATCTCCGAATATCCTCTTAGACACGAGTACCCTTTTAACATTACAATAGCAACAACAATGACAACCACAACGACAAAAGCAACAAAATCGACGACAACAACAACAACAACACACGCACGCACGCACGCACGCACGCACGCACGCACGCACGCACGCACGCACGCACGCACGCATGCGCACACACACACACACACACACACACACACACACACACACACACACACACCCCGAGGAAAATGTAATATTACAGATTGATCCGACCATCCACTCTTTTAAGCGATGACTATGTTACTAAACTATTCCACATGCTTTTAGTCATATTTTTGTACAATATTATAAATGCTTTTGTCTTATTTTCATTGCTTCTGTAATGAATTTAGCGACTGACTTGATTATACAGTCGTCATCAGACGATAACAAAGAAGCAACATTTTGCCTTTCACAAACATCCAAAGTAAAACAGGAACGTTTTGCACGCACATCACTGTGTGCAGTACATTGAAATAAGAAGTGCTTTTCATTATCAATAGTATATCCACATGAAGGGCGTGGTGATTCTGTGGATGTTCCACACTCGAACCATCTTTTGTTTGCATTGAAACCTACGGTTCGTAACCTGAATCTTGCGTAACAACTTCTTTGCCATTTATCTTTAATAACATTAAGAAACTTTTCCAAATGGAACATGTTCTTAAAGGAGAGGAACCAACAATACTTTTCTTTGGTTTCCATATCAGAATGCCAGTTCTGTTTAAAAGAACAAATGAGTCTATCCTTAAATTCTGCAATAAACTGCTGTTCGTTTCCTACTCCTTGAGACATCCACACTACTCCAAAGCCCTGTTCTGATGGCACTTTCTTTACATTATAAGCCCAATTTTCTTTACCTCGTTCCATTTGTACCAGCATCATATCATAAGCTTGTCTGCACAGACGTGACTGTGGGAGCTTCAACATTTTCAACCAGTACCTAACACATTTCACGTAAGATCTTATACAAAGAGGGTATCTGCCCATCTCTCCGTATAAAAGAGTGTTAGATGCATGAATTGGTACCAGGAACATTACCACTGGTTGGTGTACTCGTACCGTTTAGTATATAAACTGTGTACCAACTTTTTCCGGGTCTATAAGAGTAACTGTTTTAGTAGTGCTAAAACATATCAGAAAAGAAAATGGCTGAAGAAAGTTTTACCCCCATAGAGAAACTAGTAAGTTTGGGGAAAGAAATGGGATATACAGGAGATGAACTGCGTAGATTCATTGAAACTCAGCAGAAGACTGAGAGAGATGAAAGGGCTGAAAGAAGGAAGTTTGAAAAGGAGCAGCTTGAGGCTGTCAAAAGAAATCTAGAGGCAGAAACCACTGCGTCAAAGGCTAAAGCAGATGCAGAGAGTGCAGCTGCCAGAGCAAGAGCAGAGGCAGAGAGAGCAAGAGCAGATGCAGAGAGTGCAGCTGCCAGAGCAAGAGCAGATGCAGAGAGTGCAGCTGCCAGTGCAGCGAGGGCAAGAGCAGAAGCGGAATCTGAGATTCTAGCGAAACAAATTGAGTTGGAAAGAATAAAATCTGAAAATCGTAGTGAAATAGACACCAGTTCTGAGTCAGTAGGCCGCAGACTAAGTTGCGCACCTAGACTTAAACTCCCACTGTTCAGAGAAGAAACTGATTCGATCGATGCCTATATCAGTCGGTTTGAATCGGTTGCCGAGCACGAGGGCTGGCCCGAAAATGACTGGGCAATAAACCTGTCTGCCTTGTTGACAGGCCGTGCGTTACACACAGTTTCCACCCTACCCAAGGGTGATCAGAGGGATTTTGACAAGGTGAAACAAGCAGTACTAAAGGCATATGATTTGACTGAAGAAGGTTTTAGGCGTAAGTTTCGCGAGGCGAGAATCGAACAGGGTGAGACATACACACAGTTCGGTGTTAGACTGGATCATTACTTTAACAAGTGGATAGAACTGAGTGAAGTGGACTGTGATTTTAAGGCCTCAAGACACTGGTGATGAAAGAACAGATACTTGACGGTTGTGGGCCTGGCCTCACAATACACCTCAAGGAGAGGGGTGTCGCGACAATAGCTGAAGTACTTGAAGCAGCAGAGGTTTACCGAGAAGCGAGGCGCGACTTGCCTCAACAAGAAGAGGGCCTGGAGGCATATACAGAGGATAGCAGGCCAGCACATGACTCACATAATGAGTCAGTAGTACACACCCGTAGGCCCACAGCGTCACGTGAGCAAACAAGGGTGAAAACCAATAGCCACGTGGCTAGGAATGAGCGTACCTGTTTTCTGTGTGATAAGACAGGACACTTGGCTAGAGACTGCCGATTTAGACCTCAGAAAGCAGCAGCAATGAGGATCAGGCCAAGAGAGAGGCAGATAGAAAAAGATGAACAAGATGACAGTGTTATTTTGTCTGGATTGTGCTGTGTGTTCACAGATTCAGGCGATAACATGGATGTGCACAAAGGCAGAGTAGGGGACAATGTGGTTAATGTCATTAGAGACTCTGGGTGCACTGGCGTAATGGTGAAGGAGTCCCTGGTTGAGAAGGGACAATTCACAGGTGGAACACAGAGGTGTAGACAAATAGATGGAACAGTAGCTAAATTCAAAATGGCCCTGGTGTTCATTGATACACCATTCTATAGTGGAGTTGTACAGGCGTTGGCTGTTCCAAAGCCGCCGTATGATCTGGTGATTGGAAACATCCCAGGAGCACGTGGGTACGGAGACCCAGATCGTGATTTCTGTGTTGAATCAGGGAAAAGGAACCACGGGAGAGAAAGGCCCCAGGCGGTCACACACTTCAGAAAGCACTGGAGCGTGTCCGGTGAGACTTACCCCACTCACTTACGAGCAGAACAAAAGGGCGATTACTCTCTTAGAAAGCTGTTCGGTTTTGCTCATGATGAGGTACCGTTTCGCCCTTTTTCATTTTGCCCTGCCAGGGCGAACTGGGACTTCCACAACACGATCCTGGCAGTGTCATTTCGTCCTGTCTACCAATGTCATCTCGCCCTTTTCCAATGTTCAGGGTTACTTCCCATTTGGTCTACTCCCATTTCGCCTACTCAGAAATGTGTGAGCACGACTTGGCCTAACGGCCTTCGTTCATTCGTCCTTCGTCCTCTCTCGGGCTTCGCCCTACTCTAATCTAAAGACCATCGATTCTGCTTTGGAGTAGACTGGGACACTGGTTACGCCAGGGGGGAGCCTTGCAGTAGGAACGTTAGGGCGAAATAGGAAAGGGCGAAAAGGGAACAGGACGAAATGGGAAAGGGCGAAATGAAAAAGGGCGAAACGGGATGACACCTTGCTCATACGAGGCAGAAGAAACGTGTTAAGGAAGGGACAATAGGTTTTGAGTTAAAGGATGGGATATTGTACCGAACTTTCACTCACGCAAGTTCGGGAAAAACGAAGAAGCAGGTTGTCGTTCCTAGGCAGCACAGAAAGGTGGTGATGTCCGAAAATCATGTGACGTCGGCCTCGGACCATCTCGGGAAGAAGGCCACACAGAAGATGGTGACGCGAGAGTACTACTGGCCCGGTATGCTTGGCGATGTCAGGCGTTTCTGTGCACAACGCAGCACATGCCGTGGGGTAGGCAAGGTGTGTGTACAGAAAGGGGGATCAGACTGGTCTTACCAAAAAGTTGGCCAAAACAAAATGGTCGGTCGAGAAGTCAGGTAGTGGGTGCGTGTGTCTTTTGCAGTGTCGCGTATGCGTGACGTGGCTAGTTGCGGGCCACGTGTATGAAGAGAAGGGGAGAGAATTTCCGTAGAAACATAATGGTTTTATGGCCACACGACTTAGAGCTGGTGGAGATTCCAGATCTATGTTGATATTTGCTTGGATAGTGTGTATGTATTGATTTTTCTCTAATTTTTGTTGCAAGACACATCTTGCGTGCGTTCTCTGGTGTAAGTAGGCTTATGAGAGGCCGATATTAGCACTGGTTTAAATGGGAAAATTATGAGAGTTTCATCTCCTTGAATGTTAAGTTTTAGCCAATGCAGGGCATTGTCTTCGAGTGGGGGGAATTTGTCAAGGCGCGTGAAACCTCTCACAAAAGGCATTAGACGCTGGGAGGCAAAGGGACGTTGTACGTAGTATACAAATAGGTAATAGACCAATTAACCAGGGTACCTTGCCCATCGCACACGGCCGAACTGTGTGAAGGAGGCGGAAGTGGTCAGATGACAGATGACACCTAGGAGAGAGTTCGGACCTGCCCGGTGGCGAAAGGGGGAAGGGATGTAACCACTACGACCTCGGCGCTCCAAGTGAGCACTAAATGCTCAGTCAGCTGAGGTTCTTTTGTAAACAGTCAGTAAAGAGCAGGAGTCTTGGATTCGTTCGGATGGTATTGCCGTGGGTCACTGTGTTGGTTCTATTGTCAGGCTGGTGGAATGCGTGTGGAGGTTGTAGTAGCCCTCCTTAAGATAATTACTGTGTTAAGTGACCACCGAAGTCGGTGGGAATTTTCGATGTCCATCTGGTGCTAAGTGTGTGTTTGCTAATCAATTAGGTAGGGGTGTGTGTAAATGCTGATGTGTGGGAGAATGTAGCGAATGGAGAATTCAGGGTACTTGTGAACTAGGGGTTGAGAAGCAGCGTGGACAAAGGCATGGCCTGAAGGGGAATCCTTTGTTTCCCTCCCTATATAAACTGAGGGAGAACAACGTGAGGGAGAACAACACCAGGAGAGAGAGAGAGAGAGAGAAGGCAGAGGAGAGAGAGAGAGGAGAGGAGTGAGCAGGACAGAGAAAGGGTCAAGAGAAACGTGGTCTGGAGATAGAAGAGACAGCAAGGTCTTAGAGTTAAAGACAAGCTGGAAGAGAAGGAAACTAAGTTTGAAGCCCAGAGGTGGGTGAAGACAGACAAACTGAATTTGAACCCAGAGGTGGGTGAAGAAGACG
Source organism: Conus ventricosus (assembly GCA_018398815.1). Lineage (NCBI taxonomy): Eukaryota > Metazoa > Mollusca > Gastropoda > Neogastropoda > Conidae > Conus > Conus ventricosus. The sequence goes on along the minus strand of CM031623.1, from coordinate 10,733,807 downwards.
AAGAAGAAGAGTTCGACGTCGAGATCCCAGAGACGACCACGAAGACCCAGTCCTGAAGCTGGAGCCAGTCAACCAAGGGCATCACCATCAAGCAGTGCTGAAGAAGACTTGAAGAAACTTGTTCAAGAACTGTGGTGTGGTGTGAAAGCGTGGTTGTGTGTGTGAAAACCTGGCCAGGTAAGAAGTCATTTTATTATAACCCGGGATTAGGATGTATTGATCTTTTATGTTTTGATATTTCATTGTGTGTGATTTGATTGTACATGAGTAATTATAAGTAGCATAGAAATTGTATTTCTTGTTCTCAGTCGTGTTAGGAGAGAAACGAATGCGTGACATCCCATTCCCAGAGAGAGGTGAATGTTTGGTGTGCGCATGAGTGTGCATATGCGTGTATGAGTGCAGCGATACCCTTGGTGTGTTAAGCCTGACTAATAATACATCAACTTAGTGCACTTAAGCAATACCATCACGATTTCCCCCGTCCTGGACACAGAGTAAGTATTTCTGCACCAGTGAGTATAGTGTAAATATATGGTCTATGGTGCTGTAACTGGTTCTAAAACCTGCTTGTTCCTCAACTATCTTTCCTTCATTTTCAGCCCATTTTGTTAATCTTTTATTTAGTATGTGAGTGTAGACTTTACTTAAAATGCTGGTAAGTACTACTCCACGATAGTTATCCGGGTTGTTAGCATCTCCTTTCTTATGTATTGGTATGATAATCGATTTAGCCCATTCTAGAGGAAAAGTGCTGTTTCAATGGACAAGGAAATCGATTACAGCTGAGTTTGCATGCTTTAGCATTTCCGCTATAATTTTGTCTGGTCCTGCGCTCTTTCCTACCTTTAAATGATTAATAGCAGCAACAACTTCTTCTCTGGATATTAGATTGTTAAATAATGGCTCAATTTCATCATCTTCTTCCACCAAATTTGCATCTTCTTCTGTAACACTGCTATCACAATTATGGAAAACGCCCCAGAAATGATCGTACCAATTTTGTACTGAGATCTCGTTATAAACAATGCGTTTTTTTTATTAACAGATCTTATTAATGCCCAAAATGTCTTCGAATCATCAACAGATTCTCTTAGTTTCTTTAATCTATTTTCTTCAAACTCATGTTCCTTTATTTCCTTAATGTAATGTAATCTTTTCGAGCTAAAGCGTATTCGTCTCTTTCGCATTTTTGTCCTTAATTATTTTGCATCTCTGGAATCTTTTCAGTAATCTTTTAACTTCTTGTTTCTTTCGTTTGCAGTCATCATCAAACCAATCGTTACATTTTCTGTCACCTCTACCAATAACTCTAACCATACAAGCAGCAGTCCCACACAAAGCACTGACAAATTTATCAAGACCCTCATTCACATCAATATCTAATAGTTGACAGGCTTTCTGCAAAGTCTCTTGAAATTCATCACATTCAAGTTCCTTTTGTACATATTTGCATTTTCATCTGACCATATGATTTTTTCTTCACCTTGCTGTCGTAAATGCTTATCCTCCGAATGGCAAACAGTCACCTCTCCATATTACCTCAACTGGCAGGTGCCATGAGTAAATACAGTCACCAACTCGTAAATCAAAATTTGATAACAAATCAGTGTGAATCAGAAAATAATCGATTACACTGCAACCATTGGAAGACACAAAAGTATATTCACCCTCACTATCACCATTACAAAAACCATTTCAGATACTCAAATCGAACATGAAACAAAAGTTCAACAATGTTTTACCAAAATTATTAACGGTTGAATCTTTAGAACGACGTGTACAACTGTTGTCATCTATGTCAGCATCCTCTACACTGCTAACATAGTTTGCCATGATTTCATTTTCAACTTGTCTGTGTCCTGTTCTGGCATTTAAATCACCTGTTACCACAAAATAGAGTTCATCCATTTCTTTCTCAAACTGTTGCAATAGGGCTTCTTCCATTAACAGAACACCATCCTTAATCAATTTGTCATTGTATGAGGGGGCTCCATCCGGGACAATATAGCAAGCGACTAATATAACGTCTTTGTCGATGCCAAACACATGTTTATCTACTTTTACAGCAATAACGTTGTCGCAGTCAATCTTTATTTCTTTCACATTTTTCTGTAAAGTCTTTCTTATCAATAGCAACACCCCTCCTGAATTCCTCCCATGATGAGACATTCTTTTCGCTGGCACATGAAACTTCAAGTAATCAGAAACAAAAACATTACTATAATCAAATGATGCATCAAGAAAAGTTTCGGTAAGGGTAACAAAATCAAATTTATTCACATAATTCATAAAAGAGAGGTCACTCAATTTCCTGAATACGTTTTCAACATTATAGTTTAAAAATGTCCACTGAGGTGGATGGTCGGGCCTGTCCTATGGTTTCCTCGTGGCGCCTGAGCGCAGGCTCCTGTCATTCATCCATCGCCTGTCCCCCTGCCACGACCCGAAGCTGCAGTCCTGTTTGGCCGGTTACCCAGGTACGTCTGAA
>CM031623.1:10723816-10726316 GCA_018398815.1 Conus ventricosus | reverse complement strand
AAAACCTGCTTGTTCCTCAGCTATCTTTCCTTCATTTCAGCCCATTTTGTTAATCTTTTATTTAGTATGTGAGTGTAGACTTTATTTAAAATGCTGGTAAGTGCTACTCCACGATAGTTTATCCGGGTTGTTAGCATCTCCTTTCGTATGTATTGGTATGATAATCGATTTCGCCCATTCTAGAGGAAAAGTGCTATTTTTCAAAAAAAAGTTTGGTGAATAAATGGACAAGGAAATCGATTACAGCTGAGATTGCATGCTTTAGCATTTTCCGCTATAAATTTTGTCTGGTCCTGCGCTCTTTCCTACCTTTTAAATGATTAATAGCAGCAACAACTTCTTCTCTGGATATTAGATTGTTAAATAATGCTCAATTTCATCATCTTTCTTCCACCAAATTTGCATCTTCTTCTGTAACACTGCTATCAAAATTATGGAAAACGCCCCAGAAATGATCGTACCAATTTCGTACTGAGATCTCGTTATAAACAAAGCGTTTTTTATTAAACAGATCTTATTAATGCCCAAAATGTCTTCGAATCATCAACAGAATCCCTTAGTTTTTTTTTAAATCTATTTTCTTCAAACTCATGTATCCTTTATTTCCCTTAATTTAATGTAATCTTTTCGAGCTAAAGCGTATTCTTCTCTTTTCGCATTTTTGTCCTTAATTATTTTTGCATCTCTGGAATCTTTTCAGTAATCTTTTAACTTCCTGTTTCTTTCGTTTGCAGTCATCATCAAACCAATCGTTACATTTTCTGTCACCTCTACCAATAACTCTAACCATGCAAGCAGCAGCCCCACACAAAGCACTGACAAATTTATCAAGACCCTCATTCACATCAATATCTAATAGTTGACAGGCTTTCTGCAAAGTCTCTTGAAATTCATCACATTCGAGTTCCTTTTTGTACATATTTGCATTTTCATCTGACCATATGATTTTTTCTTCACTTTACTGTCGTAAATGCTTATCCTCCGAATGGCAACAGTCACCTCTCCATATTACCTCGACTGGCAGGTGCCATGAGTAAATACAGTCACCAACTCGTAAATCAAAATTTGATAACAAATCAGCGTGAATCAGAAAATAATCGATTACACTGCAACCATTGGAAGACACAAAAGTATATTCACCCTCACTATCACCATTACAAAAACCATTTCAGATACTCAAATCGAACATGAAACAAAAGTTCAACAATGTTTTACCAAAATTATTAACGGTTGAATCTTTAGAACGACGTGTACAACTGTTGTCATCTATGTCAGCATCCTCTACACTGCTAACATAGTTTGCCATTATTTCATTTTCAACTTGTCTGTGTCCTGTTCTGGAATTTAAATCACCTGTTACCACAAAATAGAGTTCATCCATTTCTTTCTCAAACTCTTGCAATAGGCTTCTTCCATTAACAGAACACCATCCTTAATCAATTTGTCATTGTATGAGGGGGCTCCTTCCGGACAATATAGCAAGCGACTAATATAACGTCTTTGTCGATGCCAAACACATGTTTATCTACTTTTACAGCAATAACGTTGTCGCAGTCAATCTTTATTTCTTTCACATTTTTTCTGTAAAGTCTTTCTTATCAATAGCAACACCCCTCCTGAATTCCTCCCATGATGAGACATTCTTTTCGCTGGCACATGAAACTTCAAGTAATCAGAAACAAAAACATTACTATAATCAAATGATGCATCAAGAAAAGTTTCGGTAAGGGTAACAAAATCAAATTTATTCACATAATTCATAAAAGAGAGGTCACTCAATTCCTGAATACGTTTTCAACATTATAAGTTTAAAAATGTCCACTGAGGTGGATGGTCGGGCCTGTCCTATGGTTTCCTTGTGCGCCTGAGCGCAGGCTCCTGTCATTCAGTCCATCGCCTGTCCCCCTGCCACGACCCGAAGCTGCAGTCCTGCTTGGCCGGTTACCCAGGTACGTCTGAATTCCTGCCTGCTTGCCCGATGCGTGCCCTCCACGGGGTGCACGTGCGTCTGTGCCACGGCGTCCTCCAGTGACACAACTCGGGAATCCCCGCTGGTTGTCACTGCTCCGTACCGCCTGGTCTTCGTGTAGCTGCGAGGGACGTGTCCACCACTCCGTCGCCATCGTCACGCCGCAGTTGACTCTGGGTGGGCCGACTGCCATGCACAGAAGCAGGGGAAGAACCCCTACTGTCAACGTTTTTCTCGCCCCGACTCGTGGTGTTGTCATGGCGACTGGTTTCAGTGCGTCGGTCGTTCTCATTCAAAACTGTAGTGTTCTGAACATTTGTCCTGCCAGCATTAGGTTTTACACTTTTGTCAGTACTGCAGTCCTCCCCACTTCCCACCACCTGAGCAATGTTCGGGATCTGGCAATCGTGGGCCTATGACTAGCTGACCTTTCTTGAAGAACGCCCTCTTTCCTTCCCGCCTAGCTTGTGCAGCTATTTGGGCTTGCGCTCTGGTCTAGTCATTAGCCACTCTCACTCCCTGTTCCTGTAG
>CM031623.1:10716316-10718816 GCA_018398815.1 Conus ventricosus | reverse complement strand
CCGTTCCTTGACATTACGTTATAATCTATATTCAGATTCCATTAATTCTGTGCAGGTGTATAGATTCTCTAAATATCAAAAAGTACAGCTGCGTCCGCCACAAGAAACTGAACGATGGATAAATTAATAAATGAAAGTGTCACGGGCGAAGCGCACAAACTCTGTTCTCTCTCTCTCTCTTTCTCTCTGTGAGCGCTCGCGCGCGCGCGCGCGCGTGTGAGAGAGAGAGAGAGAGAGAGAGAGAGAGAGAGAGAGAGAGAGAGAGAGAGAGAGAGAGTGCGCGCGCTTGCCTGTGTGTACGCGCGTCCGTGTACGTGCATGGGTGCGCACGCGCGCGCGACTTCAGTTGTTGCTTAACTGGTTTCATTCCTAACTTCATAGGAGCGAGTCACACCCATAGAATATTTTACGAAGTTTTATGCATCCGTAAGTGCTGTGGTCTTTCCCTTTTCACATAACCTTTCGCCCGATACCGCTTTCTCACCATCTCTCTCTTTCTCTCTCTCACTCTCTGCCACACAATCTCCAATCTCTCTCTACCGCTTCCACTCCATCTCTCTCTCTCTCTCTCAACCACGCAGTCTCTCTCTGTGTCTGTCTGTCTGTCTGTATCTCTGTCTCTCCCTCCTCGCCCAATCTGTTTTCTTTCTTTCTCTCTCTCCACTTCCCTGTTGATGTCCGGGCAACTTTCAAACCTCATCTCTTCCATCACAGTTTATTTGTCGTCTGTCGTCTCCCTTCTCCCCCTCCCCCTATCCTAACCCTCCCCCCCCCCCCCCCCCCCCCCCCCCCCCCCCCCGTCACAACACAACACACACAACTCTACCTGTTTTGTGATTCCTGTAGCAAGCTGTCATCCTTTCCCAGTAGGGAGGAAGGCACAGACACCCCACCACTGGGCAAGACAGCCGGAAATTAAAAAAAATATATAGTGTGTCACCACCGAGAAGAAGGGGAGAGAAGGGATGGGGTGGTGGTGGTGGAGTGAGATGGGGAGGAAGGATGGGGTGGGGGGGCAATTTTAAAACCGTGGGGGGGCCAAAGTAAAACCGGACATAAAATTGTCGCTTTAACGAGCGGCAGAGGGGGTAGAAAAGCCGGTGGATGAATATATATTGATTTATGCGGGCTTGAGGTTGGCTGGGGGTCGGGTCTTTCTTTTCTTTGTCAAGGGGTGGGGGTGGTGAAAGGAGGATGGTGGTATTATTATTATTAATCTCTTCCTTTTCATTGCAGCTACTTTTTTTTTTTTTCTTGCGGATGAGAAATCTTTCAACCAGATATAAAAAATGAAAGAGATGGGTCTACCGGCCCAAGATGTCGTTCCTCGTTTACGAATGGTTGTAATCACAATACCAAGTTTCCTATTCTGAGCAACAGAGAGAGTGAGATGATAATTATCACCAACGCCCGTTAAAAAAAATGTTCATTTTCTAAACCTGGTTTTTAAAAACGTGGGACAGGTGCTCAAAGGAAGAAAAAAAAAAATCCATGTTGCATAGGCACAGTGGGTACGTTTTGTAGTTCAACAGTTCAGACATAGATAATTCCATGTTGTGCGCTTTGTGTTCTGGTAAATGTGCAGATCTGTGCGTTCAAACCACACACGTGCTGGCACAAACATCTCTCTCTCCCCCCCCTCTCTCTCTCTACTCCCGCTCTGTCTGTCTGTCTGTCACTCTTTCTACCTACCTAAACAGATAGACAGCCGAACAGATACAGAAAGGTAAATAATTATATACAGATATCGACAGATTGTGTGTGAATTCTCTCTCTCTCTCTTTCTCCAATACTCCCTCTGCCTGTCGGTTTGTATGTCACTCTTTCACACACAGTCTGAATTCTCTCTCTCTCTCTATCTTTCACACACACACACACACACACACACACACACACACACACACACACACACACACACACTCAGCGACTCTCTGTCGACTGTTGTCAACTTGCTGCCCTGCATGACCTGTCACACGCTCTCCAACATCGCACAACTGACAGACTGTCAGCACCAGCAGTACACAACGACCGTACCTACACACACATCAGAAGAGACGAACAGACACACAGACAGACAGACAGAGAGAGAGAGTGAGTGAGTGGGGACGGAGAGGGGGAGGGACAGAGAGGGGAGGGAGAGAGGGGAGGGAGAGAGGGGGAAGGGAAAGAGAGGGGGGAGGGGAGGGAGAGAGAGAGAGAGAGAGAGAGAGAGGTGGGAAAGGGGGGAGGGAGAGAGAGGGAAGGGAGAGCGGGGAAGGGAGAGAGAGGGGTGAGAGAGAGGGAGGGGAGGGGAGAAAGAGAGAGAGAGAGAGAGAGAGAGAGAAGAATTAAAGACAGGAAGACAAGAATTAGAGACAGAGACAAAAGGGGGGGGGGGGGGCGCAACAAAAAAGCAGCATGTGAAAGAAATGGTTAAAAAAAAAAAAAAAAAAAAACACCAAAGAAAGAGACAAGACATTTAGTTTGCAGACATGGCAAAATGTTTTTGAACTGAGAAGCG
>CM031623.1:10694275-10716216 GCA_018398815.1 Conus ventricosus | reverse complement strand
GATCGTTTTTTTTGTTTTGTTTTGTTTTTGTTGTTTTTTTCGGGGGTTTTTCCCTCCTAAAATAAAACAATCTCATCCTGCACCTCAAAGTAACCCTGGCTCCAACGCTGCTAGTTCCGAGTCTCGCGTTATATAATAGCCACAGCCGTCTCCTGTAACAACTTCGGCGCAACCAGTCCTATTCACATCTTTGGAGCGGTACAGTAATAACACTTCATTTCTTTTTCTTTTTCTTTTTTTTTTTTTTTCCCGCGGAGGATGCGGCTGGGGGGGGGGGGGTGGCTGGGGGAGGGGGAAGGGGGGGGGGGGGCTCTGACAAAGCGCCGTTACTTTCAAGAAAACGTTGCAGAATATCAAATTGTGGAGAAGATGTAACAGAAAAAAACAAAAAAAAAACCCCTGCATCCACATAGTCAGTCTTGGTATGAAATGACGTCACGGTTCTGGCGGCTATCGTCCTTCAAAACGCTGTTTCTCCGCGCAGGCCGGTAAAACATGCGAGTTATCACGCTTCAGAGAACAATTTTTTAAAAAAAAGAAAAAAGGCTACAATTTAAAAAAAAAAAATGAAGCTGCAAACAATGTAAAAGTCGCGTTAAAAAAAAAAAAAAAATCACGCCGGATGTTTACGCCACCGATCTAGGATTTTACCAAGAAATTGTCTGTTGTTGGGTTTTTCGCTTTCTTTTTTGCCCCACCCACCTCATCCAAACTGCCCCTTTGTAACGACCTGAAACTGCCCGACAGGCGAAGGTTCTACGCCGCTCGTTCTGGCCTCACCGTACACAGCCACACCGAGCTTCATCACCCTACCACAGCCCCACAACCGGTAACTCACGGGGAGCAATCACCGAAGACGACTGCTGCTTCCTGGCGATCGAGTCACTTCAGTGGGGTTCAACGTGATCTGTTCTGGTTCAACGTGACCTGTTCTGGTTCAACGTGACCTGTTCTGGCCTGTTCAGGTTCAACGTGACCTGTTCTGGTTCAACGTGACCTGTTCTGGTTCAACGTGACCTGTTCAGGTTCAACGTGACCTGTTCTGGTTCAACGTGACCTGTTCAGGTTCAACGTGACCTGTTCTGGTTCAACGTGACCTGTTCAGGTTCAACGTGACCTGTTCTGGTTCAACGTGACCTGTTCTGATTCAACGTGACCTGTTCTGGTTCAACGTGACCTGTTCTGGTTCAACGTGACCTGTTCTGGTTCAACGTGACCTGTTCTGGTTCAACGTGACCTGCTCTGGTTCAACGTGCGCGGGTCGCTCACTACCTACTAAACCCTTTGATGGTAACAACTGCTCAGTCACGGATTTACTTTTAAAAGTGAGGGGCCCCATTTTTTGGTGGGCGGGAAACGCGTCCGTCGAGAGGTGATCGTAATGAGAGCGCCACCGCCGTGCATGTCTCTTGTGAAATGCTGGATGACAACTAAAACCAAGACAATACTTTGTGCTCATTTCTTTGCTGATCTCCTTCCTTTGGCTAATCCACGATGATACACAAAGTGTGTTCTTCCGTCTTTCTCTTCCTTTTATTTATTTTTTCTCTCCCTAATTGTCCGCGGCATTTTTTGGGAGTTTACGAATAAAGCGTTGGGGGGGGGGGGGGGGGGGGGGGGGGGGGGGAAGGTAAAGGGTGTAAATACTGATGATGAGTTTGTCGGTACATTATATAAACAATTTCAAATATCAAAATGCAAAATTAGTCTTCAAATGTCCCTCCAACAGGTATCTTTTTTCTGTCTTAAAAATCACTTTTTTTTTCTTTTTTTCTTTTTTTGTAAATGTACAGAATACACAGGGTTAGGTTATCGATTTCACATAGCATGCATACATCGTTTTTAAGTAGTGCCCGTACAAGAGAACAATGGCAATGCTTATAGTTTGATATACACAGGTGTACACATCAACAAATGCTGGTCATGTTGATCAATCAATCAATCAATCACAACACCGAATGTAATCATGGAAATATAACACAGCTCATACTGCCATACTTCAAGACGAAGGAAGCCTGACAAATGGAAGGTAACACGCGCATCAAACAAACAAACAAACAACAGTCAGTGCTTTTCATCAGGGAATCCAGTCACCGGTGTATTGGTCAGACGATAAATTGCACGAAGGACCAGCAGAGGGCAACAAGCCTAGGCAATCACTCCGCCAACCCTGAAAGACTTCACAACGTTAAAAGGCAGTAGGTAGGACAGACAGGAAGATGCATTATAATGCCTCTGTTTGTTCGTGCTTAACCTGCAGGGAACAAACCCCCCATTTCTTCGGAGTGCATGCATATTTCAGGATCACGAGTTCCCCCTCCTCCCCCCTCCCCCGCCTCTTCCCCTAAAAGGAGAACATACTCGTGGGCGCGCGCATGGGAGTTCCCACGAGGACATCGTTGTGTTGGCCTAGGCTGGACACATGTTTCGGAGTCTCGCTCCTGATCAGCAGGCATTTACTAGAGACAAAGGCAAATTCACATTCATATGCAGCTGTGTCTTCCGCCTGATTAATGCATGCTCTGATGTTCGCGCGCGCGCCCACGCGTGTTTGTGTTTATGTGTGCGTGCGCGCGTTGTGTTGCGTTACGTTGCGTTGCGTTGTGTTGTGTTGCGTTGTGTGTCTGTGTGAGTCTGTGTCCCGTTATACACCATAAACAACTACCCCCTCATTCGGATCGAATTCTATCAAAAGCATTGATTACCGTTAATAAAAAAACAAAAACAAACAAACAAACTAATTTGGGTCGAACTTCATGACAACGGTGCATTCTCTTGTCGATGCCCCCCCCCCCCCACCCCATCCCCCCACTCCCTCCTTATTTGGATCGAACTTTATGAGCATGGTACACTGTCACGTAGACACCAAACCCTTAATGTGGGTCGAACTCTTATGAACAAGGTATTTTACCGTGCAACCCCCCCCCCCCACCCCCCCCCCCCCCCCCCCCATCCCTTAACAAAGGTGGAAGTTTACGGAATGAAAGTACATTACTATATGAACATCTACCCCCTAATTTGGGTCGATCTTGGTCGTCAGAGTACATTACTGTGTGAACTCCACAACCTAATTTGGGTCGAACTTCATGAGCATAGTGCATTACCATGTAAACGCGCACTCTCTAAATCAGGTCGAACACTATGACCTGGGTATGTTAGCATGTCAACATCTATCCCCTGATTTGAGTCGAACTTTGAAACAGGACACATTATCATGTAAACACCCACTCCTTAATTCTGGTCAAAATTAACGAAGAGCATTCACTTGCAATGCAAACAGCCAGCCCGTAATTTGTGGGAAATGTACGAATGTGGCAAATTACTGTGTAAACACCCACCCCTTAATTCTTAAGATACCTATTCTGACTTTACCGCAGGTTTTGTGTTTCAGAGAGGTGGGCCTTTACATTTGTAAGGTACTACGGCGCGCGCGTACACACACACACACACACACACACACACCACACACACACACACACCACACACACACACACACACACACATGTGCGTGCGCCAAACGCAAGTGGGTCCATCTGCCTTAAATAGTGTATATTATCAAAAGGTATTCAGACCAGTTTGGAAGCTGCTCGGTCTCTCTCTCAGAAGCCATCCACAACGCACGGTAAGCGCTTCAGTCACAACAAAGGACGGTCACTTTTGTTCATGGTGAAGTTCTATGGAATCTTCTAAAATGTTCCAGGTTTGTTCTTTGTCTGTCCGAGCTGAAATATCCGTTTACTGTAAACCCCCACCCACACCCCTCTGCTCATCTTTACATATAGAACAAATCTAAAAATGTTCGCTGCATTCCATATGAGAAAAAAAAAAAACACATTCGTGGGCTTCTTTGAATCCTTTGTGGTACGTTGCGCCACCTGGCGTATGGTGGAAACTGGTTTATTCTTTAAACCAGGCAAGCATTCTGGGGTGGACGGTGGTGACCACCGTTTCGTTCTTCAACTAACTAATGGGCTGAAGTATCCGGGATAAAGATTCCCGATTTGTTCTTCACCTAGCTGGCGAGTAGTGCTACTGGTGGAAGTCGTATGTTTTGCAATTGACTGCTGGACTGTGCCGCTATGGAAGGGGAGAAGGGGGGGGGGGGGGGGGGGGGAGGGCAGGTTCTTCATCTAGCTGTTAGAATGCGCCATTGAAGAGTACTGGTCCTTGTTTGATCTTTAATTAACTGGTGGTTTGAACTATTGGGTGGGGATGGGGGGGGGGGGGGGGGTAATTAGGTTTATTTGTTCTCCGATTAGCTGGTGGATTGAGCAACTGGAGAACGGTTCCTGGTTTGTTCTGTCACTACCTGGAAGGCAGCACTACTGGGGGCATTGTTTCTTGTTCTGTTCTGCCACTACCTGGAAGGCAGCACTACTGGGGGCATTGTTTCTTGTTCTGTTCTGCCACTACCTGGATGGTTGCACTACTGGGGGCATTGTTTCTTGTTCTGTTCTGCCACTACCTGGAAGGCAGCACTACTGGGGCATTGTTTCTTGTTCTGTTCTGTCACTACCTGGAAGGCAGCACTACTGGGGGTATTGTTTCTTGTTCTGTTCTGTCACTACCTGGAAGGCAGCACTACTGGGGGCATTGTTTCTTGTTCTGTTCTGTCACTAGCTGGAAGGCAGCACTACTGGGGGCATTGTTTCTTTCTGTTCTGTCACTACCTGGAAGGCAGCACTACTGGGGGCATTGTTTCTTGTTCTGTTCTGTCACTACCTGGAAGGCAGCACTACTGGGGGCATTGTTTCTTGTTCTGTTCTGTCACTACCTGGAAGGCAGCACTACTGGGGGCATTGTTCTTGTTCTGTTCTGTCACTACCGGAAGGTTTGCACTACTGGGGCATTGTTTCTTGTTCTGTTCCGTCACTACCTGGAAAGGTTGGGACTACTGGGGCATTGTTCTTGTTCTGTTCTGTCACTACCTGGAAAGGGTTTTTACTGTTGGGGGCATTGTTTCTTGTTCTGTTCTGTCACTACTGGAAGGCAGCACTACTGGGGGCATTTTTTTGTTCTGTTCTTCTGTCACTAACCTGGGAAAGGGGCACTGTTGGGGGGATTGTTTCTTGTTCTGTTCTGTTCTAGGTAGCACTGTTGGGGGCATTGTTTCTTGTTCTGCCACTACCCCGGAAGGTTGCACTACTGGGGCATTGTTTCTTGATCTGCCACTACCTGGAAGGTTGCACTACTGGGGGCATGGTTTCTTTTTCTGTTCTGCCCAACCTGGAAGGTTTTCACTACTGGGGCATGGTTTCTTGTTCTGTTCTGCCCCTAACCCGGAAGGTTGCACTACTGGGGGCATTGTTTCTTGTTTTGTTTCTGCCACTACCTGAAGGCAGCACTACTGGGAGCATTGTTTCTTGTTCTGCCACTACCTGGAAGGCAGCACTACTGGGGGGATTGTTTCTTTTTCTGCCACTGCCTGGAAGGTTGCACACGGGGGCATTGTTTTTGTTCTGCCACTACCTGGAAGACAGCACTACTGGGGGCATTGTTTCTTGTTCTGCCACTAACTGGAAGGCAGCACTACTGGGGGCATTGTTTCTTGTTCTGCCACTACCTGGAAGGTTGCACACTGGGGCATTGTTTCTTGTTCTGTTCTGCCACTACCTGGAAGGCAGCACTACTGGGGCATTGTTTCTTGGGTTGTTCTGCCCCCTACCTGAAGGCAGCACTACTGGGGGCATTGTTTCTTGTTCTGTTCTGCCCCCTACCTGGAAGGCAGCAACTACTGGGGCATTGTTTCTTGTTCTGCCACTACCTGGAAGGTTGCACTACTGGGGGCATTGTTTCTTGTTCTGCCACTACCTGGAAGGTTGCACTACTGGGGGCATAGTTTCTTTGTCTGTTCTGCCACTACCTGGAAGTTGCACTACTGGGGGGATTGTTTCTTGTTCTGTTCTGCCACTACCTGGAAGGATGCACTACTGGGGGCATTGTTTCTTGTTCTGTTCTGCCACTACCTGGGAAAGGGAGCACTACTGGGGCCATTGTTTCTTGTTCTGCCACTACCTGGAAGGTTCACTACTGGGGGCATTGTTTCTTGTTCTGTTCTGCCACTACCTGGAAGGCTGCACTACTGGGGGCATTGTTTCTTGTTCTGTTCTGCCACTACCTGGAAGGTTGCACTACTGGGGCATAGTTTCTTGTTCTGTTCTGCCACTACCTGGAAGGTTGCACTACTGGGGGCATTTTTTCTTGTTCGTTCTGCCCCCTACCTGGGAAAGGGTGCACTATGGGGCATTGTTTCTTGTTCTGTTCTGCCCCTACCTGGAAGGCAGCACTACTGGGGCCATTGTTTCTTGTTCTGCCACTACCTGGAAGGTTGGGACACTGGGGGCATTGTTTCTTGTTCTGTTCTGCCACTACCTGGAAGGCGCACTACTGGGGCATTGTTTCTTGTTCTGTTCTGCCACTACCTGGAAGGTTGCACTACTGGGGCATTGTTTCTTGTTCTGTTCTGCCACTACCTGAAGTTGCACACTGGGGCATTGTTTTTTTGTTCTGTTCTGCCACTACCTGGAAATTTTCACTACTGGGGGCATTGTTTCTTGTTCTGTTCTGCCACTACCTGGAAGGTTGCACTACTGGGGCATTGTTTCTTGTTCTGCCACTACCTGGGAAAGGCAGCACACTGGGGGGATTGTTTCTTGTTCTGTTCTTCACTAACTGGAAGGCAGCACTACTGGGGCATTGTTTCTTTTTCTGCCACTACCTGGAAAGGGTTTCACTACTGGGGGCATTTTTCTTGTTCTGTTCTGCCACTACCTGGAAGGTTGCACTACTGGGGGGGATTGTTTCTTGTTCTGCCACTACCTGGAAGGTTCACTACGGGGGCATTGTTTCTTGTTCTGTTTTTGTTACTACCTGGAAGGCAGCAAATACTGGGGGGATTGTTCTTGTTTTTGTTCTGTCACACCTGGAAGGTTGCAACTACTGGGGGCATTGTTTCTTGTTCTGCCACTACCTGGAAGGTTGCACTACTGGGGGCATTGTTTCTTTTTCTCTTCTGTCACTACTGGAAGGCAGCACTAAATGGGGGCATTGTTTCTTGTTCGTACTGCCACTACCTGGAAGGTTGCAACTACTGGGGGCATTGTTTCTTGTTCTGTTCTGCCACTACCTGGAAGGGACACTACTGGGGCATTGTTTCTTTTTCTGTTCGTCACTACCTGGAAGGCAGCACTACTGGGGCATTGTTTTTTTGTTCTGGGCCCCTACCTGGAAGGTTGCACTACTGGGGGCATAGTTTCTTGTTCTGTTCTGCCACTACCTGGAAGGTTGCACTACTGGGGGCATTGTTTCTTGTCTGTTCTGCCACTACCTGGAAGGTTGCACTAAATGGGGGCATTGTTTCTTGTTCTGTTCTGCCACTACCTAGTAGGTTGCACTACGGGGCATTGTTTCTTGTTCTGTTCTGCCACTACCTGGAAGGTTGCACTACTGGGGGCATTGTTTCTTGTTCTGTTCTGCCACTACCTGGAAGGTTGCACTACTGGGGCATTGTTTCTTGTTCTGTTCTGCCACTACCTGGAAGGTTGCACTACTGGGGCATTGTTTCTTGTTCTGTTCTGCCACACCTGGAAGGTTGCACTACTGGGGGCATTGTTTCTTGTTCTGCCACTACCTGGAAGGCAGCACTACTGGGGGCATTGTTTCTTGTTCTGTTCTGTCACTACCTGGAAGGCAGCACTACTGGGGGCATTGTTTCTTGTTCTGCCACTACCTGGAAGGTTGCACTACTGGGGCATTGTTTCTTCTTCTGTTCTGCCACTACCCGGAAGGTTGCACTACTGGGGGCATTGTTTCTTGTTCTGCCACTACCTGGAAGGTTGCACTACTGGGGGCATTGTTTCTTTTTCTGTTCTGTCACTACCTGGAAGGCAGCACTACTGGGGGCATTGTTCTTGTTCTGTTCTGTCACTACCTGGAAGGTTGCACTACTGGGGCATTGTTTCTTGTTCTGTCACTACCTGGAAGGCAGCACTACTGGGGGCATTGTTTCTTGTTCTGTTCTGTCACTACCTGGAAGGCAGCACCACTGGGGGCATTTGTTTCTTGTTCTGTTCTTCTGTCACTACCTGGAAGGCACCACTACTGGGGGCATTGTTTCTTGTTCTGTTCTGTCACTACCTGGATGGTTGCACTACTGGGGCATTGTTCTTGTTCTGTTCTGCCACTACCTGGAAGGTTGCACTACCGGGGGCAAATTTTTTCTTGTTCTGCCCCTACCTGGAAGGCAGCACTACTGGGGGCATTGTTTCTTGTTCTGTTCTGCCCCTACCTGGAAGGCAGCACTACTGGGGCATTGTTTCTTGTTCTGTTCTGCCACTACCTGGAAGGTTGCACTACTGGGGGCATTGTTTCTTGTTCTGCCACTACCCGGAAGGCAGCACTACTGGGGGCATTGTTTTTTTTCTGTTCTGTCACTACCTGGAAGGAAGCACTACTGGGGGCATTGTTTCTTGTTCTGTTCTGTCACTACCTGGAAGGCAGCACTACTGGGGGCATTGTTTCTTGTTCTGTTCTGTCACTAGCTGAAAGGCAGCACTACTGGGGGCATTGTTTCTTGTTCTGTTCCGTCACTAGCTGGAAGGCAGCACTACTGGGGCATTGTTTCTTGTTCTGTTCTGTCACTACCTGGAAGGCAGCACTACTGGGGGCATTGTTTCTTGTTCTGTTCTTCTGTCACTACCTGGAAGGCAGCACTGTTGGGGGCATTGTTTCTTGTTCTGTTGTGTTCTAGGTAGCACTGTTGGGGGCATTGTTTCTTGTTCTGCCACTACCTGGAAGGTTGCACTACTGGGGGCATTGTTTCTTGATCTGCCACTACCTGGAAGGTTGCACTACTGGGGGCATGGTTTCTTGTTCTGTTCTGCCACTACCTGGAAGGTTGCACTACTGGGGGCATGGTTTCTTGTTCTGTTCTGCCACTACCTGAAGGTTGCACTACTGGGGGGATTGTTTCTTGTTCTGTTCTGCCACTACCTGGAAGGCAGCACTAATGGGAGCATGTTTCTTGTTCTGCCACTACCTGGAAGGCAGCACTACTGGGGCATTGTTTCTTGTTCTGCCACGCCTGGAAGGTTGCACTACTGGGGGATTGTTTCTTGTTCTGCCACTACCTGGAAGACAGCACTACTGGGGGCATTGTTTCTTGTTCTGCCACTAACTGGAAGGCAGCACTACTGGGGGCATTGTTTCTTGTTCTGCCACTACCTGGAAGGTTGCACTACTGGGGCATTGTTTCTTGTTCTGTTCTGCCACTACCTGGAAGGCAGCACTACTGGGGGCATTGTTTCTTGTTCTGTTCTGCCACTACCTGGAAGGCAGCACTACTGGGGCATTGTTTCTTGTTCTGTTCTGCCACTACCTGGAAGGCAGCACTACTGGGGGCATTGTTTCTTGTTCTGCCACTACTGGAAGGTTGCACTACTGGGGGCATTGTTTCTTGTTCTGCCACTACCTGGAAGGTTGCACTACTGGGGCATAGTTTCTTGTTCTTTTTCTGCCACTACCTGGAAGGTTGCACTACTGGGGCATTGTTTCTTGTTCTGTTCTGCCACTACCTGGAAGGATGCACTACTGGGGGCATTGTTTCTTGTTCTGTTCTGCCACTACCTGGAAGGCAGCACTACTGGGGCCATTGTTTCTTGTTCTGCCACTACCTGGAAGGTTGCACTACTGGGGGCATTGTTTCTTGTTCTGTTCTGCCACTACCTGGAAGGCTGCACTACTGGGGGCATTGTTTCTTGTTCTGTTCTGCCACTACCTGGAAGGTTGCACTATGGGGGCATTGTTTCTTGTTCTGTTCTGCCACTACCTGGAAGGTTGCACTACTGGGGGCATTGTTTTTTTGTTCTGTTCTGCCACTACCTGGAAGGTTGCACTACTGGGGGCATGGTTCTTGTTCTGTTCTGCCACTAAACCCGGAAGGTTGCCTACTGGGGGCATGTTTCTTGTTCTGCCACTACCTGGAAGGCAGCACTACTGGGGCATTGTTTCTTGTTCTGTTCTGTCACTACCTGGAAGGGCAGCACTACTGGGGGCATTGTTTCTTTTTCTGCCACTACTGGAAGGTTGCACTACTGGGGGCATTGTTTCTTGTTCTGTTCTGCCACTACCCGGAAGGTTGCACTACTGGGGGCATTGTTTTTGTTCTGCCACTACCTGGAAGGTTGCACTACTGGGGGCATTGTTTCTTGTTCTGTTCTGTCACTACCTGGAAGGCAGCACTACTGGGGGCATTGTTCTTGTTCTGTTCTGTCACTACCTGGAAGGTTGCACTACTGGGGGCATTGTTTTCTTGTTCTGCCACTACCTGGAAGGTTGCACTACTGGGGCATTGTTTCTTGTTCTGTTCTGTCACTACCTGGA
Source organism: Conus ventricosus (assembly GCA_018398815.1). Lineage (NCBI taxonomy): Eukaryota > Metazoa > Mollusca > Gastropoda > Neogastropoda > Conidae > Conus > Conus ventricosus. The sequence goes on along the minus strand of CM031623.1, from coordinate 10,705,836 downwards.
AGGCAGCACTACTGGGGGCATTGTTTCTTGTTCTGTTCTGCCACTACCTGGAAGGTTGCACTACTGGGGGCATTGTTTTTTTGTTCTGTTCTGCCACTACCTGGAAGGCAGCACTACTGGGGGCATTGTTTCTTGTTCTGCCACTACCTGGAAGGTTGCCACTACTGGGGGCATTGTTTCTTGTTCTGCCACTACCTGGAAGGTTGCACTACTGGGGGCATAGTTTCTTGTTCTGTTCTGCCACTACCTGGAAGGTTGCACTACTGGGGGCATTGTTTCTTGTTCTGTTCTGCCACTACCTGGAAGGTTGCACTACTGGGGGCATTGTTTCTTGTTCTGTTCTGCCACTACCTGGAAGGTTGCACTACTGGGGGCATTGTTTCTTGTTCTGTTCTGCCACTACCTGGAAGGTTGCACTACTGGGGGCATTGTTTCTTGTTTTTGTTCTGCCACTACCTGGAAGGCTGCACTACTGGGGCATTGTTTCTTGTTCTGTTCTGCCACTACCTGGAAGGTTGCACTACTGGGGGCATTGTTTCTTGTTCTGTTCTGCCACTACCTGGAAGGTTGCACTACTGGGGGCATTGTTTCTTGTTCTGCCACTAAACCCGGAAGGCAGCACTACTGGGGGCATTGTTTCTTGTTCTGTTCTGTCACTACCTGGAAGGCAGCACTACTGGGGGCATTGTTTTTGTTCTGCCACTACCTGGAAGGTTGCACTACTGGGGCATTGTTTCTTGTTCTGTTCTGCCACTACCTGGAAGGTTGCACTACTGGGGGCATTGTTTCTTGTTCTGCCACTACCTGGAAGGTTGCACTACTGGGGGCATTGTTTCTTTTTCTGTTCTGTCACTACCTGGAAGGCAGCACTACTGGGGGCATTGTTCTTGTTTCTGTTCTGTCACTACCTGGAAGGTTGCACTACTGGGGGCATTGTTTCTTGTTCTGTCACTACCTGGAAGGCAGCACTACTGGGGGCATTGTTTCTTGTTCTGTTCTGTCACTACCTGGAAGACAGCACTACTGGGGGCATTGTTTCTTGTTCTGTTCTTCTGTCACTACCCGGAAGGCAGCACTACTGGGGGCATTGTTTCTTGGTCTGTTCTGTCATACCTGGATGGGTTGCACTACTGGGGGCATTGTTTCTTGTTCTGTTCTGCCACTACCTGGAAGGTTGCACTACTGGGGGCATTGTTTCTTGTTCTGCACTACCGGAAGGCAGCACTACTGGGGCATTGTTTCTTGTTCTGTTCTGCCACTACCTGGAAGGCAGCACTACTGGGGGCATTGTTTCTTGTTCTGTTCTGCCACTACCTGGAAGGTGCACTACTGGGGCATTGTTTCTTGTTCTGCCACTACCTGGAAGGCAGCACTACTGGGGGCATTGTTTCTTGTTCTGTTCTGTCACTACCTGGAAGGAAGCACTACTGGGGCATTGTTTCTTGTTCTGTTCTGTCACTACCTGGAAGGCAGCACTACTGGGGGCATTGTTTCTTTTTCTGTTCTGTCACTAGCTGAAAGGCAGCACTACTGGGGGCAATTGTTTCTTGTTCTGTTCCGTCACTAGCTGGAAGGCAGCACTACTGGGGCATTGTTTCTTGTTCTGTTCTGTCACTACCTGGAAGGCAGCACTACTGGGGCATTGTTTCTTGTTCTGTTCTGTCACTACCTGGAAGGCCAGCACTACTGGGGGCATTGTTTCTTGTTCTGTTCTGTCACTACCTGGAAGGCAGCACTACTGGGGGCATTGTTTCTTGTTCTGTTCTGTCACTACCTGGAAGGCAGCACTACTGGGGGCATTGTTTCTTGTTCTGTTCTGTCACTGGCTCACGGGTGACACAAGCAGTACCAGGCTTATTTCAGTGTCTGCCTCACTGTAGCATGCCAACTTCTTGAACATCAACAAAAAAAAAGAGTATGAAATAAGGACTGTCGTTAAGAGGAGCTGAAGGGTCGATGGAAGGCAGACCAACAACTGGCAGTGCTCTAGAACCTAGCTCACTTCGCAGACCAACAACTGGCAGTGCTCTAGAACCTAGGTCATAGGTCACATCGCAGAATAACAGGTTGGCTGCCGCCATGTACAATGTCAAGTTTATACTCAGATTAAGTATTGTTGGGGAGAGAGGGGGGGGGGGGGGAGATCAGAGTGTGGGGATGGCATTCCGAAGATTTCCAACAGCAAAAGAGAGAAAATCGGACACACTGAAAAGGAAAACAACAGGGGGAGGGGAGGTGGGGATGGGGAGGGGAGATAAAGAAATCAGCTGAAATATGACCACTCGATATGCCTGCTCATTAAGGAAGCCAGAGTGACTGCACGTGATTATTTACTGCAGGATGCTGCTGCCTGGGCTCCCTTCAGCCGTCTCTGCACATCTGGCCCCTAACCCCAACCCTGACTCAACCCCCACTCTCGTATCTCCGCACCCTCCCCTCCGTCCCCCATACCGTTCCATGTGCCACGGGGGATCAGCGAGTTTGCACACCGATCCTCTGCTTTTCAATATCCCCCCCCCCCCCCCCCTAAAAAAAACTTTGAACATTTTGAGTAGCTTCTGTAGTATTAGATAAAAACGTCGATCATATAAACAATAATAGGATATATGCACTCTTAAGAATCCAAACGCCAGTTCTGAAAGTCTTGACAACCGTATCACAAATCTGAATCCAATGTCAGTTCAAAGACAACAGTTTCCAGCTAAACCACACTGTTTTCCACGTCCTGTTCATATTCACGGAACGATTTAAGATCAGAAAAAAAAAGCTATTCAGCATCCATTACCATGTGATCAATCACAGACCTTTGAACGAAGCTGTCCGTGCCCTCTCGCCCTGAAATCCAATTCAAGCGACACATTTGTCGAAGAAACAGAATGCTTGGTATGCAGACCGCTATTTGTCGCCCTGCCTAATAAGACGTTTTGATTCGGTCGTCGGCTGTCATCACTTTTACCGCTTCAGGTCCAGCACATCACAAAAAAACGAAACAAAGCAGAGGCAGTCAGCCGCTGAGGAAGAGCAGTGTCTGTACAGCTCTGAACACATCACAGTTTTAAAGTCCTTGCCATTGTAACTCACGGGTATTATGAAGACTCTGTTTCAATTTTGTTTGTTTGCTTTTTTTGTTGTTGTTGTTCTCCTTCTTCTTCTCCTCCTTCTTCAAATGCTGACCATGTTTGGCATTGATGTTTAAAAGCGTTCATTAAATTATGACAGAAACCACAAAAGCAGGTCTGCCTTTTTTTCTGTTTGCATAATATGTACCTCCTTTGTCACCAAACATACATTTTGTACATGAACGGGTTTTAAAAACAAAAACACAGAATAAATACAAAAGAATAAAAACGCAGAGAGGGAGAGGGAGGGTCCGTGGAAAAAAAGACAGGGAGTGAGAGAGGGAGTATGGATCTCCAACAGTAGTCAGGTTAATAATCTAGTACACCTACTGAGTATTGACGCTGTTCCACCTCGGTGCATCGATACGCAAGACACCACCTGGTTTCCGTCTGTACCCACCCCCCCTCTCACCCAGCCCTTCTTCACCGCACTCTCACCCCTAGCCAGCCCGGTGGAACAGCGGTAATCATGAGTCACATCCGTGTGCACGGAACAGCTACAACTGCGTCATCTCATCCCCCACAGGATTTAACAGCACCTCCGCCCCCTCCTCGCTACCGTCCTCCACCTCCTCCTCTACCGCAGCCTGCGCCCTCTCGTCCTGGTCGTGAAACCCCGACTCCGCGCTCTCCTCGTCCGAATCGGCGGCCTCGTGCACACAGTACTGCACATCCCGGTCGCAGCGGAGCTGCTCAATGTCATTGCCCACCTCCATGTCGATGAGGGGTCCGAATGGAACTCCTCGTCCACCGCCCCCGGCTCCAGGTTGAGGGCGTCCAGCATGGCGGCGGAGCGCGCCTCGTACTCCCTCTCGTCCGAGAAACCGTCCTCTTCCAGGGCTTGTTCCAAGGCCGCCACCTCGTCTTCTTCCCTCCTCCTCCTCTCTCCTCCTCGAAGTCTTCGTGGATGGCGCCCAGTTTGGGCGCTCCGGTGGATTTGCTGGTGGGCGGCTTGAAGTTGGTGGCCGTGCTGAGCAGCTGCTTCCTCAGGGGCAGCACCGACCCGGCTTTGGGCAGCGAGTTGGTGCGCTGCAGCATCAGGCGGAGTTCTGCTTCCTGAGCTTCTCTCTCTGGAACTCCTTGAGGGCGAACGACAGCTTCTCGTGCAGCTGCAGGGCGATGGCCTTGGCCTTGGCCTCCGACTTGCACAGCACGGCGTGGCAGCGCAGCTCCAGCTTCATCTTCTTGCCCTCGTGGCGGTACACCCAGATGAACAGCTTGGGGTAGTTGGGGTGGGCGATGCAGTAGGAGATGCGGTGCGCGCGGTACTCGGTCAGCCCCTGCTCCTTGGTGTAGGCCTTGAGGCCGGACCCCGTCAGCACCAGCTTCATCTCCAGCCCCGGGTGCGGGGACCTCATGTAGTTGTTCCAGATGGTGCCCACCGGCTTGTCCACGCAGCCCTCGCCCTTCATCATGGCCGTCTGCACGTTGCCCAGGTAGCGGACCTTGTAGCTGGGGTCCTGCTCGCTGATGTGCAAGTTCTTCCTCCAGCCGAACAGACTGAACTTAGACATGGTGACGAGCGTTTAGGTCAACGGGCGTAAGAACTCGATAAACAAAAAGCTGCCTCCTCAGGGATATTGTTACTCAACCGTTGATACCTGCTATTTTTTTTCTGACTCTGTCCTGGGATCTCCGCGGGTATAAAAGAGAAGGGCGATTAACAGACAAAATGAACTGGAGAAGTCTTAGCTCACAAACTGACAGTTCAACGCCGATACTGACCGCCAGAATCCCCGAATCCAGTTCTGTGCAGTGGCGACGTGACAGCTTCCGACAGAACTGGTTTGCAGAGAATCAACAGGCAAACCAAACACACCAAATCTCCTCTCCTCTTCTCTCCTGTCTCCAAATCAAACAGAAAATCCTGACCACCTCAAAGGGGGAAAAAAAAAGAAAAGAAAAAATGGATAGAGATGATCAAAAATACGCCGCCCAACGCGCGAATGTCTGAACAACGCTGACGGGAGTTACCTCTCGGCCTCTCGCCCACGAATACACACACACCCTCTGCAGGGACAAACGAAACACAGCCGCCGATGGATGGCCTTGTGTCAACTGGCCCTCCTCCTTCACCAGCGCAGTGACCGATTCCGTTTTCCGTTTGTTTTGCAATGCGCCTCCGTCCGTCCGCCTGTTGACCGCTGGACTGACAGCTAAGGGCCTTCCGAGTGACCATTGTGGAGGCTTGACCGGGGGCTGAAAGGGGTTGAGGACTACTGGACTGGCCGCGGTCGTTGTGTAGAGTACGCCGAATCGGGACCCGTCTCTAGCTGCCCTGTTGGTCGTCCCAGGCTGTGCCGGGGTGTTGTTGGTTCACCTGCGGACACACATGCGGGAGTACACGTTACATTGCTGAGTGACACTAGATCTGACAATGAGCAACTGTTCTGAAAGGAAAAGAAACACACACACATGTATGTATATGCTCTCTCTCTCTCTCTCTCTCTCTCTCTCTCTCTCTCTCCTCTCTCTCTCTCTCTTATATATATATATATATATATATATATAAGAGAGAGAGAGAGAGAGAGAGAGAGAGAGAGAGAGAGAGAGAGAGAGAGAGATTGGAAACACACACACACACACACACACACACACACACACACACACACACACACACGCACTGTTAAATAATGGTGACGTGTACATCTACCACATTGTCCCAGCCAAAACCAGTAGTGAAAACCCAGGCTGACATGCGTGCTACAACAATGATGTATCAGCTGCTAGGTAAATAGGGAGAAAGGAAAGAGAGAGAAAAAAAAGGTTAAGAAGAAATGGATGAAAAACAAGTTGAAAAGAAATGAATAACAGATTTGAAAGAACGAAAAACATGTGTTTTTGTGTTCTCTTTTTTGGCTAACGACAGAGGCATGTCTTGCATTAGAAACATTACAAAGAAAGTGCCCTATGTACTACATGCACCTGACTCAACACACACAAACGAGTTACACCAGAACAACAGGATAAGTGCCTGTACCTCTGTGTGTGTGTGTGGTGTGTGTGTGTGTGTTGGGAAGGAGGGGGGGCGGGAAACAGGATATGTGCCTGTATCTGTGTCTGCGTGTGCGCACACTTGGGTGTATCTGCATGTATATCGAGTCCTCGAGCAACACACCCGCTCACATATATATGCGCTCACTCACACACATGCACACAACACGCGCGCATGTGCGCTCACTCTCTTCAAGCGGAAAAGAAAGAATCCGAGTCTCCCCCCCCCCTTCCCCCCCCCCCCCCCCCCCCCGCGTGCGTGTATGTGTGTCAGACAGACAGACAGACAGAGACAGAGAGAGAGTGCATGCTGGCTGTCTTCCCTTCCTGTCGACAATCTGAAACCACACGAGCTGTCACAGTAGCTGCTTTAATCCACTAGTGCTGCTACTCACTGACAGTGGTGTTAGTGTTACAGCCCCAGTCGACCACACACAGCCTTCTCAGGGCAAGCAAGCAGAAACTCACACCAGAAAACAACATGTGTCACATCTTCAACAGGTCAAGTCATCAAGACAGATGACATATCCTCTTAAGATTATGATCCTGGAAAGGAACCACCGAACAGAAGCATGTTTTTAACATGAAAGCTAAGCTGCTGACATTTCATGGCCTGAAAAACTGGACTGGCTTGACAGAGCTAGGCGTTCCTATTCTTCACTCCTAGATTGAAGTAAAAACGCAAAAAAGAGATAATGCGACACACAAAACCCCCCCAGAAACATTCTCATATGGGCCAACAGATACAGCAGAACTGGCTCTTTAGTGATGTTGTACCTGCACTGTCCCAATTTTTACGAACCAGACGCCAGTTTACAAACAACAAACAAAAATATGCCATGAAATAAATTGCGAAAAAAAAAATGTACGTCTAATACAGTTTTCAAAAGAATGACAGGCGAATGGTCTACACAGACAGGGGGGGGGGGGGGGGGGGGGAGGCGGGGGGCAGCAGAAGACAGCAAAACGAAACAAAACACAAAAAATGAAATAAAAAAGAGAGTCAAAACAAAACAAAACACAAAAAATGAAATAAAAAAGAGAGTCAAAACAGAGTTACAGAAATGAGACAGCTATCAGCACACGATTTCCAGGAGGGATATAGCTATTGGCACCGAGCGAACATCCTCAGAATCCTCACATGGACTTACTAATGGTAAAGAACGACTTTTCTTGTTTTTTGTTTTTGAAAAGGAAGATATAGCTCAGCTCACAAAGGGAAACAAACAGGAGAAACGTAAAGAAAAGACAAACGAATAACTACAAAGAAAGAACGAAAAATAAAAGGGAAGGAAGAAAAAGCAATGCGGAAATCAAAGACGGGGGAAAAATACGGAAAAGAGCAAAGAGCAATCGATCCATGTTACTGCTCACCTGCTGCCGGTGACTCTGAAAACGGCAGGAATTGTGTGAGAAAAGTGTGTCAAGCATCTCGAGCAGCTTCGATGTTATTGTCATTTGCGAGCGGCTTGAAAATTCAAGACGTGGGTGTGACCAGAAACAGACACTCGACTACGTGGCCTTGAGAGAGAGAGAGAGAGAGAGAGAGAGAGAGAGAGAGAGAGAGAGAGAGAGAGAGAGAGATGCGCTTTTAAAGCCGTTTAGGCGAGTGAAAGTTTTAGGCCTATTCTTTAGGAGCAAAACACAAACAAACGAACAAACAAACCAAAAAAAGCCTTTTTAGGGCTATTCTTTTGGAACAAAACACAAACAAACAAAAAAAAGCCTTTTTAGGGCTATTCTTTTGGAACAAAACACAAACCAAAAAAGCCTTTTTAGGGCTATTCTTTTGGAACAAAACACAAACAAACCAAAAAAAAAGCCTTTTTAGGGCTATTCTTTTGGAACAAAACACAAACAAACCAAAAAAAGCCTTTTTAGGGCTATTCTTTTGGAACAAAACACAAACCAAAAAAGCCTTTTTAGGGCTATTCTTTTGGAACAAAACACAAACAAACCAAAAAAAGCCTTTTTAGGGCTATTCTTTTGGAACAAAACACAAACCAAAAAAGCCTTTTTAGGGCTATTCTTTTGGAACAAAACACAAACAAACCAAAAAAAGCCTTTTTAGGCCTATTCTTTTGGAGCAAAACATAAACAAACTAACAAACAAGTCCTTTCAGGGCTCTTCGTTTGGAGCAAAACACAAACAAACAACAAAAAGAATCCTTTCACGGCGCCAAAACTGCAACCTGACAAACTACTCGTACATCATTTCCTAACACAACAGCTGAACCATAACTTCCTTACAGTTAGAGAAACTGGGTCAGGCTCATGGCGCCAGCCTCTCCGCTTAATACATCATCCACAGGTGAAAATCGGTGTTTAAAAGAAAAACAAGAAAACAACAACGATAAACCTAAAGCTTCCACATCAACACAATTGATTGAAAGGCCGCCTGGGCCAACAGGCCTGTGGAACGGGCAGCTAGTAGTGTGTCTGCTCTGAACAACGTTCACGCTCTCTAGGTCCAGTCGCATGTGAGGTGTGTGTGGTGGTGGGTGGGAGGGGGGCCATCCTTTCCGCCATCTCCATTGTTCTCGTCTTTGTCTTCTCCTTTGTTTCTTTTTTTTTTGTTGTTGTACCTTTTTTCTCCGTCAGAAACAATGGATAGAGCGGCACGGGAAGGACGCGAAACAGAACCTGCCAGTTATGTCATGTATAAACTGCGACAAGAGAAACTTGAAGGGCGCTCAGCAGAGAGCGCACTTCTGCCAAGGTCGAACCTGGTTTTGTTCGTTTGTTTACATCTGTCAGCAGAATCAGGCAAGGAGACGAGACAAAACGTACACCTTCGCTAGAGAAAGCAATAGTGCGTACGGATTGAAAGAGTTAACTTTCTTTTTTTTTTTTAAAAAATAACGAGTTGGGTAGGGGTTAGGGGGACGGGGAGGGCGAATATGAACAATCATGTCACTAAAAAGTGTTCATATCCCGTGAAAATATGTAAATGCACGGACAGTTATCAATCAATCTGTAAACAGTAAGTTCTCAAATGCCCATATTCAGTTACTAACAACAACAAAATTACTCATGAATGCAATAACTGCTAGATGGATATCAGACAGTTCATGTCACTCCGATTCCCACCATTAATGCTGACCACAGTTCATGTCACTCCGATTCCCACCATTAAAGCTGACCACAGTTCATGTCACTCCGATTCCCACCATTAATGCTGACCACAGTTCATGTCACTCCGATTCCCACCATTAATGCTGACCACAGTTCATGTCACTCCGATTCCCACCATTAATGCTGACCACAGTTTATGTCACTCCGATTCCCACCATTAATGCTGACCACAGTTCATGTCACTCCGATTCCCACCATTAATGCTGACCACAGTTCATGTCACTCTGATTCCCACCATTAATGCTGACCACAGTTCTTGTCACTCTGATTCCTACCATTAATGCTGACCACAGTTCATGTCACTCTGATTCCCACCATTAATGCTGACCACAGTTCATGTCACTCTGATTCCCACCATTAATGCTGACCACAGTTCTTGTCACTCTGATTCCCACCATTAATGCTGACCACAGTTCATGTCACTCTGATTCCCACCATTAATGCTGACCACAGTTCATGTCACTCTGATTCCTACCATTAATGCTGACCAATGTTCTCAAGACCACATTTCAATTGTTCAATCAATGCAGTGACAGTCAGTCACGAGGTATTGTCCAATCAATGCAGTGACAGTAAGTCACGAGGTATTGTCCAATCAATGCAGTGACAGTCAGTCACGAGGTATTGACCAATCAATGCAGTGACAGTCAGTCACGCAGTACTGTCCAATCAATGCAGTGACAGTCAGTCACGAGGTATTGACCAATCAATGCAGTGACAGTCAGTCACGCAGTACTGTCCAATCAATGCAGTGACAGTCAGTCACGAGGTATTGTCCAATCAACGCAGTGACAGTCAGTCACGAGGTGTTGTCCAATCAATGCAGCGACAGTCAGTCACGAGGTATTGTCCAATCAATGCAGTGACAGTCAGCCACGAGGTATTGTCCAATCAATGCAGTGACAGTCAGTCACGAGGTATTGTCCAATCAATGCAGTGACAGTTAGTCACGCAGTACTGTCCAATCAATGTAGTGACAGTTAGTCACGAGGTATTGTCCAATCAACGCAGTGACAGTCAGTCACGAGATGTTGTCCAATCAATGCAGCGACAGTGAGTCACGAGGTATTGTCCAATCAATGCAGTGACAGTCAGTCACGAGGTACTGTCCAATCAATGCAGTGACAGTCAGCCACGAGGTATTGTCCAATCAACGCAGTGATAGTCAGTCACGCAATACTGTCCAATCAATGCAGTGACAGTCAGTCACGAGGTGTTGTCCAATCAATGCAGCGACAGTCAGTCACGAGGTATTGTCCAATCAATGCAGTGACAGTCAGTCACGAGGTATTGTCCAATCAATGCAGTGACAGTCAGTCACGAGCTGTTGTCCAATCAATGCAGCGACAGTCAGTCACGAGGTATTGTCCAATCAATGCAGTGACAGTCAGTCACGAGGTATTGTCCAATCAATGCAGTGACAGTCAGCCACGAGGTATTGTCCAATCAACGCAGTGACAGTCAGTCACGAGGTGTTGTTTAATCAATGCAGTGACAGTCAGTCACGAGGTATTGTCCAATCACTGCAGTGACAGTCAGCCACGAGGTATTGTCCAATCAATGCAGTGACAGTCAGCCATGAGGTATTGTCCAATCAATGCAGTGACAGTCAGTCACGAGGTATTGTCCAATCAATGCAGTGACAGTCAGCCACGAGGTATTGTCCAATCAATGCAGTGACAGTCAGCCACGAGGTGTTGTCCAATCAATGCAGTGACAGTCAGTCACGAGGTATTGTCCAATCAATGCAGTGACAGTCAGTCACGAGGTATTGTCCAATCAATGCAGTGACAGTTAGTCACGCAGTACTGTCCAATCAATGTAGTGACAGTCAGTCACGAGGTACTGTCCAATCAACGCAGTGATAGTCAGGCACGCAGTGTTTTGCGTAATTGTGCTGACAAACAACGGACGCTGATGTAAACAGCCTTGTAAGGGGAGGTAACAAAAAAGTGTGCTCACTTTCAACAATCAAGGTGGACGAAAGGGCCACAAAGGAAGGGTAAAAGTGAATAACAGTGAAACGCTTTCTTTTACTAGAAAAGAGAGGGTAAATGTGAATAACAGTGAAACGTTTTCTTTGACTGGAAGAGAGAGGGTAAAAGTGAACAACAGTGAAAGGTTTTCTTTGACTGGAAGATAGAGGGTAAAAGTGAATAACAGTGAAAGGTTTTCTTTGACTGGAAGAGAGAGAGAGGAAAAGTGAATAACAGTGAAAGGTTTTCTTTGACTGGAAGAGAGAGAGAGAGAGAGAGAGAGAGAGAGAGAGAGAGAGAGAGAGAGAGAGAGAGAGAGAGAGAGAGAGAGTAAAAG
>CM031623.1:10669275-10671775 GCA_018398815.1 Conus ventricosus | reverse complement strand
ATATGTTTCCCATGATTTTCTATCGATCGTGGTAACGTTGGTAATAGTGGTGTTGGTGTTGGTAGTGGTAGTGGTAGTTTTGGTAGTAGTAGTAGTAATTATCGCAGCAACATCCGCAGGAGCAGCAGAATCAACAACAACTGTAGTCGCAGTAGTGGTAGCAGTAGCAGTAATGTGATCAGTCTTCGTCATAGTAGTCACCATAGTGGTTGTTATGATAATCTAACTTCCTCAATGGACGACAATGACAACGACGATGACGACGACGACGAGGACGACAATCGCGATGACCACGATGATGATGATGATGATCACAGTCATTACATTGCTTTATCAAGGCATTTGCTGGTGGACCCGTTTTCTTGTAATGTCTCACCCATCAAACAGACATTTCTCGCTCAATCATTCTCGCTCAATCATTCTCGCTCAATCATTTCTCGCTCAATCATTCTCGCTCAATCATTTCTCGCTCAATCATTCTCGTGCATGGCGCGATTCCTGGCTGACTCACACTACTGATAACATTCTAAGACTGCAATAGAAGTTATCTGTACTACGAATGTCGTTTTAACTCTCTCTCTCTCTCTCTCTCTCTCTCTCTCTCTCTCTCTCTCCTCTCTCTCTCTCTCTCTCTCTCTCTCTCTCTCAGGCTGAGAATTACATGAGTTCCAATTTTTCAACGTAAAAATTGGGGGGGGGGAGGGGGGGGGGAGGGGGGGGATGATACCCCTTTCATCAGAATTGCGAGCATTTGATTTGTTGAAAAAGGCACGGTCCATTTTGGTTAAGTGAATGTTGCATAAGTATTGTGCAGGATTTTCCACTTATTTTACTTGCTTTTCAAGCCACTCCATTGTCGTAGACGTGTGAAAATCATTTTGTAATATCATGAATACATTGAATGGAGAAATCATCCTAGAAGGCGTCGGGCTTAGAAATAAAGGGAAAGACAATGCAACGTGTTTGGGTTGAGTTCTGGGGTCACAGAATACAAGTGAATACATAATACTGACGTTTCGCTCTGTCATTCAGAATGAGCTAACAGCCGACATAAAGTCATCCGACAATGTTTAGGTTAAATATCAAAGGACCATTCTTCAGGCTGACCTAAAAGCGGACCTAAAGGCCTCCGACAATGTTTAGACTAAATACCTAAGAACCAGCTTTCAGGTTGAGCTAATGGAGCACATAGAGGTTTCAGATGATGTGTGGGATACATGTCTCAGAACCAGCATTCAGATTGAGCTAACAGCGGACAGAGAGATCTCCAACAAGTGTTCGGCTAAACGTTTAAGAACCAGCTTTCAGGCTGAGCTAACAGTGGGACCTAAAGGCCTCCAAAAACGATAATTTGGCTGAATAACGTATGGCCAAAATTCAGGCTGAGCAATCAACGGGCACACATCTGCAGACCATTATTCAGGCCGAGCTAATAGCGTGCCTAGCGGCCTCCTGCAATGTTTAGGCTGAGTACCTGTGAATCACCTTTGATGCTGAGCTAATAGCGTGCCTCACGGCCTCCTACAATGTTTAGGCTGAGTACCTGTGGATCACCTTTCATGCTGAGTTAATAGCGTGCCTAGCGGCCCCCTACAATGTTTAGGTTGAGTACCTGTGGATCACCTCTCAGTCCGAGCTAATAGCGTGCCTCACGGCCTCCTACAATGTTTAGGCTGAGTACCTGTGGATCACCTTTCATGCTGAGCTAATAGCGTGCCTCACGGCCTCCTACAATGCTTAGGCTGAGTACCTGTGGATCACCTCTCAGGCCGAGCTAATAGCGTGCCTCACGGCCTCCTACAATGTTTAGGCTGAGTACCTGTGGATCACCTTCGATGCTGAGTTAATAGCGTGCCTCACGGCCTCCTACAATGTTTAGGCTGAGTACCTGTGGATCACCTCTCTGGCCGAGCCAGTAGTGGACCTACAGATTGACACCTTCATGAATTCAGTGGAGAGTGAATACGTAGTTTTATTATCTGCCCATGCCAAGTTGTAAGGCTTTAATTCGCTCTCGACGTATTCTATATCCTGGCTGGATTAATGATCCAAATGTTACATCTGTGAGATGATGTAAATGCTGCATTTGGAACACGAGTTCAAGTGATAAACAAACAAATTGATTAATCAATAAGTCAATGCAAAATGATTCATTCAGGAAGGGCCCCCCATCTCATTAGAGCTTAAAGGGTTGCTTTCTCTCTGCTTCCAACTGTGAGGGGTATCATCCTACCGATCTGGACATTTTAAAGGGTAAAAAAGAAAATTGTATATTACAGTGATCAGCAGCAGGAAAACACCTTGTGAGAGCTTGATAGCGGAAGGTCTTCAGAGAAGACATGTGCTTCGGCCCTGAACACCTTATACTCTAAGGGGGCCGCGCTGAATCCAGGTCATGACTACCAGATGCCCATCTACTGCCAACGTTTTCCTGGCGCTGCCGGGATTCGAACCTGCAACTTTCTGGAGGGGAAGGTGTCTCAAGGCGTACCTTTTTAGA
>CM031623.1:10644275-10656775 GCA_018398815.1 Conus ventricosus | reverse complement strand
TCAACGCCTGGCATCCTTGCGCTGAAGAGTGAAGAGATCGAAGCTGAGTACCAAATTCGTTCATTTTCGTTGTATTATTTGTTTGTGTCTTGCCTGAAGAAGACCTAACAGGTCGAAACATGTTGTGTTTTGTCTTTGTGACTCGTTTGTCCACGATTTGTCTTGTGACTCGTTTGTCCACGATTCTCTTGGCGGTTCGCTAACATTTATTTAAGATTTGCTTACACGACAGCAGAAAACCCGTGTATGACCCATGGCTGCTGAAGGGGGAGGACGAAGAAGCAAAAGGCTACTGGACAACCAGTGGAATGCTCTGTGTGTGCCCGCACCCTAAGTCAACTCAGCATAGGCTTCCATGGGTGCTGCAGGATTGCTCCTGGCTGGTTGGTCTAGCCACTGTGGACAGTACTTAAGTCGGGGGGGGGGGGGGGGGGGGGGGGGGGGGGGGCATTAAAACCTTCAGGTTTGTTGTTGTTGTTGTTGTTGTTCTTTTAACTGGGCAATTAATCCACCTCTGGCCATTTCCAAGAGGTTCAGCAGACAGTAGTCCAAAGCTCTTTATAAGATCGAAACAAATCAGATCGTAGAGTTACAATCACTTCATCAGTTGACAGACATGTCTGCACTTAGAATCTGCGATCACCAGACATGTCTATTGTCTGTACACTGGATCTGCAATCACCAGATCAGTCCATCACTTGTATACAGAATCTGCAATCACCAGATAAGTCTATTCCCTTGTACACAGAATCTGCAATCACCAGATCGGTCTACCCCTTGTACACAGAATCTGCAATCACCAGATCAGTCTATACCCTTGTATACAGAATCTGCAATCACCAGATCAGTCTATACCCTTGTACACAGAATCTGCAATCACCAGATCAGTCTATACCCTTGTATACAGAATCTGCAATCACCAGATCAGTCTATACCCTTGTACACAGAATCTGCAATCACCAGATCAGTCTATACCCTTGTATACAGAATCTGCAATCACCAGATCAGTCTATACCCTTGTATACAGAATCTGCAATCACCAGATCAGTCTATACCCTTGTACACAGAATCTGCAATTACCAGATAAGTCTATAACTTTGTATACAGAATCTGCAATTACCAGATAAGTCTATCACTTGTATACAGAATCTGCAATCACCAGATAAGTCTATCACTTGTATACAGAATCTGCAATCACCAGATAAGTCTATCACTTGTATACAGAATCCGCAATCACCAGATAAGTCTATACCCTTGTATACAGAATCTGCAATTATCAGATACGTCTCTTGTCTGCACACATTCATTCAAGCAAAGAAATAACAACAACAACAACAAAACAAAAGCAAACCTCCTGTTTCTGTTTGGCCATCAGCTCCAGCAGCTTCTCCACCAGGGCTGCGTTGCGCAGGAACTCGAAGAGCATGAGGTCGGTCCACAGCAGGGGCAGGTACTGGAACCCGTCCTGCAGCTCCAGGGCCTTCAGCACATCCTCCAGCACGCTGAAGTTGGGGGTCCACAGGTGAGGGGTCACCCGCTGGTAAACCTGCCACAGACAGCAACCATACCAAGACTGTTGCAAAAGAACGGCTTGTCCCTGAACGGCTTGTCCCTGAACGGCTTGTCCCTGAACGCTTCTGCAGCGAGGACGTAAAACTCAACCATTCCAGCAACCGTAACTCTGCATTAGTTTGACCATTTTAATTAGACACAGTTGTTTCCCTTAGACCCAAAAAAAAAACCCGGTGCAGATGTATATTTTTTTACTCTGGTGGTGTTGCTTGAGACCGGTAAGAGGCTGCTGTTTCCACTAACAAGATGATGGAATTGCAGGCATTTCTCATTTCAAAAGGTGGTAAGAGGCTGCTGTTTCCACTAACAAGATGATGGAATTGCAGGCATTTCTCATTTCAAAAGGTGGTTGAACTGACAGGTGTAGGATCATACACTGAACATGTTTATAATATGACACAGGGGAACATTGTTTTTGTAGAAAAATAGAATCTAATTCCTCTGAGCTATGTATGCGCTGATGGACAGTAGAAACACTCTTGACGCATGCACCTGGAATTCAGACTCATCTCCAACACAGACCAGGATCCCAACTGTGGCATGTCGGAATCAATGTTCATGATCATTGACATTAGGATCTTCAAAAAGTGCAAGTGAGATACCACCATGGTCAGTCACAGGCAACAACAGCAACAACACACAAAGGCACAAACACCCAGCTACCTCCACCACAACATCTCTAAACAACATCTGGTATGAAAAGTGAGTTGCAGGTTTTTGTTGGTTTGCTTGTCGTTTTTTAAACAGTGCCCGGTTTCGTGACCTTTGTCGATGCCCTAGGAAAAAAAAAAAAAAAAAATGAAAAGGCCAGGTGGAGAAACAGACGAAGCGGAACAGACAGGAGGTGAACAACACTCTGGACAGGCATGTATAATGCCACAAACCTTGTCACTAAAACACACACACATGCATGCACGCAGGCGCACACACACACACACATGCATGCACACACACACACACATATGCGCACCACACACACACAAACACACAGATATATATATATATATAGATATATCTATAGACCTCTCTCTCTATGTGTCTATCTCTCTCTCTATTTATCTACATAGATATACATAGAGAGAGAGAGAGAGAGAGAGAGAGAGGAGAGAGAGAGAGAGAGAGAGAGAGAGAGATAGCGATAGATAGATACATAGACAGATTGATAAAGTTACCTCCATAATTTTGTCCAGCGTCTCAAAGGAGCAGATCAACCTCAGGAAGAAAGTGTAGTACATGTTCTCTGTGCGGCTGTCCCCAGCAGCGTGGCGTTGTCGCCAGTGTTGACCAGCCTGTCGATGCGCAAGGCCAGCTCTGTGTCCTGCAGGTTGAGGAAGCAGTGCCTCATGGCGCTGATGAAGAACTCGGTGTCATCGGGATCTTGCACACTGAACTCTTTCCCTGCGCAGAAGTGTGTCCGTGAGCAAAGCATGCATGTCAAGAACTCTTGTTGTTGTTGTAACTATTGATTTTGGTTGTTTGTTTTTTTTATCTATCAGTCAAACATTATACATTACTGGCTAAATGCATCATATATGGATACAAAAATAAATCTTTATTCAATGTTCTTGCTAATTATTAATCATCTTATCAAGCAAACCAAACAGGATTAAAGTGAGTTATCAAGCAAATCAATAGGATTACAACAAACTTCAAAATTCTTACAATTTGCCAAGAGAAGGGCTGAACTTTTGCTAAACACTCTTCCACCCAGAATGAATTAGCTAAGATAAGATAATGTTACTTATAGCCCAGCCGACCACAAAGGGCCATATCAGGGCTGTCACCACGTTAAAATCAACTCAAGTCATTCATTCACACAATTCTTTCAAATACATCAAAAAACCCATCCGAAAGTTTGTTAAAAAAAAATCTTTCCACTGTAAAATCTCAGATCCAATGAAAAATGTTAATCTCTTTCAAGAACTCAAAGACAGCGTCAGTCTCTGAACAAGGTTTTCATGGAATCTGTTGTAAAATGTTTGTGTCTCACATCATGCAAATCCAAACAGTCTAAAGAACATGTTTCATTGTGAGTGGCACATGACATGGAATGCACCACGGAGCTTCTTGAACTGGCCGCACCATATGAGCAAGGAAAAAAAATTTAGGTCTCTGATGTTAACACATCTTTTGTAACTTTCAAGCAAAGCCAGTTTTGTTCCAAAGGTGCACAGAGTACTATTTTGACCATTGAAATAAACCAATATGACATTGGACTGTAGCAACATAAATCATGCATTGCATTCTGCTTTCTATCAATTATATCTTAATTTGCATCAAACCTCCTCTGAAATACACTTTACGTTAGTGCAGCAGAGTTAAGCATTCACTCCACAACACCGACCAAATCCTTCAAAGCATCAATTCTGGTAACAACTTGTGAAGTTGCTCTCTTTGTTGTTTTACAGGTTTGGGAAAACAACAGCAACAAGAAAAGCAGACCGACTACTGTCTCCGTCTGAAATAGGTAGGCAGGAGAAGACGGCTGATTTCATCTGATCACTTTCCCCATATTCGTAAAGGTCTACCAGACGCAACTTTCTGCCACAACCGTGACACGCTGAGACGCACTGTTTTCGGTATTTTTACCAAAAAAATATACAGACAGAACCGAACCGAACACAACAATAAATATCATGTTTTTGAAAACTTCAAATCATGTTCTTTTAGAAAAAAAATACTACAGTCCTGTGCTCAGTACATACTTCACTCGCTACTGGTTTGAAAAGTGTAGGCAAACAGCTATCAGCAAAAACTTTTTCTCCATGTAGGTATGGATGAAAAATCAATATGATCATAACTGTAGTCAACACAATGTGTAGCAAACACATAAAAACAATGTATCTTTCACACACACAGCTGTGTGCATGGTCTAAACCTCAAACAGAGAGCTGCTGTCACATATTTGAAGACAAAATGCAAAAATTTCATCATCATTTGGTATGTGCAACTCACCATCGTCACTCATATCCTCTCTGTCCGATTTGGCAAGTTCGGAAAACAGTTCGGAAAAGTTCGACAAGTTCGTAAAACAGTTCGTTCTTCATTTGATCGTTCTTCCATTATTCTTTCAATTACTTCTTGAAATAAGATGTTTCTGTTCGCTTCCACTTGCTGACGCTTTGGTGCCGACAACATGATGAACACGGGCAGCCAGAGTTATCTCCAGCTATCCCATAATATGAGCGAAAAAGTTGAATTAAACGCGAGATATACACCAAGGGAGAGTACCACTTATAGAGGAGATCCTCAGCTTTCTGTAGATACCAAGATTGTTTCCCTTAGACCGCACAGCTACATGTGAAAATTCGAGAAAAATCGTCGATTTGTCACCTGGTGGGCGACGCGTCAGTGCCAAGCACTCAACCGTCGCCTGCCAGGTGATCGACGAGGTGGCAATGAGTTAAGAGATGCACAACTATGATCAGTTGATCGAACCCAACTGTCGTTTTCATTGTGTGTAGTTTGTGTGCTTATCTGTCAGCTTCTTATTGTTAAACTACATCATGATACCTTACTGTATGAATTGTCCAGCCCTGATGTGGCCCTTTGCGGTCGGCTGGGCTATAAGCAACATTATCTTATCTTATCGTATGAATTGTTATTGTTAGATTGCACCCCATCGGAAGGGGCCATGACCTATACTGACTAAAATCTTTCGTTCGCTCGTTCGTTAAAGGTCTGCTCCCAAGATTGGCATGTGTAAGCCATGCTTTGGCCATGAACAAGACATTTTTTTATTTCTTTTTCTTCTCTCTCTCTCACTCTAAATACACTGGGTATGGAAATTAGTTTTGTCTTCTAATGACAAACCTACCACTGACACATAATTCAGATTAAATGTCGGCTACTTCAGTTTTTCATCATTTGCCCATGACATGAACAACTTCTTCCACCTTAAGTTGATGAAATATTGGCAGGCTTTCTATTCTTTTTTTCCCAGAAAGTTTTTGCAGTGAATGTTCAGGGTTTTACAGGGTTTCATCCCCAGAATCCTGTGGTTTGATGCCAGGAAGCACAGGAAGTACAGGAAATTCTGTCGAAGTCAGCGCTATAGCTGCCTGATCAGATCCAAACACTTGTCAGATAAAGGTGTGACAAGAGACGTGAAACATTCTGTTCCTTGTTGCGCACT
This sequence comes from Conus ventricosus, assembly GCA_018398815.1. Lineage (NCBI taxonomy): Eukaryota > Metazoa > Mollusca > Gastropoda > Neogastropoda > Conidae > Conus > Conus ventricosus. The sequence continues at coordinate 10,651,068 of CM031623.1, read as the reverse complement.
CGTCTTAGGCAAGTCAGATTTTATTCTTACTCACTACATTTTTCCCTTTGCCCTGGGGAAAAAAAAAGTCCCTACTTTTTTCAGCACCAACAGAAGAAACCACTGAAAAATTGCCCATTCTCAAAGCAACTGGCATGCAAAGTTTGGTGATTATCTGGTTTTTGTTGTATTATTTTTTCAGAGGAGTGGAGGGTGGGGGGTGGGGGGTGGGGGGTTACTGCCTTTTTCCTCGCATATTTTAAGGAAGAGTCTTTTCAGTATGCAAAATGTATGTCATATTACTATTTTTTTCTTCTATTTTTTTTCCTAAGCTTTCAGCCGGGAAAATCCATGTCCTCAAAGCATTTATCCAGGCAATACAAACAAAATCAAAATCAATCATTTTTTTGTTGTTTTGTTTTGTTCCAACCTTCCAGATAATCCACGATTTTTGTACAGCATGTTGGACTCGGAGTTCTCGTTGGGGTTAGAACACTCTCAGAGCATGTCTCCATGACGCCAGGCTGGGTTCAATGCCCAGCTGCCTCATTTCGTTCAGCGTCTGTAGCACCAGGGAGGGGGCCTGTCGGTACAGCGGAATGCGCGACAGGGAGAAGAGAACGTTGTTGAAGGTGGTGAGGTCGGGCTCCACTCCGCTCAGCTGCATGTCCATCAGCAGCGATTGAACCTGGAAGTACATGATGAAACATGCGTACTCCTCTGCTGTACCATGACTTCTCTGTCACTCAGTGTCTGACGTACAAATATCTCAAGTTCCCGCTCCTTCTCTGTGTGTGACCCTCAGTTTGGGAATTCTCTCCCTTTTCATGCAGGGCACTCTTTCTTTGTTATATATACTTCCAGCCTAGATTGAGCTGTTCGACTGTCAAAGAGTTATCACGCCTTTGTGCTCCTACAGATGCCAACCTAAAGCTGAATTTCCAGTCTACCCCCCCCCCCCCCCCCCCTCCCCCCTGCTGCGAGAACAGCTCGGAGACAACAAAAAAACAAGCATTTGTCATATGATGCAGTCAGAACTGAGACAAAGACATCACTATTCTGCACTCCACATAGCAAATGAATGAACATAATGCTTCCTCCATACCAACACCCCTTTTTCCCACAGGGGTGATCCCATGTCAAACTGTCTCCACACTGTCACATGCCAATTCTGGATCTATAAACGTCCCCTGAACATTGTGCCCATGGTTAATATACTTTCTTACACTGAAAAATCAAATAGCAAGATAAGATAAGATAATGTTGCTTATAGCCCAGCCGACCGCAAAGGGCCATATCAGGGCTGTCACACGTTAAAATCAACTCACCAGTCATAAAAAAAAACAAAACCACTTTCATACATCCCATTAAATGACATCGTCTACAAACGCACCAGAAACTCTGTTAAAAATCTTTCTTCGTAAAATCTTAAATCAGATGAAAAATGTTAATCTCTCTCAAAAACTCAAGGATCACATCAGGTGAGACATCCCTGAACAGGATCTTCATGGACTCCGCTGTAAAATGTTTGTGTCTCACATCGTGCAAGTCCCAACACTCTAAAAGAACATGTTTCATGGTGAGTGGCGCATGACATGGAATGCACCACGGAGCTTCTTCACTCTTTAAAGGTAAGCATGGGTAAAATACGAATGGCCGGTGTGCAGCGGCACAGAACCGTTTCCTCTTTACGACCTCCCGACGTGGATGGGAGGAAGTCCTTAAGGTTTGGACGGATCTGAAAGAGTTTGTTACTCGTCTGTGTTTTTCCAATCCTCCTGCCAGAGGTCTCTCACATAATCGTTATTTTGGGTTTAAACCCCTGAAAGGGGATAGAAATGTTGGACAGTTTCTCTCTTGTGGCGTTTTTGGGCCCAAAACCCGATCAACCATTTCATTCCCGCCAATGCCAACATGACCAGGAACCCAAGAAAGAGTAATGTTGTAACCGTCCGCTTTCAATTGCTAAAAAAGTTCAAAGAAATGCAAAAGTTCTGGATGCTGAAGGTTGCGGCCAGCTAATGGCTTCCAAAGCTGACAGCGAACCCGACAGAACCAGAAATCCCTCCTTTGGGAAGAATGTGAGATTATCTTCAAAGCCAGTACCAGAGCAGTAAGTTCGCAGAATAGACAGAAGCATCGGAATGGATATGTTCCAACAGTATTGAGAAGGAGCCCCAGGGCAGTAGGCTGCACAGGCCACTCCCTCCTCAGACTTGGAACCGTCAGTGAAAAACTTTTTGATAGGATGGGAATTTCGAACAGAGGGCAGCATTACAATGCTTGTACGCCAGAGAGCTGGTAGACTCTTTGCGAAAAGCTGCAAGATCGAAACGAATCTCTGGGTGAAAAAGGTTTCCCCGGAGGTTGATCTGGAAACTTGGAAAAATCGGAAACTACTCCAGGTTTAGACCTGCATTCCGCACGTGAGGCTGCATACGAAGACCAAACGGCGGAATACATTTAGGGTTGTTTTCAAACTTACTTTGGAACGGAGGGTCAAAGACACAGTCATAGGCAGGATTCTGCGGTTCTGAGAACAGTCGGATATAAAAATTTAAAGACAGTTTCAGCCTGCGGTTGGACAAAGAAGGTTCGCCCGCCCCTGCGTACAGGCTGTACACAGGGGTGGTGCGGAACGCTCCAAGCAGAGACGAAGCCTTGTGGTGGATAGGGTCCAAGAGTTTGAGGGAAGATGATCTTGCGGAGCGTACACAGCACAAAACCCTAGTCCCGTTTTGAACGGACAGGGCTCTGTAGAGGTGCAACAAAGTTTTCTTATCAGCGCCCCAGGCGGTGTGCGCTACGACCCGCAATTATTCAGTGCTTTTTGGCAAGCAGTTTTGAGGTTTTAATATGGCTGAGAAAGTAAGTTTCTGGTCCAAAAATAACTCCAGAAATTTGGCCTCTTTAACAGCTGGAATGGGAAATTTTTCCCCAAATTGAATTTCAGGATCTGGAAAAAACTGACGGAATTATGGAAGTGAATACACTGCGTCTTTGTTGGAGAAAAGGTGAAACCATTTTCATCCGCCCACCCATGGTTTTATTACGCAAAGCTGGAGCTGCGCTGGACACTGGGTCAGGCTTCCAGTTGCGTAGCAAGCAAAATCATCCACAAACAATGGGCCCAAACTGAACCCTGCTGAACTGACTGAACAATGTTGTTGATTTTAATACTAAAGGGGGCAGGAGACAGTATGCTCCCCCGTGGAACACCAACCTGCTGTGGACATCAGAGAGAGTGGTTTCCAACCGACCTGAAACTGTCGTTCTGCCAAAAAAATTTGAATAAAAAGCGGAAGATGACCTCGAAAAACCCCGATCGTGGAGATAATTTAAGTATCCCGACTTCCAGGTGGTATCGTTGGCCTTCTCCAAGTCGAAGAAAATGCCACTGCTTGCTGTCTGTTCAAAAAGGAGTTCCGAAGGGTAGATTCCCGACGAATCAAATGGTCAACGGTGTCCGATTGTTTGCCGGAAAACCACACTGTTCTTTCGCCAAAAGGCCATCGGTTTCGAGTTTCCACATGAGCCTAGCATTGACCATTTTTTTCCATCAATTTACAAACACAGCTGGTCAAAGCTATGGGACGGTAGTTGGATGGATTAGAAAGATCTTTTCCAGGTTTGGGAATTGGAATAATGAGGGCTTTCCGCCAAGATGGTGGAAAAACCTGTAGTCCACACATGGTTATATACTTGTAGCAGTTGTTCAGACCTTCTTGCGGAAGATGTTTCAACAGTTGATAATGGATTTCATCTATACTGGAGAGGAATCGCTGCAAGAGAGCAAGGCAGATTTCAGCTCGTTTGACGTGAAAGGAAGATTGTAGTCTTCCATGTTGTCGGATGAAAAGTTGCAGGGCGATTTTTCTTTTAGGGCTTTGTTTTTGACAAAAGTGGCTGATTTATTAGAAGAGGAGGAATTCTTTTCAATGGTTGAAGCAAGCAGATTAGCAACTGCTTTCTTCTCTGTTATTAAAGAATCCGAAAACTTGAGATGGTTCACAGTGGGACAGGTGTTCTTCCCTTTGATTTTCTTAATGATGTTCCACACTTTTTTCTTGGAAGTTTTTGATGTCAGCCTGGAGCAGAAGCTTCTCCAGGACCGACGTTTACTGATTTTAAAAGTGTGTCTTGATTTAGCACGGAGTTTCTGATGGGCTCGAGCGTTGGGACCCGAAGGTCGTTGGAATACCTGACGCTGAGCCCGTTTTCTAACTTTGGAAATTTGTTGGCATTCTGAATCGAACCAGGGTGTTTTTGGCATTTGAAGTTTATCGGAAGACACTGGAATACAGGCCTGGAATACAGGTGGTATCTTTGACACTACAGGTCTGGCAGAGTACTAAAGTTTCTTATCCCTCATGAAAGTGCTTTCAGGACATGGTTTTACTCTAATTTTCAAACCAAAGCAAAACAAAGCCTTCTCTCATTTAGGTCGTGGTCTTCTTCACTTGCATACTTTTTCAGCAGCTTATTGTTCTCAGTGATCGAATTAACCTGTAACTGCTTGTAAAATATCATTTGCAAAAGTAGCATATATTGAAAGCCAAGAGCTAAATTGGAGCAGAGGTTGCATCAGAATGAAAAAAATACAAAACCATCTACATATGAATTCTTAGGTAGTGTGTTCACCATGGTCAGATCATATTTTAAACCCGCAGCATTCTGCGTATTGGTAGTTTTAATCAGTAGGCCTGTCTTGCGCCCCATTGATCAGAACATCACACTCTTTTGCTTCATTCTTTCAAGAGACAGGACTGCTAATAATATGTCAACTGTCAGCAGATCTTTTGTGCTCTAAGGTCTGAGCCCGCTACCTAGAAGCAATCAGTGTTTTCTTCTTCAGATAAAAACAAGCTAAAAGTAAAACCAGTGTCTGACGCAGTGTGGAAAATGTACAAGGTTGGAGTCCTCCGTTGACTTAGAAAGATCTCCAGAGATAAAATGAAGGCCTATAGATCCTGGAGCCCCATAGCAGTGATCTGCTTGTTGTCCTTGGTTTCCGATTCACGGGGACTGGTTCTGACACGGGCTGATCTTCTTCTTCTTCTGCGTACGCAGGCTGATACTCCTGCGGACACTCCCTGATAGACAGGCAAGTATTAATCCCATCTACCCAACAAAGGGAGTGGAGTTTTGTGTGCATGACTGTTTTTTATCCCGCCATTAAGGGAGCCATACTCCATCTTCAGGGAATGACACAGGCTGATGAGCGACAGTGCAGGACAGTGGGTGCTGGGACTGGTTTGCAAATTTCCTGGTGCAGTTAGCAGCAGTGCAAATGTTACTCTGGTTCTGTATGTCAGCAAATGCCTCGACCTTTCCCAACTTCTAGCCAAACTCTTACAGGTCTTCCCTAACTTTCAAGTGACTGGGGGGGGAAAAAAATCAGACTGTGTTTTTCTTGTTTCTAGTTATAATCCTTGACCCCTAGGGACCATGAACATGTCATTCCACTATGATGTCATTCACGGTATAAGGGGGGCAATACAAAAAGACAGTCAAAAGAGTTCAGAATAAAACAAAATATACAATGTTTAAAACTGTCAAAAGAAATACAAAATAATACAATATATACAATGTTTACACAATTTTCAAAATATTTTCAATGAGCACAACACAACATGATGAAGCACAGAACACCTGCGTCCACACAATATCCAATGAATGCAGTCAAGCTACCTGCTTCCACTTTGTTTCGTACGTGTCGTGGTGGAAGGTGGATGCCCTGATTAACTCATTGAAGGTCGGGCGATTCACCGGCACTTTTTTCTCCATCATCTCATCGTACATGGCAAATGCCTTCTCTGTCTGCAGGTATCTGTGCAATGGAAATTTGTTGATCAAATAAGTACATAAATAAGAGAGGACTGAACTGTAATGATTAATGTTTATTCCTGAATTACCATGGTCACATTGGTGCCTTTCATTTATGCAGTTACAAAGGAACACAAGAACTAAATACAGTGCCTACAAACACCATAAACAAAAGAGCTCAATGCAGTGCACAATAATACAAATACCATACTTTCTTACTTGGATTTCCATTCAACCCTTCCACTTCACACAGATTCAGCCCTGACATAGCGCCGGCCTGTGTAACTTTCCAAACCTGGCATGTTTTGCTGTAAAGAAACTGTCACAACTGTGGATCAGCACATACTATAGGGCACACACCTAAAGAAGTAATTTGTCAGCAACACTCTATTTTCTCCTTCAGTCCAGCCCTGATGTGGCCCTTTGCGGTCGGCTGGGCGATAAGCAACATTATCTTATCTCTCCTTCAGTCCTTATTTTCGAATCATCCGGTAGTGTGTTGATAGATCTATAGATAGGAGCTAACAGAACCCTCATCACTTCATCAGACTGATCAGTATTTCTTTAAAAAAAAATAAAAAAAAATTGGACTAACACTAGTAACAGAACCGTCATCACTTCATCAGACTGATCGGTATTTCTTATTCCAACAGGTTGTTGATTACATTTGTGATTAAACACAAAGACAATCTGATTATGTCACAGTCATTTACATGTATTACAACTTTGTAAATATCTATGTATACATGTGGATATTGCACCGATTCTTTAACTAGTTTAAGAGTTATTCACTTACTGGCTCAGACTGTCTATTATGATTTCATCTAAAAGTTGCCTCATTGTAACGTTAAAATTATTTCATTGGCTCATGCTGTCAGAAGGGAAAAAAAATCTCCCCAAATCATTCAAAAATTGCTTAACTAGTCAAAATAGTCACATGATACAAGAAGGAAACACTCAAACAGCTCCAAAGTTTTCACCCTGTATT
>CM031623.1:10599275-10639275 GCA_018398815.1 Conus ventricosus | reverse complement strand
ACAAAGACATGCTGTAAGAGGTGTGCCGATTTACATTATAACCCACACAAGTCTTGGTGTCTTTTTCTAAAAGATTATAGATTAGATCTGAAAACTAAAGATATAGGTAAACGTTCGATTACGTCTCCAATTCCTCCATGGGAACTGAACAGAGCAGATTTTGACTTTTCCAATGACCATCTAAAAAAGAGAGATAACCCTCACCTACTTGCTGTTTCTTTTCGATCTCACGTTCATTCAAATTATTCTAACCATTTGAAGGTATATACCGATGGGTCTCTTTATTGACACTAATGTGGCGGGTGCTGGATTTGTAGTACCTGGACAAAGAAAGAAAAATCGTTTCATATTGGTGCAGGTCATTCTATTTTCACCGCAGAACTGGTGGCCGTTCTCATGGCTCTGCGACACATTGTTAATCTTTCTATGGTTTATTTCCAACACTTTTTTGTGTCGACTCTAAGTCTGTCTTAATTACACTGAAATAGTAATGACTTAGTAATTGAAATTAATCATCTCATACATTTTCTAATTCAAAAGGGTTCCAGTGTAACATTTACTTGGGTTCCATCACATTGTGGTATTTATGGAAATGAATGGCAGACAGAGTAGCTAGAGGAGGTGCAGGACAAAGAATTCGTTGTGAAAACGTTCATATTCCTTTGTCTGTAAAGGAATGTGTGTGTGTGGTGTGTGTGTGTGTGTGTTGTGTGTGTGTGTGTGTGTGTGTAATCGATTGAGGAATATTTACGCCAAAAAAAAAAAAGTATTTGGATCAGGCCAAAATTCTAAAATATTAACAAAACTCAGGCTCCCACACCAACACCTGACCTATTCAAAAACAAGCTTTTGTTCTTCTGGTCATCTTGTCTGGAACTCACTTTCGTCAGAGCGAAATGCCTTTGAAGTTCAGAATCTTACAGACGAAAACTGTTTCCGTACTTTGCACATTCACACTAGTTATGAAGATATGCGATGTAACTGAATGCCGATCCATATGCATGTTGTTACTACTTCATCAACATTGCCTACATGTTTACAAATCTTCCCAAAATAAATTATGGTTGCTATCTATAAGTGTTACTGTTTTAGAATACACTACTACTATTATTGACACACTATGTCAGTGCATGCCAATGTCAATAAGTGAAAGCTTTATAATATACTCATGCAGTGAATGTCTTTGAGCTATAGCGTACTGCTCATGTAATGATATGTTGGCCTACTTTTTCTCTGGGGTTGATGCGATAGATATGGTGTAACATTTTTCTCTATTCTCTCTTTCTTCTTTTTTTCTCTTCTCCTTTTTATTTTTCCCCTTTTTGTTCGTTTCCTTGTTTGTTTGTTTGTTTGTTTGTTTGTTTTTGCTTTTGACTCCCAATGTTTTCTTTCTTTCTTTGTCCACACACACACACACACACACACACACACACACACACACACACACACACACACACGCACGCACGCACGCACGCACGCACGCACGCACGCACGCACGCACGCACGCACGCACGCACGCACCCACGCACGCACGCATGCACGCACGCACACACACACACTCACACTCTCTCTAACACACACACACACACACACACACACACACACACACACACACACACACACACACACACACACACACACACACAAACGCAGGTACACAGTATCACATACACAGACGCACACACTGTATAACATACAGAACAGGCCATTCGTACACGAGCAAAAGTTTAGTAATATTTCAGGTGGATTCGGCAACTGGCATATCAACAGATAATTCAGTTTTAGGCGCAGACTTGAAAGTCAGAAAGGATCGAAGGGGCATGACGTAGTTTGAAAGGTAGCAAATTCCAGAGTACCACAGCATAAAACGAAAATACCCTAGAACCATGCTGCTTTCGGTCGTATGAGAGAATTTGAAAAAATCGGTCATCAGAAGAGGAACGGAAAGAACGGGTAGGAATATGTACAAAAAGGCCAGCGAGACAGGCAGGTACTTCACGTGTGATAATCTTACAACAGACACACGCAGACTTACCCTGAATTCTGTGCTTGATTCTGACCTTGTGCAATTTCTTCAAGAGACACGAAGTATGATGTTGTTTTGACGCTTTGTAGATAAGGCGAGCGGCTGAATTTTGAACACGTTGTAGCGGCTGGAGTGAGGTTGCAGGTACACCAAGAAGAAGAGCGTTACAATAATCTAATCTTGACAGAATGTAGGAAGACACCAATGTCTTCGTAGCCTGTTCTGTAAGGAAAGGTCTGATACAGCTGATGCAACGGAGTTTAAGAAAGGATGCTTAGCAGATTTTGGCTATGTGGTGTTTCAGGGTCAGATAAGAGTCGAGATAGAAGCCAAGGTCACGAACACATGGCATAAATGAAATGCCAGTGGAGCTTAAGACTATTAACGGATGAAGACGGGGGTCTTGTGCCCGAGAGTGTTTCATTAACTGGATAGCCTCTGTTTTATCATCGTTTAATTTCAGAATATTATTAGACATCCACTGTTTAATATCAGAGACACAATCTTGAAGATTTCAGACAAGACTTTCATAGTTATCTAGCGTGTCAAAATTTCGGAGACACAATCTTGAAGATTTCAGACAAGACTGTCATAGTTATCTAACGTGTCAGAATTTTCAAGCTGAGTGTCATCGGCGAAAACTGAATTGAGAACAGAATGGTTGTTAATGATCTCAGCAAGGGGCGTTGTGTACATTATGAAAAGCACTGGACCCAGCACAGACCCCTGGGGAACGCCAAAGTATGATGACATTTTAGAAGGCCTTTCTCGTTAATAAGCACGACCTGCTCTCTGTTTGAGAAATACGATCTAAAGCAATTTAGTGTCATTTCACAGATGCTGACGTTTGCGCTTAGACGCGAAAGGAATATTTCGTGATCAGTTGTGTCGAAAGCTGCAGAAAGATCGAGGAGAAGGAGAGCAGATACTTTGTGGTCATCAAGAGATGTCAGAACATCGTTCAAGATTCGGCTGAGAGCAGTTGCTGTGCTATGTCCAGCATTGATGGAAACTGAGGTGGTTCTTAACAAGAAAGAAGAAGAAGAAGAAGAAGAAGAAGAAGAAGAAGAAGAAGAAGAGAGAGAGAGAGAGAGAGAGAGAGAGAGAGAGAGAGAGAGAGAGAGAGAGAGAGAGAGAGAGACAGACAGACAGACAGACAGACAGAGAGAGAGACAGAGAGACAGAGACAGAGAGACAGAGAGAAGATACTCGTTTTTTGACATGACAGGTCCTACAGGACAGGGCCAACACCATCTGCTCTACTCAGGATGCCAAAGACCAGGAAATGGAACACCTCAAACTGGTTCTCATCATATCAGGCTATGAGAAGTGGGCTTGGAACATCCCGGCTAGTGAGAAGATCACACCGCACCCTTCCACCAACCAAGACCAAACCAGGCGTGAAGGACATGTCACCATCCCCTATGTCTGCGGTGTGACCGAAGCCTTGAGCAGGAAGATCAGGAAAACCGGCGTCTCCATACATCCCAAACCTATCAACACCATCCACAGCCAGTTGGTCACCCCCAAGGACAAAACTGACAAACTGGACAAGTCTGGAGTTATCTACAGGGTCGAACTTTACTTAAGGACCACTTATACACAGTCTCACAAAACATGGAAAGAAAAACCGACAAACGACAGAAACTTTATAAATGTTTATAATTTCATTATCAGTGAACAACATTTTGTCACTTTCATCGAAAAAATCATTCTTTCTGATTAGACAGGGGAGCCTGAATGAGACTACCCCCCCCAAAATGACATTCACAAAAAGAGTGTTTCTTTACAGTCTGATCAAAACCGAGTGTGCCCCCCTCGTGCTGCCACACAATCCACACAGCGCTGCCTCATGGTGTTGACTGTTCTTGTAGTGAGTGCCTGGGGGAGGCTTGCCCACTCCTGCGCAGGTAGTGCAGCAGCTCCTGTCGATTTGCCGGAACAGGGTGATTTTCTTGAACTCTCCTCCCAAGCTCGCCCCAGATGTTCTCAATAGGGTTCATGTCCGGGCTGTTTGCCGGCCATGGCATCCTGGTGATGCCAGCTTGCACCACAAAAGTGTTCACGGCTCGACAACGATGTGGGTGGCATTATCGTCCATGAACACAGCCTGAGCCCCAATCTGCTGGAGTGCTGGGACAACCAAAGGCCGTAAAATCTCCTGCAGGTAGCGTTGGCCATTCAGGTTGCCATCCACATGGTACAGGGGAGTCTTGTGGTGACTGCTGATGCCCCCCCATACCATGACGGAGCCACCACCAAAAGCGACGACCTCCTGGATGACGTCATCTGCCAGCTGCTCCCTGGGACGCCGCCACACCCGAATGCGTCCATCTCGTGGCTTCAACTGGAACTTGGACTCATCGGTGAAAAGCACCATCCGCCACTGAGCCCGAGTCCATGTTCGATGAGCTGTGCACCAGGCCAGGCGACATGCCCGGTGGGCCGCAGTCAGTTTTGGTTTCCGGACTGGGCGCCTTGCTCGAAGGTTGGCAGCATTGAGGCGCCGCCGTATGGTCATCTCACACACTGCTGTGTTAGTGACAGCTTGGAGCCGACGCCTGATGGTGTTGGAGGTGGTGGTCCTGGTCCGAAGAGCATGTCTGCGGATGAACCTGTCATCTCTTGCAGTGGTCTTCTTTGGCTGGCCTGGACGGGGTCTCTCTTTGACAGTTCCAGTGGCTTGAGAACATTCTCTCAGCCGAATGATGATGGAGTGGGACACTTGTTGTCTTCTGGCCACTTCTCGAACGCCAACTCGATCCTGCAGCCATGCAATCGCCCAGGTCCGTTCAAAATCAGACAGCTTGCGTCTTGGAGGCATTTTTGTGTTATGAAGAATTATGCACGTTGGGCTGCTTTTAGGGCCATTCCAGTCAGTAAAATGCTCTGCAATGCATTGGTTTTTGCACGTGCATTTGGAATTTCAGTGCAAAACCGTTTGAAGCAGGGTTCACTCTTGCTTAAAAAACAAGCAATTTTGACAACAATCTGCAACTTTCAACCCCCCCCCCCCCCCCCCCCCCCCCCCCCCCCCCCGTCTGCATGCCGCACGTGACAATAAGACAGCTTTCGCAAGCTTTGCGAAATACTCTGTTAACCCCTTAAACCTTTCCCAGTCGAATTCTTCGAAAAAATGCATTGCTTGTATTTTTGGCCAATTTTAAAAAGAAAGGGCCTCTTTTCGGGGTGGTCCTTAATTAAAGTTCGACCCTGTATATTGTTTGGTCAATCAGTGGGAGGTTGCATCTCTCAGGAGATCCAAACAAAGGTTGTTTTGCACAGTTCTTAGCCGCTGACAACGCTTGGGTTAATGAACAGCAGAGCTGACCACTCAGACTGTTCCACATCTTTTGATCTCCCTTGCATCCTTGACTGGATCCTCAAGCATAAGCTCAAAGATTGTCCCCTACATTTTATACTGTTTGCATAATGTTTTAAAATTTTCAGCAACTTTGTTCCTCTCCATACTTTCGTTTTGTTTCATTTACTACCACCCTTCACTGGCTGCTTTGGAGGTGCTATTGGATTCTTTTTTGAACCCTTGGTGGTGAGAACACCACAGAATTATGGACTATGGTGTGTCTCTATTCGACGTCACGAGTACAGCGATGTTTAGCCATGTCTCCCTGATGAGTTCAATCCAGCGGACGAAAAACCTAGAAGCAGGCAGTTCAAACAGATCTGCCCAGAAGAGGAAATGCAATGGTTTCCTCATGCAGCTGGTAAAGGGTTTTCGTATTTAGAACATATTTTCTCAGTATCATGTTCCCATTTTCTTGACCCCCCCCCCCCCTTTTTTTGTTGGTAAGTTCAAAATTTTGCCAAGTCATTACTATAATGATGCTAAAATTGTAAGCTTGCCTTGTTTCCCCCATTACTGAATTGTTCAGCTATATATATATATATATATATATATATATATATATATATACACACACATATATATATATATATATATATATATATATATTTGCTATCCCAACCTCTGCGCCACCTCAGAGGCATTGCACTCACGCCGCTCATTCCGACACCCCGGCCACAGCTCGGTCGGCCCCGGCCCCGGCACCGGCAATCCACAGGGAGATGTCAAGTCGTCAAGAGGCAACCCACAGGAGGAGACACTGCACAGCTGCCGAGTCACTTCGGTGGTGTTCAGTGGCGCCTGTTTTGATCCAACATGCGCAGGACACCACCTACTAAGCCCCCTACTGACGACAATAATTGCTTAGCTGCGGAGCCGACGTGAGTCAGCTCTCCCTCCGGAGGGCGCCACCACGTCCGTCCAACGACAGCCCCCCCCCCATGGACTCTCCGATACCGATGACCCCGACGGAACCAAACCAAGACCATAGACGTGGAGAGGACATCGAAATTGAGGTCACTATGAGAGCACGGCACGAAGGGCCACAGAATTTGAGACTTTTTTTTATGCTGATCGATGAGAATAAGGATGATTAAGATGATGCTACGGGTTTCCATTTGGGTCTAAGACTACACGACAGGGCTGTACTCTACGCTTCCTTTCATAACCAGGCCCGAGAGATGCAGGCACCTGCAGTGTTGGTCAGGAAATTTGAGCAACACTCTCAGAAACGCATCCATTAAGTGGATGAAACTCGACTGTGTGGTCCCAGTCTTCCCAACTGAGTCCGCAGCAAACTCAACTCTGGGTAGGGGCCGGTTGGGGCAGAAAAACCCACATGACTCTGATGGGATTCGAACCCACGACCTCCCAGCCAGGAGTCCGCGACGCTAACCACTTCGCCACGGCGGCTGGTACTCTGGCTTTGTTGGCACTTCTGGACCTCAGTGGTATTTTCAAATTGATTCTCAGGCAAAGGCTCAAAGCTTTCCCCCTACATTTTACTACCGACCTCTTCGCTCTTCTTCAGGCGAGACAAACAACATTTAGGACAATGAAAACGAAGAACGAACAATCACTCAAATGTGCGCCCAATTTGAGGAGATAAGTGATTGTTCGTTCTTTGTTTTCTTCGTCTAGAGTGTTGTTGGTCTTGGCTGAAGAAGACCAGAGAGGGGCAAAAGCGTGATGTTTTGTCTTGCAATTTGTTTGTCTCTTTCGCTCGGCGGCATAGTAATTTTTTTTTTTTTTTTCTGTCCCAACCTCTGCGCCACCTCAGAGGCAGTGCACCCACACCGCTCATTCCGACACCCCGTCCAAAGCCATAGCCCGGCTGGCCCCGCCGCACCACCGGCACCAGCAATCCACAGGGAGCAGTCAATGTCAAGTCGTCAAGAGGCAACCCACCGGAGGAGACACTGCACTGCTGCCGAGTCACTTCGGTGGTGTTCAGTGGCGCCTGTTCTGATCTAACATACGCAGGACACCACCTACTAAGCCCCCTACTGACGACAATAATTGCTTAGTCGCGGAGCCGGCGTTAGTGAGCTCTCCCTCCGGAGGGCGCCACCACGTCCGTCCAACGACAGCCCCCATGGACTCGCCGATACCGGTGACCCCGACGGAAGCAAACCAAGGCCACAGACGTGGAGAGGACATCGAAATTGAGGTCACCATGAGAGCAGGGCATGAAGGGCCACAGAACTTGAGACTTTTTTTTTTAATGCTGATCAATGGAAATGAGGATGATTAAGATGATGCTACGGATTTCCATTTCGGTCTGAGACTACATGACAGGGCTGTACTCTACGCTTCCTTTCATAATATATCCTGGCGTCAACCAGGCCCGAGAGATACAGGCACCTGCAGTGTTGGTCATGAAATTTGAGCAACACTCTCAGAAACGTATCCATTAAGTGGATGAAACTCGACTGTGTGGTCCCAGTCTTCCCAACTGAGTCCGCAGCAAACTCAACTCTGGGTAGGAGCCGGTCGGGGCAGAAAAAAACCCACATGACTCTGATGGGATTCGAACCCACGACCTCCCAGCCGGGAGTCCGCGACGCTAACCACTTCGCCACGGCGGCTGGCATAGTAAAATTAATCTTTAAGTCTGTATTCTCCACTTCATGTATGTGACTGTTTTCTTCTCCACAACAGAACAGGACATACCTTCTTCAGTCTGTTTTTCTTTTTTTCTTCTTTTTCTTTTCCCATCAAATTTCGAATTGGCCGAGATTTAGTAGGACTATCGTGGGTCGGTTCTTTATTTTTCCAGCCTATGTGACTGACTGCAAACCATTTACTGTCAGATTAACACATTGTTGTACTGACATTGAAAAAAAAACCTTAATAAATTCATGAGAAAGGAAAATAATACAAATGACATCTGAATGACACAAAATCATAAAGGAAACTTAAGAGGTAAACATTTAACATTTTTATAAGTAAAATAATAAAATCAGAGATTGTAATGATAATAATACAAATTACGTCTTATCTGTACTGAAAATTAAGACTCTCTCTCTGTGTCCGTGTCGGAATACTCATAACTATATTCTAGGTGGCGAGTATGCTGGAGTTCCTTCCACGTATATTCTGTTGCTTTGACTCAGTAATACGCTTATCTCATCCACCCTGGTTGAGATCGATGGATAATAATAATAATATAATAATAATAATAATAATAATAATGAATACTTATATAGCGCCTATTCTCGGCTAGAGGCCAAGCTCTAAGCGCTTTACAATCAACACTCGTTTACACAACGGGCTGCCTACCTGGGTAGTGCCGACTGAAGAGCTGCCAGCTGGCGCTTCATTCAGTCGTTTCCCGTGTCATCCATGATGCGACCATTGCTAAACGTGGATGCTACAAAACAGGGATGAACTGGGATCACCTCTGCATTTTCCTCCTGTAGGTGGTGTTTCATGGACAAGTCAAAACGTACCCCAGAACATAGTTCTTTTTGTTGTGTTTACTTCCCACATGTGACAGATAGTGCTAGGTTGTATGATTACCAGTAGCAGAGGAGAATTCTGACCTGACCTGACCCTAAAGTATTTTGACAGGCTAAAATTAGGAAGTGACGATATCTTTATCACGAGCACAAGGTAACCAACCCACACCACTCTCCGAATATAACACCAGAATGCACACAGCTTGAACGCATGGTGTGTGTGTGTGTGTGTGTGTGTGTGTGTGTGCGTGCGTGCGTGCGTGCGTGCGTGCGTGCGTGCGTGCGTGCGTGTGTGTATGTGCGTGCGTGCGTGCGTGCGTGCGTGTGTGTGTGTGTGTGTGTGTGTGTGTGTGTGTGTGTGTGTGTGTGTGTGTGTGTGCAGTTTAAAAGAGGACTCTAAATTTGTAGCAAATGAAACTTGTGTTTACAGTAACCTGCTCTGATGGAATAGAATTATGTAACGGGCTGTATAAATTCTGTAGAAATCTCCGCGGATTTCACCATGATACTACAGACGTTTGTGGTACAACCAATGACCCTCGTGCTTCGATTGGAGGTACGTTGAGTTTCCCTACCTGTGAGCGTAAGTGGGATCAGGTACGTCGTGGTGAGGTAATCAAACGAGTGCCATTTTGGCGTGTCCATTTTATTTCGTTGGTGTCTCTCAAAATGGTTTGCCAATACGCTCTATGTATAGAAACTGTCTACTTCGTGAAGACAAAACTATTCTTTACCACACGGTACAGTTAATTGTGACTCACATATATGCCACCCTGGGAAAGCGCTTCTTGGCCTTTTATGCGAATAGGGAATCAGCGTGGCTTACCTTATCCACTTGTGAAACAAGAATTGGTGTAATGTGCAAATTCAATGAAAGCAGACCTAATGTAACGTCTTTTCATTCAAGAACTGTTTCCTTGATTACCACACCAATCAGACAACAATCTTTAACAATTTGCCATCACGGTCACATGATGCACACATTTTTGATATGCGAATCTAATACGTACGTCGAGTTTTGTCAAAATCCCACATCCTGTACTTTTGCTGACCAAGACGTCAAACGCTCATAAGAACGTTAATTCACAAAGTCCCCATGCAATGGTAAACCCTCTGTTCGTATGTCGTAATGAAAATTTCACATTAGCGTATACCCTGGTGTGTAACTTTCTCCCTGAGTGTCAGGATCAGAGTGATGAACCCTTCTGTCGTCATTCTCCATGCGCGGAGAAATGTTTCTGCTCTAATGGTCAGTGTCTGTCCTATCAGAAGCTGCGTGGTCAGTTGTTTCATTGTTGGGACGAATCAGATGGAAAAAAATTGTGGAGTTCCCCGAAGAGTGCCAATACACTTCCCATATTTCCCCTCTCCTGCTATCATCAGTTATACACTTCCCACATTTCCCCTCTCCTGCTATCATCAGTTATACACTTCCCACATTTCCCCTCTCCTGCTATCATCAGTTATACACTTCCCACATTTCCCCTCTCCTGCTATCATCAGTTATACACTTCCCACATTTCCCCTCTCCTGCTATCATCAGTTATACACTTCCCACATTTCCCCTCTCCTGCTTTCATCAGTTATACACTTCCCACATTTCCCCTCTCCTGCTATCATCAGTTTTAGTGATAAATTCACGTTTACCTCAGCCCCAATGACTTCAAACGAATCCTGTCCTGACAGTCACTATCGCTGTCCTGGCGACTTCGACGACTGCCTGCCTGCCTGCCTGCCTACACACGATGCAATGGAATGTACAACTGCATCGACCACCAGGACGAAGAAGGGTGTGAGGAAATGACATGTCCAGGGTGTTTTTTTTTTCGATGCAGAATTTCCAGGACATGTCTGCATGTTGATAATCTATGTGATGGATGGTCTCACTGTCTAATGCATGATGATGAATTACTGTGAGACACGTCCTGTCCTGTAGACTGCCAGTGTCCAGGCTACACGTTCTGGTGTGTTCATCCATTCACTGCAGCACTCTTTCCTCATCTCCGTACCTGGATGCCACAGGTTCTGGCACGACGCTGTCTGATTTCAGCCACACCACGTATCTCATTCAGCTGGTCCTTGCCCAGTGTGGGTTAACTAACATACCCCGCATGGCGCTGTTTGAATTTAAAGACCCTTGACCTTAGCAGCGATCAGCTGAAGAGAGTCAGTTTGGAATCCTCTTCTTGATTTGACAACTTTGGAAGTGTTGTTGCTGTCGAAGAACCCACTGACGACGCTGTTTATCAATCGGTCAATGACTGTCCGGTCCCAGACCCTGACAACTGTAGATCTGTCGCTAACCACGATCGCACTCTTCGATGCACAAAGTCTGTCTCCATTTTCCCGCATACGGCTTCTGACTTCTAACTTGTATTCACACTTTTTTCAGTACTTTCACTTCTAACTTGTATTCACAGTTTTATCAGTACTTTCAAGTCCTTGCCTCAGCTGACTGCGCTGTATTTGGGTGGAAGCCCGGTGGAAACGTTTCCAGTTGACATTTTCACACGTCTTCGACATTTACGCTCCATGTCCACGGAAAATGACAAACTCTGCTGCAATGAGATTCTACCTCACAGCTTTGATAGCACTTCGTGCCTTGACCCCCAGAGACGGGATTTCGTAGTGTGAAGATTTACTGCACTCATGGGCATACCGTGGGTTTCTGTGGCTGCTTGCCTGTCTGTCATTAACAGCAAACGTCTTCTGCTTCTGTGCCCGCTTGTTTGTAAAGCGCATGGCCTCTGGTAGTGTGGTTTTTAGCGTGTTTGTCATCAATCTTATTTTGGCTGATTTTTTTTTTATGGGTGTCTATATTACCATTACTGATGAAAGGCTACGAGGCAGGTATTTTCATTATGATGACACGTGGAAGAGTAGTGTGACTTGCAGGGTGTCAGGATTCTTATGTCTATTGTCCAGAGAAATCTCAGCTCTGATTATTTGTCTGATCACATTGGATCGTTTTATTGTTCTTCGCTTCTCATTCAGCAGCCTGCGGTTTGAGACAAAATCAGCGTCAGTCGCTTGTCTGTCGACAGGGCTCATTGGCTGGTTTCTGGCGTCCCTACCGTTACTTCCAGTGACGTCACACTGGGAGTTATATTGTCAGACCGGCATTTGTATTCCACTACCTGTTATAAGGCGACATTTCAAAGGAAGACATTATGCTTTGAGTGCATTAATATTTCTCAACTTTGTTCTCTTCTTGCTTATATCTACCGGCCAGCTCTTCATCGACATATCAGTTCAGAAGAATGCAATGAAAATCAGCGCTACCAGAAATTCACAGGACGTGACTTTAGCACGGCGTTTAATCACTGTTGATGTCGCCTTGGCTATATTCTTTTTGCCCTTAAACTCTGTGCTGTTAACCCCTTTCTATACACGTTAAACACTTTGGCAGAATAGCGAAGGAAATCTCACGAAGCTAAGCTATCACAGTGGATAGAAAACCAATTCGATCTGACTAATCTTGAAACGAGTAGATTTATACATATGACATAGACTTCTGCAGAAGCGAGGATATGTCAGAAGGCCCACCAGTTGTGTGGGAATACAGAACCTGTGCACGTGCTGATAGAAAGATGGAAGGAAGAGGCTCTGCCACCTTTGTTTCTCCTAGTACAAGAACAGCAATGGCGCCTTCAGTGTGGGTGATAATGTGAACTGTTTTACAGGAGAAAAGGAGAAACCCCACAATAAGTCTTTTTCTCATCCCATCCAGCGCTTCCTCCTTCTCCTACTCCCTCCTCTGTCTTCCACTCTCACTTCTTCGTTTCAAATCATGTACTCTCTCTCTCTCTCTCTCTCTCTCTCTCTCTCTCTCTCTCTCTCTCTCTCTCTCTCTCTCTCTCTCTCTCTCTCTCTCTCTCTCTCGTGTGTGTGTGTGTGTGTGTGTGTGTGTGTAAAATGCAGATGGCAACAAGTTTATCCAATTTTAGTATAAATATTTCATTTCACCATCTTTTGTGTCTGTCGGTTTTTGTAGAATGCAGTTCCCTTTATGGTGGGATTGCCGTGCGTTCAAGTTACAATAAGAAAAGAGGAAGGCCGATATACTAACTGTATTAATCGTAGCTATAAAAAAATGGCTACCGAACTTCAAGAGGAAGATGGTTTTATAATGAGCGATGATGAAAGTTGTGAATTCCACTAAATATCTTGCTGGCATCTGCACTTTACAGAGAGAGAGAGAGAGAGAGAGAGAGAAGAGAGAGAGAGAGAGAGAGAGAGAGAGAGAGAGAGAGAGAGAGAGAGAGAGAGAGAGAGAGAGAGGATGTTTTATTCAGCTTGTTAACAGCATGTGCTCATTAAAAAGAGTTAAAAAAAAAATAAAAAAGGGAAAGCAAGAAAGAAAGAAGCAAGGAGAAAAAGAAGAGAGATACACCATCATCTGGTATGCAGGGCTAAAAGAATCTTGCTGTACGTATTAGATAAATTGCATAAAATGGACAATACCTCTGCATACTCTTGAACATTGGAATAATCTCAAGGCCAACACTGCGAAGACTCTCACAGATTAGGGCAAACTCATACTGGGCCTTTCCGATAACAGACACTCATGATCAAACATAATTATGTCAACCGAGATAAGACTTTGAATCTCAAAGGGCCCCCATGAATCTCTCAGGGTCCCCAGCGCATACTGTAGACGTATGCACGATGGGGTGTGTTTATCAGTGGGGTGATGACAGCGTGTTAATTAGAGAGTCCACCGACGTGAGTGTACAAATGTTGGTGTGTGAGTGTGTGTGTGTGTGTGTGTGAGTGTGTGTGTGTGAGAGTGAGTGTGTGTGTGTGTGTGTGTGTGTGTGTGTGTGTGTGTGTGTGTGTGTGTTGTGTTGTGTGTGTGTGTGTGTGCGCGTGCGTGCGTACGCGCTCGCGCGCGCGCGTGTGTGTATGTGTGTGTGTGTGTGTGTCTGTGTGTGTGAAGGGTAGTTGTTGTTCTCATTGTTATGAGTGTGTGTTTGTGTGTGTGTATGTGCGCGGCGCGCGCGCGTGTGTGTGTGTGTGTGTGTGTGTGTGTGTGTGTGTGTGTGTGTGTGTGCGCGCGCGCGTGTGCTCGTGCACGTACATGTTGTATTTGATGGTCTTGTTCTTGTTCTTGATCCTGAGTCATCTTCTGAACATTCACGCACGCAGTCACAACACACACACATAAGCGCATGCACACACACATACACACACACACACACACGCGCAAATGTGCGCGCGTACGTCCGCTCGCTCCTACGCACACACATATACATATGCATGCATGTGCATATCCACACCCACACGCGTGCGCACATACACATGAACGCACAAATGCATACACACACGCACATGCGTACACGCCCACATACAAAAACACACATATATGTACACACATATATATATATATATATATATATATATATATATATATATATATATATATATATATATATATATATATATATATATATATATATGCAGATACGTGTGTGTGATCACACAATCCCACAAATTACACACACACACACACACACACACACACACACACACACACACACACACACACACACACACACACACACACACACACACACACACACTTCTGCACAAGCACACACATGCGCACATACATGCGGGCACACACGTGCACACACACACACACACATGCGTGCACACATACACACACGCATGCGCACACACACATACACACACACATGCGCACACTTGGGCCCGGGCCCACTCATCTATACACACATGTGCACATTCACTACACACATATACAAAATAAAAAAGACAACCAATGTTAGGTAGGCACTTGGGGTCTGAGTAGCGCACTGCGCAGGTCAGACATCTGCTACGTCGTAGCCACGAGACCCTCTTCTTCAATTCTCTCATCTTAGTTGCAATTTCATCTATCCATCAGCTTCAAATCATGCGTAGTGTGGTCTCAAAACGTAGCGGATGTGGTGTAGCCTATTATGGACTAGTCCGCACGCAGTGACGCCTCCTTGATGAAACTGAAACTTATCAATTTGTAGTTAATGTTTTTTTTTCCATTATTAGTTTTTTGTTGTTGATGTTTCAGAATTGATTGCCTTCATACTTCCTTGCTTGTTCTATGTATTCCTATGCTGTTGTTGTTTGTTGTTTTGTTTTTGTTTCAAATACAACTAAGCGGCAGAGCGATCTGCATGTTAACTATGGATGTCAAGGAGGTGGAGGTGAACAGCCCACGGAGCACGTCTCGTCCTTCCCAGTGTCATTCGGTCTTTCCCGGGATGTCTTCCACAAAATTCCCGGATTCTGAATATTTTCTTCGCTCTTGGCCACGAAGTAGATATCTTCTTCTTCTTTCTTAGCTGTCCACCTTCAACCAGTTGAAGATTCTGACACTAAATAAGGGTTTCCGGTAATAGCAGAATGTATATGAAGATGCTGCCTGGATCAACAACTCGAAGTAATAGCAGAATGTATATGAAGATGCTGCCTGGATCAACAACTCGAAGTAATAGCAGAATGTATATGAAGATGCTGCCTGGATCAACAACTCGAAGTAATAGCAGAATGTATATGAAGATGCTGCCTGGATCAACAACTCGAAGTGGTGGGGAAGGGAAGAGAGGCCTGGGACCACCCACTCATATGTTCAGGCCTCTAGGCAGGGCCAAGGTAGACCCTTCTCCCTAGTGGATGGGAAGGACAACAGGGAAGTTTGGGGAAGGGGGGGGGGATGGGGGGTTATATCCAGGATTTGAAGCCCTCCAGCGAGGCTGGAAGGTCGTTCCATTCTCTGCCAGTGCGTGGGAAGAAGCCATTCTTCCTGTAGTTCCTGTAGTAGGATCCAATGGCGTACTGCAGCACGTGGGAGCTACGAGTGTCATAGTGATGGGTGTGGCGAAGAGGAACATGCACGATGTCGATCATGACGTTTCCATAATGGAATTTGAAGAATGTCGACAGCCGGATCTGACGCCATCGGTCTTCAAGCGGTGCCCAGTGAAGTTGTTCGTACATCGCGCTAATGCTGGAAGTCTGACGATAGCGGTTGACTACCCAGCATGCCGCCCTTCGTTGCACCTTTTCAAGCGCTGTTTTATCCCCTTCCTGGTAGGATCCCATACTTGGCAGGCACATTCCAGGGTTGGGCGAACCAGGGCTTTGTAGGATCTCTCCTTTGTCTTGATGGAGTCTATCTTGAGGTTCCGCTTGACAAAGCCAAGGGTCTTGGAGGCTTTGTTGGCGATGTTGCTGAAAGTGGTAGACAGGGTAACACCCAGATACTTTTCCTCCGAGGTGGTCTGGAGATTTTGGCCATGCGGGTGGTAAGTGGTCTTAAGTTTTTCGCTAAAGTTCAGTACGTGGCACTTGTCCGGGTGGAAGGACATGAGCCAAGTCTGCTCCCATGCTTCCAGCATATCCAGGTCTTCTTGGAGGACGGATTGATCGCTGTCCTTCCTGATAGTCTAGTGGCAGGCAGTGTCGTCTGCGAAAAGCCGCACGGTTGAGGAGAGACCTGTTGGGATGTCATTTTTGTAGAACAGGAAGAGGCAGGGGCCCAAGACGGAGCTTTGGGGGCACCTGACTCCACCCCTACAAACGACGACGTTGCTCCATCCACCACCACTGCCTGTTGTCTGTCCGTCAGGAAGTTCTGTATGCATCGGTTAAGATGACCCCTGATACCATAGTGTTGGACAATAAACGGGTAACATGATTAACACCGAATTACCATTGTCGCCTAACGTCGAATTGCTCCATTGTCGCCTAATGACGAATTGCCAATTGTCGCCCAATGTCGAAATGC
The DNA here is from genome assembly GCA_018398815.1 of Conus ventricosus. Taxonomy (NCBI): domain Eukaryota; kingdom Metazoa; phylum Mollusca; class Gastropoda; order Neogastropoda; family Conidae; genus Conus; species Conus ventricosus. Next base: position 10,622,638 of record CM031623.1, on the reverse strand, counting down.
CAATTGTCGTCTAACATAGAAAGCCAGATGTCGCCTAATATCGAAATGCCAAATGCCGCCTAACACCGAATTCCAATTGTTGCCTAACATAGAATGCCAAACGTCGCCTAATATCGAAATGGGTGGTACCTATAGGTCTATTCCTTTTAGGTCTATTCCCTTTAGGTCTATTCCTTCAAGGTCTATTCCCTTTAAGTCTATTCCAACCCGAACCCTAACCCTAACCCTAACCCTTTAAGTCTATTCCAACCCTAACCCTAACCCTAACCCTTTAAGTCTATTCCAACCCTAACCCTAACCCTAACCCTAACTGTAACCCTAACCCTAACCCTAACCGTAACCCTAACCCTAACCCTAACCCTAACCTTGTTCCTAGAAGGAATAGACTTAAAGGGAATAGACCTTGAAGGAATAGACCTAAAGGGAATAGACCTAAAGGGAATAGACCTAAAGGGCCGCCCCCTATCGAAATGCCAAATGCCGCCTATCATATGTTAGGCAACTATTGGAATTCGGTGTTAGGCGACATAAGGCCATTCGATATTAGGCGACATTTGGCTTTCTGTGTTGGGCGACATTTGGAATTCGGTGTTAGGCGGCCTTTCGCATTTCGTTGTTAGGCGACATTTGGCAAAGTTTTAAATTCGACGCTGGGCGACAAATGGAATTCGGTCTTAGGCGACAATTGCAATTCGGTGTTATTCCGCGTTACCCAATAAACAAGTAGGGTATCTCTTGCTCCCACAAGAAAACATAACTCCAATTCCAAAGGAATGCTGCTTACGACACCGATCCCCTAGCAGACATGACAGCACAGAGCACACACAACAAACAAGGAAACATCCCCCAAAAAAGGATGTTCCAAGCTAGTGGGAGCAAGAGATACCCTACTTGTTTATTGCTTATTGTTTACTGTTCACTGGCTCATTACATATTTACTTTCACAGTGTTGGAGATTATGGACTAAAAGAGAATGGCAGACCTTGTCGAAGGCTTTGGAGAAATCCAACACCATGACGTCGTGCTGTCTGCCCTTCTCCCGGTCGAGAGTGATTTCATCCATAAGTCCGAGCAGGTGGCTCACACAAGAACGACCCCAGCGGAACCCGTGCTGTTGTTTGCAGATGATGTTGTGTTTATCAGCAAAGCTCATCACTGTGTGGACCAGTATGTGCTCGAGGATTTTGTCCAGGCACGCTCGTCAATGAAATTGGACGGTAGTTCTCTGGCCTGTACCCCCCCCCCCCCCCCCTCTTGAAAACTGGTGACACATACACTGTCCTCCAGTCCCTGGGAACAAGTCCAGTGTCGATGGATGACTGGTAGAGCAGGGTGAGATGTGGCGAGAGTTCATCTGCGAGTTCCTTAAGAAAGCGGGGACTGATGTTGTCTGGTCCAGGCGCTTTCCGGGGGGGTCAAGGTTCTTCACCAGTTTGCGCACTCCTTCTGTGATAGAGCTGGTGTCGTAACATGGCCCGGGTGCGTTAGCACAGTCCTGAGTGTGGCTTTCAAGACGAAGATGGCCGGACATAATCGCGCGCCCAGCGTCTGGGACGTGACGTGGGGGGCACTCGATAGATCCCCGCCTTGATGGATCCCCGTCTTGATAGACCCCCGTCTCGTTAGATCCCCGTCTCGATAGATCCCCATCTTGATGGATCCCCGTCTCGATTGATTCCTGTCTCGATGGATCCCCGTTACTGTTTTTGGATCTACCGAGACGGGGATCTACCGAGTTGGGGATCTACCGAGATGGGGATCTACCGAGACGGGGATCTATTGAGACGGAAATTCGTCCACATGTAGTGGGGGATCTATCGAGACGGGGATCTACCGAGACGGGGATCTATTGAGACGGAAATTCGTCCACATGTAGTGGGGGATCTATCGAGACGGGGATCTACCGAGACGGGGATCTATTGAGACGGAAATTCGTCCACATGTAGTGGGGGATCTATCGAGACGGGGATCTACCGAGACGGGGATCTATTGAGACGGAAATTCGTCCACATGTAGTGGGGGATCTATCGAGACGGGGATCTACCGAGACGGGGATCTATTGAGACGGAAATTCGTCCACATGTAGTGGGGGATCTATCGAGACGGGGATCTACCGAGACGGGGATCTATTGAGACGGAAATTCGTCCACATGTAGTGGGGGATCTATCGAGACGGGGATCTACCGAGACGGGGATCTATTGAGACGGAAATTCGTCCACATGTAGTGGGGGATCTATCGAGACGGGGATCTACCGAGACGGGGATCTATTGAGACGGAAATTCGTCCACATGTAGTGGGGGATCTATCGAGACGGGGATCTACCGAGACGGGGATCTATTGAGACGGAAATTCGTCCACATGTAGTGGGGGATCTATCGAGACGGGGATCTACCGAGATGGGGATCTACCGAGACGGGGAGATGACGTCACAGCTGGGGCGAAGTTTTGCGGGCGCAGGTTCGCGTGGGGGCAGCCCGCAATGCCACTGACCTGCTAATACCACACAAAGGGCCGCAATGCCACGGGGCCGCAATGCCACTGACCTGCTAATACCACACAAAGGGCCGCAATGCCACGGGGCCGCAATGCCACATGCCTGCTACATGATGGCACGGGGCCGCAATGCCACGGGGCCACAATGCCACGGGGCCACAATGCGGGGCCACAATGCCACGGGGCCGCAATGCCACGGGCCTTCTATATCACAAGCTCATGTTAAAACAATGTGTTTATAATGTGTCTTATGTGTGTTTGACAAGTGTATGTGTGTTTGACAAGTGTATGTGTGTTTGACAAGTGTAAATCTCTCTGTCTCTCGCTCTCTGTCTGTCTGTCTGTCTGTCTCTCTCTCTCACACGGGGTCAACCCAAATTTGCAGCGACATTGTTGTTTAGAGTAGTCTACAGATCTACAGATCTAGATTTAAAGTAAGACAAAGAACCCCAACGCTGTTGCGGGCCTTAAGTTCTGCGCACTCTTTCTGCCTGTAAGATTGCTAAGCCTATAGGGCTACTTGCAAAGTCATGGAGTGCCAGATCATTCCCGGTGATCGAGGAGGCAAGGTTCTGCTAGTGGATGGATACAAGTACCACAAGCAAGTCGCTAGAAACCAAACAATAACTTGGCAATGCGCGAGGCGCAGGATTTGCCAAGTTAGGATCAAAACGAACACGTTTGACCTGCAAGCAGCCGACCCAGACATTCGCCTCCAACATCATCGGATCCCGCAGCATGACCATGGGCCTGATGACGATGCTGTGCGGCGCAGTGAGATCAGGCGCCGATTGGCTGATGCTGCCAAAGAAGACCCAACTAGGCCACTCAAGCGCGTATTCGACGACGAAATGCGCGTTGGCGGTCAAGGAGGGGGTGACAGAGAGGGGACAAACCTTTGACTCGGTGCGATCAACCATGAGACGTGCCAGGGCCACGGAAATGCCGCCAGTTCCGAGGACCGTCCGTGACATCGACATCAACGGTGCTTGGGGGGAGACTTGGGAATAGCAGCAGTTCCTACTGCATATGGACGCAGATTGGGAAATAGCTGTGTTTGCAACGGACGATAACATTGAAACACTCCAAAGGTGCCAATTGCTCTTCATGGACGCCACTTTTCGGTGTTGTCCCAGACCGTACAAACAAATGTTCACTATTCTGGGACAGTTCCAGGGTCACGTTGTGCCCCTTGTGTACGCCCTGATGACTCGGAGGGGCATAGGGCAATACCGCCAAGTCTTCCAATGCGTCAAAACAGCTGTTCGGGAAAGAACGCACCACCACTGGCGCCCTGCGCAGATTGTGTGCGATTTTGAGCGGGCGCTTTGGACTAGCATCGAGACAGAGCTGCCCCGCGCACGTCTGCAAGGGTGCTACTTCCATTTGACACAAAGTCTGTTCAGGAAGGTCCAAGAACTAGGACTGGCAGTTGGTTAGCGGAGGAACAACAGACTGCAAAGGTTCATTAACAGACTGCAAAGGTTCATTAACAGACTGCAAAGGTTCATTAACAGACTGCAAAGGTTCATTAACAGACTGCAAAGGTTCATTCGCAAGGTTGTTGCCCTTGGTTACATTCCGACTCCAGTGATGACGATGACCTTCAACCGCCTGCTCAACCATGTCAGGACCAGAAGACTTCTCAGGCACTACCCTGCCCTCGGCGACTTCATCACCTACTTCAGACGCACTTACCTTGGCCCGCGAGCTCTCTTTCCGCCAGCGTCCTGGTCAGTCACGGCCAGAGACATGAATCAACGGATCAACAACAGTGCTGAGTGTAAGTAAAACATTTACCGTTAGAATATATACATTTTGTTTGTGTGTTTTGAAAACAACCAAAATATTGCTCTCAGTTGATGTTACATGTAGGACTATTTTTTGTACTGTAATCACATTTGTATTTTGTTTCTGAATTACATGTATTCTTTGAATTGTTTATTAGACTACTTTGTTTATTTAGTTTCATTTATAATCCCCCCCCCCCCCCTTTTTATGTTTGTTTACCGGCCCCGGTTAGCCAAGTGGTAAGGCGTCCACTTCGGGATCGGAAGATCGTGGGTTCGAATCCTGGTAGGCTCGTTCCCCGGTCGGGTCAAACCAAAGACTTTAAAATGGGCATTTTAGCAGCTGTCCTGCCTGGCGCCTTGGCATTATAGGAAACAGTGCTGAGACTGGTGGGCCCGGTGTCAGTATAATGTGACTGGGTGGGATTTCAGCCTGTGTTGCCACTTCTATGACTGGTGGGCCCGGTGTCAGTATAATGTGACTGGGTGGGATTTCAGCCTGTGTTGCCACTTCTATGACTGGTGGGCCCGGTGTCAGTATAATGTGACTGGGTGGGATTTCAGCCTGTGTTGCCACTTCTATGACTGGTGGGCCCGGTGTCAGTATAATGTGACTGGGTGGGATTTCAGCCTGTGTTGCCACTTCTATGACTGGTGGGCCCGGTGTCAGTATAATGTGACTGGGTGGGATTTCAGCCTGTGTTGCCACTTCTATGACTGGTGGGCCCGGTGTCAGTATAATGTGACTGGGTGGGATTTCAGCCTGTGTTGCCACTTCTATCCCTGTGTGGCAGCACATTGACTTGTCAAGCAGCACCACCCTGAGATGACCCATAGTGGTTGACTGGGTGTAAAGCACCAAAATTACAAATGACAAAATTATGTTTGTTTGATGGATAGTTTTGTTTATTTCTAGCTGTCCTGTCTTCTTTCCCTTTTCACCAGCATTCCACAAAGCCTTTGGAGGTGCTGTACGTGTCCTGTCTTCTTTCCCTTTTCACCAGCATTCCACAAAGCCTTTGGAGGTGCTGTACGTGTCCTGTCTTCTTTCCCTTTTCACCAGCATTGCACAAAGCCTTTGGAGGTGCTGTACGTGTCCTGTCTTCTTTCCCTTTTCACCAGCATTGCACAAAGCCTTTGGAGCTGCTGTAGGTGTCCTGTCTTCTTTCCCTTTTCACCAGCATTGCACAAAGCCTTTGGAGGTGTGTAGCTGTCCTGTCTTCTTTCCCTTTTCACCAGCATTCCACAAAGCCTTTGGAGCTGCTGTAGGTGTCCTGTCTTCTTTCCCTTTTCACCAGCATTGCACAAAGCCTTTGGAGGTGTGTAGCTGTCCTGTCTTCTTTCCCTTTTCACCAGCATTCCACAAAGCCTTTGGAGGTGCTGTGCGTGTCCGGAGTCCAAACTTCTGGATGTTCATTCGCGTGCTGAAAGACCGTCAGTCTGTCACCGAGAACACCTTTGAGGCTGCCAGGAGGGGTCCACCGGCACCCAGGAGCCGCCGTAAGTGGCGAGTCCTCGAGGCACGGCTGACGACGCTGAAGGAGGAGTACAACGCTGGTAAGACCATTATAAATTCACCCGAACTTCTGCCCAGACAAGCATGTCATAACGTGCTTTTTGCCTTTCGAGCGACATTTTCACCGGGCTATTCCAACTACCTCCCCGCTCCCCCGCTTCCATCGCTCCCAAAATGCTATTACAGTTCTGTACATGATTTGTTAAACGAAATCAAGTGTTCGTAGACATGTAAAGGTAATAATTGTTGTAAACCATAAATGCGCTATCCCGGTGCTTCATGTTTCCTCACATGCCAGTATATAACTAGAATGACTGAAGAAAAAAAAGTGTTTCATTTTTATTGTGTCATGTGCCTATGGCCAAAACACTTCCATTCATTCATTCATTCATTCTCTCTCTCTCTCTCTCTCTCTCTCTCTCTCTCTCTCTCTCTCTCTCTCTCTCTCTCTCTCTCTCCACACACACACACACACACACACACACACACACACCACACACACACACACACACACACACCTCTCTTGTGTGTATGTGCAGGAGGTCGCACACTGGACGAGTACTGGGAGGCAGTCAGCTACCTCGTCCACTGCTGAGATTGCATCGTGGTCCCCTGCTTTCACCTGACCTGGACACCTGTTCTGTTAGTTACCGAGAGAGACAAAGAGAGACAGAGTTTATACATATCTAGATGCAACTTGCATACATGAATAATCTTTTTAGTTAGTTGTTGTGTGATCTTATATCATGATTTACATTGTTAATTATTACTTTAAAGGAAAACAGCGCCATTATTAAATTTTATTTCATTATTATTGTGTTAGTAAATCGCCAATTACACAGTTACATTTTATTTTACCGTGGAGACCCTGCTGAACCACACGTTCACGTTTGTCCAAATGTAGGTTGTACCCAATACTTGACCGAACAATCAGACCGAACAATCAGCCCGGAATGGATGTGTTCCGAGAGAAACAAGGCGAGTCCGGCGAGGAAAAAAAATCTGTCAGGAAAGAAGAACTGCAAGCGTAACTACCCCACAGCAAACTAGAGACTTCCTATAGTTTGAAGAACAAAAGGGGCCTTTAATTTCAGTCCGCAGCGCCCCACTACAGAAGGAATTTTCTATGGCTTTAGAAGAGAAAGAGCGATGTTGTTTAGATATAGATCAAGAAACACTGAGATCCAGAGCCGTAGCTCTGATGTAGCATATAGGATCTGTGGCATTGCGGCCCCGTGGCATTGCGGCCCCGTGGCATTACGGCCCCGTGGCATTGCGGCCCCGTGGCATTATGGCCCCGTGGCATTGCGGCCCCGTGGCATTATGGCCCCGTGGCATTATGGCCCCGTGGCATTGCGGCCCCGTGGCATTATGGCCCCGTGGCATTGCGGCCCCGTGGCATTATTGCGGCCCCGTGGCATTATTGCGGCCCCGTGGCATTGCGGCCCCGTGGCATTGCGGCCCCGCGGCATTGCGGCCCCGTGGCATTGCGGCCCTGTGGCATTATGGCCCCGTGGCATTGCGGCCCCGTGGCATTGCGGCCCTGTGGCATTATGGCCCCGTGTCATTGCGGCCCCGTGGCATTGCGGCCCCGTGGCATTATGGCCCCGTGGCATTGCGGCCCCGTGGCATTATGGCCCCGTGGCATTGCGGCCTGTACCCGGTTCACATAGGGTCTCGAAGCGATAGATTTTGAAGTGTATTCTTGGAGTACTTGCTGTATTTATTTATCGTTTAGTGCTGAGTTTTAACCATCATCTGTGCTTTATTTGGACAGTGTATGATCCAAACATGCCAAAGAAGTGCTGTGTGCCTGGATGTAGGGGCAATTATGATACGAATGAGAAAATTTCTGTGTTTTCTTTTCCTGCTGATACAGACCGCCGACGTCTGTGGCTGTGTAAAACTCCTCGCGCAAACTTCGAATACTGTTGTGTGTGCTAAGCATTTCAGTGAAGGCTGTATTGTGACAGAAGACTCTGTGACAAGGCCTGACGGCAGTATTCTCACTGTTAAGAGAACACATCCAAAATTGACAGACGGTGCCAACCCATCTATACTTCCAAACTGTCCGTGTTTTCTTGAAGACCATGGTATGACCAGTGAGTTGGATCGTATGGAGTCAAATTATGCGTTGGCTCGTAAGAGCTTAATTTCCATTCTGTTTGTTTGGTAAATATAAACTATCCGAATTTTGGGACTTGATTTATTTTTTAACGCTTCCACATCGTCAGAATTCTATAGTTAAATATCTGAGTTCCTGAGTCTGGGACGTATCCGCCATTTTTTCTCAACAAGTAATTATTTATTATTATGAACGAGTTAAGTCCCTTGCGGACTGAGACGACTGCTAGCAGGAAAACAAAAGCACACAAAAACTGTTCAAAACGACGACATACGTGCTTGTTTTGACAAGTGTTTTCTAAAAGTGATGAAGAGAATGAACAATTAGGGTAAAGTCCGATTTCATTTTAGTATCCTGAATTTAGAGGTCCATGATAACAATTTTTTGGGGCGTATTTTGTCCCAATGACTGTCGCCATTTCATGCTAGGGCAAATCGCAGTTCGTGCCAAAGAAAGTGAAAATGATACCACTCGCGGGTGTTTGTAGCGCCTACTTATTACTTTTTAAGGATTGTGGTCTAGATTATGATTTGGGGGGGGGGGGGGGGTAAGTTTCGTGCATTTCATTGCTCTGCATCGTTTTAAATCTTTTTCTGAAGTTTGGGACATTCAGAAATGATTTCCCCAAGCACAGAGGCTATGATTGGTGTAATTCTAATTAATAATCTAATCAACAAGGCATTTGGCTATTGGTTGTCATCCGTAATACTGACTTGTCATGTCAAGAACTGAATTCTAGCATTATCCTGTTATGAGTTGCCATACTAGCTTTAGTACGTAGCAAGTTACACATATTGGAAGTAGAGACTTTACAAAACGTGTTCATAATTGAAAACTAGAATATAACGTTACGATTTTCCTTTATGCCCCATCCAGTGCATTAGCAAATGTAAGCAGCAAAGCTGTCAACAGCAAAGCTCTTTCATTGCAGGACAAATCAAAATGCTCTAAAATGCCAAGAGATGATACGGTGTCATTGTGTTTAAAATATAATATAATACAGGGCTTTTGAAAACGCAAAAAATGCGTACAGTACGCATTAAAACTCTACGGTACGCACTGGGTGCCCGTGTAAGGGGTCCCCAGGGACCCCTTCAAATTTTGGTGAAGTCAGACAAAGTGAGAAAAGACTGCCTTCAACATCGTATGTTGGGTGCCGTAGCATCGTAGGCCTGCTACACTTCGGACCGAACCCATCCCTTTTCAAGTTTGAACAGTAACAAAGCGAGTAGGGCAGCCTCCTAACAACATACGTCGGTCACTTTTGTCGTCTGCTGAGGCTGACTGACTAAGCTTAACGCTAGGCCACAGCATCGTTTTCAGTTGACCGAATTTTCCTACTTTGAGCCATGTGATGTCACGATGACGCTTTTCATTTTCCCGGCAGGAGAGAGGCATTTCCGCGAAGCCTTTGTTTCCAACATGTCTCTCGAAGCGTGGTTAACGAAATCATCGTCGCAAAAGCGAAAAAGCGTAGCAGAGGAGCAAGATCGAGAACGGATACAGTTTTTGATGTTTATTTTGTTGTTTTTATTGTGACGATGTGTCTGTGACAATTGCAGTGCGCGTGCAGGGATGCAATTTTTAACATATATTTTGTTGTTTTTATTGTGGTGTAGGGACCCCTTAATGTTAGCCTGGGACCCCTTAAAAATCTGATGAAGGGGTCCCTGGGACCGGAAAGATTTTCACCCCAGCAGAAGCCCTGATAATATAAAAAAAAATGATGACCGTACAAAGAGCCTCTTTCTGTGCATAACAATAACAACAAAATGATATTAACAATGTGTGCATAAGAAAGAAGAGAACCTCACCCTGTTTTTTGTTTGTTTTGTGTTTGTCACTTTGTGCCTCCCATGCAACTCCAGAGGTACTGCTCCCCATTCACAAAGCCTGTACTAACAATCCACAAGGAGCAGTCAATGTCGAGTCATCTTGAGAACCTCAGCCTTCTTTAAAGGAACTGAAAAATCAGCCCTAGAAGACTAAGAGCCCTTGCGTAAGATACGCTTAAAGGTAAATTATAATGATTATTGTGGTACATTGACCAGATTGAAGCCGCTGGGCCTCAAACAGTTTATTTTGTCATGCAGTATTTCTGAAGAACATCAGCTTCTGTTATGTGATTATGTAAAACTTGAAGGGGGAATTTCATCTGGGACAGAAGGAAGACGGCCTACTAGGCCATGTTCACCAAGGTCCCCAATGACATCATTGTTGCTGACAGAGCAAGCTTTAAGCAAGAAAGTGCTGGGAGTCGTGTTGTACTGCATGAAGCTTCTTGCATAAAGATGCCTTCTGACAAAAAAAAAAAAAAAGCTGAGAATTCATTAGTTTCAGCCTCACAGTAGGATCCAGAAAAAACCTTTTTTCATACCTACCAGAATACTCAGGGCCTTGAAAGATTAGGGAAGATATTGTCTGGAAGAAAAGTATCAGGTAAGGGAGAGGAGGGAAATAAAGGGAAAATGAAGAGAAATGAGATGAGGGGAACGGACGACTGAAGGAAAAAAAAATCACATGAAAGAAAGAAAGAAACAGAAAGGCATGAATTTGGAAAAAAAAAAAAATCAACTGTTTTTGAGGAATATGTAAAGTTCTGTGTGTTTAATCTGAAAAATTGCCTCATTATTCAAGACTATCTCTGGAGATAAGTATTCTTTGGAAGGATGCTGCATTTGAAAATCATGGAAACTAGCGCCAATTAAAGTTTAAATTCTCGTCAGTGTATGTTAACTGTCATCATGGTCATACTTAGGAGTTTGAATGCACACATCTTAGAGATTGATGTTAATAGTGGTAATTAAAATCCTTTTTCCTCCCCCAGAATTACACTTATTTTGTTGATAGATTGTTGACATCATGTTGTAAACTTTGACTTGTTTCCATGTTGTTGTTTTTTTGCAGCATAAGTCTCTTTCTTGTTTCTTTCTTTCTTTCATTTACTTCTCATTTTTTGAAAACCTTTTTTTATATGCACGTTGTTTGTTGATTTCCTGCAGGTCAGTACCTAGACTATACATTTGCAGCAGACATCATGGACAAAGGTGAAGAGGAAGCCACACATCAGGGAGATTCTTCATCTTTGATGGAAAATGTAGTAGTTGTGAGTATTAAGTCATCTGTTTCAGCAAGAACATGAGTTTATATTCCGTAGTGCATTCTGACGTACACATGTAGGAATTTGATGTTAGGTTAAATGTTGTATTCCCTTGAAGCTGCCAATTTGGTGAGTAAACATTCTTCAAAGCTTCCAGCCTTGTCCCTGTTTTGTTGCTTTATCATAGAAAGAACTTATGGAATTCTGAAATTAGGTTACCATTAAGAAAAAAAAAAACCCTCTTGAATTTAGAAAATGTATGTAAGGACATGCTACTTGGGGGGGGGGGGGGGGGGGGGTTGCGAGGAAGGTGAAGTTTTGTTGAATTAAGCCCAGTTGATGTTCTGTGAGTGTCGGCAACAACATGTGAGAAAGCCTGTCTGAAGACTTTACCAAAGTGTGATGAAAATTTTATGATGCGACACATAGGGGAAGATGCAGTTTCTTTTCTTTTCTATTTTTTTAAATATAATTTTTATTGTAAGTGAATTTGGTTTTCAGCATGGATTGAAAGACAAACTACTGGAACTTTTTAGTTATTTTGAGATATTTGAAAATTTGACTGTACCAGTAGTAGCATCATGGTGCATAAATTCTGCTAAAAAGTATGATTGATTGAAGCAGATTTGACCCAGCCAATAGTGGCATGATGATGCATGAATTCTGGTATAAAGTATAACTGATTGAAGCGGGTTGCCCCTACTTTCTACGTATTCACATGTTTTTTGTGGATTGGTGTGGTTTAAGTCTTCAGTACATATTGAGTTTGAAAATGATGTGGAAATCGGTTGTAAAAGTTTGGAAAAAATTTGTAGATGTTCTCCCCTTTTTGAGAATGAAATCTGTTGTATGTTACATGGAAAATATGGTTCATCGACATTTTTACACATACAGCTGTGCATGTATATTTTATGAGTGTGTGTGTGTGTTAGTCCACTGTGTGTGAGTGTGTGTGTGTCCATTGTGTGTGTGTCCATTGTGTGTGTGTGTGTGTGTGTGTGTGTGTGAAAAGGAGTGTGAAAAGGAATGTAAAATTAAAAGCGACCCCATCTTTTCTCAGAAGCAGGAACCAGCATGGTCCATGGAAGAGGAGCCTCAAGATCAATCCTCTGCTGCCACTGGCCCGGCCCGGGCCATGCCTGACAACGCTTCTGGGTCACTGGCGTGTCTGAACAGAAGCCATGTCTGCTGGCATTGTCCAGCCGCCTTCGTGCTGGTGAGCAGTTTGGAACTGCACCTGACAGCTTGTCACGGAGAGCATCTGCTTTCCGCCGAGTCCACCAGTTCACCTGTGTCGACAGCTCTTCATGGTTCGGGTGCCAAAAAGACTGGCAAGGTAGGTAACTATTGATGCTAGTTGCGACAGGTTTCTGTTTGATGATGATTTCTCAGAAATCAATGGAGAGAAAGAAGCAAAAGAAACTGAAGTTCGGCTTTTAACCAGTAAGTTTGGCTTTGTATTGGTTAAAAGAAAAAAAAAGATAAAAGCTTTGGTACTATGTATTGGTTAAAAGGAAAAAAAAGAGCCAGCTGCCAAAAGTAACAGGCATTAATTCTCATTTGTTTTATCAAGTATAACAAACCAAAACTTAAACTGTCTTTTCTACACACTCTAAGCACTTCTCTGTAATTAAAACCATTTACATCTTGTCAACTTTTCGTGCTTGCCTGCTTGTTCACTCCCTCCCCACCCCTTCTCACCTGCTTGCCCTTCCCCTTTTGCAATAATGCCAGAAAAGTGTATAACATCAATGAGTATTGGAAATTTCACTGAAGCCATGGTAAAGGCATGTCTTCCTTTAGAAGCCAGTGCATGACTGATATTTCCCCACTTTTTCATTGTGATGATAAGAGTCTGCCCCTGCTTTGATGCCTTGCCATCCGAACGTTGCCAAAGCAGTAAGACGATCTTATTCACTATGTGGTCATCTAATGCAGTTTGGAAACTACTGCACCTGTTTGTGAAAGAAGTGTGTGTGTGTTTGGATTTCCTTGCATATAGTGCAGAGCATCAGTATGCCTGTGTCGACCGTCAAAGTGAAGGCTGTTTCTGTGATTCTTGGAATTGGTGCAATGCAGTCTGTTTCGCTAGTGTTACTTTCTTGCGGTTTTGAACACACAAAGACTCCGCTGAACCATCAACTTTGGTCATTCTGTAAGTCCCAAATGACTTTGCTAGCCTTTGTTCTGCTGCAGTTTCTTTTTAAGTGGTAGTCAGTTATCGACTGCTGACCGACTTTTAGAGTAGTAGACTGCATATCATGCAGAACAAAATATGGGAGCAGCTGAGTTCTTTCCCTTTGGCAGTATCTGTAAACCAGGGTACTCAAGAACATAACTTCCTGTCGGACAGTTGACCTAAATGGGAAACACCAATGGATATTTTGAGTTTGAATTGTACTACTTCTGGAGACTAACGCCTCAGTGCGTCACTCATCATGCTGGTTTTGATCACATGTCGAATAAGACCTAAAAAGAAAAAAGAAAGAAATTAATGCCTTTACTTACAGGATGTAAAGAGCTGTGGTTTGTTCTAATGCCCTTTATGCTTTTGTTGTTTCGTGTGACATAAAGACAAGCCATCTCAATTCAGGATACCTTTTTCATAATGCACATGCTTAAAGCAAACAAAAATGGAAGTGGAACAGAAATTGAAGTGCTAATATTGTCACTGTTGTGTAAACTACAGCTTATGTCTATTTCATTACTGATGGCAGCATATTTCCAAAATTCTTTGTGTCTTTTTTTAGGAAAGAAAACTTTTTAGAATTTGCTGTAATTTCTGGAGGGAACATTTTCTTCAAAGTCTAATCAACTTGTCTTATGAGTGATGTTCAGAACAGCGTCAATTCAGTTCTTGTTTGTATTATAAGGTTAAATCAGTTATGACACACGGTTGTGTTAACTATCTTCTACAACAGTGATCATGTTTAGCAATTAGTGCCTGTAAACTACTATTAGCAAAAGTAATCACTGAAATTTCTTTGAGCTGTTGCTTCCAAGGACCTGTTTATTTTGCTGTGGCGAGATTGGGGCGGAGACTGCATCAGAGTGAAACGATTTATATGTAAAATTTCAAGTAGGCCTGGTGTGGGCATCATGGTCAAATCGAATTTTTAATCCATCACAATATGTGTAAAGGCAGTTTTCGATCAGTACTTCTTCCATTACATTGTCCTTCATCATACTCTTTTCATTCTGATACTGGTTCGAAAAGACAGCACTGCAGTTGGCCGTCATTGAATTGGTCATGGTCTTAGTCTGCTACCATGAAGATAAGCAGGAAAAAATGATTTTTCTCTTCGGCAGGCTAGCAAAACCATATGTTGTGGAGGATGTACAAGGTTTGAGTCTACCATCGATGTTAGTAGTTCTGGGCAAAAAATAGAGGCTTATTGTGGAGCCTCACTTCAGTATACCATGTGTCGTGACTGGTTTTGTTTCTCTTACTGGTTCAGTGGTTGTGATGAGCGACAATGCAGGGTACCCAGTGCTGGGACGTGTTTGCAAAATCCTGGCAAAATTACTGTATACATGACCTGTAGTTACCAAGCTCATAGCTTGGATTGGGGTTCAAAAAAAAAAGAAAAGAAATGATTATAAGTTCTCTTGTTCTCTCTTCTTTTCCCAGCTCACATTCAGAGGTTCTCCATAGGTTAGATTCTTGCATCTGTCGCCTTTTTTTTTTAACACCTCCCCCCCCCCCCTCCACCCCTCTCCCCCAGCACCACCCCTTCACCCTTCTCATTAAGGTAGCCACATTGTTGTCTCTGGAGATGATGTCTAGCCACATTGTTATCTCTGGAGATGTCTAGCCACATTGTCTCTGGAGATGATGTCTAGCCACATTGTTGTCTCTGGAGATGATGTCTAGCCACATTGTTGTCTCTGGAGATAATGTCTAGCCACATTGTCTCTGGAGATGATGTCTAGCCACATTGTTGTCTATGGAGATGATGTCTAGCCACAATTGTTGTCTCTGGAGATGATGTCTAGCCACATTGTTGTCTCTGGAGATGATGTCTAGACATACAGTCAGTGTGACATACATCCCACTGGTCCAGGATGGCGTACTCTTTTCAGAATAGTGAAAAGGGAGTTAATTTACCGACAAGATTTTTTGTATGTGTTTGCCAAACACAGGGCTTCATTTAAAAATTTTTTTTATATCTCGTATGAAGAACTAGGAAGAGATTCAAGTCCACACGGATGCTAACACCGAAAAGAAGATCTTTCCGAATCCAGCCAGGCTGTCTTGAGTGGGAACCGAACTGCAGACTTCGGAACAAAGAGTTTGTCTTCTTACCCAGGTGACCAGGCAGACTCTTGATGGCAGGCTGTTTTATTCTTTTGTTTGTTTGTTTGTTTGTTTGTTTGTTTCTCTTTCAGGCACCTGAAAGATTGTCCACAGAAACCTTGGAGCCTGTTGGGAACCATTCAGGAGACCAGGCAGTTGATTTTGTCCTCGTGAGTATTGAGTTGTGTATCGGAGTGGCAGGTGTATTGCAAGTATGATCTTGGAAATCAGTATCTGTGCAGGTATTTTCATGGTTTTCTGTTTGCCAGCAGATGAGCAGCGTGTGTGTGTGTGTGTGTGTGTGTGTGTGTGTGTTGTGTGTGTGCGTGTGTGTGTGCGTGCATGTGTGTGTGTGTGCATGCTTGTACAGGTGACAGGTTCATGGGATTCTTGCAAGTGATGTGATAATTTTCTGTTCTGAATTTTTAGTGAAAATGTATGCCAGAGTTATCCTTCCCACATTGCATTTGTATCAAAGATCAAATGGATTTGAAACAGACAGAAGTTGAATTAGAAACCAGATTGTTAAAGCTTTTTCTCAGAAACCAGATTGTTAAACCTTTGTCTTAGAATTCAGATTATTAACCCTTATACTGGTTATTTAACAACGAACTATCAAGTATGTTTTCTGGTGAATTTCCAAAAGGAAAGTTTGAAAAGAATAGTTACGTTTGTATGATATGCATAACTTTTCAACGGTTAGTATTTGAACATGACATGCAGAATGAAAATTGTTAGTAATTGAATAAAGAATAATATAAAACAGAACTGGGGTGCTTGTGAGTGTTTGATTAGGTGCTGACCTGTCCAGAATGTGAAAATAACAGGTGAAAACAGGTGGCACATCCTGCTTGTCATTCTCACGAGCTTGTTCACAAATAATCCAGTCTGTGGTGTTCCGCAGTATCCAGAAATAAGTCATAGCCTTTTTCAAAGGAAAGTCAGTGTGGATTATACCCGTCTTTCATGCAGGTAATCCAGGTAAGAATGAATAAGGTACAGTTCAGTTTTCACATTGAAATCATGTGCTGCTAAGGCCCAGTGCACACTAGCGTCAAGATCTCGAGATCACGGCGATTTTTTGCTGCGAGGCGTAATTGGATGTGCCGCCACGTATGCGAGCTTTGCAGAGCGGCAAGATTTTTGACTCGTTGCTCCGTGATTTTTCGACGCCTGAGGATAGGACTTGTTCTAATTTTGATGCTCGAGATCGCGGAGATCACGAAACCAGCCAATCGCAAGAGAAGGAAGACCGGCAACTCTGGAACTTCTGAGGAAAGATGGCTGACTTGAACCCCTTGCTCCTTCCAAATATGGAAGTTCAGGCAACAAGACGCAAGGCGACTGGCGCTGTGTGTGAGAGATACTAGATGCAAGCTACCACGCGCGCTGCGAAGCAGACGTCAGTGCTACAAGTGATGCTCGGAGCAGCGCTTGTCGCTTGACGCTAGTGTGCGCTGGGCCTAACACACACAAAAAAACAAAAATGGTCACTATCAACAAATGTAATAGTCAGCCCACACTGTCGTCATTTATGTTTGAAAGGTTTAGGATCATCTGTAAACGCTACACTGAGTTTTTCTTCCCCACTGAATAGCATCTTGAGATTCCCCTCACCCTTAGGCACTCGTCCAGTCACTGTCCGTGTCGATCTCAAAATCACGATTGCATGGTGCTTGATCTAAATCAAAACTATCACCCATCACACCCAGTTCATTCAAAATGTCCATAACTTCTTCTTCACCTGCTTTTTCCACAAGAAATTCAGCAGAAACATCTTCGTTCAAGTTCCTAATTCTATCATGTTCTGCTTCGGGCGCCGCCATTTTTGTTCGCCAGACGAGTCGAGTCGCACTATGCATTACAAGCTGCTACTAACCATAAACTAAGCTAAAACACTGAAAATCCATGTTCCGGGGCTCGCTCAGTCACTCATGCAAATTAGTTTGTCACTGAGCCATAGTTTCGTATCTGCGTGTGTCTGTTAAACTAGGCTCGCAAGGCTCACCCTACAGCGCGACTATTGTCGCGACAACCAGTGACGGCCATGACGTAATGGCGCGACTATTGTCACGACAACCAGCGTAAGGGTTAAACCTTTGTCTTAGAAACCAGATTGTTAAACCTTTGTCATAGAAACCAGATTGTTAAAGTTAAACCTTTGTCTTAGAAACCAGATTGTTAAACCTTTGTCTCAGAAACCAGATTGTAAAAAGCAGATTGTTCAAACTTTGTCTCAGAAACCAGATTGTAGAAAGCAGATTGTTAAACCTTTGTCTCAGAAACCAGATTGTAGAAAGCAGATTGTTAAACCTTTGTCTTAGAAACCAGATTGCAGAAAGCAGATTGTTAAACCATTGTCTTAGAAAGCAGATTGTTAAAGCTTTGTCTTAGAAAGCAGATTGTTAAACCTTTGTCTTAGAAAGCAGATTGTTAAACCTTTGTCTTAGAAAGCAGATTGTTAAAGCTTTGTCTTAGAAAGCAGATTGTTAAACCTTTGTCTTAGAAAACCTTTGTCTTAGAAAGCAGATTGTTAAACCTTTGTCATAGAAAGCAGATTGTTAAACCTTTGTCATAGAAAGCAGATTGTTAAACCTTTGTCTTAGAAACCAGATTGTTAAACCTTTGTCATAGAAACCAGATTGTTAAACCTTTGTCTTAGAAACCAGATTGTTTTTAAACCTTTGCTCTCAATCTCATGCTCTCTCTCTCTCTCTGTCTCTCTCTCTGTCTTACTCTCACTCTCTCTCTGTATATGTGTATTTCTCTCTTTCTCTCTCTCTTTCTCTGTGTCTCTCTATTATGTATCTATTTCAATAGAGAAATACACCAGTAGCAGCTTTTGTGTAAACGGGTCTTTTTTTTATCTAGCTAGCTAGCTGAATATATATATTATATATATTATATATATATATAATATATATATATATATATATATATAAAATTAGAGTTAAAAGACCACTCAGAAGTCTAAAAATGCTCAACCAAATAGGGAGCGACATAACAGTTTAGGGTTTAAAATGAAGCGTAAAATCACCCTACAAACTTGTTTCGAGCAAGTGCTCTCCTCAGGGTATGTATAATCTGGGCACGCCATCAGTGTTGTATAGATTAGTGTGTGGGTGTGTGAGCTCTGCGCGTGTGGCACGTGGCCTGTAGATTTTTTCTTTTTGGGGCGCGTTCAGGTGGGACGTGCCAGGGAATGGTGCATTGACAAAGATTTCCATTTATGCCTGCAATTATTAATCATTTCTACTTTAGAGTTCAGGGATGCTAGATGGGGTTTACATAATATCAGCCACTTTTCTGTAGTACAAAAGTTGCATTTTTTAGAAATGTTGTTGCATGGTGCTGCTCTTTTTATAATTTTCACATGATGTTGTAATCTATTTTCTTATGTTTAAGCTTCCAAATATATTTACTTAGTTCTGTTTGGTTTTTATATTTTTCATTTTTGAAGGACTGTTTATGGTTTGCATATCTGGTTTTAAAATGGTTTGCCGTGATCCCTATGTATGTTTCTTTATCACTGCCTGTTGTTACCGTAGCTTGGTACACAATGTTGCTGTAGAGACATTTGTTATTCAGAGGGCACTGGTCTTTTTTTGTGCAATTACAAGATATCCTTTCGTATATAAACTTGTGCACCAGATGGATTTAGGTGATAGGATAGAAGCAACAGCAATAAAAGAAGCTTTTATAACCCTCAAAGATCACAAACCTAACTTTCACAACAACCCTACTTGTAGACTAATAAACCCATCAGAATCTGAATTAGGCAAAATTAGTAAAAAAAAATCCTGGAAAAAGCAATAGAGGACATAAAAACAAACACTGAATACAATCTCTGGAAAAATAGTTATGAAGTTATCCAATGGTTTAAGGAATTGAACAAACAGAAAAATACAGTGTTCATTACTTTCAGAGGTGCCAACCGTTACGGTTTGGCCGTATTTAATTACGGTCACACCAAATATAATACTGAAATACGCTGAATGCAAAATAATACGGCGACGGCGATATTGTCTAGCATGGGGTATGTTTTGACGATTTTGCGCCTGTGGTTTGCTGTCGAGCAGGTGAACCTGTGCAGTTTTCGAGTCAAGTCTCGTGATTGGCTGCTATCATGCTTCGCGGAATTTCGTAGCCAATCGGCTACATCGGCTTTGTTCAGTGGTTTTCTTCAACGAGAAAAAAAATGGCGGGTCGAGGTAGACCACGAGGATTAAAACGAAAACTACTTGAAGGGCAGCCAGAAAAATCAGCGAAAAAACCTGCAACTTGTGCAAAGAAAACTCCGAAGCGACGGGAGCAACAGTTTTTAGACTCTTATACGGAAGAGTATCCGTGCATCGTCCGCTCCAACATATCACCTGTGTATGCGAGGTGCAAGACTTGCTGCATCGATTTCAAAATCAGTCATGGAGGTTTTGATGATGTTTTTCGACACGTCGGCTCGGCAGCCCAAATAGCAAAAGTACAGCTGTGCATAAATCAAGCCACATTACGTCCTTTTTTACCAGTTCAAGATCAGGTGCTGAACCAACGTCACTTTCAGATGCAAGTGATTCGTGCTGAGACATTGTTTACTTGCTTTCTTGTCGAGCATAACTGCTCCATCAGTGCAGCTGACCACGCAAGGAAACTGTTCCAAGAAATGTTTCCAGGAAATGCGGTTGCCAAGGATTATAAGTGTGGTCGCACAAAAACTACGAAGATCATCCAAACTATCTCTGCCGAGAAGTCAAATGATTTAGCTGTTGACATGCAGAAAGGTCCCTTTGTGCTTGGGACTGATGGTTCTCAGGAGGGAGGTGAGAAATACTTTCCTATTGTTGGAAGTGTGCTGCGTGGCAACAAGAAATTCACTGAACTTCTCAGTATCCCAACATGCACTGAAGCTGCCACTGGAGAAAACATCTACAAAGTGATTGACTCTGAATTGAAAGAAAAGAACATTGACTGGAAAAACTGTTTGTCAGTTGTCTCGGAAGAGTGTGTGTGTGTGTGTGTGTGTGTGTGTGTGTGTGTGTGTGTGTGTGTGTGTGTGAAGTCACTTACTTCACACAAAATTTTGCCTAACATGACCAAATTTTACAATTTTGTACATGAAACTTCAAGTTCATGCTTGAAACATGTAATTTAGTGTCTAGAATGCACCAGATTGCACCATTTTGCTTCCTTTTTTGTAAAATTTTTCTGGGGGGGCATGCCCCAGACCCCCCTAGCAGGCTAGGCGCTTCGCGCCGTCGATGGTCACGCATCAGATTATCTGATATAATACTGACAAAATTTGCTCTGGGTTGGCACCTCTGTACTTTTGACATAGTGGATTTCTATCCTTCTATTGATGAGGAATTACTCACTAAAGCACTAAGATTCGCCAACAAATATACATACAAATATAACAGATTCTGAGATGGAAATCATTCTCCACACTAAGAAAACCCTTCTCCATAGCAACAATGAAACTTGGATTAAAACAACCAGCAGAAATTCCACGTTCGATGTCACGATGGGATCTTACGATGGAGCTGAAACTTGTGAATTAGTTGGACTTTTCATGTTGTCTCATATACAGAAAGTACTTGGTAAACAGGTTGGCCTATACAGAGATGACGGCCTCGCCGCATTAAACAATAAACCAAAAATCATTGAAAACAAGAAAAAAGAAC
The DNA here is from genome assembly GCA_018398815.1 of Conus ventricosus. NCBI lineage: Eukaryota > Metazoa > Mollusca > Gastropoda > Neogastropoda > Conidae > Conus > Conus ventricosus. Next base: position 10,601,640 of record CM031623.1, on the reverse strand, counting down.
TTTGTAAAATCTTTCAAAGCTACAACCTAAAAATCACAGTAGAAGCCAACAAAAAATAGTAAATTATTTAGACATAAAATTAGACCTTAAGGACCACACATACAAACCATACAAAAAACCCAATGACACACCTGTCTACGTAGACATCAAAAGTAACCATCCACCCTCTGTTTTAAAAACCATACCTAATGGCATAAACAAAAGATTATCTAAACTGTCATGCAATGAGAAAGAATTTAACAGTGCGGCAGCCGAATACCAAGAGGCGCTGAATAAAAGTGGCTACAACTACAAATTACAATATAACCCAGATAATAACATGAACAGCAATAAGAAAAACAGAAAAAGAAAATTATATGGTATAACCCTCCATATGATGGAAGAATAAAAACCAACGTAGGAAAAGAATTCCTCAGAATCCTTAAAACATCATTCCCAAAAGAACATGTACTATCTAAAATATTCAATAAAAACACCGTCAAGCTATCATACTCGTGTATGCCCAACCTTAAAAACATAATTGATTCTTCCAACAAAACCAAAAACAATACAACCAAAGAGGGTGACGAAAGGATATCTTGTAATTGCACAAAAAAAGACCAGTGCCCTCTGAATAACAAATGTCTTTACAGCAACATTGTGTACCAAGCTACGGTAACAACAGACAGTGATAAAGAAACATACATAGGGATCACGGCAAACCATTTTAAAACCAGATATGCAAACCATAAACAGTCCTTCAAAAATGAAAAATATAAAAACCAAACAGAACTGAGTAAATATATTTGGAAGCTTAAACATAAGAAAATAGATTACAACATATCATGGAAAATTATAAAAAGAGCAGCACCATGCAACAACATTTCTAAAAAATGCAACTTATGTACTACAGAAAAGTGGCTGATATTATGTAAACCCCATCTAGCATCCCTGAACTCTAAAGTAGAAATGATTAATAATTGCAGGCACAAATGGAAATCTTTGTCAATGCACCATTCCCTGGCACGTCCCCCTGAACGCGCCCCAAAAAGAAAAAATCTACAGGCACGTGCCACACGCGCAGAGCTCACACGCCCACACACTAATCTATATAACACTGGTGGCGTGCCCAGATTATACATACCCTGAGGAGAGCACTTGCTCGAAACAAGTTTGTAGGGTGATTTTACGCTTCATTTTAAACCCTATTTTAAACTGTTATATATATATATATTATATCTGTCGAAGAATTTTGCTGTGGGAGGAAAACAGATTAAGAAAATAAATAGGAGGGGTGGGGGTTGAAAGAAGAAAAAAAGGAAATTGGGGAACAAATCCTTTACTTACAACATATGGGGACCATTGTAATCTATCTTGAAGACAGAAAGAGAACAGTAATATGCCGACTCTAGGCCACTTTCGCCCTCAACCAGTTTTCGGGCGAAAGTGACCTAGAATCAGCATATTACTGTTCTCTGACAAGTAAGACTTCAATACCCAAAAAATAACGATTATCTACAAACAAACATACTGTGCAGGGTTATCCGTTTTTAATACTAATTTACTAAACTTTTCAGATTTTAGTTTTTGTTTAATCCTATGTTTTTCTTGATCGTTTTCAATAACATCATTTTCGCGCAAACATTCTTCAAATGAGTCTCTGTCTTTCATGTGAAATAACACTACAGTCTTTAACTGTTCTCTAAAGTCTTTTAAAACTGAGTTATATTTCTGACATAAAATCCACACACTTATCCGAGCATGTCTTCCGCTGAAAGCTAGTTTCGACAAAGTGTTTCTCTTTTTAACTATGTCTTTTTCTGCTGAACAGTCATCTATAATAAATAGCGTCTGTGTCACGACCGACCCCTGGAGGTCTGCCCTGACAGGATCGGTCTAGGTGGGGGTGAAGGGAGTGACTGACCTCACACGCTCCGCAAGAGACCACACAATAAAGATTACGATACAACACCCCATTTATTCACACCAGCAAAATAAACATTCCAACACACGCACCATGCACGATCACAATAAAGCACTCCAACGCACACAACATGCACAATCACGATCAAGCACTCCAACGCACACAACATGCACAATCACGATCAAGCACTCCAACGCAACAACATGCACAATCGCAATCAAGCACTCCACACCCACAACATGCACGATTATAAATAAATATTTCACCATACGACGTACACAATCACAATTACAGCATTCCAGCACATATGACATGTACACAATTATAAAGAAATATTTCCAGTATTGACCCTTTCTCACACCACGAGTGCGTCACATCCCTGCCCCTGTCAAGTCCGCAGGGAGCACCCTGTCGCACTAGGTGCTCCGAGCGGGTTGGTTCTCGCAGGAGTCGCCCAAGCCG
>CM031623.1:10593326-10599175 GCA_018398815.1 Conus ventricosus | reverse complement strand
AAGATTGTGACAAATATTAAGTTGAGGAGCAATCAGACTACTCCGCAGACCCTGCAAAAAAGAAAGATTATATTCTCTGGCTGCGTGTGGAAAAACTAGACAGTATTTAGGCACTGAACTAAATGTTGAACAAATCCAACAACTGTCTACATCAACATTGAGAAGTACTACGCTAGGTACGAAACACAGCTAGGTCAAAAAGGGTTAGATCAGTGGGTCAGAAAATAAATTATTTTTATATGCTAAGTTAGTAAGTAAGATGGCGCCAGTTGATTCAGAAGAAGATTTAAAATACGACTTATCACAAGAACCCGGGTTTTAAACAAGTCCCAGAAACTCTTGCATGTGACATGTACTACAAATTTGGGACGATGTTATGCCCATTCATCATGGGATTTAATTTACTTTTAATCATATTAATTTTAATCATATTAAATTTAATCGCATAAAAAAAATTTGAGCGAGAAGACGGCGCAGGACAGTCCGAAAGAGCAGATGCGCCACAGGTGAATGTACCACAGAGCATCCCACAAGTGAATGTGCCACAAGTGAGTATGTCACTAAGGCTAAAAATCCTGGGCGTGTTGAGGCTGGCATAAACTAGCTGAATGGAACAGACTGAGAAAAACAAACCAATCAACAAAACAAAAATTGTTAGATAATAAATACAACATCGCCGCCACCAGCAACACAATTAACAACAACAACACAATCACAAACAAACGATAAGATGTTATTATTATGTATTTGCTGCTGTTGTTGTTGGCGGGGGAGTTTTAGCATACAAATGTCTAACGCCATACTTAGCGCAAAGTTACCAACCCCCCACAAAGCCAGTAAAAGAAGAAGAACCAGCTTCGCAAAAAAAAGAGCAACCTCCGAAAGTAGACCCATTTTCTATGGAATATTTTTTTAAGAACTAGATAAAGTACAAGTTAAACTATATAAGTACAAGTTAAGTTAGTTAAAAAAAGTACTTTTTAATTTAAAGTGCAAGTAAATTACAATTTAAAATTATAAGTTCTTGTAAGTAATAGTTAAGTACTTAAGTAAGTTCTAGTTAGGTTCTTAAGAAAGGGTTCTTGTTAGGTTCTTAAGTTAAGTCAGTTAAAGTTAATCTTTTAAAGTTCTCCAATGCCCTACAGCATATGAAAACTCAGGACTGACGTAAGTTCTCTTGTTATTGTTAGAGGCTATGATTTTTTGTTAACAGCAGTTGTGTTTACTTGATGAAGAGTAGAGCGCAGATTAACATTTTGGTGATGAAATACTTTGTTTTCAAAGAGAGCCTGCTTGTAGTTGTCGTGAGTTTAAATTTTTTTGACAACGCCCTTTACTTATACCTTTAGCTTTCTTCATTACAGAAGTCTGGCTGGCAACGCTATACATCTTTGACCTCAAACCAACATATTCTTTGATAACTGCCCATTAAGTTCATCCTTCATCTTTCCAATTACTTTCTTGTTTACAGTTGAATGTAAAGGACTGCCCTTTGGGATAGTCACAGTGTCAAACCATCCATCAGTTCCTTTAGCTACTTCTGTTTCTAAGTCCTATAAAAGTCTTCTGTTGGGACGTCAGAATAAAACTATCAGTCCCCTGTGTAAAGGACTCTTGCTTCGGGGTACAGGGGTTTAAAGTAATCGTACAGAAATTCTAACATCAATAACTTGACAGCTCTAATACGGAAAACCCGAAAAAAACCCGGGCTTGTCCAACTTAACATCTTTTTTCTTCATCATAATCCAACCGGGCTGTCGTTAAATCTTCTAAAGTCTTGATAGTTGGGTTTAGAGGCAAACTTAATTGCTTGGTTTTCTTTTGTAACTAATTTTACATCTTTACGTTTGTGGGATTTTCCATAGTTTTACCAAAACAGTGTTGTTCATCAGTTTAAAGAAGTCTTTTTTCTGAGGCGTCAGTGGCTTGGTTCTAAGACAGTTTTCTTCTTGATGTATGGCCTCAAAAAGGGGCTCTTGGCCACAGATAATTATTCTGAAAAACAGCTGTAAGTTTCAGCCCGTGTCTTAGGTAAAACTGTTAACAGTCTGTAATGACAAACATTTTTTAGTTTTGTGCCAAAAGATTGGGAACAAGTTTAGGAGGTTCTGTAGGGGTCATCTTTAATCTTTCTGCGGCTAGTGGGTAATCGTTGTGAAGATCGTGTAATTCTTTAGTATTCTAAGTCACTTCCAAGATTAGTCCCGCTGGACTATCAGGCGTAAGCTGTGACAACATGCCTAACACAGTGTTAACATCGTGAGGTCCTTTTATCATTGTAAAGTTTCTCAGTGGAAGCGGTTGACTCATGGCCCACCCATATAGATTGTAGCGTCTAAGTACATTAGAATTTGGGATGGTTTAGTGGGATCATAATCGTCTAAATACCTGTTATTGGCTTTGCAGAAAAGGATGTGAGGCCATGCTAATACCTCCCCTTAGACCCGTCTTAAAATCATCTGAAGTGTGGGCAGGTCAGAATATAAGTCAATTTGGATGTTTGTAGACTTTAAGAATGCGTCCCAAAAAGGGCCCCAGGGGCTGAGATGTAATGCAATGAGTCTAAGCTGTAATGTTTCATGCATGTAGTTCGGTAATTCTGAAAGACGGTCCCCCAAATAAACACACGTCAGCCAATAAATATTGATCGTGATAATCTCCCATTGTTTCACAGTGTAACCCTGTCCAGGCTTTCTGAGCGTATTCATAGTCAGCATCAGTTATGTCTTTGCCTCTAAGCTTAGAAAAGAAAGCGCCTTTAGGAGGAAGTGAGTCTTCATCAAACCTATCCCACGAGTTCATGTATTCATAAGGATAAACTCCTTTTTACGCACCAAAGAGGGGTCAAAGTATTGTTTAGTGATTGGAAAAGTCTTGTAGAGAACTTGCTAACTTATCCAAACTAGCCATCAGATGTTGGGCTGAGTCATAAAAGGATAAAGAGTCAAGAGTAAAAGTCATGTTACTTTTCCTGAAGCGGGTGCAATGCAGGTAACCCTCTTATATTCAAAAGTCACTGCTTGCATGATAAATGAGAATCGAAAGCCTCGTAATTATGAAAGAAGATAGGCAGCTTCCATGTCTTAGGATCAACCTTAAGCTGAAGATTACAATTGTTGTGTGCACTCCTCTGAACTTTCCAGTAAGTGATCGTGGTCTCTTACTACGTTGCCTAATAATTCTTTATTGCATACCCCAACAGTCCCGTAGATGAGTCATAGCGTTCTTGGTCTTCAGGTCATAACAATGTCTGAAAGATTTAGTTGGTTGGATAACTGATTGCGAAGTTGTTTCATCTGCTCTAAAAATCTGCTAGCTGCGTTGGGACCTCTGTAAATCTCAGGTGTTGTGTGTTGGCCGTCTGACCTAACAACAACAAACGCATAAGAACAGATCTGATGGTGATTAATAAGGTTGTTTTTGTTTTTTTGCTGTGTGTGGGCCGTAGTACTGTGGTAAAGCGATTCAAAGTCAGCATAAACCACATATGGACTCATTTGCATTTTGTGTATATTCTTAAAACTAACTTTAGCCCCCTGGTTAGGCGTGGGGGAGTTCAGTTTCACAGTCCACAATACTTTTACAGCGTTCCTTATGCTTGGCAGCTTCTTCATAGTAGAAATTCTGACAAACACCTTCTACAAATATCTTTCTTAGCATGATTCTTTGATGTAAATCCCATAAGTCTGCTTACTGTTCTGATTAATACATAATGACTCTTTGTACTATCTGTAAACAGTATCAAATCTACATGTTTGTCAAGTGATTCACCTAAAGTGGGGGCGTTGGGAGAAACCCTGAGAGGCACTAGATTGTCTACTACAGACCATGTGTATACGTTTACAGTTTATTGGTTTGTTTTGGGTCTTCAAACCCGAGATATACTGTTTATACTTACTGGAAAGGTTATGTTATCAAAGTTCAGTTCTGTTTTTATGCTTCATAATTAGAAACTCTGTTTGGGATGATTTTAACAGGATGTTTAAAAGCGCTAAAACACACCACATAAAACACATGTTGGGCCAGAATTATGTATGTTTAAGACTGCTCGTTTTAACTCTAACCTTTGGGGGAGAAATGTAAGAATTGCCAACTATAGGAAAAGAACTTTGTTTGTTTCAATTTGATTTTCAAGGACCTCCCTTCAGACCATCCAGAACCCCTTAACTTTGCCTCCTCACTTGCAGGTTAAACTGTGTAAGCATGAAATCAGCCCAGTCAGAGTTAAGTCGTGATAGCTGATTACTTCTTTCGGGCCTTTTTGAAACCCAGACTGGCATATTAGTATCATCAGGCGTTATATAATCAATCAGAAAGGTTAAACAACACTTTTACTGGCGGTTCACGTTGAAGAGACTCTGGGATTTTAGAGATAAACATGTGCTACGCTTTCATGAACGTTCGAGGGTTAATGATGTCCATGTCTACTTCGCTAAACATATTGCTTAAAATTTTTTGTCACTACTAAATATTTCTTCCATCGTATATAGTTTTCCATCCTCCGATTTACTTGTGGTTGTCATTTTTAAAGCCACAATATTTACGTAGATTAAAAAATAAATGTAAAAAAGTAAGTAAAATGCGCTTTTAATTCTTCGCCCCAAGCGCTTTGCAACACTTCAAGCCACGTTAACCTTACAATAATGCCTGCTAATTTTTAGCTTTTTCTGAATCACTACAGTCAATGTTCATCGCTTTGGTTGCTTCCTAAATAGTTCACTATGATCTTTATTATTGTTTACATCATTCTCAAACCAAAATTCACTAAAATCGATGTTTAATGCTTTCATTGTTTTTGTCAAATAGTTCATTACACTTCTTTAAATCAGATTCACTGAGTTGGCAGCCATTTTTAAATCTAAAATAAATTAAAAAAAATAATTGTAAATTCAGTTATTATTTATTACTCAGTCTTTTCAATCGAAAAAAATGACCAGGTTTAAAGGTAACAGTTACTCCTTCAAGAGCATCATACACATGCAGGGCAGCATCTTCGGGGGCAATATTATCGAGTAAAAATGCAAAAAGTTTAATTACTGGTTTAGGCCAAGAAATTTGGGATTATAGTAAAAGGCTTTCAATACCTTTTTCGAATAGTTTTAAACTTTCAAAAAGTTCTGTTATAAATTCATCAAACACACCCTTTTAAAACTTCTTTATCAACCCCTGCATTAACGCCCACCCAAAAACATCAAATATTCTGTAAGCTTTATACTACGTTGGGGTTCATTTTTTAAACCAGATTAAAATCATAAATTAAAAAAATTAATTAATTTTTTTCTCCCCCTCCCTCATCTCTCTCTGTGTGTCTCTCTCTCACCCCACACCAAACAAACAACAAACAAACAAACAAACACACAAAGATAGGGGGGTGCTTGTGGGGGGTTTTTGTAGTTCACCCCTTGAAATGTAAATTCGCCTTAAAGCAGGTAAGCAAAACAACGAAGCAAAACGGCGAAGCAGGAGCAATGCGTTGAAGCCACAACAACAAAAAAGCCATTTTCATTATATACAAAAGCCATTTCATTATAGGGGCAGCCGTCTGAAAAGGCAGTCAAAAGTTAAAGCAGGACGTTTAACAGAGTAAACAAAAATGTCCCAAAACTAGTTGACCTATTTCAGCGCTACAGGCAGTGGCGCGACCTATATCAGTGCCACTGCCTGTACGCGGCCTATTTCATTGCTCAACCTCTTTCCCCTCAACCGCCGCCACAGCGTGTGGCGGGGAGTGAACTGACTTGGCATGATCGATCAGTTCCACCATTTTTTTCTGATTTTTTGCTGTTCACAATCAAGAACAATTAACAGCGCCTTCTTAATTTTATGTTCTTGGAGAGAATGTAAATATG
>CM031623.1:10583326-10585826 GCA_018398815.1 Conus ventricosus | reverse complement strand
AGGACAGAAGATGAACACACCACCAACCTGCCTCAGAGTGATTAAAGGACAGCAGATGAACACCACCAATCTGCCTCAGACGAATATTCTCTTGGTCCTCCATGACATTGCACTTTCTCTGGTAGAGAAATAAATAGACGTAGCAGGTTTTAAAAAAAAGTGTGTGTGTGTGTGGGGGGGGGGGGGGGGGGGGGTAATAAAGCTGTGTGGGTGCATAGTCCAGTAGAACCGGGCCGGGGAGCAGAGAAATGTGAGGGGTTACATTTCCCTTTTTTTTTTCTGTGCGAGGGATACGAGTCTGGTTCGAGCATTTCCATCACATGGCCATATACTTACTTTCCTATGTCCCCTTGGGTGTACTCCGAGCTCGTCACTGACTGACAAGGAGTAAGGGTTAAAACAATGAAATGGTAGGAAAGCTGTATTGGTAGTTGTAGTTGTAGTAGTAGTAGCAGTAGTAGCAGTAGCAGCAGTAGCTCTAGTAGCAGTAGCAACAGCAGTAGTACTAGTAGTGTAGGAGTAGTAGTTGTAGTTGTTGGTGTTGTTGTTATTCTAAAGAAGAAGGAGAAGACATTCTTGATGTTGCAAACAGTTGCAATACAGAGTAAACAATTTTGCTTATTAAATTTATTCTGTGTGTGTGTGTGTGTGTGTGTGTGTGTGTGTGTGTGTGTGTGTGTGTGTGTGTGTGTGTGTGTGTGTGTTACTTAATGTTTTGATCATAAGTTGGTTTCTTGGAAGTGGCCAAAAGAACTTTATGTCGATGTAAAAGTGGCTAACGAAAGCAGAAGGAAGTCTTTTATAATTAAATGTTCACAAACAAAGAATTTTCCGTTCCTCATCATGAATGATACAAGTAAATAAAATAGAACAAACCATAAAGAACATATTACAGTCAGACCGTCTTACAACGTGTATTGAAAGTAGGGTTGAATCTTAATGCCATCCAACACAAGCTCCAACAGGTCGGGCGACGATCGCGCGAGGCCTGAGAAGAGCACGTGGCGCACGTGCGCCTTTGGTACAAAACTCTAGACTCACTGACATATGCCACCCAGCCCTTCCTGCTTCATGTGTACTGATCTTATAGCAGCCAGCCATAGTCTGACGCTAGTGAAAGCTGCCCCACTCAAGCACTGAGAATTCAGAGGGATCGTAGAAGAACTCCCGCAGGTGGGGTGGGTGAGGGGAAGTGGGGGAGGGCAACCCGGCGAGATGAGCTGATAATTGGAGAAAAAAAGTTGTCAAATTGCCCTTGGGAAAAGAAGGTGGTGGGCAGGATGGTAAACCAGGGAAGACGAAAGAAACGAGCTGAAGGGACAAGAGATTGAAAAGGGAGATAATATGTGGGGGATCTGGCAGGACAAAAGATTGAAAAGGAAGATAGGGTAGCAGGACACTCTCGGGAAAAGCTTGAGAGAGGACGTTCTTAGGGTCCCTACACATTTCCTCTTTCCAGCACTGGAATTGGGTTAGGGTCCCTACACACTTCCTCTTTCCAGCACTGGAATTGGGTTAGGGTCCCTACACATTTCCTCTTTCCAGCACTGGAATTGGGTTAGGGTCCCTACACATTTCCTCTTTCCAGCACTGGAATTGGGTTAGGGTCCCTACACATTTCCTCTTTCCAGCACTGGAATTGGGTTAGGGTCCCTACACATTTCCTCTTTCCAGCACTGGAATTGGGTTAGGGTCCCTACACACTTCCTCTTTCCAGCACTGGAATTGGGTTAGGGTCCCTACACACTTCCTCTTTCCAGCACTGGAATTGGGTTAGGGTCCCCACACACTTCCTCTTTCCAGCACTGGAATTGGGTTAGGGTCCCTACACACTTCCTCTTTCCAGCACTGGAATTGGGTTAGGGTCCCCACACACTTCCTCTTTCCAGCACTGGAATTGGGTTAGGGTCCCTACACACTTCCTCTTTCCAGCACTGGAATTGGGTTAGGGTCCCTACACACTTCCTCTTTCCAGCACTGGAATTGGGTTAGGGTCCCTACACACTTCCTCTTTCCAGCACTGGAATTGGGTTAGGGTCCCTACACACTTCCTCTTTCCAGCACTGGAATTGGGTTAGGGTCCCTACACACTTCCTCTTTCCAGCACTGGAATTGGGTTAGGGTCCCTACACACTTCCTCTTTCCAGCACTGGAATTGGGTTAGGGTCCCTACACACTTCCTCTTTCCAGCACTGGAATTGGGTTATTTGACAGGGCAGTAACGGGGCCCAGTAGTCTGTTGACGGAAATCTCAACGACATCCCCCACTGGCTTCCTCCTGCCAATTCCTCCTGTCCAGCTGGCGAACACCTGTGACGTGCAGGCTCTGGACAGGCCGCGGCGCTCAGTACTCTTGGACTAAGGGCTCAGAAGGAAAAGTTTCGCTTTGAGTTGTTTTAATCATTTTGATCCGTTGCTTCAGTCGGAAGCAAGGAAATTAAGGATGGGGTGGGGGGCCAGAATAGCTCCGTTGATAGAGCGCCGGACTCGTAATCTTGGG
>CM031623.1:10573326-10575826 GCA_018398815.1 Conus ventricosus | reverse complement strand
TCACCGGCTGCAGATCTCTTACCCTGTTTATGATGGTGCAGGTCATTCACCGGCTGCAGATCCCTTACCCTGTTTGTGATGGTGCAGGTCATTCACCGGTTGGAGATCCCTTACCCTGTTGTGATGGTGCAGGTCATTCACCGGCCGCAGATCCCTTACCCTGTTTGTGATGGTGCAGGTCATTCACCGGTTGGAGATCCCTTACCCTGTTTGTGATGGTGCAGGTCATTCACCGGTTGGAGATCCCTTACCCTGTTTGTGATGCAGGTCATTCACCGGTTGGAGATCCCTTACCCTGTTTGTGGTTATGCAGGTCATTCACCGGTTGGAGATCCCTTACCCTGAGGATGAGCTGCACCACTCTGGCTGGAACGCCTGCTCCAGTTGCCATGACGACCCCAGCAAGGCCCGAGACAAGATGATCCTCCCCTGTCTGGATGGGGACCGGATCTATGTCGTCGACATGGGCAAAGATCCCAGGGAACCCAGAATGCATAAGGTGAGAGAGAGAGAGAGAGAGAGAGAGAGAGAGAGAGAGAGAGAGAGAGAGAGAGAGAGAGAGAGAGAGAGAGAGAGAGAGAGAGAGAGAGAGAGAGAGAGAAGAGAGAGAGTTTAAACGTTTGTTAATATAATCAAGAAGAAGAAAAAAAACGGCTTGGCAAGGTGGTTAACGTTCCAGACTCTTGGCTGGGAGGTCGTGGGTTCGATTCCATCAGAGCCATGCGTGCGCGTGCGTGCGTGCGTGTGTGCGTGCGTGCGTGCGTGCGTGTGTGTGTGTGTGTGTGTGTGTGTGTGTGTGTGTGTGTGTGTGTGTGTGTGTGTGTGTGTGTGTGTGTGTGTGTGTGGTGTGTGTGTGTGTGTGTGGTGTGTGTGTGTGTGTTGTGGGGGAAGAGAGGGGGTGGGGGTTCTGTCCCAACCGGCTCTCACCCAGAATTCAGTTGGCTACAACCTCAGTTAGGAAGACCGGGACCACACAGTTGAGTTTCATCCACCTCATGGATGCGTCCCGGAGACTGTTGCTCCATTGTCCTGAGCAACACTGCAAGTGTCTGTATCTCTCGGGCCTGGTTTACGCCAGGATACATTTTGAAATCAAGCGTAGAGTACAGCCTTGTCATACAGTCTCAGACCAGAATGGAAGTCCTCAACATTACCTTCGTCGTTCCCATCCCCACGATCGGCTTTTATAAAAAAAAAAAAAAGATGTATCGGATTCTGTGCTTCTTCATGCCCTGCTCTCCTGGTGACCTCAGTGTCGATGACCTCTCCTGGCCTCTGACCTTGGTGAGGTTCTGTCGGTCCACTTGTATAGATAAATTCATGGGGACTATTGTTGGACGGAAGTGGTGGTGGTGGTGGTGGTGGTGCTCTCCGGAGGGAAGAGATCACTCATGCTGGCTCCCCGACTAAGCAATGATTGTCGTCAGCTAGAGGCTTTCTTTGTAGGTGGTATCCTGCGCATATGGGATCAGAACAAGCACCAGTGAACACCACCGCGAAGTGACTAGGCAGCAGTGCAGTGTCTCCTCTGGTGGGTTGCCTCAGGACGAACTGGCATTAAGTGTTTTCTGTGGATTGCCGGTGCTGGGGCTGTGGATGCTGGAGCTGGAATAAGAAGCATGGGTGGAATGCTACCTGGAATAAGAAGCATGGGTGGAATGCCACCTGGAATAAGAAGCATGGGTGGAATGCCACCTGGAATAAGAAGCATGGGTGGAATGCCACCTGGAATAAGAAGCATGGGTGGAATGCCACCTGGAATAAGGAGCATGGGTGGAATGCCACCTGGAATAAGAAGCATGGGTGGAATGCTACCTGGAATAAGAAGCATGGGTGGAATGCCACCTGGAATAAGAAGCATGGGTGGAATGCCACCTGGAATAAGGAGCATGGGTGGAATGCTACCTGGAATAAGAAGCATGGGTGGAATGCTACCTGGAATAAGAAGCATGGGTGGAATGCCACCTGGAATAAGAAGCATGGGTGCAATGCCACCTGGAATAAGGAGCATGGGTGCGATGCCACCTGGAATAAGAAGCATGGGTGGAATGCCACCTGGAATAAGAAGCATGGGTGCAGTGCCACTTGGAATAAGGAGCATGGGTGCAGTGCCACTGAGGTGGCACAGAAGACAAGAGAGGGGGGAAAAAATAAATACAGGCAGTGCGCTCACTCTCGCACATGCACCAAGCTGTAAGCACACTGTATACATGCTAGTACGTGCAGCAGGCCTCGATTGAGCTCTGCAGATCACGATAAACTGCAGCAGCTGATCATTCCCAAAACGCTGTCATTTGTTTATGAGCAGGAGCAGTCACTTTGAGAGCGTAAGTTCTAACATGCATTGATTATCGTGGGGTTTGAAATATCACAGACTTGAAGCTTAAAGAGTGACTTGGTAAAGCGGACGTGTTCAGCTCTGGTAGACTGTTTCATACTGTGTTTCTGCTACTATTGAGTCTGTGCAGAGTGTGTTAACAAGTTTTCTTCTCAATGACTC
>CM031623.1:10555123-10562326 GCA_018398815.1 Conus ventricosus | reverse complement strand
GCCTTCAGCAAGCTTCCATTCCAGAAATCAAATAGCCCTCAGCACTGTTTAGAGGATATCGTTTTATTTTCTATTTTTCAAAAGAAATGTATTGTTTTGCTCTTTGATTTTCTTTGCTTCTTAGTGGCACCTTTGGTGGTTTTTTGAAACTCACAACATACTACGGTATGCACACCAACCTTTTCTGGGATTGCATTCTTCTTAAAACTGAAAAGGCAGAGGAGTCAAATTACCACTTTCCGCGGTCACTGAGGAGAAACCACCAAGTTTCGAAATATCGGTATATGACCAGGAGTTATATGTTAGTGAGTTTCCCTCCCTATTGGAGGATGTCTCCCACTTGGAGAATATAAGCTTGCTGAAGGCTCATTTTGAGAAGCATGTATTTTATTTTTCCCCATTCACCCACTCATGCACATACTGTTAGTTAGGCAGAATCATCTACCACTGCAGATATGAATGCGTATCTCCCCCTATTTCTTCAATCTAAGACATAAGAGCAAGCTTTGTTTATAATTCAATATTTCTTGCAGTCGTTGCAACACCAAGCTGCTCTGTAAGTTGCTGGAACGGTGCGGTACTTATCCTTGGAATTTATTAGTTTGTTGTATTTTAGTCCCTTGCGGATTCATTCCAAGAACTAGCCTCAGCACTTGTGTCTTAGAGGATATCGTTTTATATTTTCTATTTTTCAAAGAAAATGTAGTTTGTTTTGCTCTTTTATGATTTCTTTTGCTTCTTAGATGGCACCTTTGGTTGGTTTTTTGAAAACTCAACAAACATACTACGGTATTGCACACCAACCTTTTCTGGGATTGCATTCTTCTTAAAACTGAAAAGGCAGAGGAGTCAAATTACCACTTTCCGCGGTCACTGAGGAGAAACCACCAAGTTTCGAAATATCGGTATATGACCAGGAGTTATATGTTAGTGAGTTTCCCTCCCTATTGGAGGATGTCTCCCACTTGGAGAATATAAGCTTGCTGAAGGCTCATTTGAGAAGCATGTATTTTATTTTTCCCCATTCACCCACTCATGAAACATACTGTTAGTTAGGCAGAATCATCTACCACTGCAGATATGAATGCGTATCTCCCCCTATTTCTTCAATCTAAGACATAAGAGCAAGCTTTGTTTATAATTCAATATTTCTTGCAGTCGTTGCAACACCAAGCTGCTCTGTAAGTTGCTGGAACGGTGCGGTACTTATCCTTGGAATTCATTAGTTTGTTATATATATATATATATATATATATATATATATGTGTGTGTGTGTGTGTGTGTGTGTGGACATACGTACACGAAAGACAAATAATATTCAATCCATCCAGAAACTCGATCGCACTCACAAACCCAACAACACAGAATGGAACTGCGGATGAAAATTGACAAAAAGAAGGAAAAAAAATACAAAACTTGCTCGAAGGAGGGGGGTGATGGGGGAGGTGGGAGAGGGGAGGTAGAGGATGGTGTGTGTTTCGGGGGGGGGGGGGAGGAGGTGTGTGTGGGAGGAGGAGGGGGGGGGGGGGGGATGTGACCATTGAAAAACAAAAGAAGAGCGAAACAGAGTGCAAGGGGCTTACTGAAGGGGAGGAGTGTGTGTTGCAGGTGGTGGAGGGGGTTGACGTGCAGAGGAAAACCGGTTTAGGCTCGCCTCACACGAGCCATTGCCTGGCGTCGGGCGAAATCATGATCAGCTGTGTTGGGGACTCGAACGGCAATTCCGGAAAGAGTAAGTCGTGACTTTTGTTTCTTTCTTTCTTTCTTTCTTTCTTTCTTTTTCTTTTTCTTTTTTTCTTCTTCTTCATTTTCTTCTTCTTTCATGCCTTCTCTTTGTCTCAGTCTCAGTCTCGGTCTCAGTCTCTGTCTCTGTCTCTCTGTCTGTCTGTCTGTCTGTTTGTATGTTTGTCTGTTGTCTGTCTGATTCAGAGAAGAGTTAGTCCTGTCCTTTGTTTCTTTGTTTGTTTTTTCCTTCCTTGTCTTTGTCTCTGCTTCAGTCTCTGTCTCTGTCTGTCAGTCAGTCTGTCTGTCTGTCTGTATGTATGTATGTATGTATGTATGTATGTATCTTCTCATATTTAGGCTCAATCAATCAATCAATCAATCAACCAACCAACCTCTCTCTCTCTCTCTCTCTCTCTCTCTCTCTCTCTCTCTCTCTCTCTCTCTCTCTCTGGGAATGAAACTAATTTCAAAACATGTATTGTTTCGTTGCGCGATTTTCATCCGCTTGTTCATCCGAATGAACTTTACTCATGTACTATGCAAAGTGTCTGGAAGAAGAAGAAGAAGAAGAAGAAGAAGGAGAAGGAGAAGAAGAAGAAGAAGAAGGAAAAGAAGAAGAAGGAGAATGATGATGATGATGATGATGATGATGATGATGATGATGATGATGATGATGATGATGATGTACAAGAACAAGAACAAGAACATGAACGACAACAACAACAACAACAACAACACCAACACCAACACCAACACCAACAACAACACCACCAACAACAACACCAGTAACAACAAGTCAGCCGTTGCTCCCATAGTGAAGTAGTCAGAGGCCTGTAATTCCAAACTAATTCTGCTTTGGGTACCAATTCGCCTGGTACAAACACAGACCTGAGGCACTCGGATCCAACAAAGACACGAAACGTCATCACAAACACACTTTCCAAGCGTGCCACTAACATTCCGGCATGACGGAAGAATATAGCAACAACAGCTGAAGAACAAGCAAGTATAAATAAATATTCGTTCAGGGTGGACTGTAGCTTAATCATCGCGCGCATGTGTGTGTGTGTGTGTGTGTGTGTGTGTGTGTGTGTGTGTGTGTGTGTGTGTGTGTGTGTGTGTCTGTATGTCTGTGTGCGCGTGCCAGTGTGTATGGGTGTATACTATGAGTGTGTGTGTGTGTGTGTGTGTGTGTGTGTGTGTGTGTGTGTGTGTGTGTGTGTGTGTGTTTCTGTCTGTCTGTCTGTCCGTCTCTCTCTCTTTCTCTCTCCCTCTCTCATTCTCTCTCTCTCTCTCTCTCTCTCTCTCTCTCTCTCTCTCTCACACACACACACACACACACACACACACACACACACACACACACACACACACACACACACACACACACACACACTTCCCGGATGGGAAGGTCAGGGTGTGAGATTTCCTTTTTCTGTTCCGGAGATGTTCGATTGCGTACTTTAGCATCAGACGTCTTGACGTTGTTTTCGTTCATAGTTTCTTCTTTCCACATTTTTGTTCTTTTCCTCTAGCTTTTTGCCGCCTACCTTCTGTTTTGGGCGTTCACACTTTTCTGTCCCCGAGTTGTGCTGAGGGGCGACCTTGGGCAGTGTAGACGGCTGTGGCGATGGTGGTCCACAGCGTACTGCTTCAGCATAGGAGTTGTGTTTCTCCACGACTCGGTGACAAACAAAGTGAACAACGACAGGCTTGGTCGCTCCTATGGATTTAGAGCAGTGTCAAAAAAAGCTAACATGATCAAAGATCTTCAACCCTCCTTTGAGTCTGCTCACCAATCAGCAAGACAACCACTGGATGCTGTGAACGATGTCAAAGGCGGAACTCCCATGGAATGCAGCAGTCGTTTGCCAACTGTATGCGGAACATTACCAAACAGTACCCTAACCTGAAAGTCATAGTCAGCAAAATGGCTCCAGTCAGGGAATCCAAATTAATTATCAAGGGAGAATTATTCAACGCCCTCCTAATTTCGGAATTAAGTGACGACAAGAACATCTCCTTCGTGAGCCATTCCAACCTCCTGGTCAACTCGTGGAACCTCAAGGACGGCCTCCATCCCACCTACCGAGGGGCCAGTGTCATCGCAAAGAACATCGGGCGACACATCAGGGACGTCTTCTGTCAGAGACCATGGAACGTTCACCCAGGGCCTACCAGTCCTTCACATCAGATCCGCGTCACACCTTCGGACCGTGGATGAACATGTACAGTCCACTGTATGACTGGTAAAATCACTCACTGGACACACTTTGTGAAACTCCAGCACCCAGCATTTTGACAGTTCAACCGCCACTTGTGTTTTACTATAAAGACTAATAACCAGTTGTATCGAACATTTCCCTTCAATCATACACAAAATCACTACACATGGAAAATTAGCTTAATATAATTTAGTATTATCACACTCTCATTTTAAAATTAGTAATTTTCCTTTATTTCGATTATCCCTTGTCTCATTTATTTTTCTTTCTGGGGACCCATGTTTTTGGACAAAGGTTTTAAAGTGTTCCAATGGAACAGTAGATCCATCTCAACTAGCCATGACCAGTTAGTTCAACATCTCGCACATGAAAAATATAATGTGTTGGCCTTGCAATCACTGAATGTTCGAAAAGATAAATTGCCCAAGCTTTGTAATTATTACTATCCTCCAGTCATCCAAAAAGTGGATACCAACGAGAAAGTCAATGTAGCCATTTATATTGAAGAAGGCGTAAAGTACACGCCGTGTATTAGTCCTGTTCCACCAGACGTTCCAGCGTCACATTCTTGCGCTGTTAAAGTCCAGGTTGGCTCAGACACATTAACGATTGTGTCAGTTTATCTGCCACAAGGGCCCAATGATGCAAATACCGAATGGCTTCGTACCTTGCGGACAGATCAAAACAGCAAATTTCTCATCACTGGAGATTTTAATGCTCATTCTCCATTTTGGGAAAAAGACTGCCAATTAGTAACAAATAACCGATTCATTGAGAACCTGGTGGACTCATCTCTTTATCTGTTGAATGACGGCAGAATAACGCGCATCCCCAACAATCCTAAACACAAACCAAGCGCTATAGATCTAACGTTAGTCTCTCCAGATCTAGCAACTATATGTGATTGGAATACCCTTGATGACACATTGAACAGCGATCACATACCTATAATCATCAATTTTGAAAGCGCAAGATCTGAACCAACTGATCAGACTCGAGAAAAAGTTCCAAAATTTAACTATAAGCTCGTCAACTGGAATACGTTTTCAGAATTATTAAGAACGCTTCAACTAAACTGTGATGTTACCACTCAAGATGTTGACAAGCTATATTATCTCTTTCAAAACGCTTTGCTGTCTGCCGCAAATCAATCAATTCCAAGGATAAAATCTATGGTTTCTAAAAAGCATTTTGGCAATGTCTGGTGGAATGAAGCTTGTGAGGAGGCAAAAAAGGAGAAAAAGTTAAAGTTAAAAGCATACAAACGAAATAAGTGCGCTGAAAATCTTGTTGAGAAAAAGAAAGCAAAAATAAATTGAATAGAATCATAGCAAAGGCAAAGTGACAATACTGGTCATCTTTTTGCAAACATGAGGTATCTAATTTCAGACTTGCAAAAGTATGGAAATTATTAAAAACAATGAAAAATAGAATTAAACTTCCACAATACTCTATCAAACTCGGTAAGTCTAATTTCCTTCAAATTATGATAAAGCTGAAGCTTTTGTTGACATGTTTGCCAAAAACAGCAGCATGAATAGTTTGTCAGCAAAAAATAGATCATATCGGGAACAAGAGGGTAAGCATATAAGTAGTAGTAAAGACCCTGGGAATAACCACTACATAAACTCTCCTATAACACTAGAAGAAGTTCAAGAATGTCAGTAAATTAGGTAGCAAGAAAACTTCAGTCGGCCTAGATGGTATTTCGAATGAAATGCTACGCCACCTACCAGCAAACGCTGTGCAGTTTCTCCATATATTTTTTTAAAAAATGTTGGAATGATGGTAAAATACCTCAGTTATTGAAACATTCCATTATTGTTCCTGTTTGTAAACATGGAAAACCTCGCACTGATATAAACAGTTACCGTCCAATTGCCTTAACATCCCATACCTGTAAATTAATGGAACGAATCGTACTAAATAGATTATCTTATTACTGTAATAAGCATGATGTCATACCGATAACCAAGCTGGATTTCAAACTGGCAGATCCACAATAGAACACCTAGTCAAACTTACAACTCACGTGAAACAACAATTTGCAAGACGAAAGAACATACTAGCTACATTCTTTGACGTAAAAAAAGCTTATGATCAAGTATGGCATAGTAGACTATTATACAAATTAAAAAATGTTGGAATTAACGGTAACATGTATAATTATTTTCAACAATTCTTAGAAAATAGATCAATTCAAACAAGAATAGAACATACTTATTCAAATCCGAGAACATTGCAAATGGGACTGCCACAGGGTTCATTTCAGTAATATCTCCTATCTTATTCAATATTTTAATGGCAGATTTACCAAAAGGCTTATCGAAAGGCACAGAGTTAGCTCAATTTGCCGATGATATATGCCTATGGATGAGAGTAACCATGAAACGAATAACCTCTTCGAGGTCGCTGAACTACATAAAAGCTTTATACCAGCGAGAACTCAATAAAATAAATGTATTTTTACAAGAAAACGGGCTTGCACTTTCATTAGAAAAAACACATATAATGCTTTTCAATTCAGGATATGACCCAGAAAAGCTCCCAGTTTTCACTTTAGATGGCATTGAAATAAAATATGTTAAATCTGTCAAATTCCTAGGTATAATCTTAACTTCTAAACTGTCATGGAACCAGCATATTGACCACATATTAAATAAAGCACGGAAAAGTTTAAACTTTCTTAAGATTATTAACAAGCAACGATGGGGCCAAGATGCTTCGACTTTAATATCTCTATCAACCGCTCTTGTGCGATGTAGGTTAACCTATGCTCAGGAAGTATTTTTCAGCGCACCACAACATCTGTTAAATAAATTGCAGAGCATTGATTGCAAGGCTTACAAACTCGCTCTTGGTGTTCCCATACATACATCCAACTTAGGAACATACAATGAGATTGGAGTGCTACCTCTCAGCGAGGTTCGAAAAGTAGCTGCGTCAAAGTTCGTTCTGAAGAGTTTTACACAGAAAAATTTCTTTGCAAAAGAAGTTTGTTTAAATTCTGAAAAAGATTTTGGAAAACGAGCTAGAGGAATACAATCAACAAAATCAATCTACTCGTATACTTCTCACCTTATCAGAGATTCCAACATAAATAGAAATGAAATCGCTGTTAAACCATCCTTTTCACCAGTACCAAGATGGGAACAAACGAAGGCCTCCTTTGATACGACTCATTCAGATTTGTCAAAAAAGATTCACCCAACATACTAAAACTTTCTGTATGCTTACACCTGGAAAATCAGTA
>CM031623.1:10545123-10550123 GCA_018398815.1 Conus ventricosus | reverse complement strand
CTTGCAACTTACACGCCATGACCAACGAGACTGAAAACATGTCAACCCCTTCACACCACAATGGACAAACGTGTGTGCTGTAAAAAGACAAACAAACAAAACCAAATCTGTCCAAATCTGTCGTCAGATGAATCCGGAATTAATTTAGAACCGAATGGCGTGTCTTTTTCTCTATCAAAATTGGTATAGATTTAACGAAGCAACACGAACTGAAAAGAAGATCATAAAAAGAAAAGAACATTCGAGTCTTCCATCACAGAATGAGCAGTCCACGTGTTTAGGGGTTACGATAAAGTTAAAGTAGTAATGCAATGTGAATGGGTGGAAATCACCTTGCTCTTGTGAAAATAATTTTTCAATGTGATGAAGAAGACCTTTTTGTGCTTGTATTCGGGTTTAACAAATTAGTTCAAAGCTAGACATCAACAAGGATAGTGGAAATTTGCATGACTTGTGGACTCTTTCTATTTCTACGCTATTGTTGGGGACACAAGGTTTAGGGGGACTCACAAATCTAGCTGACGGTAGATCAAGAAACGGGAGTTATGTCGATTGTGCTTGCATTGGAAATACACCAAACATTGGAGCTATCTCAAGGTCAGGCACAGTATGTCTTACGGGCTGAACTGTACAGAGATTGTGTGTCCAACGAGGACTTGTGTTTTGAGAGAAGTGGCACCAAGCTTTGAGTGTATGTTTTGAGAGAAGTGGCACCAAGCTTTGAGTGTATGTTTTGAGAGAAGTGGCACCAAGCTTTGAGTGTATGTTTTGAGAGAAGTGGCACCAAGCTTTGAGTGTATGTTTTGAGAGAAGTGGCACCAAGCTTTGAGCGTAATAAAGGAATATACAGTCTTTGGGGCTCTAATTCGTAACTGCGGAATCGGACCACTGCTTTAAACTGAAAACGGATTCCTACGACTTGCCGGAAAGTTTCGTGACCCTGACGGCTTGACGCTCTGAGGACATGATTATCATTTCTAGACACGCGCCTTTCGGTTTAATTATCATTTCTAGACACGCGCCTTTCAGTTTAATTATCATTTCTAGACATGCGCCTTTCAGATTAGTTTACGAGTGACTTCCAACTGGGTCCCACCGCACCTTCGGGTGTAGTAGAATTTTCTTCTGGCGGGTCATTCCAGAGAGGTCAAGAAAGAATTCCTGCAAGAACAAACGGACCCTGTATCCGTTCATCGGTCTGCATCCGAACCAATATTTAACGGCGTTTGTCGCTTGATCACAATCCTTTATCTTCCCCCCCCCCCCCCCCCCTTCTTTTTTTTGTCTCTCCATTCTTTCCTTGTTGTTTTTTTTTTGTTTTTTTTTCATTTTCTTTTTTCTATTTTTGTTTCCAGGCGGCTTCATCTTGCTGGACGGGGAGGACTTCAGCATCAAGGGCAACTGGGAACGGTCTGCCTCGGTGCCAGACTACGGCTACGACTTCTGGTACCAGCCTCGCCACAACGTCATGATCTCCACTGAGTGGGGCACTCCCAAGGTGTGGAAAGCCGGCTTCAGCGTGGAGGATGTCAAAAAGGGTAGGTGGTCCAGGTGTGCGGGCAGACAGACAGACAGACAGACAGGCGGGCAGACAGACAGACAGACAGACAGACAGACAGACAGACAGACAGACAGACAGGCGGGCAGGCAGGAAGACAGAGAGACAGACAGACACACAGACAGACAGACAGACACAGACAGACGGACGGACAGACGCAGACAGACACACAGACAGACACACAGACAGACACACAGACAGACACACAGACAGACAGACACAGACAGACGGACGGACAGACGCAGACAGACACACAGACAGGCAGACGTAGACAGACACACAGACAGACAGACAGACACAGACAGACAGACAGACAGACAGACAGACAGTCAGACACAGACAGACAGACAGACAGGCAGACGCAGACAGACGCACAGACAGACACAGACAGACACAGACAGACAGACAGACAGGCAGACAGACAGACAGACAGACAGACAGAGAGACAGACAGACAGACAGACAGACAGACAGCCAGACAGACAGACAGACAGACAGACAGACAGACAGGCGGGCAGGCAGGAAGACAGAGAGACGGTCAGGCAGTTGACAGTGGTGGGACGTTTTTCTACATGGTGCACGCAGAACTGTCTAGATTTGAATGTTAGTAAGACCAAGGAGATGGTGATTGATTTCGAAGAAACTCAGCTTCAGTCTCTCACTTGTATATCAAAAACACCTAAGTGGGACGTGTAAGTGAATATAAGTATCTGGGCACTATTTTAGATAATAAGCCGAATTTTAATGCAAATACTCAATTCATCTACAAAAAATGTCAATATACTGTCTTCAGAAACTTCGGTCTCTTGCTGTTAAAACGGATATCTGAAATCTGTTATATCGTTGTTTTGTAGAATCAGTGCTATCCTTTGGCTTTTTACGCTAGTTTAGAAATCTTAGCGTGAAAAATGAAAGAACAAAATAAACAGAGTGATAAATACACGTGGAAAGATTAATGGCAAAAAACAAGAACAGTTAGATCAAATGAATGAATGTCGTGTCACACAAAAAGCAGTGAGCATTGCTGCCGACAGTTCTCATGTTCTTTCCAAAACCTACAATGCTCTACCACCTGGACGAAGATTCCAAATTCCAAAATTCAAAACAAATAGAACTAAAAACAGTTTCGTTCCCAATGCCATCAAAACTACTGAATCAAAACTGAGCTATCGATAAGATCTTGTTCAGAAAGCTTGTTTGTATCTCTCTCTCCTCTCTCTCTCTCTCTCTCTCTCTCTCTCTCTCTCTCTCTCTCTCTCTCTCTCTCTCTCTCTAGCTTATAGTGCTCTGTAAGTTGCTGGAACGGTGCGCGGTACTTATCCTTGGAATTTATTAGTTTGTTGTATTTTAGTCCCTTGCGGATTCATTCCAAGAACTGACCCTCAGCACTTGTGTCTTAAGAGGATATCTTTTTATATCTTTTACTTTTCACAAGAAAATGTAGCTTGTTTTGCTCTTTCATGATTTTCTTTTGCTTCTTAGGTGGCACCTTTGGTTGTTTTTTTGAAAACTCAACAAATATACTACGGTGTTGCACACCAGCCTTTTCTGGGATTGCATTCTTCTTAAAACGGAAAAGGCAGAGGAGTCAAATTACCACTTTCCGCGGTCACTGAGTAGAAACGACAAGGTTTCGAAGTATTGGTATATGACCAGGAGTTACATGTTAGAGTTTTCGTCCCTATTGGAGGATGTCTCCCCCTTGGAGACTATAAGCTTGCTGAAGGCTCATTTTTAGAAGCATTTATTTTATTTTTTTCCATTCACCCACTCAAGCACATACTGTTAGTCAGGCAGAATCATCTACCACTGCAGATATGAATGCTTATTTCCCCCTATTTCGTCAATCTAAGACATAAGAGCAAGCTTTGTTTATATATATATATATATAAATAATGCTGAACAGTTACGTAGTGGGGGAAAACAAGTGCAGGTTAGCAATTCTTCCGTCGTTATAGTAATGACTTTGCAAAGATTTGAACTTTAAAAAAAAATTGAAGACGAAGAAAATGGGGGGAATATAAATATGAGAAACCCTTCACTAGCTGCCTGAGGGAACCATCGTAATCCGTCTTCCTCTTTCCCCGCCGCACTTTTCCTTCCCTCTCTCCAGCGCGAGGGATTCTTTCCGTCAAAGGATTAAGTCGAGGGATTGAAGTCTAATGCACATGAGAAATTCCCTTGCCATTCTGGTGCGTTGTCAGTAGTTCAAATCGGGCTGCCCTCGTGATTTGACAGCTCGTGAGAGGAACTCTGAAGTGTGTGCTTTCCGAATGCGCCCCTCAGTGGAAATATCATCGAGTTTCAAAGCGGACATGCATGACCAGTTTGAATATTGCCGACACTCAACATCTCTCTCTCTCTTTCTCTGTGTGTGTGTGTGTGTGTTTATATATATATATATATATAGAGAGAGAGAGAGACTGAGACTGATAAGACAGACAGAGGGTAAGACAGACAGACAAGCACAGAGAGACAGGCACACAGAGAGAGACAGAAACAGAGAAGGAGAGAGACTGAGACAGAGAAACAGAGAGAGAGAGAGTAAGACAGAGACAGGCAGAGACAGACAGAGAGACAGACACACACACACACACACACACACACACACAGCGAGAGCAACAGCGTCTCCTTCCCTCCTTCTCCAGGGGAGTACGGGCACTCCATCAACATCTGGGACTGGAAGGCGCGGACCCTGAAGCAGCGGCTGGACCTGGGGCCTGACGGCATGATCCCCCTAGAGGTCAGGTTCCTGCACGACCCGGACTCCTGCCAAGGCTTCGTGGGCTGTGCCTTGAGCTCCACCGTCTTCCGCTTCTTCAAGAAACCCGTGAGTCAGCGTCATGATGGTGGTGGTGGTGGTGGTGGTGCTGCCCTGATAGAGTGGGGATGGGAGGAGGAGGAGTTGGTGGAGGTGGTGGTGGTGCTGCCCTGATAGAGTGGGGATGGGAGGAGGAGGAGGTGGTGGTGGTAGTGGTGCTGCCCTGATAGAGTGGGGATGGGAGGAGGAGTTGGTGGTGGTGGTGCTGCCCTGATAGAGTGGGGATGGGAGGAGGGAGGGTTGGTGGTGGTGGTGCTGCTGCTGCCCTGATAGAGTGGGGATGGGAGGAGGAGGAGTTGGTGTGGTGGTGGTGGTGGTGGTGGTGCAATGATAGAGTGGGGATGGAGGAGGAGGAGTTGGTGGTGGTGGTGCTGCCCTGATAGAGTGGGGATGGGAGGAGGAGGGGTTGGTGGTGGTGGTGGTGGTGCTGCCCTGATAGAGTGGGGATGGGAGGAGGAGGGGTTGGTGGTGGTGGTGGTGGTGGTGCCCTGATAGAGTGGGGATGGGAGGAGGAGGAGTTGGTGGTGGTGGTGCTGCCCTGATAGAGTGGGGATGGGAGGAGGAGGAGTTGGTGGTGGTGGTGGTGCTGCTGCTGCCCTGATAGAGTGGGGATGGGAGGAGG
>CM031623.1:10520123-10540123 GCA_018398815.1 Conus ventricosus | reverse complement strand
AATGAGAGAGAGAGAGAGAGAGAGAGAGAGAGAGAGAGAGGAGAGAGAGAGAGAGAGAGAAGAGAGAGAGAGGAGTGAGGATGATGAAGATGAAGATGATGCTACGGATTTCCATTCCGGTCTGAGGCTGCATGACAGAGATGTACCCTACGCTTCCTTTCATGATATATCCCGGCGTCAACCAGGCCCGAGAGATACAGACACCTGTAGTGTTGTTCAACACAGAGAGAGAGACAGAGACTGAGACAGAGAGAGACAGAGACAGAGAGAGACAGACAGAGACAGAGAGAGAGAGAGAGAGAGGAGAGAGAGAGAGAGAGAGAGAGAGAGAGCAAACATACAGAACGAGGCAAAAAAAAGACAGGCATGTCAGCAGACACCGTGGAAGAGAAAGTGGGCCTAATGCATAAAACAGTTACACAGGAAGAAAGGATCCTGGGTCTGTGGTTCGAGTCTCTCACAAGACTGCATACATTGTTGTCCCTGCGTCCCAGTAGCCCTAGACCTTTAGTGGTGGCCGGGTATTTTGAGTGACAGAAAAAACCGGCTCCCCACATACGTGTCCTTTGATGTTTGAAAAAAAAACCCGGGGGTGAGGAGTGCCTCGGCATGTTTGAAAAAAACCCCCTGGGTGAGAGAGTTCCCCTCGGTAAAATTCTGGGGGGAAGGGATGTGGTCGTCAGCTGAAACTGCGCAGGCAGCAATCCCCAAAATACATCCGGGGCCTACATGACGCGCACTTCCGGGGGGGGAGAGTCTAAATTGAAAGCCGATCGAGAACCCTTAAACAATAAACAAGTAGGGTAACTCTTGCCCCCATTAAAAAAAAAAAACTAACCGAGAAACTTTTTTTTAAAGACTGGCACTGTCAGGGTCAAATTTCACCCAAAACCCGAAGTGTGGGTCATCGTCGGCCACTCCAATGGACATAAGTCCAAAACTCAAACTTCTGGCCCCAAAAAGACGGGGGCCCCTAGGTCGGGCCCGCCAAATTTAGCAGGGGGAAGGCTCCACAGAGCGTTCTGCCCCCAGACGACAGCGGCTTTGACCGCGCCCGATGTCTAGCGAGCGAGTCGTAGGCCTTGTCAAACTCACCCGGGCCAAATTTTGGGGAACCAACGTCATTGTTCTAAGTTTTGGGCCCCTACCCAGACTCACTAGCCATTTACGACGTCGCCGGAAAGGAGGGGGGGAAGGTGGGTGGGGTGGGGGTGAAATCTAGAAAAAATTAAAGCCCAATTGACCCCCACAGAGAGTAAGGCGTTAACGGGACTGTCGTGATGTGAATTCCAATGGAATTTAAGGGGGGGAAAATTTGGGGGTGTCAGGGGTAAAAAAAATTGACCAATGGTCCGCCCGTTTTGGACAGTCGGAACAATAAAAAAGGGGAGGGTGAGAGAACTGGGAACGAGAGGGGAACGGGGAAGAGAGGAGGGGAGAGGTTCTGGTGGAGCTTGCGGGAGAGAAGGGCAGAGAGAGAAGAGTGGGGGGGAGAGAAGGCCCCAATTTGAGAGTTTAGCATGAGATAGTTGCAGAGGGAAGGATGAGGGGGGTTGGGAAAAGGAAGAGAGTTGCTAGTTTATAAAGAAAAAAAGAAAAGAAAAAAGAAAAAAAAAAGCAACCCAGTCCTTTTGATAAAGCAGATAAAAGAGAGAGAGAGAGAGAGTGCAAGCGTTAATGCAGGAAGAAAAAAAAGGAGAACAGATCGATGTTGTATACGTTTTCCCCAAACCCGGGGGTTCGACCTCATACTGGCGGCACTTCGCCAAGCGACCACAGACCACGCCCCAAAGTTTACCTGCCCGGGGCCATCAACCACACCGTGCCGGGGTTGTGTCGTGTTGTGAAAGTGAAAAAAAAGAAAAAGAAAGAAAAAAAAGCGTGATTTGTTAAAATTTTAGATCACCCGGCCGGTAAAGTAGAAAACTGTTTATACCCGGGTTAGTTTGATGTTTTAGATAAGATTTGTGAAAATTAGGAAAAAGGGAATGTTTTTTTTTGTTTGATTCCATATGCATTGAGTTTTGTTCTTTTAAAAATGTGTAGTAAAGTTTTAGACTTTTACAGTGGCTTGATGGACGAAGGCAGATTTTTGAATGAGATCGTAAGCAAGCTGGGTGGTTTGGCGTGCGCTTCCTTCCTCCCTGACATTACACCGAGGTGCAAATTTATTGGGAGCCTGCCAGGAATTCGGCCCATTTATTTAATTGTTCAAATTTTCCCGAGGGAAACTGGGTGGGATTCAAGTATTTTTAATCCTAAGACAAAGGGGGGGGTCTTCGTATTTCCCAAAATAGTTAAATACTAGGTTGGGATTGCTTCCCGTAGTTAATACTAGGCTTGGCATTTTTAGCCCCAGGTACTTTTTCGCACAGTTGCCCATAATTCGCTCTATAGTTGGGTCAGGGGCGGGCGTCTTATAAAAAAAAATACGTTTTTCCCAACTATAATCATCATAGGATTTTGCTATTGCGTTTCCCTGTCGGTAACCACAGCGGCTGTCCCCAATAAAATCTTGTTCAAACAAAAAAAAAAAAAAAGAAGATATAATTTCGGAAAAAAAGAACACCCCCATTGAACAATTTGAGCGTGCTCGGTTTAGGCATTCGGGGGGGAAAATTGCGAGCATTTGTGAAAACCCAAAAAAAATGGAAAGAGTGAACGCGCGGAAACGCCGTGTTGCCTAGGAATACTTTAGCAAACGGAAAGGACTAAAACTACGCAAGCAGGAAACGGAGAATAAAGGGAAACGCAGGAAACAGAAAGAATAAAGGGGAACGCAGGAAAAAAAAAAATTTAAAGATTAATTAGGTTAGAGAAAGTAAGGATACAAAAGGGGGACCACCGAGGAGGGGGTTCAGTTTCCAGTACTCGTGCGCAGCTTGCTCCCCGACCCCAAATTGCCAAAATTTCGGAAAGGGCCGATTCGATTGAGCATACATCGTCGTTTCGAAACGTTTGCGACCGTCAGGGTTGGCCTCCCGAAGAGTGGGCAGTCATTTGTCGGCGTTAGTGCGGGTTAAGGCATTACAGATTTTCACTGCGTTACCAGCAGACAACAGTTGATTTGGTGCTGTGTAGGAGTCTTTTAATGAAAGGATTTGTCCGCACAGAGGAAGGATTCTGAAAGGAAAATTTCGTTCAGCTAGATTTGCATGCAGGTTTGAAACGTACCAACTCACAGGTTTGGTGCACGTCTAGATCACTATTTTGAGAAATGGTTAGGTGTGCGGTACGAAGAAGGAGTTTCGCTGATGTTGATAGAGCTAGTTAGGAAAGAAAGATTTTGTCAGGTTGCGGCCCTGAGTCAAACCATACATTTGAAGAGAAGAGACAGCCAGAGACAGGCAGGAGGTTGTTGTAAGTTCGCAGAGGGTGTATAGTGAGGCACGTTTGGGCACTATGGTGCAGGAGAAACAGGTGCTAGGCACAGGTGAGAAGAGTGCAAGGAGACTAGGAGAGTTTTCTGCAAAGTCTGCAAACCCAGGGGTGGGGCTGAGGAAAGGCAAAGGGACCTTAGGTGTTTCTTGTGTCCAGGAAGGGACATGTGGCGAGGGATTGTGCAGGGGTTCAGAAGGCAGCAGCCTTGCAAGAGGTGTGGATATGGGTCGTCATAGGGAAACGACCTGCAGTGGAACCAAAAGGGGATTCAGTCTGAAGAGGGTGGAGTGCGGCTCTGGCTAGCCACTGGACAGCAGGTCGTGTCAGGGATGGAGGGCCACTTGTCTGAGTGGTTCGGTACCAGTGGAAAGAAGGGTGGATTGGCACAGCTGAGGGTGGAAAGTGTTCCGAGACACTGTTGTTCATGCGGTGTAGTACGAAACAACGTGGTCGATAATGGGGATTTGACAGGGCAAATCCAGACTGTACGCTAATCGATGGCACTGTGAGGGGAGTTTTCCCGTTGCTAAGATAGGAAGTACGTTACCCTTACTTCTCAGGCGAGTTGTTGCGTTGGGGAGGGAGAAACCTTTCATGATTTGATCATTGGAAATATTCCCTGGTGCATGGGATCAGGGGATTGAGTTGTTGACTGCTTCTGGGGCAGCTGTTCAGACACGGAGCAATGAAGGAGAAAAAGTTTGTAAGCCGTTAGTTGTTCCAGGAAGGAAGTCGGGCATAGATGTGTCGCCTGATGTGTTTTAGGGGCAGCGCAGGGAACAAGTCCCTTCGCTCGTGAAGTTTGGGGTTGGCATGAGGTGGGAGAGAATACAGGAAGGTTAGAGGAGGTGAGATAGAATTTCTTGTGAAAAGGCGGGCCGTTTGTACCGAGTGTTACCAAGGGGTAGAAGGTAAGGTGGTCCACTCAGTTAGAGGTACCAGTCATGTTATCGTGGACACTTTCATGTCAGGTGGGTAACGAGGCGCTCATGGCGGGTAATCTCGGCACCTGCAAATACAGCGAAACGAGTCTTGATGTCTTCAATGGCCAGGAGCATGGGCAGACATTTAAGCGGTTTGATATGTCATGTGATGTGTGTCAACGGTTCAGCACACTTGGGGGTGAAGAGGAAGGCGCTCTTAAACATACCCTTTATGGCTGACACACGTTAGGAGAGTGGCAGTTTGATCTGATTGGCCAATGCGCCCTGTTCCAAGGCGGGCACATGGTATGTGTGTCGGTGGTGACTACGTCGACCAGATACAGAAGCGGTTGCATTGAAAAGGCGTTAGATAGCAAACAGGTCGCTGAAGGGCTGGTAAGTAACAATCTTCTCTAGCGGTGGGGTGTGTGCCAGCAAAATTTCTCAGTTGTCAGGGGGTCACAGTTCACTCAGGCGTGGATGAGGTGGTCAACAGGCTGTAGGGATCACACAGCTGCTCAATTACCCCATTACATCCACATGCAATGGCTTGGTGGAAAGATTCAACGGTGTGCTGAAGGGATCTTTAATAGAAGCTCTGTGAGGATAAGGGCCAGCAGATTGGGGACGTACATTCCAGCGGCAAGGTTTGCTACGAGAGCCCTCAGGAAAGCACAGGCTTTTCGCCTTTTGGCTGCGGTATGGGCGGACAGTTCGGGGTCCGGTGTTGCATTCTCAAAGAGCTGTGGTCCGGTGAACAGGAGTCAGAAGAGGTCAAAACCACCTATCAAGTATGGGGATGGACCTACGCAATAGGCTCGAGGAGACATGTTAGGTCGCAAGGGAGTGTTTGCAGGAGGCTTGGGTCGTCCAGATGAAGCAGTATGACAGGAAGGTGAGGAAGCAATTCCTCAA
The DNA here is from genome assembly GCA_018398815.1 of Conus ventricosus. Lineage (NCBI taxonomy): Eukaryota > Metazoa > Mollusca > Gastropoda > Neogastropoda > Conidae > Conus > Conus ventricosus. The sequence continues at coordinate 10,534,904 of CM031623.1, read as the reverse complement.
GGTGGGAGATCAAGTCCTGTTACTGCTTCCAACGGATCACAACAAGGCTGCTGTGCTTGGAAGGGACCATTCTCCATCATTGAAAAGGTAGATCGGCCTACGAATCGAAGTGATGGGAAACCAAAACTTTTCCATTGCAAATCTACTCGCAAAATATATTCAGCGGAGACTTCAGCAATGGCGCAGCAGCAATCATGATGGAGGTGAAGGAGACCAGCAGAAAAGGGGAGATTTTAGTTGGCCTGAGTTTCCAGGAGAAAGAGTTCATACAGGATGTGTCACTGTATGAAGGGCTAGGCAGAGTAGGTGACAGGAGGAAGGAAGTTAGTGGGCGCCTAGAACAGTATTGGGGCCGTTCCTGACTGCTGATTAAACCAGCAGGACAACTCTTGAGACTTGTATGTGGAGTTGGACATCTCAGAACCGTACATGTGAAAGCTACCCGATCCCAGTTGCCACAAGCAAGTGATCGAGGAGGAGGTTAGAAAGATGTTGGACCTTGGGTGATGAACCCGTCCAAATCTTTCTATAGTGCACCGTCGATCTTAGGAGGAAATAAAAGTCAGGTGAGCATCGATTCTTTGTGTCTCGACTATAGACGTCTGACACAGTGTCACCAAGGTCGATGCAGAGGTCATACCAACATGGAAGGACTGTCGCTCAGTTCGCCACAGCAAGAGCCAGTATTTCACCTGGAATCGAGTCTGTGTAAGGGTTACTGGCAAATAAGCCTTGAGTGAGGATCAAAGGAAGTCACAGCCTTCTCATCATATGGGGCTATACAGTGGCGAGTTCTCCCTTTTTGGGTTGGTCAACGCACCTGCAGTCTTCTCGCGAATGATGAGGAAGATAATGACGGGGATTGGAAGGGTGTTGTGCAGTTCATGGATGACATTTGATAGCTTCGAGACATGGAGGAGCATATGAGGCAGCTAGTGAGCAGTCTTGGAGAGGTGAGGACAAGCCAATCTCACGCCAGGAACAACAAAGTGCCAGGTTGGCTTTCCAAGCCTGGAGTTCCTAGGTGTTTGGTGTCGGGCGGGAGGCGACACAATGCAGCCGGTAAGAGGAAAGGTGGAGAAGATGTGAATTCAGAGAGACCCTAAGCCAAAACAGAAGTCAGGGAGTATGCTAGGTTTTATTGGGTTCTATATGGGGAGTTTGTTCCATAAATTTGCTGCAATCACGAGGTCCTATCAGTGATATTGGGTCTAGGCAGGGAAACCGGCAGGGGTCGAGAGTGGTTCAGACGCTGCAGAGCAAGCACTGCAGACGGTATTAGAAAGACTAGGTTCCCGTCCCATTTGAAGCTACAGATATGTCCAAACCATTTTTGTTGCGGACAGATGCTTCTGGCGGTGGGATAGGTGCAGTATTGTTGGCAGGTGCATATGAAGGGTGAGGTTTCCTGGTGAGATATGGCTTGCTGGAAGTTGACCAAGTGTGATGAAAGGGTACGCACGGTGGAGAGGAGTGTTGAGCGGTTCGTGAGGGCGTGCGAAATTCCACAATCTTGTATGGGGAGAAGTGTTCGTGATCGAGGGTCGGATCATCAACCACTCACAATTCCTGCAGGAGGCGCAGTTGTTGAAAAAACAGCAGAAGTTCTGCGTTGGGCAAATGGCTCTGCAGCCTAACAGGTACCGAGTGCAGTTACATTCCGGTCGAAGAATGTCGGAGCTGAACTATTTATGCCGTGGTTTTTTGTAGTCTAGCATAAGCTGCAACTCAGAGGAAGTCAGTATATCGAGGAGTTTGCATTGTTGATATTAGGTGTTGATTCCGTTATGTTGATGGGATATGGGTTCATTCCCAGTTGGCTATGTTCATATTTTTTGTGGTGTGAGACTTGTTCATATTATTTTGTGAGACTGTTCAGGGTGGTGTAGTTATGTTGGAGCATACGTCGTTGTGAGTGTTGCATTATTTGCAATAAGTGAGGATGGAAGATTCCTAGTGAAGTGTCATGGATCGTTGATCATAGGATATTGTGCTTTTCATTATGATTTTGAAGAGAAGATATGGCCAAATCGCAGGTAGGGGGATTGATAGGTGCGCACAGACGGTTGTTATATAATAAAAAATTGAGTGGAAATAACGCAAGAGCGCACACGTCAATGATAATCATTTGAGGAGTGGTATTCACTAAATGATATATTTTATACTTATAAACCGTTGTTGTAAAGTATTTTTTTTTAACTTTGGCGTGTAGCTGTGTGTCAAGCAATTCGGTTTGTTGTCTTTTTTGTACGTGTGTTTTGTGGACAATGCGGTGCAGAGTTTTTTGCAGGGGGAAAATTGTCACGTCAAAAAATTCAGCACAACCGAAGTGTGGTCAGTTCGTCTTGCCACTCCAACTGGACATAAGTCCAAACTCAAAATTCTAGGGCAGAAAAGACGGGGCATAGGTGGGTTCGGCAATTAAGCAGAGGGGAGAGGTCCACTGAGACGTCTGTCCCGCCAGAGACTCCTAAGCGGCTTTGACGACGCCTCGATGTCTAGCGGGGGGGAAGACGAGTCGCTTAGCGCCTTGCTCATACTCATCGGCCAATTTGTGGAACAAGACATAGTTACTCAGCGTTTGGGCTACCCAGACTCATCTAGCCAATTTTTCGACGTCGCCGGAACGAAGAGGGGAGAAGGTAAGTGTGTGGTGGGGGAGAAATTAGCTAATCAATTAAATGACAATTGACACCCACAGACGTAAGGCGTGTATAGACGGGACTGTCGTGATGTGAATATCCAATGGAAGTAGAGGGAGACACTTCGGAGTGTCAGGGGGTAAAAATACTGACCAATGGTATCGCCCGTTTGGAAAGATTCGGAACGAATAAGAGAATGTGGGGTGAGAGAATGGAGAACAGAGGGAGACGATGAGAGAGAGAGGGAGTAGAGAGGTTCTGAGTGGTGCTTGCGGAGAGAAGGGCAGAGAGAGAGAGAGAATGGGGGAGGAGAGTAGAGAACAAGTTGTGAGATTAGCCTGAGTTAGTCTGCAGGGGAAGACTGAGGAGAGATGTGGAGAGAAGAGAGAGAGAGAGAGTTGTAGTTTATGAAGAAGAAAAGAAAGAAAAGAAAAAGAAAAGAAAAATGCAACATGTCCATTTGATATGAGCAGTCTAGAAGAGAGAGAGAAGAGAGAGTTCAATGCGTTAATGCAGGAGAATGATGAGGAACAGATCGATGTTGATAGTCATGTTCTAACCTAACGGGGGTTCGACCTCATACCTGGCAGCGTCATTCGCCAAGCAGAACCACAGAACCAATCGCCAACAGTCTCACCTGACAGGGCGCCATCAGACCAACACCAGTGCCGGGGTTGTGTCGTGTTGTGAAAGTGACAGTGAAAAGAAAAAGAAAAGAAAGAAACGACTGTGATTCGTGAATAGTTAGTTCACCTGGCCAGGTAAGTAGAATCATGTTTTTTACCCGGGTTAGTAGTAATGATGTTTAGATAAATGAATTTTGTGAAGTTCAGGAATGAGAGAATGATTTTATTTTGTTTGATTCCATTGCATTGTTGTTTCGTTCTATGAACATGTGTAGTAAAGTTATAGACTTTATAGTGGCTTGATTGTGACGAATGCATGATATATGAATGTGATCGTAAGCAAGCTGTGAGTGTTGTTTGGGCTGTGCGCTAGTCCTTCTCCACTGTACATTACACGAGTTTGAAGGCACAGCCTTTTAAATGATTTTTTAAGTGAGACAAATACCAGACGAACATTTAATTGTGGGGGGAAAACAAGGTTGCAGCGCCCAAACAACCCTCCCAGCCTGCGCTTGTTTTTCCCCCCACTGTTAGATTGTTAGTTATGTATTTGTGATGACTTTATCCAAGTTTAAAAGTTTGTGCCAGTCTTGAATAAAAGTTACTCTGTGATTAAGTAGATTTTCTTATGGGAGCAAGGTTACCTTACTTGGTTCTTGTTTACTGTTCCCTGCCTCTTTTTTATTTTCAGCTTCGTGAACTTTGTCTAGTCATAATCTATCGGGGAGAGCGAGGATCAGGGGGGGTAGGAACGGGAGGCAGATGCCAGGAAAGTAGTAAAAGAAATCGCCATAGAAACGTTCAGATGATATGTGAGGTTTCTTGCTTTTCTTTTCTCTCATTCTTCCTTTCCCCTTCTCGACTCCCCCCCCACCCCCCCCCCCCCCCCCCCCCCAACCCCCCCCCCCCCCCCCCCACCTCCCTCCTCTCTCCTTGCACCAAAAACTTGTGGTGAAGGTATTTGATCCAGAACAAGAATAAGCTCTGTACTTGCCTTCATCCAACATCTCTTCCTTCAGACTCTCTCACACACACACACACACACACACACACACACACACACACACACACACACACACACACACACACACACGCACAGAGAGAGAGAGAGAGAGAGAGAGAGAGAGAGAGAGAGAGAGAGAGAGAGAGAGAGAGAGAGAGAAGTCAGTCACCAACTGTGTAACCATTTTGACAAGTTAAATTCAAATGGAAATCTTAAATGAGGCAAGGAATAGTAAACAGTAAATAACCAACTAGCACTATAGTTCTTACACTCTTGATAAAATAACGACACACTTATAACTCCAAACTAGTTCTGCTTACGACAGCAAATCGCCTAGCAGAAATACTAGCGCAAAGCATACAGCACAAACAAGGAGATACGATATTCCCATGAAAATTTAAATGGATCCAAGCCTGTTGTTGTTGTTCGACCTTCGATTTCGAAGATGACCACGACTTCAATCTCAGATGGAAGATCGCTGACTGTGGGTCCGCAGGTGGCTGGTGAGGCCGATCTGGGCCCGGAAGGAACGCCCACATGTGGGACACATGTGGGTGGGTGCTACAGTGGAGGTGGAGGTAGCTCTGGCCTTGCGCGCAGCTCGCTTTCTCTCAGCTTCTGCTGTGCGTCTCTTCTCTGATGTACATGCACCCTTTGTGATGCTGCTTCGCCAGGCTGGGCGGTCCAGGGCAAGCGACTCCTATGTGTTGAGGTTGATGTCCAGGCCTTTGAGGGACACTTTGAGGCGCTCCTTGAAACGTTTCTTCTGCCCCCCAACTTTGCGCTTGCCCTGACTCAGTTGTCCGTACAGCAGTTGTTTCGGCAGTCGACTATCTGGCATTCTGACGATGTGGCCAGCCCATCTGGCTTGGGATTTCTGAAGGAGAGTGTAGATGCTGGGGATGCTGGCCCTTTCCAATACCTCAGTGTCTGGGACTTTGTCCTGCCACTTGATGTGTACGAGTATAAACGAAGCAGGGAATAGTAAACAGTAAACAGGAAATAAACAGGGTTAAACGAGGCAGGGAATAGTAAACAGTAAACAGGAAACAAAAGGGTTTAACGAGGCAGGGAACAGTAAACAGGAAACAAACAGGGTTAAACGCGGCAGGGAACAGGAAACAGGAAATAAACAGAGTTAAACGAGGCAGGGAACAGTAAACAGGAAACAAACAGGGTTTAAACGAGTCAGGGAATAGTAAACAGTAACAGGAAAGAAACAGGGTTAAACGAGGCAGGGAATAGTAAGCAGGAAACAAACAGGGTAAATCGAAGCAGGAATACTAAACAGTAAACAAACAAAGTTAAACGAGGCAGGGAATAGTAAACAGTAAACAGGAAACAAACAGGGTTAAACGAGGCAGGGAATAGTAAACAGTAAACAGGAAACAAACAGGGTTAAACGAGGCAGGGAATAGTTAACAGGAAACAAACAGGGTTAAACGAGGCAGGGAATAGTAAACAGTAAACAAACAGGGTTTAAACGAGTCAGGGAATAGTAAACAGGAAACAAACAGGGTTAAACGAGGCAGGGAACAGTAAACAGGAAACAAACAGGGTTTAAACGAGTCAGGGAATAGTAAACAGGAAACAAATAGGGTTAAACGAGGCAGGGAATAGTAAACAGGAAACAAACAGGGTTAAACGAGGCAGGGAACAGTAAACAGTAAACAGGAAACAAACAGGGTTAAACGAGGCAGGGAATAGTAAACAGGAAACAAATAGGGTTAAACGAGGCAGGGAATAGTAAACAGTAAACAAACAGGGTTAAACGAGACAGGGAATAGTAAACAGGAAACAAACAGGGTTAAACGAGGCAGGGAACAGTAAACTGGAAACAAACAGGGTTTAAACGAGTCAGGGAATAGTAAACAGTAAACAGTAAAAAACAGGGTTAAACGAGGCAGGGAATAGTAAACAGTAAACAGGAAACAAACAGGGTTAAACGAGGCAGGGAATAGTAAACAGGAAACAAACAGGTTTAAACGAGGCAGGGAATAGTAAACAGGAAACAAACAGGGTTAAACGAGGCAGGAAAGAGTAAACAGGAAACAGGAAACAAAAGGGTTTAACCAGGCAGGAACAGGAAACAGGAAACAAACAGGGTTAAACGAGGCAGGGAATAGTAAACAGGAAACAAACAGGGTTACACGAGGCAGGGAATATTAAACAGGAAACAAACAGGGTTAAACGAGGCAGGGAAGAGTGAACAGCATCATAACGAGCAAGTAAGGTAACTCTTGCTCCTATGACGAATAAATTACACGCCAATAGAGAACTTTAGCGGCGACTTTCTATTCGTTCAATCGGCGTCTTCGTCGTGTGACGTCAAACACGGCTTCCGCCCTACAGCCCCGCTGTTCTATGTTGGCGTGTTAGCTGCGTCCGGAGTCGTCTGCTGTACTTTGGAAGAGTGGCGTCCCCTGTATTTCATCTAGATCAACAAATGTGCTTGTATGCACCGACACATTTCACGTAGACTACAAATAATTCCACATGGAGTATCATGTTGTTGTTGTTCTACTATAGTAAACAAAAATTTACAGATTCAAAACAACCAAGGTTTTGGAGGCTTCGTAGGCCTCCTTGGGTTTTCTATGACAAATAAACGACTGACTCGAGTCTAGGCCAAACGTTCCGCCAATTTTGTTGTCGAATCGATTCAGCTTACATTTTACTTTGTAGTGGTTCTTTTGGGCTTTTAGCACCGTGACATACCGTGTAATACAACAGGAAATGTGTAGACTAATGTTTTTGTTAACAAATTGGAAGTACTCACCGATTATAAAGCAGACAATTGGGCTCGTAAAGATCGCTTCCACGAGCGGCGTTAAAAACCCCGATTGAACGACGCGCTCTGCCGGCCGCGGCCTTGCTTGGCAAGGTTGCGCATGCGCACATCGCCTCTATGAGAGAAAAAGGGGATTCCCTAAGGACGCCGGTGGCTAGCGCGGGCTGCTAAAGTTCTCTATTAACTCCTAAAGAATGCTGATTATAGCCCCAGATCCCCTGGCAGGAATGTCAACACAGAGCATACAGAACAAACAAGGGGATATCTCCTAAAATAATAAATAAAAAAGGAGTGTTCCAAGCTTGCCTATGTACCCAGTACCCGACACATACACACAACAACTGGAGAAATGAAGAGTGGTGTGTTCAATAATAATTATGGGTGTTTAATTCATTTCATCGGAGGAGCAAGAGTTATCTTGCTTGTTCGTTCTTTACTATTTATATTCCCAACCTCACTAACGATGTCCTAGTTCATTTAAGATTCCCCATATTTTTTTTTCACAATTTCCCTTTTTTCCCCCTTTTTTTTTCCCCTTCCTTTTTCTTTAATTTCTCTTTTTTTTTTTTCTTCTTTTTAAATAATGCGACCTCGATCCATTCTATTTTCCCCCACTCCTTTTTCCACCCTATTTGCACGATCGACTTGCACACACCTGGTAAATCTGCATGTTCTAGTACCGATGGCCATTCTCATGTGGTGTTTAAAATTCTGGGTTTGACACAGAGCGTATGGAGTCGGAAGAGTTCAGTTGGTAGAGCACCATACTCGTGATCCTGGTGATCCTAGGGTTGCGCGTTCGAATCTCCATTGGGCTGTTTCAGGACAGGGAGCTTTTTCTCTCTGACCTCATGTCCCGAAAAGTCCTTCCAATGGGACTATACACCGAGATTCTGTCTGTGAACGCAAGCATGATGTCTTGCACACACGTAAAATCCCTTCAGTAATTTTCGGAAGAAAGGCAACTGTAGCCTTTGTTACACATATCATGCACCCTTCGTGCGAAATCGAAAGAAAACTTACGGAAAAAGACTGAGTGATTGAAACTGACTGAATGACAAGGAAAACGACAAAATTTAGCGCCAGCAGGCAGCTCTTCAGTCAGCTCTTCCGGGGAGGCAGCCCGTTGTGTAACCAATTGCGTGGATTGTTAAGCACTTAGAGCATTGTTTCTAACCGAGGATAGGCGCTGTGCAAGTACTTTTAAGATAATAATGATAATAATCATGATAATGATAACAGTAAGCAACAAAAACAACATCAACAATGATGACGATCAAAAATAATGATGATACTAACAACAATCATAATAGTCATAATAAAAAAAAATGATAAGAAGAATTCTAATAATATTGATAGCACCAACAATAATTGGAGCAGGACGGTCCCTTCCCACTGATGCCAGACTTCATCCTTTCTGCGGTGTTCTTTCCCCCTCCCAGCGTCAGCCTGACCCTCTGATCATGAAGAACGGGAAGAGGATGGAGGGAGGACCCCAGATGATTCAGCTGTCGCTGGACGGCAAGAGACTGTATGTCAGCACCTCCTTGTATTCCTCGTGGGACATCCAGTTCTACCCGGAAATGGCCAGGTGAGGAAACGATGGGGGGGCTGTAACTGGACCCTCACAGGTGATGGTGATGATGATAAGTAATTGATGATGATGATGATGATGATGATGATGATGAGATGATGATGATGATGATGATAGACGACGACGACGACGACGACGACGAAGATGAGTTCTCCTCCTCCACCATCACCTCCTCCTCCTCGTCGTCCTCCTGCCCCTTCTCCTCGTCTTCCTCCTCCTCCTTCTTCTTGCTCTTCTTCTCCTCTTTCTCCTCTTCCTCCTTCTTGCTCTTCTTCTCCTCTTTCTCCTCCTCCTTCTTGCTCTTCTTCTCCTCTTTCTCCTCCTCCTTCTTGCTCTTCTTCTCCTCTTTCTCCTCCTCCTCCTCCTCCTTCTTGCTCTTCTTCTTCTTCTTGCTCTTCTTCTCCTCTATCTCCACTTTCCTCCCCTCCTCCTCCTTCTTCTTGCTCTTCTTCTTCTTCTTGCTCTTCTTCTCCTCTTTCTCCACTTTCTCCCCCTCCTCCTCCTCTTCTTGCTCTTCTCTCCTCCTCTTCCTCCTCCTCCTCCTCCTCCTTGCTCTTCTTCTTTGAGTCTTTGAAGAGTGACCGTGAGGCCGCACAGAACTCCTCACCAGGCTCCTCCAGCTCTGTCAGCTGTGTCCCAAGGCCAGGGTCTGGCAGATGGTTTCCCTGTCCCCTCTGCACTGTTGTCAGTGCCTGCAGTTGTCCTGTCTTCCTCTCTGTCCACTCTGCAATGTTGTCAGTGCCTGCAGTTGTCCTGTCTTCCTCTCTGTCCACTCTGCAATGTTGTCAGTGCCTGCAGTTGTCCTGTCTTCCTGTCTGTCCACTCTGCAATGTTGTCAGTGCCTGCAGTTGTCCTGTCTTCCTGTCTGTCCACTCTGCACTGTTGTCAGTGCCTGCAGTTGTCCTGTCTTCCTCTCTGTCCACACTGCAATGTTGTCAGTGCCTGCAGTTGTCCTGTCTTCCTCTCTGTCCACTCTGCAATGTTGTCAGTGCCTGCAGTTGTCCTGTCTTCCTGTCTGTCCACTCTGCAATGTTGTCAGTCCATGCAGTTTTCCTGTCTTCCTCTCTGTCCACTCTGCAATGTTGTCAGTGCCTGCAGTTGTCCTGTCTTCCTCTCTGTCCACTCTGCAATGTTGTCAGTGCCTGCAGTTGTCCCGTCTTCCTCTCTGTCCCCCCCCCCCCTCCCCCTCAACAGTTCTCTGGGGGATTGTCTTAGCAAGGCCGTTCTTGGATCTTGTTACGTGGCTTACCACAACTTGCAAATAAGCGTGACCAAAAAAATATCCTTGTTGAGTCCCTAAAAGTCCTGTGTTACCCTTGACTGTATAATGTATTTCTCATTATCTTTCGTCTTGTTTTCCCCTGGGGAAGGGGGGGGGGGGGCAGGAGGGAAGAAAGGGGTAGGAAAAGGGGAGCTCTGTGCCAAAAGACGAAGAAAGACATCAGTATACCTCAAACCCCTAACCTAAGCTCGACCGTCGTTCTCAACCTACCCCCCAAATCCTCCCTCTGCCCAAAGCGTCCTTTATCATGATTCTCATTATTCTTACCACTCTCTCTGTGTCCCAGACAGGGCAGTGTGATGCTGCAGATTGACGTGGACACCGTACGGGGCGGCCTCAGCCTCAACAAGGATTTCCTCACCGACTTTGGCGACGAACCCTTCGGCCCTGTGCTGGCCCATGAGATCCGCTACCCCGGAGGGGACTGCACCTCCGACATCTGGATCTAAGACCTCTGTCACCTTCCAGCATCTGGATTTAAATCTTCTCTGACCTCCCAATCTGGATTTGCCCTCCACCATCTCCAACATCTGGCTTGACATCATCTTCTAGTTCAAAATCAAGATATAACTAATTTTTTTCCATCTGCTTATCTGGATGCAGGTAATCCTTCACCTCAAACATCCGGTATGTCCCCCTCAATCTCCTTCACCTGGATTTACAGGTATGTCCCCCTCAATCTCCTTCACCTGGATTTACAGGTATGTCCCCCTCAATCTCCTTCACCTGGATTTACAGGTATGTCCCCCTCAATCTCCTTCACCTGGATTTACAGGTATGTCCCCCTCAATCTCCTTCACCTGGATTCACAGGTATGTCCCCCTCAATCTCCTTCACCTGGATTTACAGGTATATCCCCCTCAATCTCCTTCACCTGGATGTAAGTATCTTTTCTACAGCTGATATCTGAATTCAAGTCCCCTTCCACTGAGATAGAAGTCTGTTCCGCTTTCGACATCTAGATTTGATTCCCTTCCTGCCTCTGACATTAGATTTCACTGCCACCACCCCCAACCCCTCTCTCATCCATCTCGATCCCCCTACCCCATCCCTTCTGCTCCAGCACCTGGATTTTGTCTCCTCCGCCTCCGACTTCTGTATTGAAGTCCCTTCCACTTCCGAATTCTGAACTTAAGTTCCATCCCACCTCCAACATTTTGGATTTAAATCTCCTTTCTCCCCCGACTTTTCTTCAGATTTATTTCCCTTGTCGGCTCTGAGATTTGGATTTGAGAGCCTTTCTGCCTCCAGAATCTGGATCTACGTCTTCTTCCACCTCTGATGCCTGGGTCTAAATCTCCTTCTACCACAGACACCTACACTGAAGCCCCTTTGCGTCTCCACCGTCTGGATTAGAGGCCCGTTTGAACCTCCATGCTTTCAAGCTTAATGCAGTCCTCACAGTGAGCTAGGCTACGAACATTTTGGATCGGAATCCTCCTACATTAGGATCTGAACGCTGTCGGAGACTCATGGTCAATTGTGGCTTTAAGCTGAAAATGACGTCAATAAACCGATTTCTTCTTCTTCTTCTTCCTTCCTTCCTTCGTTCTTCTTCTTCTTTTTCCGTTGATTTGATAATAAAATTAGTCGATCTAGTTTTACTAGGACCTGAAATGTGCAGTTCCTTTTCAATTCACTTTCATTTCATTTAGTTCATTTTATCCCGGTAATATGTGACATCGTTTTAATATTCAGTTACAGGATTGTCCTAACATGGTTTCCGAATTTTCCTTTTTCTTAAGTCATTTCACACACAATTTTTGTATGAACTTTTCTCTTCTTTTGTTTTCTTTCTTCCTTTTTTAAAAAAGTTATTTTTTCTTTAACTTTCTAGACCAAATGAACATACTTGTCTAACGCAGCCGAACTCAGAAACATGCCTTTTCACGTGCCAGACGAGCCTAGTTGCTGGCTCTTGGATTGACGGTGTTTATCATGCCTGCCAAACGCGACACGAATTCAGGTCTGCAGCAAGTTGCCATTTATGGAGTGGAATGTATGTTTGGTCAAACGGGCATGCAACCCAGTACAAAGATGTCGGGAACACTGAGCCAGTGCTTGCTATGGAATCTGCACATTCACGCACAAATAGACGGGTGCCTTGGTGTCACAAAACAGCTCTGCGGGAGGAGGGAGGGGGGTGTTGTAGGGGTAAAAGGATGGGTTGAGGGAATGGCGGGGGGGGGGGGGGGGGGGGGGAAAACGTACCACTGTCATTACGCACAAACTGTCATTCAATGGACTGACCCTGACCAAAAAAAAAAAGAAAAGATTTTATTGTTATAGTTCTCGCTGACATTTTTACTATTTATGGGAGGGGGTGAAGGGAGGAGTGTTGGGGGAGGGGGGGAGACTGGATCCTTTATGAAGGAATGTGAAGGAAGCGAATTGAAATCCAGCAGGTTTGTTGCTTCAGATCGAGGAATGTGTGGACGGGCTTCGTATCCAGACTGTTGAGCATGATGATGATGATGATGATGATGATGATGATGATGATGTTGATGATTGTTGTTGTTGTTTCCATTACTACTATTATAATCATTGTTCTTGTTATTGTTTATAATTCAGGGAGGGTAGTACACCTTCTGTTTCAAGTTCTCTTTCGTCTTTATTTCATTTATTTTCACCGATTATGCTTGAAAATTTGGTTATGATTTCAAATCTTATATGTGACCTTTTTTATGGGTAAGGAAAGGTGTAGGAACCCCCCCGCCCCCGCCCCGCCCCCCCACCCCCCACACTACATTATCTGTTTGGTGCCGCCGTCCTACAAACTGGAGTAATCGCACTCAGACGACATTTCTAACGACAATTTAAGGACAAAAAGTTTGCGAACATTCTGCACTCATTGAACAATTACTCACCTCCCCCTCTCCCCCTTTTTCCAGGAATCTCTCCATCCAACCCCCCGCCTTCTTTTTATTTCCCCCTAAACAGAAAACGGCTATAGAGAAGAACCACGCTGCGCTCCAACAGCTGTCGATCACATATATTTTGTACTGTGTGTCAAAGGAAGGAGACCTACAAGAACATCGCTGGGTATTTCTACACACACACACACACACAGTAACACACACAGTAACACACACACACACACTAACACACACACACACACACACACACACACACACGCACACGCGCACGCACGCACGCACACACACACACACACACACACACACACACACACACACACACACACACGGTAACACACACACACACACACACATGAAAATATGATTTGTCAAGGAAATTTGTTTCATTGTCATATTATGTGCCACCTTTCCCACTTCGTAAATGAATTTTTGTTAAACGCATTGTAAATCCTTTTTTTTTTCTCCCCCTTCTTTCTATTCGTTTCTTTTTCTTTTTTTTCTTTCTTTTTTCTTTTTTTTTTTTTTTCTTTGTGATGATGATGTTCGTATCTTGGTGTGGGTATACATCTATTGCAAGTTTGACTGTTGGTTATGTTAAGCAGCGACGTTCAAGGTCTGTTTTCTAAGTTGTGTTGGGAGTTCAATATTATCCAGGAAGCTGAACGTTGAGTTACCTGACGATTCGGATGCTAGTGTGTGGTGTTTTGTTGAGACAAATGCATTTCCCTTTAAGGATGTTCGTAAAGACATTTTTTAATGATACAAGAAACGTCATGGGATTTTCAAATGTTTCAATTCGTTTTTCTTTTTCCCCATTGATATGTGATAGCCTTTGGCAATACAGTTGGGCTTAGGGATTACTTTTTTTTTTAACTGGACATAAGCTACATAAAACCAGCCAAACACAAAAATGAACCATCGATAGTAAATATGCGTGTGGTTTTGATTAAATTTAACCCGAATCCATTATTAATACAAAGAATTTTTTTTTTAATTTGCTTTCTTCACTTCTTTTTCAAAAGAAGCCAAAATTATGAAACAAACATTGTCGAGAAGTGCGTGAAAAGTGATGCTGTACAAACAATAGCATGCATATGTTTCGGTGTGTGTGTGTGTGTGTGTGTGTGACGGGCGTTCATAGGTGAGTGTGTTTGTGGTTATGTACAGTTTCAACACGTCTGATCTCTCGATCTCTCTCTCTCTCTCCTTCCTATTTTCTTTTATACTCTTCCCGAATAATTGCGTTTCAGTTGCATCTTGAAATGCCAGATTTTGTATATGAACAATTTGGATTTCCCATATGCACAAATAAAATTAATGATACCGCCATTTTTTTTCTGTCCGTTTTATTTCCGCTGTTCAAAGTGCCTTGAATATGATATACTTATCTGGTGATGCGCTTTATTAGTGAATTTTTCACTTTGTACCTGCAGGATTTTAACATGTTGTTGGCAATGTTTTCAAGAGTAAAATATGATGAGTTGACTGCATTAAATCCAGAAATGTCTATGCAATGATGCTTGTACAATGCAGCATGAAGTTGTCCGTTAAACGTTTTTAAAACAGTTACTCCAACTGCTCAAATCATTTTCCAACCGCATTTAAGGTTTGTGGAAGGGAGGGGTATTCAAAGTTTCCATATTTCAATAGCATTATCGCAATATTGCTTCCCCTTCCCCTCCCCCCCCCCCCTCCTCCCTCTAAGCTGTTGCTTTTACATTTATTTTTCAGCGTTGATGATTACATTCTTTTTAATGTTTTATTGTTAACAACATCATTGATCAATAAAGTGTTTCAGTGATATGTTTGTTGAAATATATATATATATATATACTATTAAAAGAAAAGAAGAAAAAAAAACGTATGTTTTGTTTTCATTCAAACGTTGTTCATTGTTTTTCTTTTCTTTTTTTTTTCTTCTTTTTTTGTTTTCTTTTTTTCAAATCATTGAAAATCAGTTGCAGTAT
>CM031623.1:10487623-10515123 GCA_018398815.1 Conus ventricosus | reverse complement strand
AGAGGAGGGCAGGGTGAAGAAGGGTGGGAGAAAAGAGGAAGGGGTTGGAGAGGGGAGGGCAGGGTGAAGAAGGGTGAGAGAAAAGAGGAAGGGGTTGGAAGGGGAGGGCAGGGTGAAGAAGGGTGGGAGAAAAGAGGCAGGGGTTGGAGAGAGGAGGGCAGGGTGAAGAAGGGTGAGAGAAAAGAGGAAGGGGTTGGAGAGGGGAGGGCAGGGTGAAGAAGGGTGGGAGAAAAGCGGCAGGGGTTGGAGAGAGGAGGGCAGGGTGAAGAAGGGAGGGCAGGGTGAAGAAGGGTGGGAGAAAAGAGGCAGGGGTTGGAGAGAGGAGGGCAGGGTGAAGAAGGGTGAGAGAAAAGAGGAAGGGGTTGGAGAGGGGAGGGCAGGGTGAAGAAGGGTGGGAGAAAAGAGGCAGGGGTTGGAGAGAGGAGGGCAGGGTGAAGAAGGGAGGGCAGGGTGAAGAAGGGTGGGAGAAAAGAGGCAGGGTTGGAGAGAGGAGGGCAGGGTGAAGAAGGGTGAGAGAAAAGAGGAAGGGGTTGGAGAGGGGAGGGCAGGGTGAAGAAGGGTGGGAGAAAAGAGGCAGGGGTTGGAGAGAGGAGGGCAGGGTGAAGAAGGGTGAGAGAAAAGAGGCAGGGGTTGGAGAGAGGAGGGCAGGGTGAAGAAGGGTGGGAGAAAAGAGGCAGGGTTGGAGAGGGGAGGGCAGGGTGAAGAAGTAATGGAGAAAAGAGGCAGGGGTTGGAGACAGGAGAGAGAGGTCAGAGTCTGGGGGAAAAGATACTGGAACAGACTTGGACAGAGAGAGAAAGAGAGGGAGAAAAGACAGAGACAGAGAGAGAGAGAGAGAGAGAGAAAAGAGAGATGAGAAGAGAAATAAAAAGAGAAGTATCAGCTTTTTTTTATATACACCTTCAGATAAAAAATATACTAACTTTCATTGATCCCTTTTCTACACAACAAAACATGTGACAACCAGAGAGTCAAACAGACAAACAAGCAATTATTTAGAAATTAATGGCACCCAGAATTTAAAAAAAAAAAAAAAAAAAGACAGAAAGCATGCAAAAATACAGAAAAAAAAAAGAGGTAAATATACGAACCACAGAAGGGGAAAAAAAAAGGTACTTTATGTTTTGGCTCAAATCTTTTTTTTTTTTCATCATCTGGCTGGGACTACATCATCTTTTTCAGACTACTAGATGGTATGCCAATGATCGTCTCTGTCCCCAGAAAGGTCGTCTTTGTACAGGGTGTATATCTACAACACACAAACAAATATGTGCATGCAGTACAGGATATATAACAGGCCTCGCTGACACCATCCATGGGGCAATGAATGCCCTCCCTTTGAAAAACAAGAAACGAAACGAATGGAAAACTACAACAGGTTTGGGACAGGGAATCTTTGTGATTGATGCCCACAACTGTCAAGTCCAAGCTTTGAGTTAAGCTTAAGACTATAAGAAGACACACACACACACCACACCACACCACACACACACACACTAACACACACACACACACACACACGCACATACACACACACACAGAAATGCACACACATGCACACACACATACACTCTCTCTCTCTCTCTCTCACACACACGTGACTGCTGAGGTTGAAGAAAAGACAACATCAAATCCAACTCTAATGTGCACAGCATGCAGCCCTAAGCACTGCACATAAAACAAAAATAGCTAAATTTGTTCTACTTGCACTTGATCAGTTGATGTCAACCCCAGACTGAACACACACACACACACACACACACACACACACACACACACACACACACTCACACACACACACACGCACACTCACACACACACACACACACTCACACACACACACACACACACACACACACACAGGGCTAACTCAGGACAACTCCTCTGCTTTCTTTTTAAACATATGCAAATCAAACGAGAATGGAAAGACGAGAAGAAATATATTTCAATCAACGAAGAAGATGGGGAATAAAGAAAATTAAGACAAAGACATGAAACAGAGAAGTCACATTTGTAAAATGAAGTTCACAGCAAAAAGACAAACAGAAAGACAAAAACATGATGGATCAAACTCTGAAAAAAAAAAAAAAAAAAAATGAATGGTCCACATTCCGATCACAGGAAAATGCAGGTAAGCCAGTGCAGCACACATACCGTTAAAGGATCTCCCACTTTTCAATCACAGGGAGACTAGACACAGCGGAACTTCTGAAAGAACCTCCATCATAGAAATTTCGACCACAGGGAGACCTAGACAACAGTAGAACGAGCTTATTCTGAAAAGAATCTCCATGATGATTGAACCCTTCAACCGTGTGGTCAAATTATCTTTTCACCGGATTATAATCTCAGCCAACCAATCAAAGACTGGCATTTCTAAATCGAAACAAGACCAAAAAGAAAAAAACAAAACAAACTAGAACTAGAAAGTAAGAAGTGATATGATAGAGAACTCTAAAATTGTTCATGGCAAGCAAGATAACTAATCTACTTGAAATCTGTTCTCAAGAAATAACTCCAATACAATGGGTCATTTCTATGAGAAACCATTTCTCAAAACTGATCTTCAAACAATGTTTTTCAATGACTCCATTATCTCATACTTACCCGTTCAACACTAAAAAAAAAGGCCTGGGAGCTCCTTAGCGTGAGACATCCCCATAAAATCAGGAACATAATACACGTCAAAGAGGAAGAGAAGGGAGCCTACCGTGCCTACTATCCCTTGACAAAAACTACCAGAGTGATGTCCCTTGACATACACACTTTCCATTTTTGTGTCCTGTGAGCTCCGTTTCCTTTGAATTCCCCCCGGCAAGGAACATGTATCTGGTTGTTCTCAACGGTTTTGACTCTCATTTTCCACAACACTACAGATACAGCAGCCCACATACACTCGACTGTGTCTGAAGTTCAGACCGATTACCTCTTTTCCCTATCAAGGAAAAATGTTGGCAGAAAAAAAGTTGAACAGGTTTACGATATCGCCATCTCACTGCAGTTGTGTCTTTTCAGACACAATATCGTCCATTGCCATATCATCTGCCACACCTGCATCATATCATCTGCCACACCTGCATCATATCATCTGCCACACCTGCATCATATCATCTGCCACACCTGCATCATATCATCTGCTACACCTGCATCATATCATCTGCTACACCTGCATCATATCATCTGCTACACCTGAGTCATATCATCTGCTACACCTGCATCATATCATCTGCTACACCTGCGTCATATCATCTGCTACACCTGCGTCATATCATCTGCCACACCTGCATCATATCATCTGCCACACCTGCGTCATATCATCTGCCACACCTGCGTCATATCATCTGCCACACCTGCGTCATATCATATGCCACACCTGCATCATATCATCTGCCACACCTGCATCATATCATCTGCCACACCTGCATCATATCATCTGCCACACCTGCGTCATATCATCTGCCACACCTGCGTCATATCATCTGCCACACCTGCATCATATCATCTGCCACACCTGCGTCATATCATCTGCCACACCTGCGTCATATCATCTGCCACACCTGCGTCATATCATCTGCCACACGTACACCTGCATCATATCATCTGCTACACCTGCATCGACTTCTACTGGCTCCCCTGCCTGCATGCCCGTCTCGCTGAAAACGGTGCCCTCACTCGGGCAACCACACAACTTGAATCTCCTGTGTGTGTGTGTGTTTTGTCCCTGTCCAAACCTTTTGCTATGTGTGAGATCTGAAGCATTCACGAATTCACGATGTCCTTCAACCTGAGAAGAAAGCTTCTCCCGGAGATCCGTTAGTTTGGGCAAGGGAAACCACCAAAGCTCCAAGCACCGTGTTGCAACTGGTCTTGGGCTCTACGCAAGACGCCCGATGTCTACACCCTTCCCACTCCGTGCTCGCTAACCCCCAGTGCCTTGGAATACCATGCAGGAAGGCAGCCTGTTCATGCTGCTGTACACCCTCAGATCATGGGAACTGCACAGGCAAAAACAGAACTGACAAGAGCAGGTGAAAGCTCTCCTAGGTCTACATGTCAGAATATAACACACTAAGATACCTAAATGAAGAGAAAATGACTAGAACAGAAGTTCCAGACAACCAGGATATATTTGAATCGAAAGAATCCCTCTGGTATCTCTATCGAGAGGGGCACCTGCAAGAAAGACACCCCTACACCCATCCCACTCACACTGCTCTTCCCCTCTGTCCCATTTCCAAAGCAGTTGCGTGAAAGACCCCCCCCCCCACCTCCAAAAAACAAAAAGAAAGAAAAAATGTACACAATATCTGCACTCATTTGCATGGGTCTTAACACCACACAGACGCACATGTCCAGACCCACTGTTCCAAAACAGTGGGTACTAGGGTATGCCATGTCGATTTTCAACACAGCCGCAGTGGGCTCATCCCCACTGAAAACACAGATCTCACCGTTTCCATACAGAGTACACAGATGCCCACCCACACATAGGATGACGTTGGTGAACGAGAATGAACACAAAGTGACCCCCTCACCTTCCACCTCTCTCTATCCCCACCATCCACGAGCAGAACAATCAATAAATGAACTAACAGAAAAAACCCACAAAGAAAAGAAAGATTGAAAGGGAGGGGGAAGAAAAGATTATTAAAAAAAAAGGGGGGGGGGGGTGCATGAAAAAGTGTTTTGAAAACTTTAGAAATATTTACAGCACACATTAATTGTGACAATTCAATTTTCAGTTTGATGAATACAATAGTATAAGATAATTTACAGCATTGCACATTTATACAAAAACATATAGGGGGAAAAAACCCTTTCATACTCCCCCCCCCCCCCCCCCCCCCCCCACCCCCCATCCCAGCTCCATCATTTCCCCTGTTCCCTTTTCCTCCCCGAATGACCCCCAAACACCTGACCTCCACGCAGTCACCTTTCTCACCCAGAACATCAGAAGACTGAAATAACCAGGACAGACAAAGCACCTTGTGTGCCTTTTCATCATGGTAAATAAATTGCATTGATCTCTGCATGAAGAAACACACATCCACACATGTCAACCCACACAAACCATCGCCCTTTCAACACCCGTTTCCAAAATGACAGAGCAAACTCTACCTTTCCCAATCCTCCTCCACTGCAAATACTCGCACA
The DNA here is from genome assembly GCA_018398815.1 of Conus ventricosus. Classification (NCBI taxonomy): domain Eukaryota; kingdom Metazoa; phylum Mollusca; class Gastropoda; order Neogastropoda; family Conidae; genus Conus; species Conus ventricosus. The sequence goes on along the minus strand of CM031623.1, from coordinate 10,509,969 downwards.
ATTTTCTCCCCCCCCCCCCCCCCCCTCCCCCAAGAGACATGTTTTGTAATGGTGGTGAGGTTCGTGGGACTGGGGGTGGGTGGGGGCTCACTGAAATCCAGCCAATGATGGGAGCTAGCCATCATGTCCGGTTCACACGGAAACGGCTACAATTCTTCTGTGTGTAGTTTTCATACAAGTGCTCATACACCAAAAGACAGAGCAGTCTCAACATATAAAACTAACAGTCACCTTTCTCTTAGCGAGCATCAAGGGCAAGGAAAACATGTTTCTCACAGAGCCATAGCAAAGGGAGCAGAGGGTGGGGGAGGGGGGAGGGGAGGGGGGAGGTGTGTGCATGCGTGTGTGTGTGTAAGTGTGGCGGTGCGGAAGGGGGATGAAAGGGAGGGATGTGAGCGACAAAGGAAACACCAATTTGTCCGTATTGTTTTTCATGCGCACATAGAAAAAAAAAAGAAAAAAAAAAAACCCAACCACCTGATCCACAAATACAAACACATCTTGAAAATCAGATCCTCATTCAATTTGTCTAGCTGTAGCCAATGACTCTTTTACCAGTCGGGCTTCAACAAGACAGCCACCTTGTCGTCAAAATGACGACGACTCTCGCCATAAAGACAGCCACCTTGTCGTCAAAATGACGATGACTCTCGCCATAAAGACAGCCACCTTATTGTCAAAATGACGATGACCCTCGCCATAAAGACAGCCACCTTATTGTCAAAATGACGATGACTCTCGCCATAAAGACAGCCACCTTATCGTCAAAATGACGATGACCCTCGCCATAAAGACAGCCACCTTATCGTCAAAATGACGATGACTCTCGCCATAAAGACAGCCACCTTATTGTCAAAATGACGATGACTCTCGCCATAAAGACAGCCACCTTGTCGTCAAATGACAATGACTCTCGCCATAAAGACAGCCACCTTATTGTCAAAATGACGATGACTCTCGCCATAAAAACAGCCACCTTATTGTCAAAATGACGACGACTCTCGCCATAAAGACAGCCACCTTGTCGTCAAAATGATGACGACTCTCGCCATAAGTCTCGGGCTTTAACACAAAAAAAAATCCTGGTTACAGAACAGCCAGGACAAAAGATGCTTTCTTCCACACTGATTTTTGTTTTTTGTTTTGTTTTGTTTTGCCTTCTGCATCTTCCTTCCTCTTTGTTCACAGTGACATATAAGCACACACCATTTTTTTTTTTATAACAAACTCCCCCCCCCCCCAAAAAAAAAAACCCCAGCACAAAAAAACGCTGCACTTATATCTCTCCAGATACAAGACAAAAACAGACATTGTTCTCCATATTTCACTGTACAAAAATGGTCCATTCCTCTCTTGTTTTTTTTGGTTCAAAATCATGATGAGATGAGCTTCCCCACATTCAAAGCTGACTGACGGACACGAGTCTGAGGGCAATAAATGTAATGTGATGAGCCGTACTTGACTGTGTGATCAATTCAGCTACATAAAGACATGATGTCCTTCATAAGATATTGTGATAAATGGGCTGTGTCATGACCTGACCTTTCTCATCTGCCCCATCCAAGGACATTGCAAATCCCTTATTCATGACCTCATCTGTCTAATCTGCCCCATCCCATAATCCAAGGATGTAACAAATCCCTTATTCATGACCTGATCTGTCTAATTTGCCCCATCCCATAATCCAAGGATGTAACAAATCCCTTATTCATGACCTGATCTGTCTAATTTGCCCCATCCCATAATCCAAGGATGTAACAAATCCCTTATTCATGACCTGATCTGTCTAATCTGCCCCATCCCATAATCCAAGGATGTAACAAATCCCTTATTCATGACCTCATCTGTCTAACCTGCCCCATCCCATAATCCAAGGATGTAACAAATCCCTTATTCATGACCTGATCTGTCTAACCTGCCCCATCCCATAATCCAAGGATGTAACAAATCCCTTATTCATGACTTGATCTGTCTAACCTGCCCCATCCCATAATCCAAGGAGGTAACAAATCCCTGATTCATGACCTGATCTGTCTAACCTGCCCCATCCCATAATCCAAGGATGTAAATTGTAACAAATCCCTTATTGATGACCTGATCTGTCTAACATGCCCCATCCCATAATCCAAGGATGTAACAAATCTCTCACTGATGACCCGATTTGTTTGTCCCATCCCATCAAACAAATACCACTGTCCCTCACTGCCAATCCGATCCGTCTACCCCCATCCCATCAGAAGGGTGTTTCCGTCTTTGACTGACGACCTGACCTCTCTGTCTCTATCCCGTCACAAGAATATGAAAGTATCTCACTGATGACCTGATCTGTCCGCCCCATCCCGTCACAAGAACATGAAAGCATCTCACTGATGACCTGATCTGTCCGCCCCATCCCGTCACAAGAACATGAAAGTATCTCACTGATGACCTGATCTGTCCGCCCCATCCCATCACAAGAACATGAAAGTATCTCACTGATGACCCATCAAACAGATACCACAGTCCCTCTCTGATAAACATGATGCGTCTGCCCCATCCCATCAAACAGATACCACAGTCCCCTCTGATAAACATGATGCGTCTGCCCCATCCCATCAAACAGATACCACAGTCCCTCTCTGATAAACATGATGCGTCTGCCCCATCCCATCAAACAGATACCACAGTCCCTCTCTGATAAACATGATCCATCTGCCCCATCCCATCACAAAAAATAGGCCAGTTCCTTACTGTGTACCTGATCTGTCCTATCACAACAAAAATGTCACAGCTCTCACTGACCAAAACACTTGTCAGCAGCAGTGAAGTTGTCAACGTCTGTTCAGAATTTCAGAAGTGTATCAGACATTTGTGACCCGCCCCCACGAAACCAGTCTTAACTCACGCAGCCTACTTCACGGCTACAGCTGAAAATAGCTGGTGAGGGTCTACCTGGGGCATTTTGACTATTTTGCAGAAATGTGTTCCTTACACCCTAAACTTTCACATGGTACTATCCATTGGCTCCAAAACAACCAATACATCAGTTAAAATTGAGATTTAAAAGCCTAACCTGAATCAAAATGAACTTCTTTTAAGGCAAAATGACCCATTTTCACTCGCCTAAAAATTAATGCAACCCTTACAGAACCCACCGTTCGAAAACGTGTGTGGACGCTCTCCCGGTTTCTCTGTGTGTCATCTAAAAATAAGTATGGTAAAAAGTAAGATGCCGTTGCTAAGGAAAATATGCTGGAGATGATAGCAAAATCTTTGGAAGCCGTTTTCTCAAAATGGCCGTCGGCACAGAAACCCACTTCAAATGACCATAACTTTCTCATTGTTTGCCCTATAGCGTTCATTTTTATATCAAATTAATTGGAAAAATCTGTAGATTTTAAATATATGTATATCTCAGAACTTTCAAAAATCGAGTTAAGACTGGTTTTGTGGTGGAAGGCGTTTTCTTTTACGACTCATTTCAAGATGAACGTCTTTCACAGACCACACCGTCCCCCCCCCCCCCCCCCCCCTTCCTCCATTGCTTTCCCCTACCACCAACGCCCCCCCCCCCCCTTTTTTTTTCTTCACCTGTACAAAATACACAATGTATATAATACAACCTTAAAGCAAATTCAATATTATGAAGACATCGAACGTGCAGCAGGTCTGTGTGGAGGTTCAAGTCCTCTCAAACCGTGAAGGACCACAGAACCTCTATGAGGTACCAGACTTGGTCAGGTCGAATGACGGCTGTCACGTCTGTTAGACAGAGGTGATGATGGCTGTATCGCTGAAACACACAACAGTTTGGAAAGTGAATCTGACCTGCAGGCAAAAAAATGAGAGACTGCGAGAGAGAGAGAGAGACAGAGAGAAAGAGAGAGAGAGAGAGAGAGAGAGACACTGACCCATTTCACTGACATTGGCAAACGGCCTTCAAGTCAAGGGGGTGCAATGTCTTTCTTTCTTTTTATACATGCATCTAGAAGAAAAGAAAAAAAAAGAAGCAAAACTACAAATTAGCTGTCCACACAACTAAACAAAATGAAGAAGTTATTTCCATTGCCACCTCTCATTTGTGTTTCCTGTCTTTGTCCTGGTGCTTCGTCATTCTCACACAACAACCATTCCCTGCACATACGCACTTTGATCTATCCTAGCTCCCATCGACGTGCAAGTACACATTTATCAACTCCTCTCCCCTTCTCCTCACTTGACACCTATTCTCTCTACAAACAGTTTATCTGGCTTGATATTATCAGAACCACTAACTGAACCATGAAGCTTCAAGGTCAAGTCAGTATTCCCAAACAAGCGACAAACAACTGATATCCCCTCAATGTCTTGAGAGCTTTTATTCATTCACAATTTTCTTCTGCATGTCTAGAGCTTCTGTGACCTGTTTTGCCAGCATCTTTAATCATGTTTCATCACTTGTTTGCAAAATATTGCTAAGGTTTCGACTCTTGGCTGTGTTATGATGAAATAGTCTTGATTTGCTTTCAATGTTCCCATAAGCGGGACAAGTGAACAGAAAATGTAACTCATCTTCTCTAATTGCCACATCATCACACAATGGACATGAATCATCAATAGCAGTATCATTTAGGCACCAACTTTTGTTAGCATTTGATCCCAGTTTTCTATTTCTGAATCTTACAAAGATGCCAAGACAAAGGGGAGGGGGGGGGGAGAGAGAGGAGACAGACAGAGAGAGAGTGAGAGAGAGAGACAGAGAGAGAGAGAGAGAGACAGAGACAGACACATAGACAAAGAGAAAGGGGGGGGGGGGGATATGGAGAGAAAGAGAAAAAACTGAAAATGACAGACATGCCGACATTTTTGACATTTTTTTCTAACTCATTTTTTCCACAATAAACCTCTCTGTGTCTCTGTTTCTGTCTGTCTGTCTCTCTCTCTCCCCATTTCCCTTTCAATGACCTCCACAAAAGAGCTATGTTTTAATCTGCATCAATGTTTGTCAGCAAGATTACCCCAAAACTGCTGAGGAAACTTAGTGAAGGAGTCAGAATACAGCCAAGCAATGAACGCATTCAATTTCGGTGCTCTGACCCAGCGGTCTGCTCTGACTTATCAAGGCTAATCACTCTCATTTGGAAAGTGTTTCTGCTTGGGAACTTCGAGTCTGAGCTCATGCGGGAACTGAAGATCACGTGTGACAGATTGCAGGCCAATGCACACAGGCATTTTGATGTGAACTTGTTCCCAAAATCCCTCTGTATAAACACCGCTCAGACCACTGGCATTTATGTTTGTAGGAATGGACAGCTCTCTATCACTCTCATACTCTGTACACACAAAAAAACTTTTTACTTTTTTCAACTTATCACTCGTACCAAAGCACTTTCCAAATGGCAGCCCCTTTTGCTTCAACAGACACCACCAAACACTACGTCACAGGGGTGGAAAGGTAACCTGTATGAATTTGAAACACAGGGTCAGTGGCCGGAATAGCTCAGTGGTAGAGCGCCCGACTCATAATCCTGAGGTTGCGGGTTCGAATCTCTGCTGAGCCGTTTCGGTACAGGGGATTTTTCCCTCAGAGTTAACACTGGTTCTGACTCCAATTCCCATACAGTCCTTCGAATGAGACTATAAACCGAGGTTCCGTGTGTGAACGCAGGCATAACATCTTGCACACACGTAAAATCCCATCATCAACTTCCGGAAGAGAAGGCCAGTTCAGCCGTTGGTATGGATGACACGTTAAACATAACATGCACCTTCCCGAAGTTGGAGTATGGCTGCCTTAATGGCGGGATAAAAAACGGTCATACACACAGAACTCCACTCCCTTTGTTGGGCAGATGGGATTAATCCTTGCCTGTCTATACAGGGAGTGTCCGCAGGGGTATCAGCCTGCATACGCAGAAGAAGAAGAAACGCAGGGTCATTGTCAAAGGACAGATACAGGTGAATCTGTAGCAGACTGGTACTGGTGGAGGGAAGGAATGACAGTCAAAGGGTTCACAGTGGTGGCAGAAAAGGGACAGAGAGATCATGAAAGGACCAAAGCAGAACCATTTATACAGCAAAACTGTACAGCTTTTGACGTACATTCTTAACACACCAATGGTCATCTTTAACATAATCATCTTTAACATATTGTTATGCATAGATTCGAAATCAGTTCTACAATCATTGCAACAGTGGAACAGCAAAACTGGAACAGATTTATTTTTGAAATAAAAAATATGTTATTCATTGTTTAAGAAATCGATGTATAAGTATTAATTTTTGCAGGGTACCATCATGCTGTGACTTAAAGCGGAATATAACAGCAGATAATCTGGTTAAACAGGGAGCTTTTGGGAATTGTCCAACCTATTTCTGAATGTCCTTTGAAACCATCTATAAGTGAAATACTGCATTCATTGGAAAACTGTATACAAAACAGACATTTCACTAAGAAGTCACATGAATTGCCTTCCTGCCCAAGATAAATTGAACAGATAATCAATGAACTTAGGTTAAACACATCGAACACAAAATTTCTCGCCTGATGTCAGGTGTATTATGTGAAGTGAAAGTTTCTGTCCATCATATACTAATGGACTGCCCAATTCTAACAGGGCAATCCAAATTAAAAGGCATAAATACAGCATATTTTGAAAGCGCTGACCACAATATGTTATATGACATATGTATTACCAACATCGCATGTTAGCAGCCTAGTCAAAGTTGGGCAGACTGTTGTGATTTTATTTTTTTTTTGCGTATTTTCAGAAGTATTGTTAGCGGGGTGTTAAGATTTTAACATGTGAAGGAGAGATGTGAGAAAAAAGGCCAGAGACAGTAGGTCTGACATTCTCAGTGATCTCTGTTGCCTTTCAATATTGTCTAATATCACCGACGATGAACAGACATTAAAATAACCACTGAACTGATCTGAACTGAAGAGCAGACCTGTGGTACAATTTCAGCAAGCCCAGAAGGTAAACCAGTTGAATATACTGAGGGGAGGGGGGGGGGGGGGGTAAATGAATGAATGAAGGCAGAACATCTTCTTGAGACGGAGGCACTGGCTTAAAAAAACACAACTGAACGTAGTCCTTCTTCATATTTTCTTTGCATGTCCATATTTTGTTGGGCTAGCTGCTTTCTTGTCAGTGTTTTTTTCTTTTTTCTTTTTTTTTCACACCAGAAAGTTGGAAGACAGTCATGACCGCAATACAAATGTGTTCAGCTTTCGGTTTTGTTCGTTTGTTTCATGCTTTTGCAATCACATGATTGTTTATTTACCTATTGTTTATTTACCTATTGTTTATTTACCTATTGTTTATTTACCAAGTTCCGTCTTCTGTTTTAAGCAGATGCGCAAAGCGACATCAAGTCTTTAATTAAAGTATTCACCGATTACACATCAAATACATACACAACAATCTCCTCGGCCAGCGTGGGGAGGGGATCTCGGCTGGGCTCCACTTCGTCCACGATGAGTGGCACCTTCTGGATGTCCTTCTGCTCTTTGCGTATGTCAAACTCCTCCCTGGAGGGAGCGCAGCGCTTCAGCTTGAACATGATCATGATGATGGAGCTCCACAGCAGACAGGAGCCTGAAAAAACAGTCACAGCCCACTTTGGTGACAGTCCCTCTTTTTTTTTTTTATGCAGCAAATGAAATGATCCAGAAGTCAAAGGGTTAAGACATGAGTCTGCTCAGAACACCCACCACACCATATGGACACAAGACAACATGTTACACGTGATGGAATAAGTACACACACACACACACACACACACACACACACACACACACACACACACACACACACTCACTCTCTCTCTCTCACCACACACACACACACACACACACACACACACACACACACACACACACACACACACACACTGAGTTACCAATATCGCTTTACCTGCCAGATAAAAAGCGTGTTTGTACTCATTTTCTTCTTGGATAAGCAAACCTGAAACACACAAACAATTAAAAATTAACAGGTGACACATCCTGTCAAGAATAATATGCACCTACACTCACTCAGCGCTACCTTCACCATGGTGATATTTTCACCCATGTCCGTTGGTTGGCTGGTTTTCTTTCAACAAGCGTACAAAAAAAAATTCACTGGATCAGCCTTAATGAAACTTTGTGGAAAGAGGGAAATGGGCCCAAAGATGAACCCATCAAATCTTGATGTGGACCCATTTCAAAGAGCAGATCCAGGATTTTTTTTCCCCCCAGTTTCTTTAACAATGCCCGACATGACAGCTTTTCACAATTTTTCTTGATTTCTCGAGAAATAACGCATAGATTTCTATCTTTCATTTTTTTTTTTTCAAAATCAGGTTTATTAGATGTACTGAACTTGAAGCACTTGGTGCAGATCTGAGTAAGAACCCAGATCTAGTGTGCTTAGGATTCTTCAGCCTTGGAGTTTTGCAACCCCCCCCCCCCCCCCCCCCAAATCAATCTTCTAGTTTCTGTTGTTACAACCATTGCTGTGGGACTAACTGAGCACGAAAGACTCTTTTTGATAACTCGGGCACATATATACAGATGCTGAGCAAACCACATTCAATGTTACATTAAAAAAAAAAACCTGAAGGATTTAGACTTGTAAAATTTTGTTGTTGTTTTCTTTTCAAATAGTACCTTCGTTTCAAAAGTGTGCATAATGCTTTGAAAAAAATTAACCAGGTATTATTTTCCAGGCTATTTTTTTCAATAGTAATTAAAACGTTTCTTATTGTGGTTGCAGTCGGCGATGCCTCCAAACCAAGCTCAATTTTTAAAAAAAAATTTTTAAACACATTTTTCACCTTGTTTGATCAAAATGTGACAAACAACACTAAGCAATAGAGATAGAAACAGTACACTTAACAGGATCGTGGACAGTTTAGCTGTCCAGGCACTGCTATATCAACAATACCAACAAAGGCACTAGTGTAGACAATGCATACATCAATGACATAACAGCAAAGTCATGGAACAAGAGCAAGTAAGCATCCCCCTCCTACGGGCTTCATCCAGTGCCCAAGACTTTGCCAATGTGGTTGACTAAGACACGAACAATGACGGGCACGGACCAGGAGAATGGGTTGTAACTGAAGTAACCACGCAACCAGGGCATACAGGCCGCAACATTTTGAGGCTTTTTTTTTTCATGATGTATAATGGTTTCATCGATGATGAATAGACGAGCGAGTTCTATTCTGGTGAGAAACCACCTGGCCAAGGAGTGCTGTCCATTTTCTTTCGTAAAATACACCAGCCCCAACCACCCTGAAGAGACAGATATCTGCCGTGTGTGTTGCTGGGCAGGACATCTGAACGACATTCTAAGAGAGGTACCCATGCTGTGTATGAAAATGTGAGCAAGACCTGGCAAGGGCTTACAAAACAACTACAACAAAAATCAGACAAAAGGCCTTTCATGGAATTCAAGTCCATGACTCTCCAGGTCACAGCCTGCAATGCTAACCACTGCACCCTGTGACTGCCCAGTTATATGTGACTTACCTTGCAGATAACCAAACAACAAATAAACGTACTGGATCAAACACAGGGCTAAAAAAAGACAAAAAAACAAGTACAGAATCATCACACAACACTTACCAGCCGCCGGTCCAGCCGTCAGTGCCCCCAGAGCGATCATGAACGACAGGTAGCCGTTGCCCAGGGCGATGTACTCTGGGCCAATCAGCTCACGCGACACCTGGGACAGGAAGGTGGTCCAGAAGCCGCTGTAGAAGCCGAAGAGCAGCGTGTAGCCGATCTGCCCCGGGTAGTGGTCGAAGAGCAAGGGGCAGATTCCTGTCAGCACCACGCCCAAGCCGATGGAACACAGCACAGATGTCACCTGGGACCGGCAACATCTAGCTGTAGTCGAGTCAATCTCTAGCAAGCTACAGGGGAGAATCTCCTCACCCAGCTGGGTTAGAGGTTCAGGTGAGAAAGAACAGGGGTGAAAAAGAAGGGGGTGCAAGGGGCTGATTTTTTTTTTTCTTTGTTTTTTCTCAAACAACACGCCCACCCCTCAGCCTGGTAGTGATGAGCTGGTATGGGTGAGAATGGGCAAAATGAACCACTAATCACACAAGCATTTGTGTAGAGTGACCAGCGTCATTTGTGTAGAGTGACCAGCGTCATTGCCAATGAGATATTTGGCACCATGCTGTGTGTGTGTGTGTTTTTTCTTCCGTTTCTTTTCATATTTTCCTTTTTTAACAGAAAAAAAAATGCTTATAAGGTGTTCCTTAATTTCTAGTTCAATATGTGTGTGTGTGTGTGTGTGTGTGTGTGTGTGTGTGTGTGTGTGTGTGTGTGTGTGTGTGCACCAGACCCTCAGCCCAATCTGCCCCTGTATTGTGCACAGTCACCATACATCTACAGTCACCGCCTGAATCATTCCACAAAGCAAGACAAACCTTCTTTTCCAATTACTTTATCCACATAACAATGACTAGGGACAAGAAACCACTCTTCCAGAGTTCTGCTGAGCAGATGCACCGGATCTATCTACCTGTACACATCACATGTTACCAGGATCGTTTTTTTTTTTCTTTCCAAAGGACCACAACCCCAGGAGTGATATTTCACCACTCAACAGTGTCCAGCAAACAGCTCAGTTCACTCGCACACACAGCCGACTCTAACTGAATTTCAGAACATCCATTCAGAGACTGAAGAGACCGAGGATGCATTCAGTAGACCAGTGAAACCTCTGACCATGTCAGTGACTGTTCAGTCCACTGACACTGGGGAAATATTAATAATAAATAACAACTGCTGCCAAGCCCAGCCTCCATGTCTGACACTTACAGGTCGGTTAGGACCAGAACTCCACCACCCCCCACCCCCCACCCCTTTTTCTTTTGTTTGTTCTTTCTCTCCTGTCTTGTTCTTCTTCTATCTCTCCTACCTTCCCTTTTTCCTTCTTCTTCTTTTTTCCTATCTTCTTCTTTTTCCTTTCTGGCCTATCTTCTTCTTCTCTTTCCTATCTTCCCATTCTAGTTCAGCGGCGCTCCTCTCACAGGCCTCATTCCGACTTTCCCGGACACAGACACACCCCGTTTACGTGACAGGACTTTGTCCTGCATTGCCTTTTGTAAGACAAGCAAAAACCACACATCTGAGAACACCAGTCTGCCACGCCAGAAGGACACATCAAGTCAGGCAGTGCAAATCATGGGACCACCTCCGGCAAAATGATAGGTAGGGTACGGTGAAATCATGAAGCACGCATAGGGTCAATTCTAAGTAATATGGCTTTACTGCACCAGCCTGAAGCAAAACAATTAAAATTTAATGTCTTTAACTGTTTTGGGGGGGAGGGGGGGGGTTGGCTTCAATCAAGCAAGAAATATGTAATCAATTTTGTAACACCCTGTCCTTCCTATTATGTGACAATACTACTATGTTGTACTATGTTTGTACTATGTAATGTTGCTTATAGCCCAGCCGACCACAAAGGGCCACATCAGGGCTGTCACCACGTTGAAGTCAACTCACAAGTCATTCATTCACACAACCCTTTAAAATACATCTTCCAAAAACACACTCAAAATTTTGTTAAAAATATTTCTACTGTAAAATCTCAGGTCAGATGAAAAATATTAATCTCCCTCAGAAATTCAAAGATCACATCAGGCTGAACATCTCTGATCAAGGTTTTCATGGAGTCTGCTGTAAAATGTTTATGTCTTACGTAAGTAGGTAGCAGCAGCTAAAATTTTTAAAGGGAGAAATAACTTGATTTTTTAAAAAATTCTTACACAACTTAAAACTAACATTTCACCAAGAAAAGTAAGTGAATATTTTCATTAGGTCCAGAGTTAAGGCCGTTTAAAGATAGGGGGTGGCGAAAATGATCCCAAAAGTGAAATATGGCCCATTTTTAGGCACTCCAAAATCATAATTTGCTTTCCCTGCCAAATCCAGTCTTAACAGGACAGCATTTTCAATACCTGGAAAAGCTACGTTCCAAATTTCAAGCAAAATTTCCTTTATTTAAAAAAGTATATGTACGAATCAAAGTAGGAAAAAATCACGATCTGAAAATGGTCGAAATTGAACTGAGAGCCATATTGAGGGCACTACAATTTCAGAACAATACCACTGAAGATATCAGTATCTGCAGTTTGACTTTCCTACATATGTAATTATGCACTAAATTTTTTTTTTTTTCGCTGATCTAATTTATTTTCATGGTAAAACCAACCTTCAAACTTCAGAGAAATGCAAATCTGTCAGTTGCAGGTATCAGCATCATATGCACCAACAAGGTTAGAAGGAACATCATAACTTTTGAACTGCTTGACAGATTTCAATGAACTTTTGGCACATGGAAGACAGAGCAATGCTTCTTTATTTAACATAAGTGTACAGACCATGTTATGGAATGTGATAATTGTATACATATTTTTTTCACTGAACATTTCAATGTGCGACATGTTGACATCATGCATTTGACGCACTGCATTGTCCATAGCTTACCAACTACAACAGTACAAGAACAGTCCTAACTATGCTTTGACACAGAATGCATTGCATTCCGTTTTAATGTTTTTTCTCATTGATCCAAAGATATTTTCATATTAAAAATGGCTTTCAAATTTCAGTAAAAACCAGTTTACCGGTGCAGACATGGGCAACGTGAAATACCTAAACATGGCTAGAAAAAACCCCAGTATCTTTTAAACCATTTGACTGATTCAAATGAGATTTGGGTACATGCAAGATGGCGCAATTCTTGTTAATTTTTCAAAATATGCAAAGCATCAAAAGAATGTGATGATATATACATATCTCTCTCTATGTATGTGTGTGAAGGGGCGTGTGTGTGTGCGTGTGTGTGCGTGTGGGGTGTGTGTGTGTGTGTGTGTGTGTGTGTGTGTGTGTGTGTGTGTGTGTGTGTGTGTGTGTGTGTTGTTGATTTTGGGTAGGATGGGGGTTGGGGTTACAGAACATTTCAATGCATTAAAAGTTGTCAGCCACTCACTAGCAACTAGATCAACTCTAACTATGTTGTAGCAGAAAGAGTGATGTCCAAATACACAATCACACATCCCTTCTTTTGAATGTTTCAGAGTCGTTTGCTATCTGGAAGGCTTTGCAATTATCAGCAAATATATCATCTTCTGAAACAACAAACATGAATAACAAATAATTAAGTTATCATGCAGAATTCATGAACAAATGAGTGTGCTCATACAAAGCTGATCTGTATGAAACTTTGTTTGTTCTGTTTGTTCACACACACACACAACCTTGACAGCTACTTTTGTGTGTACTCAAACACAGATCTAAAATCTGAGTCACAGCTCACAATGAAATCTTGCATGCACGCACACACGCACACACACACACACACACACACACACACGCACACACACACACACACACACACACACACGCACACACACACGTTGAAAGCTTAAAGCTTCTTTTTCTTTTCTTTCTTTTTCATGCTTTCTTTCTTTCTTTCTTTCTTTTTTTTCTTTTCTTTTCTTTTTTTTTTTCCATTTTCTTCTTTTGTCTCCTGTTTACATCATGTGCATAAAACTGCTGAATATTAAAATTCAATCTGTGTGTGTGTGTGTGTGTGTGTGTGTGTGTGTGTGTGTGTGTGTGTGTGTGTGTGTGTGTGCGTGTGTTTGTGTGAGACTCTGTAAATGTGTATGTGTATGGAGTGGAAAGCATAATTTCAAGTAATTTAATAAAAGACCAAGCAAAAATGTTCATTGGCATTTTTCATAATTAACAGGTAAGACAGGAATGCTGCATATTTAAAACTAGATTTATCTTTATAGCAGTGAAAACAAATTTCCATCTAGTTCCTTCAAACATTTTCAGATATGCTTTTACCATGTTCTGTTTTTTTTTTTTAATTTTTTATTTCTCTCATACCTATGTTATTATATGTCAAAATTATGCATTGTAATGGTCTCTATCTCTCTGCAATCTTCTGATAACAGACATTTTAGAGTGACCTCTCTTAGCGTAACTTTGTTCACTAAGAATATATTACTTTAAAATATAAAAACACATATTATATTTGCGAAACTTCAAAACTATAAGTTTTGTTCAATTACAAAATCAATCTATGTATTAATTTTGGGGTAACAAAACCAGATTTGGTTAAATTGAACACTGTCACATCTCAAAAGACCTCTCCTGCATTGACTCAAGTCATGGCCGAATCTGCCGACTGGGAATCGTTTGATATGATTGGCGACGAAATTAAACACTTTATATCAACTAGAACTACTTATTTTTGTTTCTTACATGAAGAATTGGTACTGAAAACGCATAATCATAAGTTTTATGGAATAACTCGCCTAGAAAAATCGGAATTCCTGTCCATAATGAGTGTCCCGTTGTCAGCCACAGTGACAGGCATTGTGAAAGTTTGACTTTCTCAAGTGACCAATGGGTGCCTCGCTTTTCAGTGTGAAGGCAAAGTCCCTCAGTTTCGTACAAGCCTCATTTGCATACCACTGGAAAGAGAAAAATCTGAGCTTTCGAACAAGTCCAATGTATGTTCAATGCCGAACAAGCAGTACTAATCGTTCAACACAACTTGTAATCCTGACAACGCTGCCGCCCACACACTCACTGACCCACCCACCTCGTCCAGCGCAGAGTTCTGGCCCATGAAGGCGAAGATCATGCGGGCGCAGAGGCTGGAGATGCCGATGCAAGACACCAGCAGGGTGCTGGTCTCGAAGGAGGTGCCCTGGGAGATGGCGTAGGCCGGCAGGTACATGTAGATCACCGTGGACCCGAAGCTCCAGAACAGGTTGGCCACGCACATCCCGTGGAACAGGGCACCCGCATCGGCAGGCACGACAGCAGGGGCAGAAGGTGCAGTTCCTAAGGGACGAGGTGAAGAATGGAATTTTTGAAGAAATGCATCTGATTCATCTATCCTTTGAAACAGCAGGAAACAAAAATGAAAATAAGAAAGACCACAGTTTGTTCACAGCCATTCCCTGCAGATACAGTAACAACAATCATAATGGTAAGATCATCGTCATCATCATCATCATCACCATCATTATCATCACTACCATTCACTGCTGATACAATAACAACAATCATAATGGTATCATCATCATCATCATCATCACCATCACAACCATTCACTACAGATACTATAACAACAGCCATAATGGTAACATCATCATCATCATCATCATCATAACAACCATTCACTGCAGATACAATAATAACAACCATAATGGTAAAATCATCATCATCACCATCATCACCATCATCATCACCTCATCATCATCATCATCATCATCACAATCACCATCATCATCATACCGTGTACAGTTAGTTATTGATTTGCACCTTTTATAACAATAGCCCATCTGACCACATATCATGGTCTTTTAGGGCATACTGGACAAAAAAGATCATATCCCCCAAAAAGCTTCATCATGGAACAGACAGAAACAACATATGTCATATAAACCCCGTGCCTTCTTTAATTTAAGGCGAATAACATTAGACTATGTTGTTTTTTTTTTAAAAAGTGTAGAAAAAAAAATTCAAATGACATAAGAAATATGTGTAACATGCCATTGGATAAACAGCCACCGCAGAATGGATAGTTAAGAGTCCACCCTCCACTCTTTGTACACCTCAACTCTTTGTACACCTCAGCTCTTTGTACACCTCAACTCTTTGTACACCTCAACTCTTTGTACACCTCAACTCTTTGTACACCTCAACTCCAGATTAGAAAAAAAGGCATCATTTTCTTGACCAGAGAAAAAGAAAAGAAAAGAGTAAAAGCATTAAAAGAATGAAGACAGGATAACAGTCTGTGAAAGCATGAAAGGTAGACAGCAATAAAGAACTCAGACAATGGCCACGTCCATGAGACTGACAGAAAAGAAGTTTTTTTTTGTTTGTTTGTTTTTTGCTGTCCCAACCTCTGCGCCACCTGAGAGGCAGTGCACCCACGCCGCTCATTCCAACAGAAACGAAGTTACTGGAACAGAACTTTGAGAAGGTAGGGGAACTATTTGCACTGAATGCAGTCATCCAGAGCAGGGCAGCAGAATCCCAAACGAACATCACCACAATCGGCAAATTTCTTTCTTTGATCTCAGTTAGACACCTCAGTCTCAGGTTAAAAAATATCGAGATCCTCGAACAGACGTGTCCATTTTTAATTGAACCAAGGAAGCCAAAGTCTGTCTTTGGGGAAGATCTCCAAGTGTGACACCAGTGCGCCTGCGTGTTCTTTACATGTCGTCGATCCCACAGACACACGAGATAAGATAAGATAATGTTGCTTATAGCCCAGCCGACCGCAGAGGGCCACATCAGGGCTGTCACCACGTTAAAATCAACTCACCAGTCATTTAAAAAAAAAAAAAAAAAAAAAAAAAAAAAAAAAAAAAAAAAAAAACCACTTTCACACATCTCGTTAAATGACCATCGTCTACAAACGAACCAGAAACTTTGTTAAAAAATCCTTCTTCCGTAAAATCTCAAATCAGATGAAAAATGTTAATTTCTCTCAAAAACCCAAGGATCACATCAGGCGGGACATCCCTGAACAGGATCTTCATGGACTCCGCTGTAAAATGTTTGTGTCTCACATCGTGCAAGTCCCAACACTCTAAAAGAACATGTTTCATTGTGAGTGGCACATGACATGGAATGCACCACGGAGCTTCTTCACTCTTTAAAAGGTAAGCATGGGTAAAATACGAATGGCCGGTGTGCAGCCGGCACAGAAACCGTTTCCTCTTTACGACCTCCCGACGTGGATGGGAGGAACTCCTGAAGGTTTGGACGGATCTGAAAGAGTTTGTTATTCGTCTGTGTGTTCCAATCCTCCTGCCAGAGGTCTCTCACATAATCGTTAATTTTGGGTTTCACATCTGAGCAGGGGATATAAGTGTTGGACAGTTTCTCTCTTGTGGCGTTCTTGGCTAAACGATCAACCATTTCGTTCCCGCCGATGCCAACATGGCCAGGAACCCAAGCAAGAGTAATGTTGTAACCGTCCGCCTCAACTTGCTAAAAAGTTCAAAAAAAAGTAAAAGTTCTGGATGCTGAAGGTTGCGGCCAGCTATGGCCTCCAAAGCTGACAGCGAATCCGACAGAACCAGAAAGTCCCTCCTCGAAGAATGGGAGATTATCTTCAAAGCCAGTACTAGAGCAGTAAGTTCAGCAGAATAGACAGAAGCATCTGAATGTATATGTTCCAACAATATCTGAGAAGGAGCCCCAGGGCAGTAGGCTGCACAGGCCACTCCATCCTCAGACTTGGAACCGTCAGTGAAAACTTTTTGATAGGATGGGAACTTGGAACAGAGCTCGGCATACAAAGCCTTGTACGCCAGAGAGCTGGTAGACTCCTTACGGAAAGCTGCGAGATCAAAACGAATCTCTGGTGTGAAAAAGGTCCATGGAGGTTGATCCGGAAACTTGGAAAAATCGGAAACTACTCCCAGGTCTATACCCGCATTCCGCACGTGAGGCTGCATACGAAGCCCAAACGGCGGAATACATTTCGGGTTTGTTTCAAACTTACTTTGGAACGGAGGGTCAAAAACACAGTCATAGGCAGGATTCTGCGGTTCTGAGAACAGTCGGATATAATAATTCAAAGACAGTTTCAGCCTGCGATTGGACAGTGAAGGTTCACCTGCCTCTGCGTACAGGCTGTACACAGGGGTGGTGCGGAACGCTCCAAGACAGAGACGAAGCCCTTGATGGTGGATAGGGTCCAAGAGTTTGAGGTAAGATGATCTTGCGGAGCCGTACACAGCACAACCGTAGTCCAGTTTAGAACGGACCAGGGCTCTGTAGAGGTGCAACAAAGTTTTCTTATCAGCGCCCCAGTCGGTGTGTGCTACGACCCGCAGAATATTCAGTGCCTTTTGGCAAGCATTTTTTGAGGTTTTTAATATGGCTGAGAAAGTTAAGTTTTTGGTCAAAAATGACTCCCAGAAATTTGGCCTCTTTAACAGCTGGAATGGGAGATTTCCCTACTTGAAGTTCCGGATCTGGAAAAAACTGACGGAAATTATGGAAGTGAATACACTGGGTTTTTGTAGCAGAAAAGGTGAAACCGTTTTCATCCGCCCACGATGGATTTATCTACGCAAAGCTGGAGCCTGCGCTGGACACTCGGGTACAGGCTTCCAGTTGCGTAGACGGCAAAATCATCCACAAACAATGAGCAGTCTGAACCCTGCTGAACTGATTTCACAATGTTGTTGATTTTAATACTAAAGAGGGCAGGAGACAGTATGCTCCCCTGGGGAACACCCAACTCCTGCTCGTGGACATCAGAGAGAGTGGTGCCAACCCGGACCTGAAACTGTCGTTCTGCCAAAAAATTTTGAATAAAAAGCGGAAGATGACTCGAAAACCCAGATCGTGGAGATCATGAAGTATCCCCGACTTCCAGGTGGTATCGTAGGCCTTCTCCAAGTCGAAGAAAATTGCCACTGCGTGCTGTCTGTTTAAAAAAGCGTTCCTAAGTGTAGATTTCCAGACGAATCAAATGGTCAACTGTACTACGATGTTTGCGGAAACCACACTGTTCTTTCGCCAAAAGGCCATCGGTTTCGAGTTTCCACATGAGCCTAGCATTGACCATTTTTTCCATCAATTTACAGACACAGCTGGTCAAAGCTATGGGACGGTAGTTAGATGGATTAGAAAGATCTTTTCCAGGTTTGGGGAGGGGATAATGAGGGCATTTCGCCAAGAGGGTGGAAAAAAAACCTGTTAGTCCACACATGGTTGTAGACCTGTAGCAGTATGTTCAGACCTTCTAGCGGGAGATGTTTCAACAGCTGATAATGGATTTCATCTATACCTGGAGAGGAATCGCTGCAAGAAAGCAAGGCAGATTTCAGCTCGTTTAACGTGAAAGGAAGATTGTAGTCTTCCATGTTGTCGGACGAAAAGTTGCAGGGTGATTTTTCTTTTAGGGCTTTGTGTTTGACAAAAGCGACTGATTTATTAGAAGAGGAGGAATTCTTTTCAATGGTTGAAGCAAGCAGATTAGCAACTGCTTTCTTTTCTGTTATTAAAGAATCCGAAAACTTGAGATGGTGCACAGTGGGACAGGTGTTCTTCCCTTGATTTTCTTAATGATGTTCCACACTTTTTTCTTAGAAGTTTTTGATGTCAGCCTGGAGCAGAAGCTTCTCCAGGACCGACGTTTACTGATTTTAAAAGTGTGTCTTGATTTAGCACGGAGTTTCTGATGGGCTCTAGCGTTGGGACCCGAAGGTCGTTGGTATACCTGACGCTGAGCCCGTTTTCTAACTTTGGAAATTTTGTTGGCATTCTGAATCGAACCAGGGTGTTTTTGGCATTTGAAGTTTTGTCGGAAGACACTGGAATACAGGTTTTAGCAAAAGTTGATCACAGTGGTAGTCAGTGATTCTGCCGGGTCCGGACTCTGAAGAAAATCAGTCCTGGAACTCCTTAGAAATAGTGGCTGCAAATAGATCCCAGTTTGCTTTCTTTATAATTGAGATGTTGAGAGACAGAGGCGGGTTCAGTTAATATGGGCTGTAAAAGAACAGGGAAATGGTCACTTCCATGCAGATCGTCATGGACAGACCACTCATAGCCCAGGACCAGCGAGGGGTCACAAACCGACAAATCTAAGCACGAAAGTGAACCTGTGGAAGAGTGGAGGTAAGTTGCAGATCCGTCGTTCAGACAACACAAATCCAAATCCGACAGGATATCCTAAATTTCAGCAGACCTCTGGATGACGTACCGTTACTACCCCAAAGAGGGTTGTGACCGTTAAAGTCACCCAACAGCAAAAAAGGTCGAGGAAGTTCCCCTAACAGATTGACAAGGTCCTGACGACAAACCGGGACAGAAGGTGGAAGATAAAGGGAACAGATCGTCACAGTCTTGTGGAGAGTGACTCTCGCAGCTACAGCTTGAAGGGAGGTAGACAGAGCGACAGGACTATACAACAAAGTTTTATGGATGAGAAGGGCAACACCGCCCGACAGTCCCAACGTGGATGGTTGTGCAGGTTTTGAAAGGATATTAAAGCCAGAAAGAGTAAAGGTCTTCTGGCTTTGAATTTGAGTTTCTTGAAGAGCCACGACGGAAGGTTTTATAGACTGACACAGAAGCTGCAGCTCCTCAAAGTTGGAATTTAATCCACGGATATTCCAATGGAGTATGGTACTATCCATGGTGCAGAGGCGAAAAGGAGAGAGATCAGGTCATCTCCTCCTCAACATCTGCGTCCAATGGAGAGAAATTTATTATTTTTGTTTAACTGGACTGTGGTGGTCTTTGGACCTGCTGGCAGACTTGCCCGCAGGTGACAAAGGCCTGGAGTTTGGAGATGGTGGAGGTCTGGATTTGGGGGGTGGTGGAGGTTTCTTCCTCAACTCCACCATCTCCACACTGGGTTGATCTCCCTTGCCCGCACGGGCACTGGACAGAGAGGTCGAGGGGGGATAGCTGGTTTTTTAATCTGCCCAGCAGCAGATGTTGTAGACTGCTGGGCAGTCTGAGGGGTGGCGGATTTTTTGCCTCCACCAGGGGCAGTCACCTTGGGTTGGAAGGTGGTGGACCTGCTTCACCAGGGTTGACAGTTTCTGACTTGCAGTGTCTTTTAAAACGTAAAGTCATCAGTCTGACAGCAGACTGATCGAGTGTGAACTGTGGGAACCGTCTTTACAGCTGAAGCATATGAAACTGTTGGAGTCTGACTGCCCACAACCTGTTTTCGGGCTTCAAAAAATGAGATCTTCTTTTCCGTTTTAACTCGTTGTATAGCAGATTCTTGAATCCAAAGGGGGCAGTTTCGTGAAGAGGAGGGATGGTCGCCACCGCAGTTAGCACAATGTGCCGGATTTTGACACGGCCCATCATGGGTTGCCTTGCAGCAAACACCGCATAACCTCTTGCCCTGAACAGCGGGTCCTGACATGGCCAAACTTCTGGCACCTGAAGCACCTCAATGGGGACGGCACATAGAGCTGAACATGAACATTTAGGTAACCAACCTTTATGACCGGAGGCAGCACAGGGTTGCAGAAGGTCAGAAAGAGGGTGTTGGTGGCCACTCTCTCTGAACCCTTCTTTACCGTCACCCTGCGCACCTCCGTCACACCCCTGGGACGCCAGCTCCGTTTTTATTTCCGCCTCTGAAACACCCGCCAGATCTCTGCATCTAATCACACCTTTGGATGAATTTAATTGCTTATGGGGAGTCACCCTGATCTCCCTATCCACAAGCTTTTTTTGCCTTCTGCAGCTGTTCGGATTGCTTCTGTGATCGACATTGAAGAAGAAATGAACCATTCCTCAAACCGTTTTATGGGCCTAGGTTCACCTGCTATACCATGAAAGCCCTTTTGGGACAGCAAAGGGGCTCAGAGCTGAAAGGGGTCTTTCTGCTCTGTCCCTTCCACCACGAGCCAGGAAGCCCAGAAACCTGTCCTCTGTCGTACCTCAGTATCTGAATCGCTGTCCACCTTCGAAATCCCCTGAAACAGGGGAGACTGCCTTCCTCTTCCTTTTGGGGGGGATATTTTTTAAAGAAGTCATAGTTAATTTATTGTAATTCATCCCTCCCTTACCCACCCACCTTGGAGTCCAACTAAGGGGCCAGGGGCCCAAAAAACCAATGTCTTGACCCTCCAGGCTTCGGGAGAGACATACGACAAGCAGAAGCAACCAACCCTATCCCCCCTGATCATGCTCAACTCCCGGGAACAGAGAGCTGAGCACTGCAGGGGTTTACTTGGCCAGCTGGGGAACTGCCCGTCTTGACCCAACCCCAAAAAGGGGAGCCGATTAGTACACCCGGGCCAAAGTGTACTCCCTGTCTAGGAGAGGTCCGAGCCAAAGTGATGTGTTGAGAGCGCTGGCCCTCTCAATCACCAGGATCTCATTCCCTCCGACACAGGTCGCACCGCACGGCAAACGCGGCGGATCTTAAGGAGACCACAGGAGAAAAGGAGTGTGGAAAAAGAACTTGAAGGGGAGACGAAGATAGAAAAGGGCCAAATAAGGGAGGCAGAAAACAAGAAAAGGAGAAAGGCGGGTTACTGTTAGTCAGGATCCTCACCCTTAGCCTATCTGACATGGGAAGCCCTACCAGGGGCATCAACTCCTTACCACGTTACGCTTAGGCCAAACAGCATCTGCACCTCTCAGGCCTAGAAGCAGTGTGAAAAAAACAGCCTATCTCCAAGTATTGATGCCCCCGCCAGCAAAGCCTAAGGGATCACTGGACCACGCAAACCCTCCGACCACGACAAGGTCGCAACCCCCCGGAGGGCCACAGACACACGACGGTCTGCTCTTCCCCAACAGGTGGAAAGAGGCCAAGGTTTG
Organism: Conus ventricosus; assembly: GCA_018398815.1. Taxonomy (NCBI): domain Eukaryota; kingdom Metazoa; phylum Mollusca; class Gastropoda; order Neogastropoda; family Conidae; genus Conus; species Conus ventricosus. The sequence continues at coordinate 10,487,639 of CM031623.1, read as the reverse complement.
TTCTGGCATGTGTTTG
>CM031623.1:10475123-10482623 GCA_018398815.1 Conus ventricosus | reverse complement strand
AAAGCTGTGTTCCACATCCTTTGAAAGTGATTGGAATCCAAAGTGTTGCATACGAACATAAGCAGTACAAGAAGAAGAAGAGGGCATATCAATAAACCTACCAGCACATTAAATCCTATTTGTAAAAAAGAAATAGGTCATTGTGTGCCCAAGGATGGATGTCAAAAAACAACAAAACACGAAAAGAAAACCCCCCACCCCAGCAACCTGCATACACAAGCGTTGTGTAAAGACATCATCCCTGAACATGAATACAGCCACTGTAATGGAGAGATAAAAAGGACCACACAGGAAATAACAACTATTTTTCAAATCCACCCACAATAAACCTCTGACGAAGAATAAGAAGCAGTTTCATACCCCAGAAGACACAATATATTTTCCCAAGGTTGCAAGGTCGAGACAGCTAGGTTGCCATAGATTTTCTCTTTGAAGTTAACAACTGTGTAGATTCCAATGCTCTTTTAGTCCCCAGAGAACACTTAAAAACATGAAAAAAGAAAATCCTGCACACAATTTAAACCCCATTCTGCCTTTCAGAAGAAAGGAGTCCTGCATGTGCAGGTGTGATGGATGAGGTGAAAATACAACACCGGCACACTGGTGGCATGTTTAGACATCATTCCTGGAGACACACTATGGCTAACACCAGCACACTGGTGGCATGTTTAGACATCATTCCTGGAGACACACTATGGCTAACACCGGCACACTGGTGCATGTTTAGACATCATTCCTGGAGACTAGACTATGGCTTACTTAACCCAGTGCCTTCCAGATCGACCGCGAGATTTCCTCTATCTGAATACTGGATCGACCGAGAACGGCCGCTGAATACTAGGTCAACGACTTTCGCTTTCACCATCGCATATCCCAGAATGCAATCACGACAGAAGAGTCTTCCGGTACGGAAGTTTCTGGATGCCATTTTGTCTTTTGTTGCATGAGTTTTGGTGGAGTAGTTTCGCTGCTGTGAATTTTCAAAGTTCGGCTTTTTTCGCGAAGATTTTCTCGGAAAATGGCGGATCAAGTAACTATGCAACTTGCAGAATTCATTTTCTGAAGTGATACTGATGAAGAGGGCGTATTTACGGGTTACACTCTTGAAAAAGATTTGAAGCGAGACGATTCAGACGTTGATCTTGACCTAGTTATAAATAAAGATTGACTGGTGTCCGATTTTGAGGCCCGAATCGATAACGATTCGGGCGATACAACGTCAAATAGCCCATTGCTCCTGGGCCCAGCCCCCCCCCAAAAAGAAAATTCGAAAAACAAAACTTGCTAGAGATTCTTTAATTGTTGACTAGAGTGGTTGGCTACCAGAAGTGTAGCCACAAAAAAGTTTCCCTTGTTTTGACAGCCAGGAAACCGGGTCAGTCAGTGGGTGTGTCCCATGACTTGCCTGTGGGAGCGTCACCTTTAGCCTTTTAATTTCAGGAGAATTTTGGCAGACTTTTAACGAGAAACAAATTTATTTGCTGCACAAAAGCAAGCAGAAAAGGATGAAGATAAACTCTGGCCTAAAATAAAAAAACTGCCCGTTTATCAAAAAGCAAAGAGGAGCTGGACATGAGGTACATCATCACCACAGTGTGTATGTGTTGGGGGAGGGGGGAGGGGGATTGCTCAGTGCACTTCTGCAAAACCATATTTTTGCTGAATTCCATCACAATCTAAAGTCCAGTACTCAGTAGTCTGTTCTTGTTATTTTTTTCCCCTCAGCAGTTCGAAGACAAATCTTATTGTATGTGATGCCTTCAGTTTAACAAAATTGTTGAAGTTTGGGTGTGTCTTTCTTGCTTCACAACAAAAGTTGATTATTTAGTGTGCATACCATACAGAATGACTTTATTTTGTTCCTGAAGGTTTCAGTACTTTGTTTAGACTTGCAAAATCACTCTGTGCTCCTAATCCATGACATTCGGTGGGTACAGTGAATTTAGGGAAAATTGTTTAAGCACAGAGAACACTGAAGTAGAGTTAGTCTGTTTGGGTTTTTTTACCTTGTGTACCAGTTCATTATATATGGGAAAAAATGGCTGTTTTGGATGGAGTGATGTCTTTGAATTTTTTTCATTACTTTTATAGAACAGGTAAGTTAAAAACAAACCTTTTATTGAGGTTTCTTTATGGCAAGTGTGTTTGTGTTACGGAGTTACCTCTCTTGGCATGGTATTCACATAGTCATATAGCACAAAGTCATGAGGTAAGATAAGATAAGATAATGTTGCTTGGGCAGAGGGTTAATGATGGATTACAAACGGGTACATACACAATTCAACCCACCAATGAAGAACTCAAAGAGTTCTAGCCAAGGAACAAAGAGAGAAAAGAAGATACCGACCTTGTCTGTGGGCTTGGCCTCATGAGGGCCCCGCAGACACAGAGGTTCAAGGCCACTCCGGACAGGATGAGGAAGGCCCCCCGCCAGGCGAAGAACTCCAGCAGGTAGCGGATGATGATGGGGAAGGTGATGATGCCCGCACCGATGCCCGCCACCGCCAAGCTCGTCGCCCGGAACCGGCCACGGATGAAGGAACGTTCCACGGCGACGATCGAGGGGAGCAGGCCAGGCCAAAACCAACGCCTGAAAAATCACAGATGTGCAGGGACACTTTTTTTTTTCACGTCACAATTATTAAACCAAAGACTGAACCTTCTCACTGCTGGTCTGTTCACATCTGCCTGTTTGTTTGCTTACCACACTTAGCCAAAGTGATCAGCCTACCTTTCATTCTCGCACCAATTATGTGGAAAACACTGAGCATTAGGATGGAGCCTGGTGACTTCTGTTTCTGTGGGTGCCATGAGTAAGGCCTTCGGAGTTCATTGCTTGATACAAACCGCTTCTAAACTTTACTCCCCACCTTGTATCAAATGACTGACAACAAGTGACAATAACATAAACAGCATATTTAACATAACTGTGAACGATACAAGTGGCCCAAAGCAAACAGTAAAAATACAAAGCGACGTGACTGAAATCACTTCAAATGTTGGTGACAATGTCTGTGGTAACCCCACATTTGATGAACTGGCTTCAATGCACAGACGCATCACAGGAAAAAGTCACTGACAGTAGAAGGTGAGTCCTACACCTCAGCATCACACAGACACAGTGTGTCCAACCAATCCCTCACTAAATTTTCATACAAAATCTGGCGCAATTGATTATCCCCCCTAAAACCCCATGTAACACACAGCCTTCCCTCTCCATGTCCACCCCCATCCCTCCGCCCCTCTTCCTCAGGCACTCACTCACCCACAAGCAGGCCAAAGGCCATGTAGAGCTGATAGAGGTCCTGAACCGCTGCGCAGAGAGCCAAGCCCGTGGCCGACAGGAATCCCCCCGCCATGATGCTGACACGACTCCCCCAGTAGCTCGTCACAAAGCGCAGCATCACGCCTGCACAGCAGACATCAGCAGTCAAGCCAATAAACATTGAAACCGTAACATTCAGGTTTTATAACAAAAACACAAAAAGGATGCAAAATGGCAGCTAAACTGAAACAAAAACAAATCAATCACCCATGTTTTCCTGCCACAGAGCACAACATGCATCATCATTTTGCATTTTCACATCTTAAAAGAAGCAACAACACACACAAGAAACCTGCTTCAAGGATCACAATCATCGCAATCATCACAGTGACAACCAATTCTATGTTTAAGACTTTCCTAGGCCTCAAAGCACCTCCTTGTGGTAATATTAATCTTTTCAGTAGTAAAATGAATGTTTTAGGTTGACTAAGTTCAGTGGCATTTGCCAATGAAGTATATCTTGTTTGCACTACGACAGGAATGATGGTCAACTGACATGTACTCTTTGTCTGAATGTATTATATGAATGCCTGACTTTACAAAAACCGAAAGCCACGTCTTAAGCGTTATCATTGATATCCTGTCAATGTGATCCAATCTGTTATGTTTTGTGAACACCTTTATCCAAAAAAAAGTTTTTTTATTTAGAAATGTAAATATCAGTAATTCAGTTTCACCATATAAAAGAAAAATGGGTAGGAGGAAGAAAAAATTAAAAACAAGAAAAATGCTAACCCACAAAGCATTTGACAGAGTGACAGTCAGCAGGTACATGTGTGTTATTTGGGATATTGGCATTTCGGAAATTTAGATGTTTAATCATTTCTACGTTGACAATCACCACCTACCCCATCCGCTCTCTCGATCAAAACATCTGTCAAACACACCTCTCGTCTTCAGCACAGGCTACTTTTGTCTGCATACATCAACAGATAGTGTTGACGGGCAACTGTCGATGTTTTTGTTTTCTGGTTTTCAGAGCCTATGCTAAAGAGCTTTCATTTGGCTGTCTTTTTTTCTCATTGGCTTGTGACTCGGGAACAGTCTCATGTCACTTCTTTGACGATACTTTACTGCACATGTAAAGGTACTTACTTCACTGGCATCACAACTGCGATTCCAGAAGTGGGCAATAACATTGTAAGTGACCCAACACAACCAGCAACAGAATTGTAGGTTTTACAAATGATAAGATGGGGTGTTTTTTGGGTGTTTTTTTTTTGGTACTAGCCCATAATGCAGTAGTCTGGGAGTGTGAAAGGCAGAAATTATGGATGAATCACAGCACTGGGCTGGTCTGATGTCTACTGTTCCACGCGAAAAAGGGTACATGTACTTGAGTGTATATCAAAATGTGTGTTTCTCCAAGTAAGCATGCACACGTGAGAATGAACATACATGCATGTGAGACTGTGGACATGCGTTTGTGTTTTTGTAAGCACACAAATTACATGTACATGATGAAAAGAATGAGGGGAACACATTTTACATCACTGAGATCTTTCAAATCGGCAGCCTTTCTACTCACTCAAACAATGCGTAACTACCACCTTCAACAACATACGCCTCTCCACACAAACACACAACAACAATGGAATCCAAACACACCTTCTGACAACTCAACAACAAAAAAAATAATACTTTCGGGTTCACGCCTTTCTTAAATACATTAGTAAACTTAAAATAAAAAGAACTTCATAGTGACACTGATCACACAGCAACCATGTTCATATTGTATGATTCCTGGACATCAACCACATGAATATGAATGCACACTTATACAGATAAAATGCAAACAAACCATACAGATATCATCAGTAAGTGCATACACACACAAAAAAGTACCATCAACCACACAAACTGTACACACTTTTTGACTGAATGTAAGTATACCAAAACAGACCTTAGGAAGGCACCATGGAAGAAAAAGCATACAAAAGCCAATGCAATACAGATTTCAAGAACAACGTTTGCATTCAATTTACATCATCAGCGTGCACACATCAGTGTGAAGCGACAACTCACTGGACAGTGCCGTGATGTAGAGCAGGATGGATCCGATCCACGACGTGTCAAAGTGCGACTCGTAGAAGATGTCCTTGAAGACCACGTGGAAGACCCCCCAGGCTGTAGGTGATGCCACACACGATGAACTGCGTAAAGAACGCCGCCACCACCACCGTCCACCGCTCCCACCCCCCTCCTCCTCCTCCTCCATGTCAGGTTTACGCTTAGTCGCCACGACGATCATCTGTCGAGAAAAATTTGAATGGTGCGGTTAATGCTCGAGAATGGTGGAGGTTTTTGTTTCGGTTTTGTCTCTTTGATTGTTTATTCATTTATTTGTTACTGTTGTTGCTGTCTTTAAAGAGAGAGGAGGGGGAGGGGGAGGTAGGGGGAGGGGGAGAAGGGGAGATCGGAAGCAGAAAGAAGGGGAGGAAATCAGAGGGAGGTGTGTGCATGTGGGTGCGTGGAGGTGGTGAGGAGGGGTTATACTTTACAGAATGTAATATTGTTACAGCCCAACCAACCAACCACACAGGGCGTTTTCAGGGCTGTCAAATTCCTGAGAAAAGAAAAAGTCACATCTCTAACAAGTCAGATCATCCAAAAAAGGAGAGAAAAAAAGGTCATATCCTGAAAATAAAGCAAAGAGCAAAAAAGCAGTTCCTGAGTCTGTTGATTAAACTACTGACATCCCTAAGGGACACAGAATTTGACTGTATGGACAGTGCCAGGCGTTTGTTCCTCTGAATTTCCCACTCCAGGATTAAGAACAAACAAACAAAACAAACCAAAAAACCCAAAGCAACCTCGTAACAAATCAATGAAAACATTTCAATTTCAATTTCAAAATAAAAAAAATGCCAATATGGCAAACAGACACTGCGGAAAAGACATCTAAAATCCACTTTATGTACAATCTTCCTCTACCTGTTCACTTGTTTACACAAAAAAAAAAACAAGATGCAAAGCATATAAACATACTCCCAGTTTATCTTGTGTGCCATCTGAGTGTGATAACCTTTCTATGTACCAAATTTTATCAAAACCCACCAATATGTAAGAAATAACGGCAAAATAATGGTTTTAAACGGTTCTTTAACCAAGGTACACTTTTGAAACTGGTATTTTAGTCCTCACTGACCTAAAGCCCATGTACCTACCAAATTTCATCCAGAACAGACAATATGTCAGGAGTGACGGTTGTCACGAGTTTGTCACGAGGCCTATGACGATTGGCCCACCTAGGGTAGTAGAATTATTCATTTATTTATTGTCATCGTTGTTGTCGTATATCCGTCCTTTAATGTGGCTTATGGCGTGGTTGCACCTTTGGTGTAGTTCAGCTCAGGTTAGGTTTGCTTTCTCTCTCTCTCTCTCTCTCTAATTCCACTGCCCGTGGAATTCATCCTGCAGGTTCACGGGTTGCTGGTACCTTTTTCTTGTACTGGCTGTCTCTATCGGCCTCTCACCTGTCTTTTCACCTGCCGCACGTGCAAGGTTCCTCTTAGGCTTGAGGTATTCTCACCGTGACGTAGCGTGGCATGTTGGCCGCCATCGCTTAGGCAAGTTTCTCTTCACTCGAGCGGAAGATGTCTCTGGGAGCGCCTGCTCCAGTCCTGGTTCTTCACCTTATCGTCGAAGGTACAGTCGGTACCTTCATTTCCTACAGTCGGCCTGTAGGAGGGAGACATCACTTCATCTTTTTTCCGCATCTGCGCTGCTGTCCTCTCGACTGGACAGAGGGCAGAGAGAGTCGTTTGACCCGCCTCTTCTGGGTCACCCACGGGTAGCTGGTAAGCATCAGTTTCGTGGTTCGTTTGTTGTTGTTTTTTTTTTTTGTTGTTGTTAGCCGGCTAATTCTTCTCTTTTGCTCAATTTCTTTTGGTTTTCAAAATTATAAAAGAAAATTGTTTGAGACCACTTTTTCTGGTTAATTCAATCTTTAACCTGGCCATTCTAAATTATATCCAAAATTCTTCCTCCTTTTTATGCATCTGGTGATGCGGTAGTCGGTGGGGATGGGAGAGAACCTGGTGATTCAGGGTTGGTACTTGCTTGGTCTCGCTCGTCTGCCCCTGTCACATTCGCCGGACTCTTATTCTTCGGCCACCGTCTGTTTGTGTGTGCAAGGAGAACGAGTTTTATGTTCGCGAGCGTGCGTACGCATG
>CM031623.1:10445123-10470123 GCA_018398815.1 Conus ventricosus | reverse complement strand
GGGTTGAGCACTTAAAAAATTGTTTTAGGCATTTTATACTGATCTATATATATATATGAGAGAGAGAGAGAGAGCAAGAGAGAAAGAGAGACAGAGACAGAGATAGAGAGACAGCAAGCTAAAAACTGAATGACCTTCAAAGAGAATGAAAAACATGTGCAAACACATCAGCCAACCATATTTAAATAAATATATTAAAAGACAATGTTGCTTATAGCCCAGCCGACCGCAAAGGGCCACATCAGGGCTGGAATATATTAAAAACAACAACAATAACAATGTCAAGAAAATGCCACATCAAACTAAACCCTGGGTACAAATATGATTTCAAGTTACTGAATAATTTGGTTTCAAACTCTTGCCTTTGCTGGATCTACCCTCAACCTTTCTTCTTCCTGCCCTCCTGTTATCCCTCTAACTTCCTTCCTGGGTTCCTCCTGACCCCAATCCTTTGTTAGAACCTTCCTCCATCCCAGATTCCCTTTTTCGTCCTTTCCCTATTGACTTCATGAACTTGAGTTGAAATATAATAAAGATCTTTTGAAGTAGCAAACTTCATTTTCTATTTGACAATCAGGTTCTCTAGAAATTCAATAACAATTTGAGAGTTCCAATCTCTACAAATTAAGGTAACTCTTTCAAGTCTTGTGTGCATGTGCGTATGCCTGTGTGTGTGTGTGTGTGTGTGTGTGTGTGTGTGTGTGTGTGTGTGTGTGTGTGTGTGTGTGTGTGTGTGTGTGAGAGAGAGAGTGTGTGTGTGTGTGTGTGTGTGTCTGTGCCTGTGTGTCTGTGTCTGTGTGAGTGTCTGTTCAAGAAGTGAGACACAGACTGAGAAAGTCTAGATTGACTATGTGAGAGTCACTGTGTGTGTGAGTCAAGTGTTACATGTGTGCATGTGTCTGTGCATGTGTGCATGTAAGTGTGTATTTGAGCAAGTGGTTTTGTGTGTCAATCTGAACATATATGCACATGCTCATGTGATTGTGTGTCTGTGGGTTACTGTGTGTGTTATGCATCACTCTGTGTGTGTGTGTGTGTGTGTGTGTGTGTGTGTGTGTGTGTGTGTGTGTGTGTGTGTGTGTCTGTGTCTGTGTGTCTGTGTGTACTGTGTGTGTAATGTGAGTCTCTGTGCATGTCTCTGAGTATGTTTGTGTAGGTGTCTGCATCTGTGTGTTTGTGTATTGTCTGCACCTGTGTGTGTGTCTCTTTCTCTGCTGTACGTATGCTCTCTCTCTCTCTCTCTCTCTCTCTCTCTCTCTCTCTCTCTCCCCCCCCCCCCCCTCCTTCCCTCTCTCTCTCATGCATGCACGTGCATGCATCTGCACGCACGCACACACACACACACACACACACACATGCACACACACACACACACATACATGTATACACACACACACACAATGTACACACATGCGCGCACACACATACACACAGAGTGAATATTCTAGAAGATTTTTGTCTAATATTACAAATAGTGGATAGACGTTAAATGAAGGACACACACACACACACACACACACACACACACACACACACACACACACACACACTGTACACACGTGCGCGCACACGCACACACACACACACACACACAGTGAATATTCTAGAAGTGACTTGGTGTTGTCTGCTACAAACATAAGACAATGGGCATGACGTATGTTAACTTACAGTCACATACACACTTTTTCCTTAGAGAGAGCTAGATATCTGGCCCATGCTTATAACAGTTTAACTTGGTACAGCATGATATCAAACATGTGTTAATGAATATAGATCAACAATGCACTTAACAGATTTTAATTGATTCTTTCATCAGCATTACAAAATCATAACAGCTCACTATTGATGGGCAAGCTGACAGGTCATCAAAAACAAAATGCAATACATTACAAGACAACCTACATCAAAACTAAAGCTCCATCACCGATTAGACCCAGAATTACTTTGTAAAAATAAAATCAAACAAAGAGGAAAAAAAAGCCCTAATAACAAAATACATAATTTCCTACTATCTGATAAAAGAGAAAAAAAAATCAATGCTCCATATATCGCTTCAATTTTCTTCAATGTATTTTCAAGTCTTCTTATCATGTTCCTTTTTCTCTTGTCCCCCAAGTGTTTCCATGGACCACACCCCTTGTTGTGATGCCACCAAGAATTCTGACTTATTGACAGACCATTGATTCTTAAAACTCTTTTACATTCATTCCCACTTCAATATTTAAAAGTCTGTGCATTCACATGATGCATGAATAATCATTAAAGCTTTTGTACTATAAAATCAAACCCACTGCATTTTAGTTCAATCCTAGTTCAGATGTCTTCCCTGGGTTAGTGTTTAAATTTACACTTGATCAATCAATGCATTGCATGGGTTCATTGTCTTACAGTCTGCCTTACCATCATAAAACGAACATGATGCTAATTAAGATTCACTGATCCTGCAAGTCTGTCGCTAGCCAATTTTCACCACCTGATCAACAACGAATTTAAGAAGAAGAAAATCACTTGATTACAGTGACCAGTCATAACTGTCTGTTATGTCACCATTGTAAACCAGTCTTGTCAGGTGTACCACAGGGAACTGTTCTGGGGCCCTTGTTTTTCTTAATTTATATAAATGACATAAGTAGAAATCTCTCTCCTGGAACTACTATAAGGCTTTTTGCAGATGACAGTTTACAATCAGAAGCAAGAATGATACACGCATTCTACAAGAAGATCTAAACGCTTTACAAGAGTGGGAAAGAACTTGGAAAATGGAATTTCATCCTCAAAAGTGCCAAGTGTTGCGTATATGTAACAAACACTCACTAATTAGATCAGATTATTCTATCCATAATACTATTCTTAAAGAAACTAATGCTGCAAAATATTTAGGCGTGATTATAGATAGTCGTCTCAAATGGAAAGAACATTACAATTTAGTATGTAAGAAAGCAAATAACATCTTAGCTTTCTTACACAGGAATATCAATGACTGCCCCCAAAAGGTTAAAGACGACTGCTACAAAACACTGGTTAGACCAGTACTGGAATATGGTTGCTCAGTTTGGGATCCTTACCATCTAAAGGACATTGATAACCTTGAAAAGATTCAGAAGAGAGCAGCAACGGTTCATAACAGGGAACCACATCAGAGAAAAGGGGAATACTAGGAAGAACATGAGGAAATTAGAATGGAAACCCTTAGAAGAGAGAAGAGCTTTTATTAAACTTAACACCTTTTTCAAAGGCAGAGCTAAAGTAATTGATATTCCAATGGAACAACTAGTATTGAATAAAAGTAGCACCAGGAGTGGCGGTCAGTGTTATACCATACCTGCATCAAATATTGACAGCCACTTACATTCTTTTTATCCCAGTTCTGTACGGCTGTGGAACTCACTGCCGGGTGCCATCAAGATTGCCACAAATGCAATCTCTTTAAAAAACAAATTGATACAACAGTTTTGAGATCTGCATATTGATGTTTTTCTATTTTTTACTTCCCCAGATATTTTACTGTTAACTGGGCCTGAATTTGGCCATTGCTTTTAACTTCTTGAATATCGAGTGCGACCCCTTGTTGCCAAATTTGCTCCAGGGGCCAACAGTCTGAGTCGCACTATTTTTTATGTTATTTTATTTTACTTTTTAACATGCGCGCTGGTGACCTACTCGTTTTGAGTGAACCAGTATTTTAGGAAGAAGAAGAAGAAGAAAATTGTGGCCCTTGAAATCAATTATCAGCTTATGTCACAGTTGTGAGCAACTCCCCCCCCCCCCCCCCCCCCCCCCCCGCCCCTTTTTTTTTCTTCTCTTCTTTAATTAGGCCTATGTATTACAGACAACGCCAATAATGGTCAAAATGTTGACCATGGGTGTATACGGAAGAAGAATGAATAACATGAGGAAGTAAATGACAAAGACGAGATCAACATTGTCATTCCCAACCGGAACAGAAGATTATCTTGTCTTACGTTTGGTTAAATGTGGACAGCCGAGATTCGAGATTGTAATGATTACGATCGTGTGTCATCCACTCACACAGACAGCACTAGGCCCTACTATCCACTAGGAAACCAGCACGCTACACGTCAGACTGCAGGAAGACCGTACTACACCCACCGATAAGATTACAAAAACAAAGCTCTTGAATTGATACCTAAATAGACATACCTAAGATATCGGCAGTCAGTTGTAATCAAGTAGTCCATCTCCCGCCCAAAGGGTGCCCCAAAAAAGGGAAATAAATTAGGTGGCCCTTTTTTATCTTTTTCACATAAAGGGAAGTCGGATTCGAAAGCCTCGACATCCCTCAAGGCAAGGGTCAAAAAATTTTTTTCGTTTTCGAATCGCCCCTTTTCCTGCAATCCCACTGAATGTTCTTCTTTTTCCTTCTCTCTCTCCTCTTCTCCCCTCTCTCCTTCTCTCTCTCTGTGAAAAATAAATGAAAAATGAACTTACAAAAAAAATTTCCCAAAATTTCAAGAAAAAGTCCCTTTAAACCAAGCAAAACACCAAATGAACTAAACCCAAACACTTTAAAACCCTTTTTCAAAACCGAAAAAAATTTACGGGATCAAATGAATAAAAAAATTTAAAAAAATGTTTGCATGCTATAAACCCATTCGCCCAAGCAACCCCTTTTTCCGCCTAGGACAGTTGGGTTGATGTTTCCCCAAGTTTTTAATGAAATTAAAGCAGACAGGAAGCCGGGGACTTGACGGGATTGGGGGAAAAAATACTAAAAACTTTCAGCACCTTTTTATATGTGAAATCTTACCTAAAATTTAAAAATTTTAAATGATTTAAATGTCGTTTTCCGCTCATTTAAAAATTTGCAAAAGTAATACCCTTTTTCAAATCTGGGACAAATTAAACCCAAATTCGAATCCAGCCCTTTATCCTTTTTACAGTTTTTGTCCAATTTGGAAAAAAACATTAAATAAAATCTTTGCCACCATTTTGATTTCCCCCAAACCTACAAAATAAAAACCAATCGGGGTTTAGGAAAAATCATTCGGGTTCTTCCCGGTTTTAAAAACCTAGTAGATCAAGGGAAAAGCCAGTGTCAATGAGAAAAAAATTTGGGGGCGCACGTTTTTTGTTTTGCAAAACTTTGAGGTAATGACCACAAACTTTTAAGCAGGAACCCTTTTTTTTTATAGGGGTAAAACAGGAAATCCCTTTCCCAACGATAACATAAAACCTTGAAATGGGAAAACAAATCTTTTTGTGTCAAAAACAATTTATCAGAAAAATGCTCCCTATCCCCCCATGGCGTCCCCCAGGGTTCTGTTTTGGGTTCCTGCTTTTCTCATTTATTAAAGGGATCTCCCTCTTTATATTGAGGTTTCCCTTTTGGAAACTCTTTTGTGATGATCCACTTCCTACAAGTACTCCAGCTTGGAAGCTTTTTTCCTTATTACAGAAGAATGTAAATATCTTAAGAAATTGGTGCAATGAAAAATCACTTTTCCCACTGAATCCTAAAAAAACCAAAACAAATGTTTGTAACAAGGGGGCAGAAAAGGGACAAAACAAAAACCACACAGCCCCCATCTTTTTTTATCAATAATCAGGAAACTGAAGTGGTGGATAGCCATCGAGTTCTAGGGTATATGTTGATAATAATCTTTCTTGGTCTTATCACCTTCGCAGTTTATGTAAATCAATATCCAGACAAACATATCAGCTGTGCAAGATTAAGCATTTCTTAAACCTTCATGCCAGGAAATTGTTCCTACACGCACATGTTCTCTCTTCAATCAATTATTGTTCAACGCTATTTGATTCTGCTAGTGCTAATGCCATGAAACCTCTTAAGAGTGTCTACAAAAGTGCACTTAAAGCAGTCCTATTGACATCATCTAGTCTTAGTGAAGGGGATTATACTAAAGCGGGGGCTCTTCCGTTACAGGAAATGTTTGCTGTCAACAAATGTCTGCTAATGCAAAATATTGCATCGGTTTAGCACCACAAACTCTTCAGTCCAAATTTAGCATAAACCCTAGGGATTCAACCAAATTCCAGGTTCCCACACCTAGAATAGATCTATTTAAATCAAGCTTATCTTACTCAGGTAGCGTGGTTTGGAATTCACTTCCACTACATTTCCGATGTACTCAAATTACAAAATCCTTCAGGGAAAAACTAATTACACATTTCACAGCAGACCATTGCTATTAGGGACAAAATACATATACCAGGACACACCATCTCTTTTGCTGCATATTAAACTGATACGCCGTTTCCTTTCCATTGATGTTTTCAAAACCAGATAATGATAAATGAGAGATATGGTTACTCTCGGTTTTATTAATGATTGAAATTATATCAAGATGAATGACTGTCGTGGTCGCTGGTTTTATTGGTGCATTGTCACTAATTGATTGATGTCTTTATACTTTGATTTCTTCGAGCACTGTAACTGCAAGGTGATAAATGTGTGTCTGGATTCATCATCATCATCATTCTCTTGCCCATGATGGGCGTAGAGGAGAGATGAGAGACACTCTCGAAGCCAGGCACCGCCATCCGGCCCTGTCCTCTGCCTGTCGCATCAGCGTAGGGCCATCCATCCTGGTCCATTCTTTGATGTTGTCCATCCAGCATTTGGCTTGTCGTCCCCTTCGTCTGCTGCCTTCCAGCGTGCCTGGATGACTGTTTTGGGCAGTGAATTGTGGCGTATGGCATGCCCGAACCACGACAGCTTCCTCTTCTTGACTGTTGCCAAGAGGGGTTCTTGGGGCCTGCAAGTGATGTTATTTGGCTCCTCACAAGGTCGTTTGTCTTCCGGTCTTGCCAAGAGATCCCGAGCAAGCGCCTGAAGCATTTAGTTTCAAACGTCTGGATTCTCTTGGTGGTCTCTGCTGTCATGGTCCAGCTTTCGCAACCATACAGCAGGATGGACAGCACCAGGGACTTGTACAGCTTCATCTTTGTAGGAAAGCTGATCTCCCTGCTCTTCCAGATCTTGTTTAGCTTTGCCATTGCTGCTGTTGCGATCGCTAGTCTGGTCTTGATTTCTGTTGTAGAGCGACCGTCTTTGGTGAGAGTGGCGCCAAGGTATTTGAAAGCGCCCACTTCTTCAAGCTGTTGTCCGTTCATGTAGATTTCAGCATGGGTGTTGGTTGTGCTGTTGACCAGGACTTTGCTTTTTTCTGTGCTCACTTCCATTCCATATGCACCTGCCCTTTCTTCCAGTCTCTTTGTCAGGTCTTGTAGTTCTTCGTTGCTGCCTCCCATCAGGTCAATGTCATCTGCGAACCTCAGATTATTGATGATTCTTCCTCCGATGGAGACAGTGGAGTGGAAGTCATGGAGGGTTTCACGCATGATGTTTTCCAGGAAGAGATTGAACAGTACGGGAGATAGCAGGCAGCCTTGACGGACTCCAACTGTGGTCTTGAAGTAGTCCCCTATCTGGTTGTTGAGGAGGACTGCGCTGCTGGCGGTGTTATACAGTGCCTGGATGGTTTGGACGAGACCCTCCTCTATGCCAAACTTTCTGAGCACCTGCCACAGACCCTTGTGCCACACCCTGTCAAACGCTTTCCTAAAGTCAATGAAGTTGTGGAACAGGTCTCTCTGATGTTGCAGATGTTTCTCCATCAGTATCCGGCAGGTGAAGATCTGTTCTACTGTGCTTCTGCCTGCCCTGAATCCAGCTTGTTCTTCCGCCAGGTGTTCTTCCGCCTCTTTCTTCAGTCGATTCAAGATGACTCTGAGCATGATTTTACTGGTGTGGCTAATGAGACTTATTGTTCTGTAGTTCTGGCATTGGCGTAGATTTCCCTTTTGGGCAGGGGGATGATGAGTGATTGAGTCCATTCTGTGGGCCACTGTTTTGTCCCAGATCTTCTGACAAATCGATGTTACTAGAGTGACCAATTCCTTCCCTCCATGTTTGAGCAGCTCCGCTGGAATATTGTCTGCTCCAGGTGATTTCCCTGCCGGAAGGCTGCCGATGGCTTCTTCCACTTCTTCTCTCATCACTGGTAGTGGTGAGGATTCCCTTGATGGTGTTGAGTCCCGCTCAAACAGACTGTCGTCTGGCTGTATAGGGTAGTTGTAAAGTTCTTGGCAGTACTGTGTCCATCTGTTCAAAACAGCGGAGCTTTCTGTCAGCAGCTCGCCTGAGGTATCCCGATGACTGACGATCTGTTTTGCTGCGTCTTGGTGAGGTTTTTCAGTGTGGTGAAGGCATGTTTGCTGTTTCCCTTTTCCATGCCTTTCTCTATGTTCTCGCACTGATTATTGATCCATTGTTCTTTGGCTTCAATCATTTCCTTCTTTACAAGGTTGTTGGTTTTTCGATACTGTGCGGCTTGTTCAGGGCTGGAATTTTTCGTATTCTTCAGTGATCTTCTTTTGTCGCAGAGGTCAAGGATGTCGTTTGAGATCCATGCTTGGTGTTTCTTCCTCTGTTGATCATATTGATGTATTGCTCTTTATTCAAATTTATAGCAATGTTTAGCATGTGATATTTTGGATAGAAAAATGGAATTATAATCTCTCTCTCTCTCTCTCTCTCTCTCTCTCTCTCTCTCTCTCTCTCTCTCTCTCTCTCTCTCTCTCTCTCTCTCTCTCTCTCTCTCTGTGTACTAGCTTTCACATAGAATAGCAAGGACAGATTGGAAGAATAGGCACTGCCTAAAATCTCTATCCTTGAGTAATAAAGTTTTTGAGTGTTGAGTCTTGAGTCTCTCTCTCTCCCTCTTCTCTCTCTCTCTCTCTCTCTCTCTCTCTCTCTCTCTCTCTCTCTCTCTCTCTCTCTCTCTCTCTCTCTAAGTCTGATACTTTTTGCGCTTTTGTTATTGATAAATCTATGTTGGGTACAATAAAAGATGTTTTGTATGTCTGTGCATATGTACCACCAGAGGGTTCACCATACTATCGTTTTGTTGATTCTGATAATGGCATTGCTTTACTTGAAGACTTTGTATGTGACTGCTTGCTTTCTATTGGTGATGTTTATATTTTGCTAAGTGGTGATATGAATGGTCGTACTTCCAATATTTCTCAAGATTTAGAAGAAAGTGTTTTCCCTTTTGAAAATTAATGTTTGAGTGGCCCATTGCATGTGAACAGGAATTCAGAAGACAATGTGTTAAATAATTATGGTAAGATGTTGCTAAACATGTGCACTGCATTTGATCTGTGTATTTTGAATGGTTTGTGTAAGGGCGACCTCAAAGGTTGCTACACATACATTTCTGAAAGTGGTAATAGTGTGAATGATTATTTTTTAATGTCGCGTGATATGTTTGCAACATACTTTAAAGTTATGTGTGGATGAACGGATTGATTCTGATCACATGCCTTTGGTTCTGCGTACTAGCTTTCACAGCGAAAACCTGGACAATGTAAGAGAAAGAGATGCTATTAGTTGGCTTGAAAAATATGTTTGGAATGAAGCTTATGTTGATTTGTTGTGTAATGCAATGGATTCACCAGAATTTCAACAAAGGATGCACATGGCAGTTAGTCTCATTGAAGTTAATATAAATGAAGCTTTACATGTTTTTAACGATTGTTTAAAAGTCGCCGCTGACTGTATGAAGAGGAAATGCGAAAGAAGCTGGCGATGATTGGTATGATAAAGAATGTCTTTTAAGTAAAAGAAATGCACGTGCATTGTTAACTAAATATCGTCGAACTTTATCTGTACCTGATCATGTTGAATACTGTAATGCCAGACGCGACTATA
The DNA here is from genome assembly GCA_018398815.1 of Conus ventricosus. Taxonomy (NCBI): domain Eukaryota; kingdom Metazoa; phylum Mollusca; class Gastropoda; order Neogastropoda; family Conidae; genus Conus; species Conus ventricosus. Next base: position 10,460,426 of record CM031623.1, on the reverse strand, counting down.
AACATCTTTTGAAGAAAAAACAAAAGGTATTTAACAGAACAATGGTAGAGAAATTAGTTTCCTCTGTTAGTAGCCAGTAAGAGTTTTGGGAAACAATGCGGAAAACTCAGAAAAAAAGAACCCAGCCTCAAAATGATATTAGTTTGGACAATTGGTTTCATCATTTTAAGGAACTGCTTGAAAGAAATGATAGTACTGATAGTGGTGTAGGGCAGGTAGACGGAAGTGATGAAGATGATGATAATTATAATAATATAAATCGTCCTATATCGAAAGAAGAAACCATTTTGGCCTTACGTAAATTGAGGAATCGAAAAGCTGCAGGCCCAGATGGGATCATTAGTGAAAATAATAAAAACTGCTTGTAAATCTGATTTGGTGATGAACTTTTAGCAAAATTTATGAATACTCTATTTGATAAAGGTGTGTTTCCTGAAAGTTGGGCTGAATCGATTGTTCTCCCATTATATAAAAAAGGTGACGCTAACAACCCAAACAACTATAGAGGAATTTCGTTGTGTAACATTAGTAGTAAATTATATAGTGCTATCATTAACAGCAGACTTCAGGAATGGGTCGAAGAGAACAATATTACAGGCGAATATCAAGCTGGATTTAAACGGAATTATTCAACTATAGATCACATGTTTACTCTGATGGCCTTTGTTCAAAAACAGTTCTGTCTAAACCGAAAAATATATGTAGCTTTTATTGATTTTGAAAAAGCGTTTGACCCTGTCAACAGAAGTATATTATGGCCAATTCTGGTGAAGCATGGAATCCAAGGTAAATTATATAGATGTATTTTGAGCATGTATAACTCTGCGAAGGCGAGAGTGAGATGCGGATCATCCCTAACAGACTTCATAAACTGCACATTGGGAGTCAAACAAGGGGATGTCTGTAGTCCCGTTCTTTTTTCTCTATTTATTAACGAATTAACGTTAGAAGTAATACATAGCGTTAGGCACGGAGCTCACTTTTTAAATGATGCCTTGGAGATATTTATTCTCCTGTTAGCTGATGACGTTGTATTGATATCAGAAACAATAGTTGGTCTGCAAAATCAGTTAAATAGTTTAGAAAGAGCTACTGAATCTCTCCAGTTGAAGGTAAACATGGCAAAAAGTAATATTATAGTGTTTAGGAAAGGTGGATATCTTGCTGCACGGGAAAAATGAACGTATAATGGAATTGCTATGCCAGTGGTGAATGCTTATAAGTACTTGGGTATACATTTCTCAACCCGTTTAAGTTTCAGATTTGCTTGCAATGATCTTGTAAGCAGAGCTAAACAATGTTTACTTTGTATCCTAAAGAAACTGCGTATGCTCGATAATGAGTCTCTGACATTGTTTTTATTGTTATTCGATTCTCAGATTCAACCAATGGTACAGTACGGAGCTGAGTTATGGGGCCTCGAAGTTGCCTCTATACAAATTGAAAAGATTCATTTGTACGCATTAAAAAAGTTTCTCGGTGTTTCACTACAAACACCAAATGACCTGGTCTATGGGGAGACTAACAGATATCCAATTCATTTACTTTCAGTGGTTAGATGCATTCGTTATTGGCTAAAGATAACTCAAATGCCCCCAGAAAGATTACCTCACAAAGCGAACAAAATGTTAGTGCAGCTAGACGCTAGGGTTAAGAGTAATTGGGCAACTAAAGTTAGGTTGAAACTGTGCGAATTTGGTTTTGGTGTTGTGTGGGAGAATCAGGGTGTAGATGACATACATAGTTTTATTCGCTTGTTTTGGCAAAGGTTAATCGATTGTAACTGGCAAAGATGGAATTCCCATGTTGAAGACAGTCACCGGTTTGATATTTACAGATTGTCAAATCCTTCACATTGTATTCCAAGGTACTTATCAATGCAGATTAACAGACATATTAAATATATTGTCACAAAATTCAGGTTTGGTGTTTCGGATATCTGTGTACATTCTAACCGTTACAGGCCTTTGAATGATCGTAATTTTACATGTCCACTCTGTTACACACACACACAACACACACACACACACACACACACACACACACACACACACACACACATACGCACGCACGCACGCACGCACGCACGCACGCACGCACGTGCACAGAGAGAGAGAGAGAGAGAGAGAGAGAGAGAGAGAGAGAGAGAGAGAGAGAGAGAGAGAGAGAGAGAGAGAGAGAGAGAGAGAGAGAGAAATTGAGAATCATGTCTGTAGAGAATAGTTTGAAAACTGAAATCAGATTAAGATCAAATACAGACTTCTCTAAACGAACGAAATCCATAGCATCTCAAGTTGCAGTTGCAACATATACATCTGATGTTATAAAAGGCTCGGGTGTTAATCTTGAAAAGGACTTTGAATTCGTTAAGCCACGCTTTTTCCCAACACCAGCGTGGGAACTACAGAAAGCCAAATTTAATATCAATCACACAGATACTGAAAAGAGTGGTGATATAAATTTACTAGGTAGTCACGTCAGACTTCATATTGATGAAAATTATCCCAACCATTTGAAGATTATATACCGATGGGTCTCTAATACAGAAAACAAGATGCGAAGCATATAAACGTACTCCCAGTTTTCCAAACCGCTTATAATCGGCCAAGTGCTTTGTGAGATAAGAAATAAAGGCAAAATAACGGTTTTAACGGTTATTTAACCGATGTACACTTTTGAAACTGGTATTTTAGTCCTCACTGGGCTAAAGCCTGTGTACATACCAAATTTTATCCAAATCGGACAATATGTCAAGAATAACGTGGTTTAACGATCAGATTTTTAAACACTACATGGAAGTGCCATTTGTGTGTGATGACCTTTCTTATATACAAAATTTCACTAAAACCAACCAATATATAAAAAATAACGGCAAAATAACGGTTTTTTACGGTTATATAACCGATATACACTTTTGAAACCAGTATTTTTGTCCTCACTGAGCTAAAGCCTGTGTACATACCAAATTTCATCCAAATCGGACAATATGTCAAGAATAACGGTTTTTAACGGTCAGATTTTTAAACACCACATGGAAGTGCCATTTGTGTGTGAAAACCATTCTATATACACAATTTCATTAAAACCCACCAATATATAAAAAATAGCGGCAAAATAACGGTTTAACGGTTATATAACCGATACATACTTTTGAAACCGGTATTTTAGTGCTCACTGGGCTAAAGCCTGTGTAGATATTAAATTTCATCCAAATTGGATAATATGTCAAGAATAACGGTTTTTAACGGTCAAATTTTGAAACACTATATAGAATATATAGAAGTGCCATTTGTGTGTGATAACCTTTCTATATACCAAATTTCATTAAAATCCACTATATATAAGAAATAACGACAGAATAACGGTTTTTAATGGTTGTTTAATCCATTTTCAGCATTACATCACTTACATATGGACAGAGGCTCCGATTTGTCACAAGATCATCCAAACCGCTTATAAATTGGCCAAGTACTTTCTGAGATATTCCATAAAGAGGAAACACCGTTACAGGCCGTTACAGTCGTTAGTAACGGTTATAACGGTAAACTAAAACATCGGGCATTATTCGTGACCCATAATGAACATACCTACAAATTTTCAGAAAGATCGGCCAAGTACTTTCTGAAATATTCCATAAAGAAGAAAAACTGTTGCAGGCCGTTACAGCCGTTAGTAACGGCTAAAACGAAGTAAACTAAAACATCGGGCATCATTTGTGACCCATAATGAACATACCTGCTAATTTCACAAAGATCGGCCAAGCACTTTCTGAGATATTCCATAAAGAATAAAAACCGTTACAGGCCGTTACAGCCGTTAGTAACGGCTGTAACGGTAAACTAAAACATCGGGCATCATCTGTGACCCATAATGAACATATCTACAAATTTTCAGAAAGATCGGCCCAGTGCTTTTTAATATATTCTAAAAAGAAGAAACACCGTTACAGGCTGTTACAGCCGTTAGTAACGGCTATAAACGGGGTAAACTAAAACATCGGGCATCATCCGTGCACGCGTGACCCATAATGAACATACCTGCTAATTTTCACAAAGATCGGCCAAGTACTTTCGGAGATATTCCATAAAGAAGAAAAAGCGTTACAGGCCGTTACAGCCGTTAGTAACGGCTGTAACGGTAAACTAAAACGTCGGGCATCATCCTTGACCCATAATGAACATACCTACACATTTTCAGAAAGATCGTCCAGTAGTTTTGTCTGGAGCGAGTGGAACACATTTTGACCACAGACACACACACACACACACACACACACACACACACACACACACACACACACACACACACACACAAGAGAGAGAGAGAGAGAGAGAGAGACAGACACACACAGACAGATACACAGACAGCATTTCTTCGTTCCCATTCTAAAGTACTCCCTGTTCTTTAAGAACTGGGAGTACAAAAAGCAGGTTCGGCATTTTCATACCAGACCTTAATGTTGAAAGATCATATTGGAGAATGTAAATCGATATTTACTGCTGAACTTACAGCAATTTGAATGACCTTTAATTATCTTATACATTTTCCGGAAAATGTGTTTCAGATCCTTTTCTGTGTTGATTCCAAGTCAGTGCTTCAAGCAATCCAATCACCGAAATTGAACACAAGACCAGAAATGATGATTGAAATCACCCATTTAATTCATGAACTTTCATTGCGAGGCATAGAGATCACTTTCTTTTGGATGCCATCACATTGTTCAGTTTATCTTAATGATAAAGTTGACAGAGCGGCTAAAAGGAGAGCAAACGATCCAACGCCAGAAAACATACTTTTTTCCACTATCGTTACAAGAACATTATAACGTATTAGACACGTATGTTTTTGAAGCAATTTGAAAGCATCGAAACAAATACTCGTTAATGCTATATGAACTTTAAAATCTGTGACATGAAAATTCCTTCTCGTGTTAAGAAAAAAATAGTATGTCTCATGCATCGGTGGAAAACTAACGCCTTTATCACTAAGTATACCAAAAACATTGTTTGCATCTGTGGACAAAAAATTACTAATGATCATATTTTATTTGTAATGAATTAAGGCGTTTTGTCACTATACTCTCTCAACATACTGTCAATGAAAATGTTTGTTTCATTGACGTTAATTTACAACTCTTTTGATCAGTTAGCCAACAGTCCTATTGGTAACTATTTGTAGTCAAGTTATTTTACCTTTAATTTGTAATGTATTTGGATATTTAAGCATTTATTACAATTTATTGTTATTATAACTTTGTTTTTGGTCTAAAATCACCAAGGTAAACAGACATGAAATCAAGAACACACACACACACACACACAAACACACACACACACACACACACACACACACACACACACACACTCTCTCTCTCTCTCTCTCTCTTCTCTCTCTCTCTCTCTCTTGCGTATGTATGTATGTATGTATGTATGTATGTATGTATATATGTATGTATGTATTATGCATTTACATAATATGTATGTATGTGTATGTGTATGAATGCAAGACAGAGAGACCTTTTAAAAGGTCCCTTTATACACATGCTTTTCTTTTCTTCTTCTTCTTCTTTTCTTTTCTTCTTTTTTTTCCTTCTCTTTTTTTTTTTTTTCTTTTTCCTTGTATGTCTCATAGAGATTCTAAAATGTTTTATGCTATTTTCTTGTTGATCATTTTGCTGTTGCACTTTGATTTGCTTTTTTTCTTTTTCCTTGTATGTCTCATAGAGATTCTGAAATGTTGCTTTTTTTTTTTCTTTTCCTTGTATGTCTCATAGAGATTCTGAAATGTTGCTTTTTTTTTTCTTTTTCCTTGTATGTCTCATAGAGATTCTAAAATGTTTTATGCTATTTTTTTTGTTGATCATTTTGCTGTTGCACTTTGATTTGCTTTTTTTGTTTTTGTTTTTACTGCTTTTGTTGTTGAATTTAATTTTTTTTTTAAATTTGCTTATTCCATTGGTGGTGTCTGCATTTACTTCTTGTTGGTGGTTTTGTTGTTTGTTTGTTTGGCTTGATGGTGTTTGTTTGTGTAATCATGTTTTGATGCATACATTATATCATTTAGTATCAGTTCGCATGTGTGTGTGTGTGTGTGTGTGTGTGTGTGTGTGTGTGTGTGTGTGTGTTCATGCGCATGTGTAGAGCATACGACTTGTGCAAGACTGCGATTTTTAAAAAATCATGATTGAGGACTTACCTGAGATAAAAGTTCGAGAAATGGACTTTTCTTTTTTTTCCATCTGATCTTCAAAAATTCATTTTATTTGTTCATTCATTCGTTCATCTATTCATTTATTTATTTGTGTGTTTGCTTATTTATCTGTTTAATTTTGGTGAATGTTTGTTTGCCTGTTGATTTGGTTTTTTGGGTGGAGTAGTAGAAGACGGAAGAGCCTTAAATTGTTCGTGTATTTCTTCAGCCTGAAGCAGACCCGTCGGTCAAGGCACGTCACCACCGTGTTTGCTTTGTAGATTTGGTCAGTGAGAAACCCAACACTTACCCTCACGTTCAGCTTTCTCTCGACCAAACTCAGCCCTCGGAGCTTGGATCCCATAATCAAAGGCAGCAGAGGAACCTTCCGACGACTTTTGCTACCAGTCGCAAAAAAACGTGACAGAATTCAGCGAATCACACTGCCCGGAAACATACATTGATTTTCACATAAAACAACAACAAACAAACAAACCAAAAAAACAACAACAAAAAAAGAAAAAGAGAGAAAGTCTAAGACGAAGGGCAAAGGCGAATTTCAAGGATCTAGATTCGAATTCAGCTTCTCTCCCGTTTGAGATCCACAGCGTCTTCCATACAAAAATAATGGACATGTTGTCTGAAAGCGTTACAGGTGGGAAAAAAAAAGGCAAAGATTGCAGCCATCCCCCATGCCACCTCTCCCACCTGCCCCTCCCCCCCCCTTCCCCGCCGCCAAAGATAGTCTTGTCTGCTGATTGGTTGCAAAGACCTGTTGGAATGTTCATTCTCAGATCTCTCTGTGTCAGAAATGGTGGAGGAGGTTATCTTACAACGACTCTTCCGGTTTTGTTTTGTTTTTTGTTTTGTTATTTTCTTTGTTTCTTTTTTTTCTTTTTCTTTTTTTCTTTTTTTTTCTTCCTTTTTTGGTGTGGGGGGGGGGGGGGGAGGTCCACCTAACACGAATAAAGTGACTGATGAGGTCTGCTCATACTGGTAGGGTGAGTGAACGAAACGCGCACACACATATACGCACGCACGCACGCATGCACGCACCCATGCACACACACACACACACACACACACACACACACACACACACACACACACACACACGCCCGCGCGCGCGCGCGCGCGCCCGCACGCACGCACAGAGGCACAAGTGTATTCATTTCAACAAACGATCACAGTTTTTCTTCGTTTAATACATTCTTTGCAACTAAGCATACAAAAATGGTAGTGAACATCATAAGAAGACCCCCCCCCCCCCCCCCCCCCCCCCAAGCAACAGCGAAGAAAACAAACGAGAAATATTGGAATATTGCTATTGAAATGCAAATACTTTATATTCCGCTATTATAAAAATCTGATTTAAAAGGCGATTTTCAAATAGTTGGTGAAACTGTTCCCAAACGTTTGAGTGATTTTGTAGCGTTGCCCCTCACAATCTTAATGCCTAGCCTGTTTCTGTGAAACTGTTCCCAAACGTTTGAGTGATTTTGTAGCGTTGCCCCTCACAAGCTTAATGCCTAGCCTGTTTCTCAACTCAGGCCCTAATGCAGTTAATGCAAAGTTCTTGGTGTCATTGCCTACAACGTGCTAAAACACTGTAGCATAAACTAAAACATCAACCCCTTAAGCTCATCAACGGGCAAACATGTTACAATCAAAGCACCGTGAATAGCCAACATGAGAACAAATAACAATATGGCAGTAGTATACCAGTGCGTATAAAGAATCCGATTTTTTTTTAGATACATGGCGCATGCTTAGCCTAAAATTCTAAAATCATTGTGACTGCAGAAAAGAGAAAAAGCATACACAGAAACTAAACATACGTTAGGGAGTCAATGTGAGAGAGAAGGGAAAACCCTGTTTTAATTTAAGACAAAAAAAGAAAAGAAAAGAAAGAGAGATTAGCTGATGTCCTTTTTAAACTGGTAAAAAGGCATCCTTTAAACAGGAGTCTCCGACAGTGTTCGGATCCAGGTGTAGGGAGAATCAAATCTATAGTGTTTACAGCCTAACTGAGAGCAGGGACCACATGGAGGTTGAAAACATAGGAGGTTCATGACAGCCTCTAACTCAGATGTCGGAGACGGAAGGAAGGGGACTTTCATCCCGGTGTGTGAAACGCAAGAGGATTTCAATCCCAGATCGTGCAGATGGAAGAGGATTGCGTTCAAATGTCAGAGGTCAAGGAGAGCATAAATCCAGTTGCCAAGTTCAGATGTCAGAGACAGCAGAGACCGTAGATCCAGATGCCACATGAAAGAGGACTTCACTTCAAATGTCAGCGGTAAAAGAGAATACGAGTCCAGATGCTACATTTGGAAGAAGACTTCAATTCAGCTATGAGAGGTTGAAGAGAACAGAAATTCAGATTCCACAGTTAGAAGAGGACTTGAAATCAGCCGTCAGGGGTAACGGAGATCATCAATCCAGACGTCACGGAGGGAGAGGATGTACATTCAGATGTGGGAGGTAAAGGGGAACCTAAATGCAGATGCCAGGTGGAAGAGGACTTAATTTAAACGTCAGAGATGAAGGTGGACATAAGTCCAGAGGTTAAACAGGTGGAGGAAGACTTCAATTTGGATGTCAGAGATAGCAGAGAACATAAATCCCGATGCCACGATGGAAGAGGATTTAAATTCAGATGTCAGAACTAAAATAGAACTTAAATCCTGTTGCCCCAGGTGGCAAAAGATGAATTCATGTATTGGAGACAAAGGGGGACATCAATCCACAAGCAACAGATGGAAGAATACTTGAATTCAGGATGTCGGAAGTGGAATAGGAGATCGAGACTCAGGTGTTGGGACTGGATTTAAGAACTTAAATCAAGATGTCGGAAGAGGGCTAAAATTAACTATAATCTAACATATTTCAATAGCACCTGGAACGCATATAAACCAATTCTCTTTCTATAAACAGCAGTTTACTAAACGAGAAAGGGAGAAAAAAAGGGAGGGAATAATGGGGAAAATGTTTACTCTCAAACACAAATAATGATTGTTGTGATCTTAAAATTAATTCAAATGTGCCTCTGTAGAATTTTTTTTTAATTGAATGGACAATTGCCTCGAACTAAAAAATATTCAAGGGACTAGGGGAAGGATAAAGAGAGAAAAGAAAAATGTATTGTTCTTTCCACCCTTCCCAAGTTAATATTATGCACAAGTTATTACAGCTTTTTTCCTTTTCAAAACCTATAGTGATAATCATTGATACACGGCTGTGTCATATGTATACCTGTATGTATGTACGTATACATGTGTATGCATAGACGTATATATGTATATATGTTTGCATTCTCTCTCTCTCTCTCTCTCTCTCTCTCTCTCTCTCTCTCTCTCTCTCTCTCTCTCTCTCTTTATGTGTGTGTGTGTGTGTGTGTGTGTGTGTGTGTGTGTGTGTGTGTGTGTGTGTGTGTGTGTGTGAATGCGAATGTGTTTATGATTATGTGTATATAAGTGAAAGTATCTATATGTGGATAAATATTGACTTGTTTTTTGTTATCGTTTAGTTGACTTTTGCTGTAGCGACTGAAACGGAAATAGTTGTGATTTGTCTCTGCGCACTGTCCTCTTTTTGCGCGCCTGTCAACTCTTGTAATGTTGCATCAAAATCTTTGTGGGAAAAAAAAAAAGATATTGGAAGAGAAAGAGGTCTTAAACCCAAAACGTCAAGAGGTGGAAGAGGATTTAAGCCCAAACGTCCAGAGGTGGAAGAGGATTTAAGCCCAAACGTCCAGAGGTGGAAGAGGATTTAAGCCCAAACGTCCAGAGGTGGAAGAGGATTTAAGCCCAAACGTCCAGAGGTGGAAGAGGATTTAAGCCCAAACGTCCAGAGGGGGAAGAGGATTTAAGCCCAAACGTCCAGAGGTGGAAGAGGATTTAAGTCCAAACGTCAAGAGGTGGAAGGGGAGTTAAACCCAGATGTCGGAGGTGCAGTCCCCTCCGGGGTAGCGGATCTCGTGGGCCAGCACAGGGCCGAAGGGTTCGTCGCCAAAGTCGGTGAGGAAATCCTTGTTGAGGCTGAGGCCGCCCCGCCCTGTGTCCACGTCAATCTGCAGCATCACACTGCCCTGTCTGGAACACAGAGAGAGAGAGAGAGAGAGAGAGAGAGAGAGAGAGAGAGAGAGAGAGAGAGAGAGAGAGAGAGAGAGAGAGAGAGAGAGAGAGAGAGAGAGGATCATGATAAAGGACGCTATTGGAAGAGGGAGGATGTAGGGTTAGGGTTGGATTTGTGATCAATCTGCAAGACGTGACCTGTAAATTAGGGGTCAGGGACATACTCGTTAATGCCTTCAGTCTTGTTTCCAAGCCTTCTTCTTTCTTCTTGTTCTTGTTGTTGTTGTTCATCATCATCTTCTTCTTCTTCATCTTCTTCTTCTTCTTCTTCTTCTTCTTCTTCTTCTTCCTCCTCTTCTTCTTCCTCCTCTTCTTTTTTTCCTTTTCCTTTTCCTTCTCCTCCTTCTTCTTCTTCTTCTTCTTCTTCTTCTTCTTCTTCCTCCTCCTCCTCCTCTTCTTCTTCTTAATCTTCTTCTTTTTCTTCTTCTTCTTCTTCTTCTTCTTCTTCTTCTTCTTCTTCTTCGTCTTCTTCTTCGTCTTCTTCTTCTTCCTTTGACTCCGTCAAGACTCGCTAGGGGCAACACTGAAGAACTACATATTAGACACCTCCGGGTGTGAAACCACTGGCGTTTACAGAGACTCTGGTGTTATTGGCACACCACTGGCACAGAGACTCTGGTGTTATTGGCACACCACTGGCACAGAGACTCTGGTGTTATTGGCACACCACTGGCACACGGCCGACAAGAGTCTTGAGGAAGAGAGACAAAAGAAAGAGAGAGAAAAAAAGAAACATTGATAAAACGGAATGAAGAAAATGAAAAAGGACAAGAAGAAGACGATCATTATTAAAGCGTAAAACGGTCAGGAGTAATATTATGTGTAGGCAAGATGAGGATTCAGGGGCAGGCTTATTAGGTATACAGTTAACCAGTTGGGTTAGAGATTATTGGTGGGGTTGCAGCGCCCGTAGGTGTAGGCGAGGGAGAGGGAAGTAAGATGTGTGTGTGTGTGTGTGTGTGTGTGTGTGTGTGTGTGTGTGTGTGTGTGTGTGTGTGTGTGTGTATGCGCACGCGCGCTGTTTGTGCTGTAGTATTTCATACGCTTCGTTCCTCAGAAGTGGAGTTCACAGCTCAACCCGGCGCCCCCCCATCCCCCCACCCCCCGACCCTCCCCCTCCCCCCAACACACACACACACACACACACACACACACACACACACACACACACACACACACACACACACACACACAAAACCCAAGCTATTCCCAAGCAGAATGAAGAATGTAGATTCCACTCCAGTCTAGGACAGCAAAGTGCCTGCGTGCTGTTTTCTCGCTGATTCCTGTTAAGTTGCTCGTATGGAACTGGGATACAGAGACAAACCACCACCATCTCCAACACACCACCACCACCAAAAAAAAAAGGCAAAAAGAAAAAGAAAAGGAAACAAAAAAAAAAAAAAAAAACAACAACAACAAAAAACTGTGGGGAGAAACACTAGTGTTCTGCCCCGGCTTGACGTTGAATCTGTTTTCATCAAACCTGCGAATTTTGGAAGTCGGTCTCGCTGTCGATAATGATCCCTTTAACCCTCTGTGGGGTGTTCCATACCGGGGCCTACTGTCAGATGGTTAGAGGGCTCAGCTGCAGAACTGACGGTTGTGAGTTCGAACCCCGTTTGAGGTGGGATTTTCACGGCCCTGAAAACATTCTCAGTCCATTCCGCAGTAAACGGATACCTGATTGTATTCATGGAAGGTTAAAAGGCGCCAGAAGGAGAGGATTGGGCTCTGGCTTCCCTAAACTCACACCGCAAAACACGCTGAACCTCTAACCGATCATCCATTGCCATCACACCCTGACCACCAGCTGTACCCTCCTCCTCTTCCTCCTCCTCCTCCTCACCTGGCCATGTCAGGGTAGAACTGGACGTCCCAGGTGGAGTAGAGCGAGGTGCTGACATACAGTCTCTTGCCGTCCAGCGACAGTTGAAGCATCTGGGGTCCTCCCTCCATCCGCTTGCCGTTCTTCAGGATCAGAGGGTCAGGCTGACTCTGGAAGGAGAGCGAGAAGATAGGGAATGACGAGTCTGCCCGGAGGAAGAATGGCGACTGTTCTGACTGTGGCAGTGTCATTGTTGTGGTTAGTGACAGAGATTCATGAACGACGGCAAAGGGTACGTTGTGTGAGATCTGTCCTTTTGTTCTCTGTCTGTTCCTCAGGAGCACGGGGTCGGACTGATGCTGACCTGGGGTTAGAGTAAAGAAAGGATAAAGAAGAAGTAGAGAAAGTGCTCTTTGATTCCTGTATCCCCAACGATGTCCCTGACTCACGAGGATGAATTACTGTATGTTAATATGTTTCGTGTCAGACACTTAGAGGATGAATTACTGCATGTTCATATGTTTCATGTCAGACACTTAGAGGATGAATTACTGTATGTTCATATGTTTCACACTTAGAGGATGAATTACTGTATGTTCATATGTTTCACACTTAGATGAATTGCTGTATGTTAATATGTTTCGTGTCAGACACTTAGAGGATGAATTACTGGATGTTAATATGTTTCGTGTCAGACACTTAGAGGATGAATTACTGTATGTTCATATGTTTCACACTTAGAGGATGAATTACTGTATGTTCATATATTTCACACTTAGAGGATGAATTACTGGATGTTAATATGTTTCGTGTCAGACACTTAGAGGATGAATTGCTGGATGTTAATATGTTTCGTGTCAGACACTTAGAGGATGAATTACTGTATGTTAATATGCTTCGTGTCATGCACTAAGATAAGTAAGTCACGGTAAGTGAAATCATTTAAACCTGGTATCCAGTTTTGTTTTGTTTTTACAGTTATGATGATGATGATGATGATGATGATGATGATGATGATGATTTAACCAGTAACGGTCGAATTCAGGCGGACGAAAGTAACGGACCGCTACCTTCTAGACATTAATATGAAGACAGTAGAAACACTGAGTTCTTTCCCGGAAACGATCTGACATGGAACATGATGCTGTTGGACACAGGAGAATACAAGGAGGAAGAAGAGCGAGAAACGGAAGAAAGAAGAAGAGCGAGAAACGGAAGAAAGAAGAAGAGCGAGAAACGGAAGAAAGAAGAAGAGCGAGAAACGGAAGAAAGAAGAGCGAGAAACGGAAGAAAGAAGAGCGAGAAAGGGAAGAAAGAAGAAGAGCGAGAAAGGGAAGAAGGAAGAAGAGCGAGAAAGGGAAGAAAGAAGAAGAGCGAGAAAGGGAAGAAAGAAGAAGAGCGAGAAAGGGAAGAAAGAAGAAGAGCGAGAAACGGAAGAAAGAAGAAGAGCGAGAAAGGGAAGAAAGAAGAAGAGCGAGAAACGGAAGAAAGAAGAAGAAGAGCGAGAAAGGGAAGAAAGAAGAAGAGCGAGAAAGGGAAGAAGAAGAGAAGCGAGAAAGGGAAGAAAGAAGAAGAGCGACGAGGACGATTTATACAAGAGTAACGCCGTTGCCTCATTCTAAGAAGGTGAATTTTGTGACGAAAACATTTTCGTCTACATCATTTACAGATACTGTTCAAAAAAAGTTAAGGACCAACATTTCACTGACATATAAAAAAGAAAACTGGGAAGTGATCAATCTCCAAGTGTAACATGAATTTATTGAATATGTGAAAAGTGTGTAAAGACAATGACAAGTCCGAGGAATCAACAAACTGGAATCGAGCACAGTACAAACACCCCCACCCCCAAATTTGAAAGTCACAGGAGGAGTGTTTGTTCAATGTCATGGTTAATAACGTGTGCGTCCCCCGTTGTTGGCAAGGCAGTCAAGGCAGCGTTGTCGCATGGAGTTCACCAGTGTGCGCAGAAAGGCCTGGGGGACAGCAGCCCACTCCTGCTGGAGTGACTCAAACAGCTGACCCAGGTTAGCAGGAGGAGGACGACGCTGCTGCAGTCTCCGGCCCAGCTCATCCCAAAGATGTTCGATGGGGTTCAGGTCTGGGCTGTTTGCGGGCCACAGCATTCTGTTGACACCAGCAGCTTGGAGAAACGTGTTTACTGCTCTAGTGCGTTGGGGCCGTGCATTGTCGTCTTGAAAGACTGCCTGAGGTCCAAGCTGTTGAAGGGCTGGCAGCACCAGGGGTTGCAAAATCTCTGTTTGGTAGCGAACGCCATTCAAGTTCCCTGCCACATTGTAGAGAACCGTTCTGTAGCGTGTGCTTATGCCGCCCCAAATCATAACGGATCCCCCACCATAGCGGTTCCTTTCCAGGACAGCTTCTTCTGCAAAACGCTCCCCACGGCGTCTCCAGACCTTGTTCCGTCTATCGGTGAGATCCAGGCAGAACCGCGACTTGTCTGTAAACATCACGTTAGCCCACTGTTCATGTGTACATCTCACGTGCTGCGTGCACCATATTTGGCGTGCTGCTCTGTGGGCATCAGTCAAACGAGGTCTTATGGCTGGTCGTCGAGCACGGAGGCTAGCGGCGTGTAGGCGGTTTCGTATGGTCTGATCACTGACAACAGTGTTGGTGGCATCTCTAAGGCGACGTCTGATGTTGTTTGCACTTGCTGTTCTTTCTTGTGTGGCCTGCCTTTCAATGTATCGGTCCTCTCGTGGTGTTGTTATTCTGGGTCGACCAGAGCGTGGTCGTTCTTGCACTCTTCCTGTGTCTTGAAAGCGTTGTCTGAGTCTGATAACAACAGAGTGTGATACCCAAAGTCTCCGTGCCACTTCCCGGACTGCAACTCCTTCTTGGAGCCATCCTATTGCTGTTCCTCGATCCAGCTCGTTCAGTCTTCGACGTGGAGGCATGCTGTTGCATTGCATTTTTCGCCAGTACAGTGGCTTTTAAAGACATTTGGTTGAGCATACTTTATGACCTACAGCCTGATTTAGCTCGTGCTTCACATGATTTTGATTCAGCACATGCTCCTCGGATCCCAAACATATCAGAAATTCACCCCAATTTGTTCCAAAAATGACAAGTTGCGACACGTGTTTTTCAAGGCGCGTGAGAAATGTGTGCCACAAAATTGCAGTT
>CM031623.1:10440123-10442623 GCA_018398815.1 Conus ventricosus | reverse complement strand
CCCAACCTGTCATCTCCAGGAAAAGTCATTTCCCTTCAGAATGATTAATCCTGTTTTCATGTATAAAAAGTAACATTTCTTCCAATTTCCGATCCCTGTTTTCACGTGAAATCACGTGGTTGATTTTCGTGTGCAGAAAACCAGTACAAGCTGTCAAAGTTTTCAAATGACCTGTAAACTAGCATTGTGTTTGCGTGACAGCAGTCATTTAAATTCGTGACAGAACACTGAAGACTCTCACTGTTTCACGTGACAGTACGTCATTTTCTTAAAAAATAACAGTCATGAATATAATTGTTTTCACGTGAAAAGGCATTTTCTTTCTCAAAAATCAGTTACTTTTTTTTTCTCAAGAAAATAGTCATTTTCTTCCACAAAACAGTGATACCTATATTGTTTGTTTGTTGTTGTTTTTTTTACTTGAAAACAGTGATTTCCTTCCAGAAATCGGTGAAAACGATTGCTTATTTCACAAGAAAACCTCCACTTTTTCCAAGATAATTATTATAACTATCATGCTTGAACGAGAAAACTCATTTTTCTTCCATAAAACAGTGACAACCTTCGCTATTTTCACACGATAGCTATCATTTTCCTCCGGGAAACGTGACAAGCATCATCATTTTCACAAGAATATATTCAATTTTGTGTAAAGAAAAGTGACAAGTATCATTATTTTTTTTAACAAGAAAATAGTCATTTTCCTTTTTATAAAGAATGTGGTCGTTTGAATGAAAAACGGCCATTTGTTTTCCAAAAATAGTAACATCTTTCATTGTTTCCACGAAGAAACAATCATGTTTATCCAGAAAAGAGTGATAACTATCATTTTGTTTGTTTTGTTTTACATGAAAACAGTCAACTTCTTCCGAAGAACAGTGATAACTATCTACGTGTTCACCAGATAAGTCATTTTTCGCCAGGACGATTTTCTTGTTCGTTTGTGTTGTTGTTGTTGTTGTTTTACGATAAACAAACAAATGAAATTAAAAACAAAAAACAGCTATACACTTTATGGGGAGAAAAAAAGATGATAATGACTGTTTAGCGCTTTATTTTTTTTCCATGATAATTGCTGTTTACTGGTTGCTATTTAATGATAATTACTCTTTTCAGGAGCTTCCTTAAATGAGTAGTGTTTTCAGATTTAAATTTCATGCTCACTGAGGGCGTCCTACAAACGAACAGTATGAGCTCTTGGAGATATTATTCGCCTAATCTGAACATCACACCGTTCCAAAATATCAGAAAATGACAGAAATTCTGCGGCCTTTCTCGCTCAGCTCTCATGGAGTCTGTGGTTTCAGTTTCCTCTCTCCAAGCCTGTGCGTGTAGTGAGTTTGTGCTCAGGTCAACGGCATCGGCAAGTGCGTGGACCACGTCGTCGGATGGATGAGTAAGCCCACTCGCGGTGATTCCGCTACAAAGCAGTGACCGTCATCAGTAAGGGGACGTTGTACTCCTGTATCCACTGAATCAAAACAGGCATCACTGAACACTAGCGAAATGGTCTTGCGGCAGTGCAGGGTTGCCTCTGCCGGGTTACCACATGGGGACCTGATACATTCGGCTCCTTGTGGACTACCGGTGCTGAGAGTGTAGCAGGATCAACCTTGGTGTGAGTGGGCGCTGGTATGAGCGCCTTGGGAGTTATGTTTCTGATAAGGTAGAGATGAGCGGTTAAACCTAGCAACAGGACTGCAAAACGAACGCACGTAAGAAATGTTTCTAATGTTTCCTTTGCCACCATTTTGTTCTGAATCAACGCTGCTGCTGTCCTAAAACGGACATACGGACCGATGTCTGATATCCCTGCTTTAAAAAAAAAACAAAAATCAAAATCTGACTAATTGATTGAAATGGGGGAGGGGGGGGGGGGGGAGCCCAGAAGACGCGCGCGCTCATCCAAAAATTCAAGCATCGTCCGATCATCGTGATTCTGGTGTGCTTCTGATGGACAGTTTGTTTTGACAACAGTTTAAAAAATGAGCAAACAAACGAAGAAAACCAATAAAGGATTCACTTTTGTGAGCCCCACTGTAATTTCGTCATGGGCCTAGTATTGCTGCCCTCCAACCTTCCCCATGTGCTCCAACTGATCCTCTTCACTCCCCCTCCACCCCCCACCCCCATCCCCCACGTGATGATCTTGAGGCTTGTAGAAGCATCACCTCCCACCCACACGACATGCTGTGATGTATTCCAACGTTCAGGTTGTAAATCATAGTCACGAAACCGTGCTAACATCTGCGCCATACAATCAGTACGCGTGTACGAGCGAATTTCAACTCTCTCTCTCTCTCTCTCTCTCTCTCTCTCTCTCTCTCTCCTCTCTCTCTCTCTCTCTGTATGTGCAGTACAAAGTTATAACGCTGACAACACTGCTCCGGACTCCAGCACTCACCTGCCCCACCAGTTTGGGATGACGTGTGTCGGTGATGTCATACTGGCGGACATCTCCGTGCAGCCAGTTGCTGAAGTACAGGAACCGGTCGTCGAG
>CM031623.1:10430123-10435123 GCA_018398815.1 Conus ventricosus | reverse complement strand
CGAAGGACTGTATGTGAAAATTTATGGAGTCAGAACTCATGTTAACTCCGAGGGAAAATACCCCCTGTACCGAAACGGCCCGGCGGAGATTCGAACCCGCAACCCTTGGATTACGAGTCCGGCGCTCTTACCAACTGAGCTCTTCTGGCCCCCATTTGATTAGTTCAGTTTCTTTCAAGTGTCATGCCTAAGCGCACCAAAGACAATATTACGTCTGACCGTCTCAGGTATGAGAAGAAGGGAAAGATAGGTGGGGGGTGGGGGGGGGGGTGGACAGGAATTTGTGGGAGACAGAGGGAGGAGAGAGATGGTGGCTGGAGGGGAGGGGGGGGGGAGGAGGAGTTTGTGTGCAGCAGAGGGAGGGGGGGAGAGGGACGGGTCAAACTATCTATTGATACAGTCAAAACAATATGCTAATACGGGCAGCGAACGTGTCTGTGCCCACACTGGGGGTTTGAAGTTTGCAAGGTACAACCAAAGATATAGAGAGTACAGGATCAGTATCCCGCTTCGTTTTCCCTCTATTTCTCCTTTGTCGGAGTCCTCTTCACGCGCCCTGGTCATTAACCACTTCCAGGCGAGAGAACCATTCAGTTGGCTGGTGTGCCCTTCCAGGTAACCACGCACGCCAGTTTCTTGTCGACCACCGTGCAGCGAGGGCGGCTTACTCCCTGAATGTAGGCTTTGTCTGTGTGGGATCCACCGTGTGTGTGTGCTTCAAACTTGACAGGTTTGACACTACTAGTTGCAAAGTGTGGCGTACAAACGCTGCGACAGCCAACCTGCGAACAGGAGGCGGACAACACACACACACACACACACACACACACACACACACACACGCACGCACGCACGCACGCACGCACGCACGCACGCACGCACGCACGCGCGCGCGCGCGCACACACACACACACACGCACGCACACACGCACGCACACACGCACACATACACACACGTACGCACACACAGACACACGCACAAGGACACGTGCGAGCGTGCGCGCACCACACACATGTGCGCGTGTGCGTGTGGAGGCGGACAACACACACACACACACACACACACACACCGCACACACACACACATGCACACGTGCACGCACGCATGCATACACACGCGCTCACACAAGCACGCACGCACGCACACACACACACACCACTCGATCTCACACACACACACACACACACACACACACACACACACACACACACACACACGCACACACGCATGCACGCACGGACACGCGCGCACGGACGCATAAGCGCGCTCGCACACACACACACACACACACACACACACACACACACACACACACACACACACACACGCTCATAAACACACATCGAACACACACAGACACAGACACACACATACACACACACACACACACACACACACATACACACACACACACACACACACTCTCTAAGAAAAACCACCTCAAAAAGATCAATCAACTATTATTAAAAAAAATGTATCAGGCAGAGCTAAATAATCTTAGTAAGTACTTGTTTGAAAATGGACTGAAACGTTCCCATGAAAAAACGTATATAGTGTTATTTAATAATGGTGATGATCCTGTTGATCTGCCGTCTTTTAGACTTGATGGAATAACACTTCAGTATGTACAGACATTAACATTCTTAGGGGTTTACTTCACATCTAAATTGACATGGAAAGTTCACATTGATTATCTTTTAACCCTGGCTAGGAAAAGTTTGAATTTTTTGAAAATTTTAAGCAATCAAAGCTGGTGCCAGGATGTAAAAACATTGAAACATCTGGCAATAGCACTCGTTCGGTCTAAGCTATCGTTTGCTCAAGAAGCTTTCTCTTGTGCTCCTAAATATTTGTTGCAAAAACTGCAAAGTGTTGATAGCAAGGCTTTTAAATTATGCTTGGGAATCCCTGTACATGCTTCTACAGTAGGGACATATTCGGAAATTGGTGTTTTACCTTTAAACGAATACAGAACACTCACTTTGGCAAAATATGTTGTGAAATGTACAGCTATGAAAGGTGTAAATGAAACAGAAATCGCTTTAAATCCATCTACTGATTACCCCAAACGAGCGAAAAACATTTCCTGCTTGTCTACTATCGGGCTCGTACTCTGCCCATTTGTTGCAGAAAACTGATTTGACCCCCGACTCTTTGGCAAAGATGTCTCATACTGATCCAATCCCATGCTGGGAAAAAAAAAACAGGGCAAAATTTGACCTTAATCACACTGATGCTAAAAAGCTGATCATCCGCATATCTTGTCATATTCAACAAAGATGCATATGCAAAGCAAGTATCCTAACCATCTTAAGGTATATACTGATGGATCATTGACAAAGAACAAAGACGCTGGATCTGCTTTTGTTATTCCATCACTTAAAGTAGATAAAACATATTCAATAGGCAAAAAGCGATCTATCTTAGTTGCCGAAATGATAGCTATAATAATGGCTTTGACATATTTAATTGATATACCGCAATCAATCTTGCAAGTATTGTTATGTGTCGACTCAATGTCAGTACTACAATCTATCAAGTTTTTCAATTCTAATTCTGAAAACTTTATTTTAAAGGAAATATGCTATTTAATTCATATTTTGATATGCAAAGGGACCGATTTAACTTTTTTCTGGGTTCCTTCGCACTGTGGAATTCGCTGACAGATCTGCCAAAAAGGGAGCTAAAACTGAAATGAGTGCACAGTCACTTTCTGCTCCCTTGACTTTACAAGAGTGTCATCAAGTTTTAAAACAAGTGGCTTGGTACTTTTTTTAGAAACAACCAGAACATCCCTTATTTGCGGTTAATGCTCGAAATAGCCATGTTCTCAGCTTTGATCAGGTTGAACGCATTGAACACCTGCAGGTTCGTGATATGTATCAGTACAGAAACTTTGTTTCAGTATTTTATAGACTGAAACTAGACGCATTCAGAACGAAATATAGTGCAGGAACAAAATGCATAATTATGTGGTAAGGCAAACGTGCACGTGTCGAGAGCCCACGTTTTATTTGATTGTGTGACTCTTAAGGCATACTTACCATGTTTATTAGGCATGACAGTGACTGATGTTTTTTCTGATATTGATTTTGCTCTCAAAGTTACCTTTTGTTTAATATGTAGTCCTGTTAGATATTTACTAATAATGTTATACGTAGTAATTATTCCATATTTTGCGTGCACTTCCACACACCTATGTTTCACACATATACTCTTACAAACACTCGCACTCTCTCTCTCTCTCTCTCTCTCTCTCTCTCTGTCTCTCTCTCTCTCTCTCTCTCTCTGTCTCTCTCTCTCTCGTCTAATATCACACAAATGAAAGTACTACTACTACACACACTCATAAACACACACACACACACACACACACACACACACACACACACACACCTCATAAACACACACACAGACACACACACACACACACACACACACACACACACACACACACACGCTCATAAACACACACACACACACACACACACACACACACACACACACACACACACACACACACTCATAAACACACACGCACACACACACACACACACACACACACACACACACACACACACACACACTGCGCAGCAGGAAGTGATGATTGCCTTCAATGTGTACAATGGCATTCCAACTGACAAGGGGGGGGGGGGGGGGAGGAGATATTTATCCTGTCCCCGATGAGTTTTTGACACAGCTACGGCACATTCGGTGCTCTACTGCAGAGCTAGAAATGAACCGCCCCTGTGTAGACGGTTAGGCTGTTGTGACAATAAAGCTGCAACTGAAACTGAAACAGCCAGGTACGCCTGCCTGCCTGCCTGCCTGCCTGCCTATCTGTCTGTCTGTCTGTCTGTCTGCGCGCCTCTCCTCACGGCCGACTCACCCTGTTTAACGTCCTCCATTCTGAAGCCAGTTTTCCACACCTTCGGGGTACCGAGCTCAGTGGAGATCATGACGTTGTGGCGAGGCTGGTACCAGAAGTCGTAGCCGTAGTCTGGCACCGAGGCAGACCGTTCCCAGTTGCCCTTGATGCTGAAGTCCTCCCCGTCCAGCAAGATGAAGCCGCCTGGAAACAAAACATAGATCAACCTTCACAGGAGAAACATAGTTATGGACATGAAGGAGAGGAGAACAGGATTCGTCCATTCATGTGTTGTTTGTGTAGGGGGGTGGTGTTAAAACAGCAAAGTGTGGTTGATGCCAACTGCTGGAAGACCAGAGAAGTCATTATCTTTTTTTTTTGTTCGGCAAGAAGCGTCTCGGTGTTTAAACATGAAACATCAGTAACAGTGACCTTGAGTAACGTAAGTGACATAATAATAATCGTCTGAGATTTTTCTTCTTACGCTTATGAAGTTTCTCCCCGTCGTTCTCTCTTCGAACATAACAGTGACGAATAGTTCATCAGTTCATTCTGCAGCACAAAGAATATGGAACACCGATAGAAACAATGGCAATGTATCCTGACTGTTTTGTCTGTGATGCGCTTTGAAAGAACAGAGTGCCAGACTGAAGCCAAACCCATGCCCATGCAGTTAAAAGAGACTGCAGACGGAGAGCTGGTTCTGCTGATTGAACAAGCGGCATCCACACGATATGGAATGGCTCGCCTGGGTCGATCGATCGTGGAGTCCTATCAGGAACATTTTCTCCAGCTCAGCTGGTGACAGCATTCAGGAGATTCCTAGGCCTACTGGTGCTGTCGTTTAACAAACCCTCCTCACGTGATTTGGCCTGCCAGCTGAAGACGTTTTACAGGGTGTGGCGCTTGGAACCAGCGCGTGAAAGATTTAGGAGATAGATGAGGACCAACGATGCCCACCGTCTCTCCAAGGTAGAGAGAGAGAGAGAGAGAGAGAGAGAGAGAGAGAGAGAGAGAGACAGAGACAGAGAGAGAGACAGAGACAGAGACAGAGAGAGAGAGAGACAGAGAGAGAGAGAGAGAGAGAGAGAGGCATACCATGACCGGTCTCTATCCGGAGTCGAGGTGCTG
>CM031623.1:10392623-10422623 GCA_018398815.1 Conus ventricosus | reverse complement strand
AAAGGCTTTTTCGAAATCTATAAATGCAATATAAAGTTTTCGATTGTAACAGAACTGCTTTTGTATGAGAGCTAGTAAAGAAAACATGTGGTCGACTGTTGAGTATCCTTTTTTGAATCCAGCTTGATATTCACCTGTGATATTGTTTCCTTCCACCCATTCTTGCAATCTGTTATTTATCACCATACCAAATAATTTACTGCTAATATCACTCAAAGAAATTCCCCTATAATTATTGGGGTTATTTATGTCACCTTTCTTGAAAATTGGCTGAATAACAGATTCAGTCCAGTTGTCAGGGAATATACCATCATCAAATAGTTTATTAAATAATTTTAAGAAAAAATGTATAACCTGTTCATTCGAATACTTAAAGAGCTCGCCAATAATGCCATCGGGACCAGCTGCTTTACGGTTTTTTAATTTTCTTAAAGCAAGCAGTATTTCTTCTTTAGAGATTGGACGATTCATATAGTCTTCCGTGTCTTCAACTGAGTCCTCATTTACTATGTTGTCAGCATCCGTTTCCAGCAAAGCTTTAAAATGTTGAAACCAAGAGTCAATTGATATGTTATTTCTAGGCTGTTTCCTTTTGAAAGATGCATTATGAACAACGTCCCAGAATTCCTTTTGATTTCTCACAGTCAATACAAGTTTGTCTAATAAGGCTTTGTTGAATTGCTTCTTCTTCCGCTTTAATAAGTTTTTATACTCACGTCTGGCAATAACATATTCATTTCTTTTTTCGATAATCAATTCTTTTTTCTTTTCAAATTTTACAGAACAGCGAAATATCTGCAACAATCTTTTGGCATTTCTTTTACAAAATTTGCATTCTAAATCAACCATTTACTTGAATTTTCATTGTTATCAAATGATATACGTGTTTTCATGGATTCAGCACTTACTCTTATACAATCATTAAAAGCTTTAAGAGCATTGTTCACGTTAACATCAATTAAATCAATCGCAAGGTCAATGTTGGTACGTGTTTCCTCACTACACAAAATACTGGTATATTTATCAGCACACTTGTCGTCCCACAAAAGTTTGTATACAACAAAATCCTCTTTTTGCGTACAAATATCAGATAAATGTTGCTTTGGGACAACAACGCCTGCAGTCACTGGCAAATGGTCAGAATCAATACGTTCAACAATAGACAGTTTGCAGGAGTCAAACAATATCATAAAAAGTTCACGTGAGAATATAAAATAATCTGTGACACTGCTTCCAGAATCAGATATGAATGTGTAGCAACCTTCATGGTCGCCTCTACACACGCCATTCAAAATACTCAGATCTAATGCAGTACACATGTTCAATAATAATTTCCCATAGTTGTTCAAAGTAAGATCGTTTGATTGCCGGGTCAAATTAAGAGACAAATTATTGAATTGTGGGTCGAAATCATTTTTCACAGAGTATTCTTGAGAAACATCAGCAGTTCTACTGTTCAAATCACCAACTAAAATAACATACACGTCACTCTGTAATAGAAAATCAGTTAAACACTCTTCAAGCATACTAATGCCATTGTCTATATCAAAATGAGTGTAGAAAGGAGATCCTTCTGGAGGTATATATGTACAAACATACAGAATATCTTTATCCAGTCCAAACAGTTCTTTGTCAATCAGAAAGATGCAACAATTGACATGATCAACATCAACACTTTTGACATACTGGAAAAGGTCATTTTTTATCAAGCAAACAAGTCCTCCCGAACGTCTACCATGTTTAGTAAATTTTACAGCAGGTTTACAAAACAATCTGTATCCAGCAAAAGCATCACACTGACATTCCTCTATGAATGTTTCAACTAAACAAACAAAATCAAATTTACAAACAAAAGAAGTTAAAATCGGAATCATACATTTTTGTCAACAACCCATTCACATTCACAGCAAAAAAGAAAAATGTTTTGATTCAGCACGCAGTGTGTGTTGCACGTGCTCATTCACGCTGTCGCTGGTTGGCACAACCTCGCTCTCCTGACCAGCATTGCGTCGCTCAAGTGTGTCACTGACATGAGAGACAGGTGAGCGCACACACGGTGTTAGGTTACCTCTGTTCCCTCTCTTGCTGTTATCAGGCAGGGAAATACATTCAGTGCGTGGCCGGCCGATCTCCTATCTGGATTCGTGCAAAGTGTCCCCCTCACCAAGGAAATACTTTTTGCCATCTATGAGTAGGTGGTCGAAGACCATCGTGGCTCTTTTCCCATCATTTCTAGCTTTTTTCAGGTGGGGGGACAGTCTGCGCCGAATCTCCCTCACTCGGAAGGAGAAGTCTTCCCCTACAAAAATACTGGTGCCCTGCAGTTTCTTTTTAACTTTCAGAATTTGCACTTTGTGTTTGTAAAAAGTGCACCTTGCAATGATTGGAGAGTCTGGTCTGCCGTTCAAACGATGGACCCTATCAAATTCAATGTCAGTACTAATATCCAGTTTATCAGCAATGACATTACGCAGTTTACTTTCACACTGTTCTGTGGACTCATTCTGGTCTTTACTGATTCCATAGAATATCAGGTTATTCCTCTTGGATCTGCCCTCAAGGTCGTCAGTCTTTTTTTCCAGCTGTTCAACCCGGGAAAGCAGATCAGAGTTTTCCTCAAAAGATTTGGTTTTCTTTTTTCAGATCATCCACTTTATCTTTTAAACCCATCACATTACTTTGCAACTCAGCATACTGCTCTCTCAGTCCTTTCACACAGCGTTCCACTTCATCAAGCTTACAGTTTGTTGTGGCGTTCTGGACCTTCATGGACTGAAGCATCTCCATGACGTCAGTAAGGGTAGGCTGCCGGGAAGGAGAAGAAGACTGCCCGCTGTCCCGGGATGCCGTGGCCCTGTCCAAGCTCGACCGTCCACTGCTGCCCAGTCGTGACTGCCTCAGGCTGTCCTTGGGTCCCGGGTTCTGCTCCACGTCTCCGCACCTCAACAGCAAACTGCCCCAGAACAACAGGGTGAGGAGCAGGCCAAGGGTGACACCGTCCAGTCTGCCGCGAGGTGTCAACATGGCGACTCGCGCGGCTTTCTTTTCTATGGCTCTCCTCGTCATGAATGAGAGGAAAACCGGCAAGAAGGAGCCACATGTCGCTCGAAAAGCGAGTGGGGTGGCCGGCATGGCTCAGAAGAAGGCCACTGGCAAAAAATGGCGACCAGGAACGACTTTCTTCTTCCTCAAATGGCAGAAATTGACGAGACGCCACTACATGCGACCTGCACGCTCCACTGTCAGGTCACGACCCCCCGAGAGAGAGAGAGAGAGAGAGAGAGAGAGAGAGAGAGAGAGAGAGAGAGACAGACAGAGAGACAGACAGGCAGACAGACAGACAGACAGAGAAAGAGAGACAGCCGGATAGACAGACAGACAGACAGACACAAGCAGACAGACATGTCATGAGAGAGAGAGAGAGAGAGAGAGAGAGAGAGAGAGAGAGAGAGAGAACGGCATGCCCAACATCAAAAATGCTACATCTATCCAAAACCTCTCTACACCATTCCGTCTCCAGACAGACAAAAATAAAATAAGATAAAATGAAATAAAATGAAATGAAAGAAAAATAGAATAGAAATCAAATCAAATCAAATCAAATCAGATAAAGTAAAATAACATCCGATGAAATCTGATACCATAAGCTTCAAAAAAAAGATTAAAGGGACAAACAGACTAAAGACACAGCTTACTCTTGCCACGTTTCCCTTCCGCGCTGCAACACAGCTGATCATGATTCACCCGAAGCCAGGCAATGACTGTGTGAAGCGTCCCTAAGCCCGTTTCTTTGAATGTCCACCGCCTCGAATCACCTGCAACCAACCATCTTTCATGTTCATCTGTCGCTTCATCTCCTGCAACCAACCATTTCATGTTCAGTGTCACTTCAATCACCTGCAACCAACCCATTTTCATGTTCCAGTGTCAAAGTACGGTGACCGCTGGCGGAAATTGAAATAAAAAAACCTTTTTTTCAGAAGAATTGTAATCATTCCGCCTGACAAAGTGGACAAACAAATAACAAGACACAACACGACGCGTTTCGACCTCTTAGGTCTTCTTCAGACAAGACAAACAACATTCAGGACAACGAAAACGAAGTACGAGCACAATCACTTCTCTTCTTGAATTCGTGCGAGATGGACGTTGAATCGAAAAGCGTCGTCGTGTGTCTTGTAACTTTTTCCACCCTTTTGTCTGGCGGCTTGATTATTATATTTTCTTTTAACAAATTATGTTCAGTTCAATTCGCTTAACGCTTGTTTATGGATTAGTTCGTTTCTCCTTTCCGGACCTTTTCTTTTCCCCTCTTCGATCCCCGCTCCTGGGCGCTAGAATGCCGAGGTGTTTCTGACAGGTAAGAGATTGGAGACTGCATGCAGTTAGGGATTATCCTACCATTTAAGTTACCCACCTTCCCACTTCAATGATAAGTGTAGGTCTACCTCAGGGCCGGGTCAGTTATACAAAGAGAGAGCAGGGGGGGGGGGGGGGGGGGGTTCAAGTAGGGGGTTCTATTGTATCATTTCAGTGTGGGGAAGGAAGGGGAGGTGGTGAGGCAAAGTGCCCCCAAAATGCAATTTTTACTCTCCAGAAAGAAGTTTTTAGAAGACCGAGAATTGCCCCTCCCCTCCCCCCCCCCTCCCCCCCCCCCCCCCCCCACACACACACCCTCACTCTCGTTTGGCCTTGTAGTTCATGTTCATTTGTTTGTTAGGTGTGTGTGTGTGTTGTTTTTTTTTTAAAGTAGTATTTCATATCAATAAACGTATCATTCGTGTTGCGTCTCTGTGTCCTTCGGTATTTGTGTGAAGCGACCTTTCGCTTTTTCTTTGTGTGTGTGTGTGTGTGTGTGTGTGTGTGTGTGTGTGTGTGTGTGTGTGTGTGTGTGTGTGTGTGTGTGTGTGTGTGTGTGTGTGTGTGTGTGTGTGTGTGTGTGTCTGTGTGTGTGTGTGTGTGTGTGTGAGAGAGAGAGAGAGAGAGGGAGTGTGTGTGTGTGTGTGTGTGTGTGTGTGTGTGTGTGTGTGTGTGTGTGTGTGTGTGTGTGTGTGTTCATTACTCTACACACGAACAGACAGCTCCGTCTGTTATTTGTTTCTGATTATTTGATCAAAATCGTCTTATCTCACTTCATTATTACTAGCAGACTTTGTTTAGGTTTGTTGCAAGTTATGCTGTCTTAGACCGCCAGTTCGCCGAACATATAACTAGGACCTGTGTGGACTCCCTTTAAACTCTACGTTCATAGAAATGATCACTGCAGGACTTTTCAGTGTACTTCGTATGGTCCTTTCATGGTTTTATTCAACATTCATACAATTCAGTCTTACCTTAGCACAGATTGTTTATTTCCATTTTATTTCATCTTATTTTATTTTATTTACTTTCTTTCGTTATATTTTGCTGTGCGTGGTTCTGGAATTCGTTTTCAAAGATCATGATTCCGCCTTGACCAGGGCGTGACTTGCGCGAGGCAGACCTGGTCTGTGTTCCTTTCTACAACGGGCTGGGAAACCTTACAACAGTTTCAGTTTCAGTTTCATCAAGGAGGCGTCACTGCGTGCGGACTAGACCACACTACGCATGATTTTAAGCTGATAGATAAATGAATGGACAACTAAGATGAGAGAATTGAAGAAGAGGGTGGTCTCGTGGCCTACGACTTAGCAGATGTCTGCCCTACGCATTAGCCCAATGTGCTAGTCACACCTTGAGTGCCTACCTAACATTGGGTTTTTTTTTTTGTTTTTTTTTGGTTTTTTTTTTTTTGTTTGTTTGTTTGTTTTGTTTCCAGTTTTTTTTTACAACAGCAACAAAATAATACACAAAGTACCGATCACAGTGTGTGATTTGGCACCAACATTGGAAGTTTCCATAATAACTCTGGCCAACCAAGAATTTCGGATCACAGAAAACCAATTACAGACCAACAGCGACATAAACAATAGCAGACCATCGATTCAAGAGAGCTGAACAAACTTGAGCGATTGTCTCCCTTAGACCGACGTCTTTTCGCTGTCTCGGAGATCTTCACAATAATTCTACACTTAACGATAAATTTTGTGAAAATGTTTTCGGTCATCTCCAGACGTTGCTAAATGATAATGGCCATAAGTGTGAGATTAACATTTTCAGCAGTATTTTCAATATTACAATAGAGAAGTTTTCTTTTAAAAAAAAATTAACCGTTGCTTTATAACAGATAAAAGACATGTTTAAATGATATATTATGAGCAGTGTTGCAGCCAGTATAAAGTCAGGCTCTATAGAGACCAAATCCCTTAATGTAAGTCCTACAAAACAAATGCACGTGTAAACTAAATTGACTAATTATGAGACAAACACATTTACATATAATTTCAATACGAGGTGATTGAGGGCGGAAAATGAAGCAAATTTAGACACACACAAAAAAGAAAGGGTATTATTTCCGCCAGACAATCAGATTACAGGACAAAACACAACGCATTTCGACCTCTTGGGTCTTTTTCATTTAGGACAATGGAAACGAAGGACGAGCAGCCATTATCTTCCCATATTCGGCGCAAATGGATGGTGGATCATCGTCACTATTATCACTATCATTGCTATTGTTGCCATTATTATCGTTGTCATCATTATTCCAGCTCCCATGCTTCGCTTCTCAACGGCCTCGTTTCCATAGAACTGCTGTTTTTAGATAAATTACCTTATATCTTTTATAATTACACACACACACACACACACACACACACATATATAAAATAATATATATATATATATATATAATATATATATATATATATATATATATATATATATATATATATATATATAAAGTTAGAGCCAAAACGCCACTCAGAATTCCAAACGTGCTCAACCAAGCAGGGAGCGACATACCAGTTTAAAACAAGGTTTTAAAATGGAAAAAGTAAAAACGACAAAATTGTTTCGAGCGGGATGCTCTCCTCAGGTTGTACAATCAGGGCACGCCACCAGTATTATATAGTGCGTTGTGTGGGTGGGTGAGCTCTGCGCGTGTGGCACGTGGCCTGTAGATTTTTCTTTTTTGGGGCGCGTTAGTTTTTGATTACTATCATTTATTATTTTTTCTTTTGTCATTGTGATTCTTCTTTCTAAAAAATGTCTTTGAAATTCAAGTAACGAGTTACTTCACCATTCGCACATTTTCCATCAACAGCATATGCTATAGGTTTAAAAAAAAGAAATCTTATTTCATGTAGAGAACATCTAAGACCTAACTTATGATCTGAAATTTTCAGTTGAATTGCACATGTGGGAATACTTAGAAATTGCTTTTTTATCATACGGTTAGTCAGGATACTCCTCTTGAACATCCCATTTAATCCCATAAAATCATCTGTTTTATGTGCGTGTTGCCTTTCCTTTAAAAAAAAAAGGAATTAAATTTTGACAATAAATTTCTTTACGTTAAATTGTCAGATGCATGCTTCATGAATGGTTTGTTGTTGTAATATGAAGATAGATTGTTGGTAATCGGGAAATGATTAAATTTTCTCTTTGTAATCTATTTTTTGTAACAGGATCTCTTACATATGAAGATAGATTGTCCGCTATGGGAAAAGAATGCAATTCTCTTTGTGTAACTTCTTTTAAATTTATATCAACATCTCTTACAGAGAAGATCGATTGTCGGTAATCGGAAAATAATTCAGTTTTCTTTGTATCAAAGGGGCAGGTCTACTCAATGCACATTGTCTCAAGCTGTCTTTATTTTTCTCCACATGTCCACTACCTCTGAAATAACGCGTTCAGTTGATTATACATTTCGGAAGGGGGGGGGGGGGGGGGGGGGGCTTATTAGTATGAATGTTGAGACTATGACTGCTCTTCAGTCCCTCTGTCCATCTCTGTAACTCACTTTCTCTCTCCGTTTTTCTGTCTGTCTATCTGTCTGTCTCTCTGTGTCTCTCCCTGTCTCTGTCTGTCTGTCTGTCTGTCTCTCTTTCTCTCTTCTTCTTCTTCTTCTTCTTCTTCTTCCCCATTCTCTCTATCTCTGACTCTGTCTCTCTGTCCGTCTGTCTGTCTCTGTCTGTCTGTCTGTCTCTCTCTCCTCTCTCTCTCTCTCTCTCTCTCTCTCTCTCTGTCTGTCTGTCTCTCACCTTATGCAGTTTGGGTTCCCTGGGATTTTTGCCCATGTCGACGACATAGATCCGGTCCCCATCCAGACAGGGGAGGATCATCTTGTCCCGGGCCTTGCTGGGGTCGTCATGGCAACTGGAGCAGGCGTTCCAGCCGGAGTGGTGCAGCTCATCCTCAGGGTAAGGGATCTCCAACCGGTGAATAACCTGCACCATCACAAACAGGGTAAGGGATCTCCAACCGGTGAATGACCTGCACCATCACAAACAGGGTAAGGGATCTGCAGCAGGTGAATGACCTGCACCATCACAAACAGGGTAAGGGATCTCCAACCGGTGAATTGACCTGCACCATCACAAACAGGGTAAGGGATCTGCAGCCGGTGAATGATCTGCACCATCACAAACAGGGTAAGGGATTTCTAGCCGGTGAATGACCTGCACCATCACAACAGGACCAGGACGTCTGGAGTCAGGCCAGGTGACGTACAAGAGACATAACTTGTCGGGAAGAGGGGGAAAGCACGGACCTCCGTGCAGGTCAAACGGATCCGGAATCCGCACCCTGATCCGGATCGGCATAACGGATCCGCTCCAAAAAATCTAACGGAGTCGTCCTCTGCCAACATTCCATCATTTTCTTACAGAGTTCCATTCGGTTGATCTGGATTTTGTTGTTGTTGTTGTTGCAGTTGTTGTTGTGTTTATTTGTTGTTTTTGTTGTTGTTGCTTTGTTGTTGTTGTTGTTGTTTTTCTTTGCGCCGTTTTGCTGTGAGGATCTATAAACCGCTTTCAAAAAATGGATCCGCACCAAAGACCCATTTTACACAATTCAAAAGGCTCATCCTTGCGCCATCGCCTGTCTCTCCACACATAATTCATTGGTCAAATTCGGCAACGTAAGTGTTTGCATAATGACGCCAAGAAACAGAGAAACTAACATACCCCGGTGAACGCATGGTTCCTTGGCATGGGTAATACACCAGAAAAGCAGCTTTGTGCCAAGCTGGTACGTGCCATAATTCCACGTCTGAATTTAGTTAAAAACACACACCCCACACACAACACACACACACACACACACCCACACACACAAAGTATGGGAAGCAAATGGATGAAGAATGAGAGGATCTGGCAAAAAAAAAAAAATAATAAAGTAGCAGTGCATTATTTTCAGTTTACCAACTCTGTCATACTAATTAAAAAGTGTTACAATGCTAAAAGCGCCGACTTCCCAGTACAAGGGAAGTGCAGTACTATAGCTTGTAAGAGTTCTTTGGGTAGACCCTGTGGTAGGTGTTCGGCTCGCAGACGACAAAAATACACCAGGCGGTATTGAAACGAAGAGGATCCTTTTTTTTACAAACGTTGAAGAATATAGTAACAAAAACAAACCACTGACCTTCGGGTTTAAATACGTCTTTTCAGGAACTCAATCGTACATGCAGCAGTAACTATTCTACTAATGGCAGCTTCTCGTCGACAAGACTCAAACTCAATGGAGACTCGAACACTTTAGATTTGAACTCCTCAAACATCTCATTTCTCTCTCTCTCTCTCTCTCTCTCTCTCTCTCTCTTCTCTCTCTCTCTCTCGCTGTGTGTCTTTTCCAGTCGCACACTCTCCTTCTTATGTATGATTTTGAAAAAAATTCTCGAACCTACTCCATTATTCTTTTCTAGAATATTCTGCATATCAGTAATTTAACCAATGAAATCGCGACGCCCGTATGCAAATGTGATTCGGTCGCTTCTACAACATTCTCGAACCTTCGGCAAAGCACTAGCAACTTACGGAAACCTGGTGAACATTCTAATGTAATCTTGAATATTCCAGTCACATTATCAATCGATCCAAAACCCAATTACTGAAAATCAGGCATACATTCACTTTCCAAACGTTTAAACAAATCAAATATGCACTACACTGCCCGAAAATACAAAGATCTAAAAGCGATAATTACGAGCGAAATGAGAGCTGTTGTGGAGTTCTAGTCTAGAAGTGTTCGAGTTCCATTGACTTTGAGTAAAATGGAGGCTTGCAGCGTGTCATTATTGCTATGAGTCTTTCACAAAAGTTCCCCTCTCTTGCCTCCCTTTTAAATTGTAACAAAAAGGTTTTAAATTTTTACAGTATTCTTCTTCATAGACCTTTTTCTTTTCTCCTTCCGTCGCCTCTCTCTCTCTCTCTCTCTTTTCTCTCTCTCTCTCTCTCCCCCCCCCCCTCTCTCTAATTATTGGCTTTTACAAATTCATTAAACAGAGTAGGTCTCCATCTTTTTCCCTTGGTGCACGCATTTTTTTTTCTGAAAAGGAAATAAAATGATAAACCATTTTCTGAGTATGTATAAAAATTTGTCGCGTGTGACTTCTACTTTTTCCCCCCCCCCCACTCTCTCTCTCTCTCTCTCTCTCTCTCTCTCTCTCTCTCTCTCTCTCTGTGCGTCTATGTGTTTGTGTGTGTGTGTGTGTGTGTGTGTGTGTGTGTGTGTGTGTGTGGAGAGAGGGGGAAAAGGAGAGAGAGAGAGAGGAAAAGAGAGAGGAGAGAGAGAGAGAGAGAGAGAGAGAGAGTGAGAGAGAGAGACAGACTTGCTCACGTAACGTTGACACACGGCCACTAAAACAAAAAGAGAAAATCCCCCTTTTATTTTTTTTAATAATCACAATTGCACTATGTTTCCATAAACCTACTGCTTACTACTATCTTTTTCACATTATGGCACGTGCATGTTTCAAATTAAAAAACATTGCCCGGGGTCCTCACGGACATAAAGGTCTCTTCTTTTGTGTTTTAAGTTGGCCAAAAACAGTGCACAAAAAGTTAGTACTATCGGGTTTTGCAAACAAACTTCTCTGGTCCTCACAAACCTATAGAGCAGTTTTCTTTCCTGGGGCCGTACTTACATGTCGTTGGTAACGGGGAAGTGACCTACTACTTCGTTGTAAGCTCAAAGGGTCCGTTACTTGCAAAATCCATATATCGAGAATAACCTTTGACCTGGTGGTTTGCAGTGGGTGAGGGGTGGGTAACGTACAACGAGGATGGACATGAGTTCCCCCTGGGTTAGATCAAAACAAAGCCTTTGGGGACATGTTCAATGTCACGAACTTCACGCAAAGTTAAGTTTTCGTCGTCACAACATCTTTCAGCTGACAGACACTCTCTGAGAAGACACTGAATTTGATTTGCACAGACTGAGACACGGAACTCTGCATCCTGCTCTACAAGTGTGTCTGTAGCTCCCAAGTTCATCTGCTACGATAGTTGGCTTAGCTCTTGGTGTGTGTTTTGTGTGTGTTTTGTGTGTGGGGTGGTAGGCCGACTCTGTCTTCGTGCCTTGTGTGTCTCTTTTACTTTGTGTTCAGTGTGTGTGGGGTGTGTGTGTGTGTGTGTGTGTGTGTGTGTGTGTGTGTGAGTGTGATTCATCATGTTTATGGCCTTTAATGTTTTATGAAATTTGGTTTAGTTAAGCTGCTTTTTTCAGTCTTTGTGTGTGTGTGGTCAGCATGTTTGTGGGCATGCGAAGAAGGTTGGGGTTTGGGTTAATTCAAGATATGCGCAGAAGGAGGGAATCCCTCTTTTTATCTGACCTTCACCCTTTACTTTCTAGTACTTCGTGGGTAAAAACCCGAGACAAAACCCAGAGGATGTAGGTACGAAAGTAGAATGCGCTGAACCCACAGGGTTTGTCCCCAGGAGTTAATCTCGTTGTAGAAGTAAGTTTACCAACGAAATTGTGACGGGATGAGTATGTGTGGTAGGTGGGTCCTCTAGGGGAAGGACTGGGGATAATTTCTCAATGGGAATTATCTTAACATTTCACCTACACCCCTCTTCTTACTAGTGGTGGAAGGAGCAACTTTCCGGTTACTAATCAAAGACATTTTCATTTTTTTGCAGGCTTGGTAAAATACTAAACAGTGGCTCTGAGATAGTTTTCCTTAGGCCTGTACTCTTTAAAGACTTGTAGCTCCGAGAGACAGAATTGAAAGAGGAGAAGTTCAAACATTCAACATTTGATTGAACAACAGAGAACTGACAAAGTTAAGTGCCTTTCACACATCAACTTTTATTGCTTACACTAGGTAAGTTTTGGCATGTCAAGTTCTATAGGCTAGGGTTTAATTCTCATTGGACTATCACAATGAGGGGCCCACCCTCACTCCTACTTACTCACTTGTACTCGGTGCAGCAAGCTTAAGTTGGCATACAGGGGTTTTTGTTCTAAGTTACACTGAATGTATCCACAGGGGTACTCATAGACAGGGTTTTTCTGTCTCATCACAAAGTGAGGGCAAGGGTTGATGGATTTGAGTCCCGGTGGGTAAGCTAACTTAGCTTTGCTTTGGAGAGGATTGTTGATCTCTCCTGTGGTTGGTGACTGCCCCACAGGGGTAGATTGGTTGTCTGGTGTTCGCCCTGGTGTTGGCGAAGTCCCAGCTTCTGGTCCCGCCGCAATGTGTAGCGTGACAAAGGGTAGTGGACTAGGATAGCGTGACCTGGATGGCGTGACCAGGATGCGTGACCTGGATGGCGGTGACCAGGATAGCGTGACCTGGATTCGTTGACCATGATATCATGACCAGGATTCGTGTCGATTATCCCCGTTCTGTGATAAAGAGAACTTGGTCTGTAGGTGGGGAATCTGATGGCTGGTTTGGGCGAGTGCAACATCTACCTGGTTTCCTTTCAGCACAGGTGTGAGACTCAGCCAGCAAAGTATTTCTATGGTAGTTTTCTGCTATAATATTAATCTCCACTTTCGTTTAAAGACTAAGTTAAGCTTACAAAAGGGTAGGAGACAGTAACACTATGTTACAAAAGTTTCAATCAAACAACTCTTCCATGTTTTGTTTTGAATTTTAATCACATGACTTGGTTTCAGGTCAAGTACAATGGGGTGTAGATTTTTAAAATCATACACTAAATTTATTCCAACAATCACCATATTTATAAATTTGGGTATCAGTTCTTAACTAGCCAGGCATATGTTTTCTGACAAATTAATCATTCAATTATTATCTTAACGACAGAATTGCTACTGGCAAAAGTCAGGGTGAACACAAGAACTGGTCAGATGTTACAAAGTCATAAACTCTGGGAGAGAGCTTTTGTATATGATGGCAAGCAAACCCAAACAAATAATCTTATCAGTTTGATACCCTGTTGTTAAGCATTGTACAAATTTACAATTTAACGCACACAGCAAACATAAGATCAATTTCATAAGATTTGAAAAGGTAAAAACAGGGACAACTCACTTTTCCTGGGAATGAATAGTGAATGATGGAGATCAACGAGGTACCAGGATTTCCCAAGCCTTCTCTGTTGTTCTTTGTCTTCTCTGGTCTGGTTAAGGCCAGTTTGAGGGGTCAGTGAATTGCAACCTGTGTGGCTAGTATAATGTATTCTCGACTGCCGAATCCGATTTTTTACTCACTCATCCATCAGGAGTAAGAGGGGGAGGGATCTAGTCTTATCACCATCCCTCGGAAACCGTTTTGAACCTATTCGGCCCAGCTCACTGACTTTGGCGGCTGGTTTAATTTATGCGTCGTATAGACACAGAGTCTCACCCAGAGACTCCGTGACATAATTTACTGGATGTCCGCGAGCGCACGGACTGTAGATATGAAATGGGGGGGGGGGGGGGGGGGGGAGGTAAGGGGGGAGGTTCAGCGATTGCCTTTATGTCAATTGCAGTGCCAGTGACTCAGGTGGAGGGGGGGGGGGGGGGGGCAGGGTGAATGGTGGTGGAGAGCGGGCAGAGGAGTCGTGCCTTTGTTTTTACGGGATAGAGGGGGAAGGGTGTGGGAAGATCGTGCCGGGAGGAGGGAGGAAGGGGGGTGGGGGGTGGGGGGGGGTTTAGAACGGGCAATTGCCACAATGAAATTGAATTTTTACTGCATCATAGCTATTCAGAGTGGGGAAGGCGAGTTGAGAGGGGGGGGGGGGGGGTAGACCGACAAGAAGAAAGGTGTCACGCGTTTACGGTGACACAAGTTTTTCTCTTTGTCCTAGTGTCGTTGGCACAGTCCTAAGCAAGAGTAAGGGGATGAGGGGGGGGGGGGGGGGTTGTTGAGAGAGGAGTGGAGGGATAGATTTGAAATCTATTTGTTGGTTTTGGGTTTAGTGGGACCGATCGGGTGGTTTGGTCAAGCGTTCCGTCACAGACATGTGGTACGGCCCTGGTGTTGGCCTCAGCAGGCCACAAAATCCTTTAAATCTCTGCAAACCTCACACCGATTTACAAAACACAAACTGTGCCAGTACCCACCCACCCCCACCCTCCCACACACACACACCTTACCTCCCTTCCCGCCCTCCCCAGTATCAAAAACAAAGGAAAACTATACGTCGCATTTTTGTCTCTGGGAGAAGCTTTTGAAAAAAAAGAACATTAGAGGGGAAGGGGGGGAGGGAGGGAAGGGGTGAGAGAAGTTTCACCCTTAATTCAATTCCAGAACTTTTCACAGAGAGAGAGAGAGAGAGAGAGAGGAGAGAGAGAGAGAGAGAGAGAGAGAGAGAGAGAGGGGGGGAGGAAGGGGGGTACATAAACGGGATATAGGGCGCGAGGGAGTGTGTGTTTGAGTGTGAGTGTGAGTGTGAGTGTGTGTGTGTATACAAGCGCGCATCTTCATGAATATGCAAGCGTGTGTTACATGTTCAGGGTTGTTTGAATCGATGAATGAAGGAGTGAACGAGTCGCAGCGTGCCGGTTGTGTGTGTGCGTGTGTGTGTGTGTGTGTGTGTGTGTGTGTGTGTGTGTGTGCGTGCGTGCGTGCGTGCGTGCGTGCGTGCGTGCGTGCGTGCGTCGTGTGTGTGTGTGTGTGTGTGTGTGTGTGTGTGTGTGTGTGTGTGAGTGTGTGTGTGTGTGTGTGTGTGTGTTTGTGAGTGTGTGTGTGTGTGTGTGTGTGTGTGTGTGTGTGTGTGTGTGTGTGTGTGTGTGTGTGTGTGTGTGTGTGTGTGAGAGAGAGAGAGAGAGAGCAAGCGTGAACGGAGAAAGAAGATGGGATGGGAGTGGGGGCAGAGACTGGGAGCACTCATGCGTGTGAGTCCCTTGCTGGCTCTATTTCAATAAGCCTCGTGTGTGCTACACTTACACTGATTTGTTTTTCGTATAAATGAAATGACTAATGCATTCGCGGTGCTTGCATTTAAACTATATTTTCATCTTTATACAAAAAAAAATATAGATTGTGAATTTTCGTTGTCCTATTTGTTTGAATCTTGCCTGAAGAAGACCTAAGAGGTCGAAACGCGTAGTGTTTTGTCTTGTGACTCGTTTGTCCACGTTTCCCTAACATTGAGTTAAGATTTGGCCATTTTGTAGTTACACTTAAAACAACTGTGTTGAAGCTCTGTGACTCTATCTCAGTACAAAGATTTGATCCTACCTTTCTGTTAGGATGGGAAGCGTTCGGTGTGTGTGTGTGTGTGTGTGTGTGTGTGTGTGTGTGTGTGTGTGTGTGTGTGTGTGTGTGTGTGTGTGCGTGCTGCGTGTTTGCGTGCGTGCGTGCGTGTGTGTGTTTGAGGAATGGAGTATTACCTGGACGTTGGTTACAAACATCGCGTGTGTGGGCGGGGGGGGGGGGGGGGGGGGGGGGGGGGGGGGGGGGGGATGGAGTTTATGGGTGCATGATTGCGTGTGTGCGTGCGCGTGTGTGTTCATGCGAATGTAAACACACAACTATGTGTGTGTGTGTTTTGTTCTTCTGTTTCTGTGGTGCTCGTGTAGATTTTCCACGCAGACTTCGCCTAACAGGTGCAGATCTGTGAGTCTAGGGGAACTCTTTGGTGTGATAAAGGTGGAAATTCAATTGACTTTTAACAGGCATCCTAAAAAGCTTTGAAAGCTCCTCCCAACTCCATTACTTTGCATTACGACGTGTAAACATTTCCTGGCAATATTTAAAAAAAATATGGCAACAGTGAAAATATTCTCATGATCGCCCAGTCCGCCCCTGCACACACTGACCTTACAGTAAGTCACAGACTCAGGGTCCACGTCCACCGTCGCCAGGTAGTTGCGACGAGATCGGCGACAGTCAGGGGGGACGATGCAGGTTACATAAACGATTTTCTCCCTTGGGCCCTTCTTCATGGCGTCCAGCGGCGTGGCATATCCGGGTCCTTTGCAGCATGACGTCAGAGCGTCCTTCTGCTTCTGCTGACGTTGACCTGCTTTGGAAGAAACACAGGGATGCTAGAGAGGGTGATCGGATTGGATCCCTGTTTGGAATGTACACATCGCCATGGCCATGTGGCGTCAGACAGAAAGGACCACAATGTGGATTAAATCCTAGATTGGTGGCGTAAGCATGAGTTGTAGAAGCTCAAAGAATTATAATTTGCTGACTGGGGAAAAAAAAACACTGCTAGTCAACGGGTTTCTTTTCAAGGGGAAGATTTACGCCTCAGATTTACGATTTAACACGTTTGTGTCTTTCGCTTTCAACGTCATGATGTTGACAGTTGACTGGTTTCTGGACAATGAGATAAAAGTCTTGATACATGCATACAAACTGACGCTCCATCTGATGCTTCCATTGTTTATAGACGAATATTGTACTGAAGCAATGCTACTATAAAAAATCAAACGTGATTTCTGGTGATGAATGCGCATAGGACTTATGATGTAAGATTTAAGCGCCATAAATAATCATCATTATTATTATCATGAGGTACACAGTTACTAGGTTACAATGCACATGCGAAGACCAGAAGAGCTCAGTGGCAGAGCGCCGGTGTCGTATATAGTACTGTCGCTCATAAAATCGTGCCGCAGTGACAGTATTTCCCGGGAAATACTGCAACTGGTTCGTGAAAAAATTATCGCTGAGCGACTTAATTTCATAAAAATTGGTTAGCGCGACAGGATTTCACGAGAAATGTCCATAAAATCGTGTCGTTGCCTAAAAATAAAATCATGTCGCAGCGACAGCATTTCATGTATAAAAAAATTGCTGCCGTAGAAAAGTTGTCGCTCTGAGACCGCATTTCCCGTAAAAATAAAATAAAAATAAACGACGTCGAAGACATGTTCCGTCTGTGCCCCAGCTCTACCCCACCTCCCTCTCTCATGGTTTTACGTATCAGTTGCCCCATTGTCTTTCTGTCTATGATTTTATTTGTGTCTGCTTGACTGTCGGTCTATCTTTCAGTCTCTATTTGTTTTTCTCGCTCATTCTCTCTATGTATCACCCTCCCTCTATCTGTTTGACTGTCTTTAGTTTCACTCTGTCCTTCAAACTGTCTGTCAGTTGGTCTCTGCCTTTCCCGCCCCCTCCCTCTCACTCTCTCTGGACGTGCAAGCATGTGTGCGTGTATGTGGAGAGAGCGCGACGGTGTGTGTGTGTGTGTGTGTGTGTGTGTGTGTGTGTGTGTGTGTGTGTGTGTGTGTGTGTGTGTGTGTGTGTGTGTGTGTGTGGACCCTGAAACAACTGCATTCATGCTCAGATATATTTGTAATTCATTTATCCATAATCACGCAATCTCTCTCTCTCTCTCTCTCTCTCTCTCTCTCTCTCTCTCTCTCTCTCTCTCTCCTCTCTCTCTCTCTCTCTCTCTCTCTCTCTCTCTTTCTCTCTCTCTCCCTCTCATTCTCTCTCTCTTTCTCTCCCTCCCTCTCTCTCTCATATTCTCTCTCTCATATTCTCTCTCTCTCTCTCTCTCTCTCTCTCTCTCTCTCTCTCTCTCTCTCTCTCTCTCTTTTCTCTTCTCTCTCCTAGGATACCCCGTGTCAGCTATCGCTTTTCATACCCACCCACTCTGAACACCTTCTCGTGGGACGATACTCTTTCCCCTTGACAATTCACTGAACCTTAAGACTTCTCCCCACAAAACCCTGCAAGTTACACATAATCTCTTTGTAGAAGTGTATGTGCGTGTTTGAGTTTGTTTGTGTATGCCCGCGCATGCGCGTTTAGTGTGTGTGTGTGTGTGTGTGTGGGGTGTGTTGTGTGTGTGTGTGTGTGGTGTGTGGTGTGTGTGTGTGTGTGTGTGTGTGTGTGTGTGTGTGCGCGCGCGCGCGCGCGTGGCATGTGTGGCATCCAATTATTTAGAAGAAACATATCCTAATATTGACGGTGGTTTAAATGTTTCTTTTTGTTTTCGAACATTAATTCGTTTGTCTTTTTTAAATGAAGCCATCCAAAACAAAATATTAATTTATAAAAATTTGTGTTATGTTTCACATTTTGAACATGATTATATTTAGGCCTTAAGTGCCTTAAAACGAGCGTAATTAAAGAAAACCCATTTTGAACGTTTTCGTTCTCAATTTGTTTCTGCGTTGTTTATTTCATTAAACTAGATAAATGCTTTAGAAAAGAAATGGGTGATCCCTTTTAACGAGATTTCTATGTTTAAATTTGTTTCAAATCACGGCTTCCTTGGAGCTTTGAATGCCTTAAAAGGACTGCAGTAATAACAAAGCCAAATGATGCCTGAAGCTCTGCATTATGGCGTCTGATAAACTTTTGGGTTACTTGTGACTAAAATGGGTTACTTTGACTCGTTTGTAAATTCATGATTTTTAAATGCCTAGAAGACTGCAGTTAAAGCAAGACAACTGAAACTGTCTGTTCTGCGATTTGGCTTGTATTAGCTTTTAGACTCTATTAAGTTTGTGTTTCTGTTCTGACAATTAAGGACAATCATTTACTCTTTACGTTTAGTATATGAATGTGTTGAGACCTTTAGGTGCCTTTAAATGGATTATCGAACAAGCTCACACATCTTATATGGCCAACAGACAAACAATATTGGGTTGGGTGTATGAATAATGCGTGTCGGTTAATATAGGCCCGTGGCCCAATATTTACCATCCCTGATCCATTTAACCCGAAATGATGTCTAAAGTGGGTTTCCTTTTCTTTAAGAATTTTATGATTTCTTATATAGAACTTTTTGAAATAAAGATAGCCATTTGATGGCTGTATTATATGAAACTCTTATGGTAAGCTTTACAAATAATTAATCTTGAGTGAAGTAAAATTAGTGAAGAAGGTAGGGCTGCATTTCTTAGGGGTTCTAACTTATCCAATCTTCCCTACTTTCGTTGTGCTGAATGTCCTAGGCCTACGATATTGATAAAAATATCACATTTCACAACACACAACACACACACACACAACACACACACACGCACACGCACGCACGCACACACACACACACCACACACACACACACACACACACACACACACACACACACACTCACACACACCACGAATGGAAATTTGACTTTCGTCAAAAACATTTATGATTAAAAAAAAATCACTTGCGACAATTTTTTATTCCGTGGCAGGCTGCATTGTTTTCTGTGATATTTTGACGCTCAACCGCCGGCAGCGTTTTTTCACTTTGCAGAAAAAAATCGTCGCTGTGAAATATTAACGCTGCGACCATATTTCACAGGAACTGTTAACTCTAGCAGTAAGATTTCACGTGTGAAAATGTGTTGCAAGCGACAGCATTCACTGACTACAATATTTCACAGTGTCCTGTCGCAAAAAATTGTCGCAAAAATTTCGAGCGACAGTATTTTATGGACAGATACAATACTCTATAGGATATTTTTTCGTGAAAAGTTGGCGCGCGACA
Source organism: Conus ventricosus (assembly GCA_018398815.1). NCBI lineage: Eukaryota > Metazoa > Mollusca > Gastropoda > Neogastropoda > Conidae > Conus > Conus ventricosus. The sequence continues at coordinate 10,402,912 of CM031623.1, read as the reverse complement.
ATTTTTTTCCAGAAAATATTGTTGCTGCAACAATATTTCACGTGAAATGCTATCGCTGCGATACAATTCCACGGCCACGGTATTATATACGACACCGGTCTCGTAAACTTGGTGATCCTGAGGTTGCGGGCTCGAATCTCCGCCGGGCCGTTTCGGTACAGGGGGATTTTCCCTCGGAGTTAACATTGGGTCGGACTCCATTTCCCATACAGTCCTTCAAATGAGATTATAAACCGAGGTTTCGTGTGTGAACGCGCGCATAACATCTTACACACATGTAAATTCCAGTCACCAATTTTCGGAAGAGAAGGCCAGTTCGGCCGTTGGTTTGGATGACACGTTACACATAGCATGCACTCTGTGTAATAAATGGAAAGAATGAAGGAAGTAAGGAAACTGAGTGAACGATATTGACTGAATGACACGGGAAACGACTGAATGAAGCGCCAGCTGGCAGCTCTTCAGTCAGCACTACCCAAGTAGGCAGCCCGCTGTGTAAACGAGTGTTGATTGTAAAGCGCTTAGAGCTTGGCCTCTAGCCGAGGATAGGCGCTACATAAGTATTCTTCATAATCATGTTTAGGACGGCACAGAAGATCTGACCAGTGCGTTGTGTTAATGCGCAGGTCAGACGTCTACTAAGTTTTGTCCATAGTCCCTTAACCCAGCTTTTCTTGTTGATTGGTCGATTACTTTTTAACATCTGTGGCCGCCCGGCATGGCATGTATTTGTGCTACACAATATATGCGCTGGATCGTACGCAATGGAGTTTCTTTAGTGAAACTGAATTCGATACTAACAACAACAGTAGCAACAGCAATAGGAACAGCAGCAGCAGCAGCAACAACTGCAGCAGCAGCAGCAGCAGCAGGAACAATAGCAACAGCAACAGCAGCAGCAACAGCAGCAATAGCAACAGGAGCAGAAACAGTAGCAATAGCAGCAGCAACAGCAACAGCAGCAGGAACAATAGCAACAGCAACAGCAGCAGGAACAATAGCAACAGCAACAGCAGCAGGAACAATAGCAACAGCAACAGCAGCAGGAACAATAGCAACAGCAACAGCAGCAGGAACAATAGCAATAGCAACAGCAACAGCAACAGCAGCAATAGCAACAGCAGCAGAAACAGTAGCAATAGCAGCAGCAACAGCAACAGCTGCAGCAGCAACAGTAGCAACCGCAGTAGCAACAGCAGCAGAAGGAGCAACAGCAGCAGCAGAAATGGTAGAAATAGAAGTAACAGTAGTAGTAATTGTAGTAATTAGAGGTTTGAATTTGCAATTCTTCTGATGTGATTGCTAATCGACCATTAAAATGAAAACGTTTAGTTGCAAAGTGAGACGACTGCAGGCGGAAATCTAAACAAATCTTAAATAAATGTTAGCGAACCGCCCAGAGAACGTGGACCAACGAATCACAAGACAAAACACAGTAGTTGTGTTTTATCTTGTGACTCGTTTGTCCACGTTTCTCTCGGCGGTTTGCTAACATTTATTTAAGATTTGTTATGAAAACGTTTATTGCCAAAATGTCTCAAATTCATCCATGAGTTTTTTTTTTCAACGCCTTAGTAGGTCATGCTTCAGGTAGCAATACATTTCAGAGGTTAGCCGCTCTCACCCCCCCCCCCCTCCCCACCAACAATGTTTACATGTGTTAGTATTGTCACGATGAATAAGTAGTTTTTACCCCTCTTCATTCCTAGTTTCACACACACGCGCACACAGACACAGACACCACACACAGACACAGACACACACACACACACACACACACACACACACACACACACACACACACACACCCGCGCGCGCGTGCGCGCGCGCGCGCAACCGAACTCTATGATGGCCAGATTATATATCAAAGTCCAAACCCTCGGAAGGGAAGCCTGCAAAATTGTCACTTACCCATTTTCTTCTTTCGTCGTTTCTGCTCGCAGCCAACACACTCAGACAGCTGAATGCACGAGAGATCGTATGAGCTAAAGTACCTCAAACACTGGTCCTCATGCCTCTCAATCACAAAATTGCCAATTGTGTGACAGTTTATTGCGTCGCCCTAACACAGTTGTCGTACGTTCAGTTTGAAACTGTTCGTTTCTATTCAAGAGAGAGAGAGAGAGAAGGGGGGTGGGGGGTGGGGGTGGGAGGGAGACAGAGAGAGAGAGACACACATATACTGAGAGAGAAAGGCAGACAGACAGACAATTTGTGCGCATACACACACACACACACACACACACACACACACACACACACACACACACACACACACACACACACATATATTATATATATATAAATATATATATATTATTATATATATATATATATATTATATGAGAGAGAGAGCGTGTGAACGTGTGTGTGTGTGTGTGTGTGTGTGTGTGCAAGCGTGTGTGTGTGTGTGTGTGTGTGTGTGTGTGTGTGTGGTGTGTGTGTGTGTGTGTGTGTGGTGTGTGTGTGTGTGTGTGTGTGGTGTGTGTGTGTGTGTGTGTGTGTGTGTGTGTGTGTGAAAGCGCGTGTGTGTGTGTGTGTGTCCGAGACACACACACACACACACACACACACACACACACACACACACACACACACACCACACACACACACACACACCACACACACATATCAGAGAAAGACGAAAAGATTTTCTCTGACAAGAACAGGCGTCTGTTTAGTACTAAAACTCACAGGCATCGCATGAAGTAGGCCAAAATTCGCCAGCGACTGTTTCGTTTACTGTGTTCGTAATGACGAAGACGGAAGCCTCGGGACCCAAAAGTAAATAGTGCTGAAGGATGTAATTGCAGCCTTTTGTCAGGTCTATAGATCCTATGTAGGCACGTGAAAGAGAAGTGTGGATACCAAGTCTTTTCAACCGAAATGACTGAAAAGCTTCAAGTTCTACGAAGCGTATTTCATTCTATCTAAGCTGTTGAGTGTGGACTGTTTCTTTAGCTTCTTTGTGAACCCGTCCTATGAATGAACACTTTTTAAATCACCACCACCACCACCACCACCACCATCATCATAATCATCATTATCTCACACACACACACACACACACACACACACACACACACACACACACCACACACACACACACAAGCGTACTCTCTCTCTCTCTCTCTCTCTCTCTCTCTCTCTCTCTCTCTCTCTCTCTCTCTATCATATAGAATCACTATGGATAGAGTTACAGTTTAAAACTTCCAAACCGACTCTCTTAGGCTTTATTTACAGAAACCCAGCAGAACATGCTGACTGGATAGATAACTTTACTCTAATGATGGAAGAGGCGTCCTTACTCTCAAACGAAATTATTTACTGGGTGATTTTAACATTGATCTTCTGAAAGCAAACAAAATCCTGGATTCAAACCTACACTTCTTTTAATCTGACACAGTTAATCGATAGCCAACACGAATCACTGCTACTTCCCAAACTCTCATTGACCATGTTTACACATCTTCTGTACGTACCATAATAGAAATATGTTCACCAGTTTTTGGATGCAGCGATCACTCCCTGTCTGTTTTACTTGGTCTAAACGAGGCGTTAAAATCCCCCTAAATCATCACAAGTATATCACGTACAGAAAACTTTTCAGACTTTAATAAAGACTTGTTCCTTACAGATCTGATGAATTCCTCACTTTCCTCTGTGTATCAGTTCACTAATCCCGATGAAGCCTTAGAAGTTTGGTATCACACTTTTCTCAATGTTTACAATAAGCACGCTCCATTAAAAACATTCGTGTCAAAAGTACCCCTAAAAAGCCTTGGATTACAAGTGATATAGAAAAATCCATGGATTTAAGAGACTCACTTCTAGCATCAGGTAATCGTATAGAATTTATGAAACAAAGAAATCTTGTTAACTATTTAAAACGCTCAGCGAAAAAGAAATATTTTAAAGATCTTATTTACTCTAAAACAGACAACCGATCAGTTTGGAAGGCTATCAATCAGCTTAGCAATAAACATTCTAACGCTCGTGCTACAACACCGAAAGATATATCAGCTGAAATGTTGAACACACACTTCTGCAATATTGCCAATTTCACCATAAAACAAACAGATCCTCACAAAACGATTTAGATGTTCTTCTGAATTTTTGTCAGTCCAAAAATATCACAACATTTCTAGATATTCCGTTGTTATGTGTACACGAAGTATTAATGCTCTTATTCACTTAAAGCAAAGTAGTACTACTGGCCTTGATGGCATTGACGGAAAGATTCTCAAACTGTCAGCCCCTGTAATTGCTGATAACACTTACGTATATATATAATTATCTGCATTTCTAAAAATCAGTTCCCCAAGGCTTTTAAAATTGCTAGAGTAATGCCGATCTACAAAACAGGTGATCACACCGATCCGTCTAACTACAGGCCCATTTCTATTCTGTCTGTGCTGTCTAAACCATTGGAAAACCATCTGAATAAACATATTCCTCGATCACTTCAATTTTTTCAATTTATTTCATCAAGACCAATCCGGTTTTAGGGCTAATCACTCGTGCCAAACAGCACTGACAAATCTAGTTGATCAATGGCTCACTAATATAATAACGACAAAATTACAGGTGTTCTCATGGTAGATTTTATGAAAGCCTTTGACGTTATTGACCGCAATCTTCTTCTTAAAAGCTTAAGGTATACAACTTATCAGAGAATTCGTTAGAACTCCTATCTTCATATCTTTCCGGTTAGAAAGCAAATGGTCTCAGTAAATGAATCTGTATCTCCTACATTATCCATTAGTCATGGTGTGCCTCAAGGGTCGTACTCGGACCTATCTTATTTTCCATATATATAAACGATTTACCTCTATTCATTGATAGTCTCTGTGAAATGTTCGCTGATGACACCACAATACACTGTAGTAATAAAAGAATTGAAAATGTATATGCAAGTTTACAAGAAAGTATAAACAAATTAATCATATGGTCTGAACTCAATCACATGTGTCTCCATCCTCAGAAAACGAAAGTACTTGATAATAACCACCAGACAAAAGCGTCAAAATATTTCTTATGATTCCCTATCTCTTAGTATAAATAATGAAATAGTTGAAGAAGTTGATCATCATAAAGTCCTTGGTGTCATTGTAGACAATAATTTGTCATGGTCTTCTCATGTCACAATGCTTTGCAAACGTCTGTCTCAAAAGATTCACCAGCTTTCAAAACTAAAATATTTCTTAGACCAGCATTGTCGTAAGCTGTTTTTTTACTTCGTACATTGAATCTCATTTGAATTACTCTTCTACATTGTGGGATTCGGCCAGTTATAACGTATTAAAACCACTCTTCAGTCTTCATAGACGGGCTGTGAAACTCGTTCTTCTCAAATCTACAACTGTAACTCCTCTGATTATAAACGTTTAGACATTTTGCCTCTAAAATGGAAACTCACTTATAACAAAGCAATTTTCATGTTTAAGATAATGTCCAATCAAGCACCACCAACTTTGAAAAATAAATTTAAAACGAACCTGATTCGCAATATCAGAAAGATTCAGATACCCCTACCGAGGATTGATCTTTTTAAATCTAGCCTCAGTTACTCTGGTGGTTGTTTGTGGAATGACCTAGTGTCTTCATTTAATGTAATTTCTAGTCTAAACGTTTTCAAAAAACAATATCTTCTCATATCTGATGCTACGCTTCCTAAACAGTGTGACTAATGAGAACATCATATAACCTTCTTTATACGTATTTCAAAATTATTGTTTTGATTTAAGTACAAATGATGTTTAAATGTATTTGAATGTTCATTTGTATTCCTTCGTTACCCCTTCTCTATACCTTGTCATGACATACTGTTCACCTGTCCACCTTTCATTGACGTCCTTCATTTCTCTTCTCCTTTTTTTTTTTTTTTTTTTTTTTTTTTTTTAAATGTATTTGCTGGAAGTTGTTTTCTCTTTGTGTGTGTGTGTGTGTGTGTGTGTGTGTGTGTGTGGTGTGTGTGTGTGTGTGTGTGTGTGTGTGTGTGTGTGTGTGTGTGTGTGTGAAAGGTTGACTGTCATATTTTTGGATTGCCTTTTGTATTTCAGGCTAATATTCTTTTCACTATTAAGATGGTTGGTTGATTTTGAAGTCACATATTGTTATTTTTTCTGCTTCATCGAGGGCAAGATGTAAAAAAGCCTGTATTGTGCTTATTCTTTATCCCTCATTAAAAAAGATTCGTTCGTTCGTTCGTTCGTTCGTTCTCTCTCTCTTTCTCTCGTTTTAAGGACTGGTTTTTAATTTAACGCTGTGACTTGTGGAATGTTTCCTTTTCTTTCTGTCAGTTACCATTTTCAAACCACCTTCAGTTCATATGCTATACGACCGCGCGCTAACGCAAGTGCACACTTAAGACACGCGTGCACACGCGCACACATGCGCGCGCGCGCGCACACACCACACACACACACACACACACACACACACACACACACCACACACACACACACACACATATTAACCCACATACGCACACACTCACGCATGCACACACACACACACACACACACACACACACCACACCACACACACACACACACACACACACACCACACACACACGCACACGCACGCACGCACGCACACTCACGCTTAATAGGAGGGAGCGGGGGGGGGGGGGGGGGCTGTAGAAGGGTCGACGAGGGAAGGGAGGTACTGATGGGGAGGTGGTGGATAGGGACTGGGGGAAGGGGATGGGATGGGGGTAGTGGGCGGGTGGAGGGGGTAGGGGCGACGAGGGAAGGGAGGTACTGATGGGGAGGTGGTGGATAGGGACTGGGGGGAAGGGGATGGAGATGGGGGAGTGGGCGGGTGGAGGGGGTAGGAGACAGATTCAAGAATGCACTGATGCCACTACAACGACCGAACGTAAAGAGGGATGTTGAGTTTTGTCACACCGCCCCTTCGCCTCCCCCTCCTCCCCCGCCTTCCTCCTCTCTCTCTCTCTCTCTTCTCTCTCTCTCTCTCTTCTCTCTCTCTCTCTCTCTCTCTCTCTCTCCTCTCTCTCTCTCTCTCTCTCTCTCTTTATGTGAATTAAGATGAAAGGTTGTTGGACATGTATATAGACATGAATGGTCTGGATCTTTACATGCAAAAGAACGATACGAGTTATAGTGTCATGCCAGATACTTTTGGAAAAGAGTTATACTTAGAGGCATAGTATTTTTTCAGCTTAAGAGTCGCCTTAACAACAACTTAGGATAGGTGTTCTCCCTATAAACAAACAATCACCTCCACAGATTCAGTACTAAGAATGAAGAAAGACACTGTATATTCTGTAGAAATGTCACAGAGGATAAGCCTTATTTCTTGTTCATATGTCCGCTTTACAGTGATTTGAGAACAACATTTTTGCCTCCACGTCTGTGGCCTTGGTTTGGTTCCGTCGAGGCCACCGGTATCGGCGAGTCCATCGGGGCTGTCGTTGGACGGACGTGGTGGCGCCCTCCGGAGTGAGAGCTCACTGTATCTGTAGCTGTAGCTGTACGTCGTTTGACATCCAGTGATCTGGCTTTGGCGCGACGGATGGGGGTGCGCAGCGAAGGTTGTTAATGGCGCTTGGTGGTCAGCGCCCTCTTGAATGAATCAGTGGATGGCGAGTGGACCACCCAGTTGTCCAAGTGGTTCCACGCTATTATGGTGCGTGGGAAGAAGGACTGCCTATATTGATCTGACTGGCAACGTGGTACGAAGAAACACCGATCGTTGTTTCTAATGTAGTTTTCAACAGGGTTGTTGGTTACATAGTCTGCTGCGTTACGTCTGGGTCTGATCATGCGGCCAGCTCTTTGAGGTGTCAGGAACTGATGAGGAGGTATTGCCGGCACCAGCCCCTCAACCACCTTGTAAAAGAAGGTCAGGCGGAGTTGTTCACGTCGTTCCTGGAGAGTCGGGAGGTTGTGTCGTGTCAGGAGGCCCGTAACAAAGCCAGGGGTGGTAGAGCGATAGTTGCCTGCGATGAAGCGCACTGCAGTGCGCTGAATGCGTTCAATCTTATCGATGTCCTGTCTCTGATACGGGTCCCAGACCAACGCCCGTACTCAAGGAGGGGACGGACTAGGGCCAGGTAGGCGTTATGTTTGCAGGTTGATGGGCAGTGGTGGAGGTTTCTCCGGAGGAATCCAAGGGTGCTATTCGCTTTTTTGGTGATGCCGCTGATGTGGTTGCTCCATTTGAGGTTGTCAGAGAATTGGATTCCTAGGTATGGGTTTGAGGATACTGATTTCAGGATAGTGTTATTGGGGGAGTACATGAAAGTGGAAGGTGGGTGAAGGGAGAGACTCATTGCGTAGCACTTGGTAGCGTTGAAGTGCATTCCCATTTCTCTGCCCAGGCTTCAAGACACTTCAGATCCGCTTGTAGGGTGTGGTGGTCTTGGAATGTGTTGATCTCTCTGTAGATTAGACAGTCATCGGCAAAGAGCCTAACTTGGGAATTGACTGTCTGCGGGAGATCATTGATATGGCAGAGAAAGAGGAGCGGGCCCAGCACGGTACCTTGAGGGACACCCGAGTCGACGGTGGTGGGCTGAGACGTGGTGCCTTCAACTACGACTTGCATGCTGCGTTCCGTGAGGAAGCAGTGGAGCCAGGTATGGAGGGGGCCTGTGATGCCATAGTTTGCCAACTTGTGGAGGAGTCGATCATGTGGGACAGTAGCGAATGGCTTGGAAAAGTCCAGAATGGCCATGTCAATTTGTTCGCCCTGGTCAAAAGATTGTAGCAGATCATTGGTGGTGGTGAGGAGCTGCGTTTCGGTGGAGTATCCAGATCGAAAACCGTGGTTGAGGTTCGCAAGAATTTTGTGGGCTTCTAGGTGGGACATAATGTGACGGAAGATGATGTGTTCTAAAAATTTTGCATGGGAAAGAGGTGAGGGAGAAAGGGCGATAGTTGGCAGGTTCGTGGCGATCCCCTTTCTTAAGGCGCTTGATACGTTGGCTGATAGCCAGTCCTGGGGCAGTCGACCACTGTCGATGGAGGCTTGGAAGATCAGGGTGAGTGACGGTGCGATGTTGGTATCGAGGGTTTTGAGGATGGCATTTGGAATGCCGTCGGGGCCAGCCGCTTTGTTGGTTTTCAGCTGCTGCAGCAGTTTTGTTACTCCGGGAACCGTAATGGTGATTGGTTGGATGTCTGGCGCGGGAGTGTGCAAGTGGGGGAGGGATTGGGGGGGAGGGGTCTTGGTGAATACAGATTTGAATTGTCCAAGCAGGATGTCGGCTTTGGACTGGCTGTCGCTGTGGAGTTGGCCATTCACTTTCAAGGGGGCTACACCAACGTTATCCTGTTTTCTTGTTTTAATGAAGCGCCAGAATGGTTTGGTGTCGTTCTTGTCCAGCCCTTCTTGGATGGTGCCATTAATGTACTTCCACTCAGCTCGGCGTAGTTCTCTCTTGCAGTGTTTCTGGAACAGGCGGTAAGGAGACCAGTTGTTGGAGGTTCTAGCTCGTGGAATAGGCATTTCTTGCGTTTCAGCATGCGTTTCAGCGGTGCGGTTAGCCAGGTAGTGACTGTGAGTGCTTGAGCATGAAAGTGGGGATGTTCGTTTCCATGGTTTGGAGCAGATGTGTCTTGAGTGTGGTCCACAGCGTGTTGACATCCTTTCCCTCTTTGTGTTCTTCGGCCACGGTTTGGGCGGCTTTGTCAAGGTCGCATCTCATCTGGTCCCAGTTAGCCTTCCTGAACTTGTAGCACTTTCGGGGCTTATGGCGCCGGCTCCGCGACTAAGCAATTATTGTCGTCAGTAGGGGGCTTAGTAGGTGGTGTCCTGCGTATGTTAGATCAGAACAGACACCACTGAACACCACCGAAGTGACTCGGCAGCAGTGCAGTATCTCCTCCGGTGGGTTGCCTCTTGACGACTTGACATTGACTGCTCCCTGTGGATTGCCGGTGCCGGGGCTGCGGCGGGGCCGACCGGGCTGTGGCTGTGGACGGGGGTGTTGGAATGAGCGGCGTGTGTGCACTGCCTCTGAGGTGGCGCAGAGATTGGGACAGCGAAACAAAAACAAAGCAAAACATTTTTGCCTGTTATGTATTCACCATCGGTTACTGCTCTACGTACCCGGACTGACGTACAAACATGTCACAACGTGTCAACATTGACTTTCCATGTAATGAAGAAACGGGACTGACGTACAAAACATGTCACAACGTGTCAACATTGACTTTCCATGTCATGAAGAGACGGGACTGACGTACAAACATGTCACAACGTGTCAACATTGACTTTCCATGTGATGAAGAGACGGAAGCGAATGCATAATAATCA
>CM031623.1:10382623-10385123 GCA_018398815.1 Conus ventricosus | reverse complement strand
CTATAATATAAACAAGGAAAACTTCAAAAAAACATAAACAGCTACCGCCCAATTGCCCTAACGTCGCATACACGCAAACTAACGGAAAGAATTGTTCTAAACAGATTACTTATTTTTGTAATAAACATCAGATTATCCCTATAAATCAAGCCGGTTTTCAGAAAGGCAGATCAGCAACAGAACGTCTAGTGAAACCCACAACACATGTTAAACAACAATTCGCAAGAAGAAAAAACATCCTGGCAACTTTCTTTGACATAAGGAAAGCGTACGAACAAGTATGGTATAAACGACTTTTGTATAAACTGAAAACTACTGGAATAAATGGAACCATGTATAATTATATTTAAGTTTTCCTTCAAGGTAGAATTATTCAAACAGGAATAGAGCATACATATTCCAACACTAGAACACTGAAAATGGGTCTTCCACAAGGATCAGTATTATCTCCAATCTTCTTTGATATCCTAATTACAGATATAACGACAGGCGTATCCAAAGACATAGTTTAGTACAGTTTGCTGATGACATATGTCTGTGGATGAAAGTCACTATGAAAAGAAAAACCCATTAAGATCCTTAGATTACATACAGATCAAATATCAACATGAATTTAACAAAATCAGTAATTTCTTACATGAGAATGGATTGACACTCTCGGCAGGAAAAAAAACCCCAAATTTAATGCTTTTTAACTCTGGATATGACCAAGGCAAACTTCCACAATTTACCCTGAATGGGTCTGTCTTACAATACGTCAAGTCTGTTAAATTCCTAGGAGTATATCTAATATCAAATCTTTAATGGAACCAACATACTGAATATATTTTGAATAAAACAGAAAAAAGTTTAAACTTCCTCAAGATCATAAGCAAACAAAAATGGGGACAAGACAAAGAGAGTTTAACACTCCTGTCTTCTGCTCTTGTGCGGTCTAGATTGATTTATGCTCAAGAAGTCTTTCAGCGCTCCACAGCATCTACTTAATAAGTTGCAAAGTGTAGACTGCAAAGCATATAAACTTGCTCTTGGAGTTCCCATACATACATATAACACTGCGACTTACAATGAAATTGGAATTTTACCTTTGAACGAGTTTCGAAAAGTGTCCTCCTCTAAATTTGCTTTAAAGAACCTTTCACAAAAAAAGTTTCTGTACTAACGAAGTATCTCTAAATTCAGATACAGATTTTGCTAAAAGAGCAAAAGACATAAAATCAACTAAATCTATTCAGTCATCGACGTCTACTGTTCTAAAAAAATAAAGTCAACCAAAGTGAAATAGCTGTCAACCCGTCCTTTCCACCCATTCCCGAATGGGAACAAACCAAAGCAAATTGTGACACAAGTACACTGAACGGAACAAAAACGATCCACTATATCTTTTAAAAAATTACGTAAACTCAAATTTGGAAAATCAATATAAGGACCATCTTCAAAGTTTTACAGATGGCTCAGTGTTGGATGATTATAGAACAGGAGCAGCTTTTACAATACCAAAATTAAAAGTGGAGGAATTATATCATTTTGGCGAACACTTGTCAATTCTTACTGCAGAATTAGTTGCTATCCTAATGTTTTAGATTCTTCCGTAGAAAATTGTCAACTTTTACTGCGCAGTGATTCAAAGTCAGCCCTTTCTTCCTTACAGTCCTTAAATCCAAAGATCCGTTGTAAGACTGTTACAGAAATTGATGACGTGACACATCTCTTATCGATTAAAAGAATAAATGTAACTTTCTATTGGGTGCCCTCACATTGTGGAATTTTAACAAATGAGAACGTTGATCGAGCTGCTCGGAGGGCAGATTGCAAAATCGAAGGCACGACTGCACTGAACATTCCGTTAGATCTATCAGAATGTTATACTTTGATTAACAGAGCATCCTTTAAGAGTTTCAAAAGGTTATTAAAAGACACAGATAGCCAATATTATCACAATTGTATACAACCAAATCTTGACATCCACCGAAAGACTCAATTGGACAATAAACAGTAAACAAGTGGGGTATGTTTTGCTCCCATAAGGAAACCTAACACAGAGTAACTTTTATTCAAGACTGGCACAGCCTTTTAAACTTGAATAAAGTCAGACAAATACATAGACGAACAATCTAATAGCGCAGGCCAACAACTGAACTGTCTGGCAAAGATTTGGACTTGAGGGGAGGAGAGGGGAGTTTGAAGATGTAGAAACTGGGAAAATGAAATTAAAAAAAAAAAAATGTTACAGATATGAAAACTCTTCTCTAGCTGCATAAGGGAACCATCGCAATCCCTTTTGAAGGCAGATATATTTGTATTGCCTGCTCCTAGGCCTTTCGCCCGCTGGATCGGGACTCATCAGGGAGACACGGCTGGTTGTGTCTGCGCTCCCGGCGTCAAATAGAGACACACCACAGTCCATAATACTGTGGTGTTCTCACCACCATGGGTGCAAAAAACAATCCAATAGCACCCCCAGAGCAGCCAGCGAAGAGTAGTAAATGCAACCAAACGA
>CM031623.1:10365123-10367623 GCA_018398815.1 Conus ventricosus | reverse complement strand
GGCTTAGTTCTATTGTAGGTCGGTTTGTCTTGTGTATTTTATCGTACGGTACTGTGGGAGTAATTTAATCGTGACAAAATCGTTTAGAATACTTGGGAAGGTGTGTTGATGGGTAGGTGGCTGGTGTTGGTTTTGTTGTACTCGCAGTTCTCATAGAACAGGGAATACTTTACAATGGGAACGAAGAAATGCTGTTTGTGTGTCTATCTGTCTGTCTGTCTGTCTGTCTGTCTGTCCCTCCGTGGTCAAAATGTATTCCACTCGCTCCAGACAAAACCACTGGGCCGATCTTTCTCAAAATTTGTAGGTATGTTCATTATGGGTCACGGATGATGCCTAATGTTTTATTTTACCGTTGTATCCGTTACTAACGGCTATAACGGCCCATAACGGTTTTTTTAATGGAATATCTCAGAAAGTACTTGGTCAATCATTCTGAAACTATGTAGGTATGTTCATTATGGGTCACGGATGATGCTCGACGTTTATCTTACCGTTATAGCCGTTACTAACGGCTATAACGGCCCATAATGCTTTTCTTCTTTATGGAAAATCTCAGAAAGTACTTGGCCAATCTTTCTGAAAATTTGTAGGTATGTTCATTATGGGTCACAGATGATGGCCGATGTTAACCAGAATAGCCATTACTAGCGGCTATAAGGGCCCAAAATGGTTTTTCCACTTTGTGGAATATCTCACGCGTATTCAAGATAAACTGGGAGTAGGTTTATATGCTTTGCATCTTGTTTAGTCTTGTATTGTACTGTGTTACCTTGCGGTGTGTGAGTTTTGTCTGGCATTGCAGTGCATTCTTACTGTGTTACATTTTGTCGCACAGAATTGCATTGCGGTGCATTGCATCGTACTTGTGCTGTGGTGTACTGTATGATGTCATCGTCACGGAACAGGTTTCTGTGAAAACGTTTAAAGAAAGACACAAAGCAATAGTCCTCCAAAGGGAAGAAAACAGTATAGAAAAATCACAATACCACTCATCTAATTTTCGGCCACGTGGCCTTTTTGAAGAGAAAAAAACAAAAACAATGCAACTATGTAATGTCCATCTTCGGTGGCTGGTCAGGGCAAAGAATTGACGTCATAAATATCTTGCGCAATTTCTGACATCATAATGTGTGATGTCATCAACAAGGGACAAAAAAAAAAAAAAAAAAAAAAAAAAAAGGGGGGTGGGGTGGGGGGAGGAAGGGGTGCAAGTTGTGTGTGTGTCTGTGTGTAGTTATACAGTAACCAATGTACTCCAAAAACATAACAACACGCTCCATAAATCACAATGAAACTGCGACCATAGTCCTGTCTGTGACTGTGCATGGCATACAAGAACTGTCACCTGAAAAATATATATAAATTTCTTGCAATTCATCAATGTTGTTTACAGGTAAATCTGGATAGGGTTGTTACAAATTTGTCTTAACATTACATCCATTTGGCACCCTTGTATCCAATGTCCTTATCCATTTTTCTTCAGCAATAAGTCTGAAGCTTTTGCTTTCACTGTAAGCTTTTGCCAACACTGCAACAGCAAGGTCTCCCACTGAATGCTGAAGGAAATGTCGCATTATTGGCTTTTCTCTTTGGAACTTGATGTCACGTCTGTGTTCCGCTATTCTTTCTTTCAATGAACGTCCGGTTTCACCAACATAAACTGTCTTATTACACCGTTTACACAACAGAGCATATATCAAATTTCTATCCGCACATGTCACGTTACTCATAACATTGTGCGAAGATTTCTGCTTTGTGTCCAACACTGTTGAAGTTACTAGTGAAGAACAGGTGTCACAATCACAAATTTCTGCTTTTCCCTTCACTGCTTTCAGTTTTCTGGTGAACCAACGTATCACATGTCTGTCTGTCTGTCTGTTTAAAGAAAGGTCGATCGGTTGATTGGTTGGTTGGCTGGTTTTGGTGTGTGTGTGTGTGTGTGTGTGTGTGTGTGTGTGTGTGTGTGTGTGTGTGTGTGAGAGAGAGAGAGAGAGAGAGAGAGAGAGAGAGAGAGAGAGAGAGAGAGAGGACACACAGAAAGGAGGGAGACACAGAGAGGTGGAAGGAGAGGTAGATAAAGAAAGAGAGGACGGAGAGAGAGAGAGAGAGAGAGAGAGAGAGAGAGAGAGAGAGAGAGAGAGAGAGAGAGAATTAAATATAAAAGCAAGAGAGAGAGAGAGCCAGCCAACCACCCACCCACACAGCCAGTCACCCACACTGACAACCAGACAGACAGCCAGACAGACATACAGACAGACAGACAAAAGACAGACAAGTCCACTATCGACTGACAAAAAACAACAACAACAACAAACCAACCCCAAACCCAGAGCATGTAGCCGTGTCTCCCTCTCCCCCAATCAGCACAGCAGGGCTGTCGCTGGGCAACGCTATGTGCCGCCGTTGTGGGGACAGCTTCGGGGTCCAGGAGCAGATCATCAACTCCAACGGTCAGGTCTGGCATCCCCACTGCTTCGTGTGAGTCTGAGGGGTGGGG
>CM031623.1:10355123-10360123 GCA_018398815.1 Conus ventricosus | reverse complement strand
ACTCTGTACACATCAAATCTGTTACTTGATTGAATGTGACTTTCCCACGCTTGCCATCTACTGTCGATCAATCTTTGTCGAATTGTTTGAATAAACTTACGTTCTTCTCCTACTCCTTGGTATATCCATGCATATCCTAATCCCAGCTCACACAAACAGATACGAACATTTGAAACCCAATTATTTTTGCCCCTTGAGTCGAGATCAAGTAGTGTATTGTACGCTTTTCGTGGAAATCTATCACTAGTCATGTTTAATAACTTTAACCAGTAGCGGATACTTTTAACTGCAGAATTTATATATATTGGAAACCTATTTGTTTCTCCATATATTAAATCATTTGGCGTTCTAAGTTCTACACCCAAAAACTTTTTTAACCCAATCAAATGAACCGATTCACAATGAACTGCAGCATTCTTATCTAAACCCCATAGCTCCGAACCATACTGCACAATGGGTTGTATCTGTGCATCAAAAATTTTGACAAACACTTCCAAGGAATTATTATGTAGCACAAACAATTTCTTCATAACACATAATAATACATTCCTAGCCCTACTAGAAAGGTCTTTACATGCTGCAGCAAAACTCAGCCGAGTAGAAAAAATTATGCCGAGATATTTATAAACGTTTACAACGGGCATGACAGTACCATCGTACAGCCATCTCTCAGTTGCAGCCAAGTAACCTCCCTTCCTAAAGACAATAATCTTACTTTTATCAAAATTGACCTTCAAATCTAATTTATCAGCTGAGTATTTCAAATTATTTAGTTGTCTCTGCAGACCAACAACAGTCTCTGAGAGCAGAGCTACATCATCTGCTAGTAATAAAATAAAGAGTTCTGTAGGATCGTTTATAAACCTAGCACCATGCCTACCGTTTTCTACTATTTCAGTTGTAAGCTCGTTGATAAATAATGAGAATAAAATAGGACTGCACACATCTCCTTGTTTTACTCCTCTAGTGCACGCTATAAAGTCAGTTAATTTATTGCCACTTCTTATTCTTGTTTTAACTGCATTGTACATGCTACGAATACATTTAAACAATTTTCCACTAATACCATTCTTCATCAATACAGGCCACAGTAAATTTCGATTGATCGAGTCAAACGCTTTTTCAAAATCAATAAATGCTACGTATAACTTGCGGTTAAAAGAAAACTGCTTTTGAATCAAGGCAAGAAGGGTATACATATGATCAACAGTCGAGTATCCACGTTTAAATCCAGCCTGACATTCGCCAGTTATGTTATGTTCTTCTACATATTCCTGGAGTCTTAAGTTGATAATAGAACTAAATACTTTGCTACTTATATCAGACAACGAAATACCTCGGTAATTATTCACATTGTTAACATCCCCTTTTTTATATAGTGGAAGGGTTATAGACTCACACCAAGACTCAGGAAAGATACCCTTCTGAAACAATGCATTAAAAAACATGACAAAAAAGTCTATAATTTCTTCACATGGTGCTTTAAAGAATTCTCCAATAATTCCGTCAGGACCTGCAGCCTTGCCAGACTTCAATTTTTTAAGTGCAAGCAAAACTTCGTCTCTTGAAATAGGACGGTCAATAAACTCATTTTCCGCATTTTGTAGAACGTAATCAGATTCATTTGGTAAATCTTTGTTCAGTAAGGACTCAAAATGTTGGAACCATTCCTCCAATAGAATATTATTCTTAGGTTGTTTACGTTTCAATGAAATTTTTTTCATACAATTCCAAAAGTCTTTTTGATTATGAGCAGATACAACAAGCTCTTCTAGTCTGCTATTATCAAACATTCGTTTTTTTCTAACTAACAAATTTTTGTATTCTCTCCTAGCCCTTACATACAGATCTTTATCATTCTTATCCAAAGTTCTACGAAATATTCCCAACAGAGTACGCACTTTTTTCTTGTTAACATGACATTCTGCGTCAAACCATCCCTCTTTACATTTAGTCTGGCCCATCTTTATTGTTCTTTTCATACATGTGGCACATGTTCGTATACAATCGTTAAACAGATTCAATGCTTCATTGATATTTACATCAATTAGCTCTATGGCATTTTTTAGTCTATTGCGATTTTCTGCTTCACAGAGTTTACCATAAAAGACCTGACTGTACTGTTCATTCCACATAAACTTTTCAATAATTTGTATCTCCTTATCATCATTTCTATTAAACACATTCTGAACCAAAAGGGCAAGATCAAGAGGACAATGATCAGATTCAACGCGGTCAACAACATTCATTTCACACGAATCACAAATGATGTCATAAAAGTCATTAGACAAAATGAAATAATCATTCACGCTACATCCATTTTCACCAATATATGTGTAGCGACCTTCTTGGTCGCCATAACATAAACCATTGAGAACAACTAGATCAAGGGCAGTGCACATATTAATCAACAATTTTCCATAAGTGTTTACCTGTGTATCTTGAGAGTGACGATTAGATTGTTTAGTGCTGTCTTCAAAATGAGGTATATGATTGTTTACTGGTCGAGGCGGAGAAAGAGTTGAAATACGGCTATTCAGATCACCACAGATCATAACATAAACATCATCCAGTGTTACTAATAAGTCAGTCAAACAATCTTCAAGTATTGTAATCCCCTGATCGTAACCAAAATAACCATAGAAAGGAGAACTTTCCGGTGGAATATACACGCATACATATAGAACGTCACAAGAACACCCAAATAACCGCTTATCAAGAACGAAAGCACACATATTTTCATACTTAACTTTCAGTTGACGTACAAACGGACAAAACTCCTTTTTTATTAAACATATTATCCCCCTGAGTTTCTCCCTTGACTAGTAAATTTTACAGAGGGCATACAATACATTTCAAACTGAACGAATGAACTGGAATCCCAGTCTTTTTCAAAAGTCTCCACCAGGCAAACAAAGTCGAAAGAAGAAACATAACACAAAAAGTCATTAAATATTAACTTTGAACGTAAACCATTGACGTTCCAAGACAGAAATGATAAAGGTCTCAGGGTATGTACAGAAGATACTTTAGAGTGTGGAACAGGATCTGGAGTATTGTTTTCAGAGGAAACACTGTTCTGCACAACTCCGTTAGAGAAAAAGTCTCCTTCCACCCCCTCCGTGACACCAAACGACGCACGGGAAACCAAAACTTGCGAATCTGAGTTTATAACATTCTCAACCGAGAGGACGGGCGCTTGATTTCCACGTGCCCCGCTCGGTGCCACAGAGCGAGTGTGTGAGCGAGAAAGGGATTGCTTGGATGGCAGCGAGACCTTTGCGCCCCTCTGAAAACTGCCCCCCTCCATGAAATCAATACGTTTAACGGGCCGGCCGACAACCTATCTCGCTTCTGTCAAAGAGTCGTGAGCATTTAGAGCAAACTTTTTGCCATTAATAAGCAGATGGTCAAAAATCATTCGTGCTTGTTTGCCTTCGCTTCTGGCATCTCTCAGAAATGGGCTCAACTTACGCCTGATTTCACGGACACTTGGTGAAAAATCCTCCCCAATGAATATTTCGGTGCCCTTCAGTTTTTGTTTCGCTTTTAGGATTTTAACTTTTTGTTTATAGAAGGAGCACCGAGCAATGATGGGGGCGTCAGGTTTAGAGCCGAGTCGATGAACACGGTCAAATTCTATGGTATCTGTCAGTTCTAATTTATCAGTGATGGCATCGTGAATTAGTCCCAAGAGAGAGAGAGAGAGAGAGAGAGAGAGAGAGAGAGAGAGAGAGAGAGAGAGAGAGTTCCACTTCGTCTTTCCCACACGACCGTTTTCATCGCTCCGGCCTGTGTCTACCCCCCTCCCCCCCCCCCTCCTGATTCCGTATTCTACTTGCACTTCTTTTTCCATATTTTATGGTATTTTCTGTTCTCAATTTGTTACTCCCCTCTCCTCTCACCCTTTGTCTTCCCCCCTCTGCCCTGCCAGCCTTTCTACCCCTCCACGATTTGTTATCATGTTTCTCTTTTGTTTTCTTCTTCTTGTTGTTGCTTTTTCTCCCATTTTGGTGCCCTTCTTCTTCTTCTTCTTCTTCTTCTTCGTCTTCGTCTTCGTCTTCTTCTTCTTCTTCTTCGTCTCTCTTTTTCTTCTTCTTCTTCTTCTTCTTCTTCTTCTTCTTCTTCTTCTTTTCCTTCTTTTCCTTCTTCTTCTTCTTCTTCTTCTTCTTCTTCTTCTTTTCCTTCTCTTCTTCTTCTTCTTCTTTCTTCTTCTTCTTCTTCTTCTTCTTCGTTTCCTTCTTCTTCTTCTTCTTCTTCTTCTCCTTCTCTTCTTCTTCTTCTTCTTCTTCTTCTTCTTTTCCTTCTTCTTCTTCTTTTCCTTCTTCTTCTTCTTCTTCTTCTTCTTCCTCTTCTTCTCTTCTCCTTCTTTTTCTCCTTCTTCTTCTTCTTCTTCTTCCTCTTCGTTTTCTTCTTCTTCTTCTTCTTCTTCTTCGTTTTCTATAAAATGGCAGCGGAGCGTGAAACGAGGCCACTTTTATTTGACACGAGGTGATCGATCTGCTCACGGGCTGTGACATTGAATCTGAGCGGAGCCAATAACCTGCGCCCGTGCTTTATTGCCGCCGGTCTGTCTCTCCGTATCTCAGACAGTCCACCCCCTCATTCCACCTCTCTCTCTCTCTCTCTCTCTCTCTCTCTCTCTCTCTCTCTCTCTCTCTCTCTCTCTTGTGCATTAATGCGTGCGTGCGTGCCTCTGTGTGTGTGTGTGTGTGTGTGTGTGTGTGTGTGTGTGTGAGCGCGAGTGTTTTATTTGTGTGTGTGTGATAAAATTGTTTGTATGTGTTTTAACAGAGGTAGGTGTATATAGTCTAACACAGCTGTATATGTAGATGAGTAACATAAGCGTATCTTTGTGTCGAAAGAGTCATTTGTCAATGCGTCACAGCAGAGGTGTCTGTCTGTGTGTGGTAACAGAGGTGTCTGTCTGTGTGTGGTAACAGAAATGTCTGTCTGTGTGTGGTAACAGATGTCTCTGTCTGTGTATGGTGACAGAGATG
>CM031623.1:10330123-10337623 GCA_018398815.1 Conus ventricosus | reverse complement strand
ACCAAGTTCTACGAGTTCGACCAGAAGCCGGTGTGCAAGAACTGCTTCGACAAGTTCCCTGGAGAACTGAAGAAACGACTGAAGGAAATCTACGAGGAAAAGGGCAAGAAGTGAACAGAGATGGACTGGCTGATGACAGGGGATGGAACAACAGAAAGGGGGGAGGGGGGAGGCTGCAAACTTACTGAGGGAGAGAGAGAGAGAGAGAGAGAGAGAGAGAGAGTGAGAGAGAGAGAGAAGGGGGGAGGGGAGAGAAAAACAAAATCATGAAACTTTCATGACTGGGAAGGGGGAAGAGACTGAGGGGGCGGAAGGAGGGGGCGGGGGAGGGGGAGGGGGAGGGGGAAACGGGGAGGAGGGGTGCGGTGGGGAGACAGAAGACAGAACCTACCTCTCTGCCTGCCCAGGCGCTTTGCGGACTGCCGCCATTGGAACATCGGAGAGAGAGAGAGAGATCTGTGTGAAACAAGAGCAGAACCCTGGAAGTTTCAGCCACCAAACAGAACACAGTGGATATTCTTTTCTTTTTTTTTTGGTACTCCCATTTCTCATAGAACAGGAAGTACTTTACAATGGAAACGAAGCGATGCTGACTGTGTGTCTGTCTGTCTGTCTGTCTGTCCGTGGTCAAAATGTGTTCCACTTGCTCCAGACAAAACTTCTGGGCCGATCTTTCTGAAAATGTGTAGGTATGTTCATTATGGGTCACGAATGACGCCCGTTGTTTTATTTTACCAGAATAGCCGTTACTAACGGCTATAAGGGCCCAAAACGGTTTTTCTTCTTTATGGAATATCTCTTTATGACGCATGTTTGATTGTGACGTCATATACATTGTGACGCATGTTTGATCGTGACGTTTTCCAGGCAGATAAACTGGGAGTACGTTAATATGCTTTGCATCTTGTTTTTTCTTGTTGTGAGAACTGTTTTTGATCAGAAACATTGCAGCGGGGTTGCAAAGAGGGATGACGTCGACTGCAGGTGGAAATCTAAACAAATCTTGAAAAAAACAAATTTATATAATAACTCCGCCAAACATGAACAAACGAATCACAAGACAAAACACGACGCGTTTCGGCCTCTTAGGTCATCTTCAGGCAAGATACACAACACTCAGGACAACGAAAGGGCAGAACGAGCAATCACTCATCTGCTCAAATTCGGGCCTAAGATGGGCGTTTACTAACCAAGATGGGCGGTTTTACACACGATAGCCAACGCTTAACAAACGCCCATCTGGCGCCGAATTTGACGAAGAGAAGTGATTGCTCGTTCTTCATTTTCGTTATCCTGAGTGCTGTTTCTCTTGCCTGAAGAAGACATAAGAGGTCGAAACGCGTCGCGTTTTGTCTTGTGATTCGTTTGTCCATGTTTGGCGGACAATTTCTCAGATTTATTTCAGTGGGGACCGGGTGGCGTGAGGTCATCACCATTTCGCATGCTGATGACAAAAGTCTGCCTCTAAAGTTTTTTTTTTTTTTTTTTTTTTTTTGGCTGTTGTTTGTTTGTTGTGAAAGTAGCGTGTGTGAAGGTGACCCTAAACTGAACGAACTGATTGCTACTGTACATGTGTTTCTGACCCTGGAACAATCATGGATGATTATTTTTTTTATCTCTAAATAGATTTCGAGCATGTGCACATTTAAGTGAATTGAACATAATCTCAACACATAGCTTCCTGACTTTTTATTTTCCTCAATAAAGTAACGTATAATCTTAAACTAAAAAAAAAAAAAGGTGTACACAACCCATGCTAATGGCTGTTTAAAGGAGTACTAAAATGCTTAAACGGTCCATGTTTGCCAGTAACAATAACTGAATGAACGGGACTGTGTTTGTAAAAAGCAAAAGGAACAACTTGGGTGAAAGATTCCTTTTCTTCTATTCAAACGTTAAGTCGTGTTCGCCGTCTGAAACCTGGAAACCGAAAGAAACCTAGGGAAAGAATTAAGACTAGAGAAGACCATTGCCGTTACAGGCTATTTCATCATCGTCGTTGTCGTTGTCGTTGTCGTTGTCGTCGTCATCGTCATCGTCATCATCATCATCATCGTCGTCGTCGTCGTCGTTGTCGTCGTCGTCGTCGTCGTCATCATCATCATCATCATCATCATCATCATCACCATCATCATCATCATCATCATCATCACCATCATCACCATCATCGTCATCAGCATCATCATCATCATCATCATCATCAAGTTTGTCCACAATGGAGAGCATATAAAAGACACAAATCAACTTTTGTTCTGTGTCATCCAGATGTCATGAACAGTTGAGAGAGAAAATGCATCATTCCTGTTCAGCCCAAATCTTCCAAACAGCATGTTCATTTCAAACTTGTTCAGCCCAAATCTTTCAAACAGCATGTTCATTTCAAACTTGTTCAGCCCAAATCTTCCAAACAGCATGTTCATTTCAAACTTGTTCAGCCCAAATCTTCCAAACAGCATGTTCATTTCAAACTTGTTCAGCCCAAATCTTCCAAACAGCGTGTTCATTTCAAACTTGTTCAGCCCAAATCTTCCAAACAGCATGTTCATTTCAAACTTGTTCAGCCCAGATCTTCCAAACAGCATGTTCATTTCAAACTTGTTCAGCGCAAATCTTCCAAACAGCATGTTCATTTCAAACTTGTTCAGCCCAAATCTTCCAAACAGCATGTTCATTTCAAACTTGTTCAGCCCAAATCTTCCAAACAGCATGTTCATTTCAAACTTGTTCAGCCCAAATCTTCCAAACAGCATGTTCATTTCAAACTTGTTCAGCCCAAATCTTCCAAACAGCATCTTCATTTCAAACTTGTTCAGCCCAAAACTTCCAAACAACATGTTCATTTCAAACTTGTTCAGCCCAAATCTTCCAAACAGCATGTTCATTTCAAACCTGTTCAGCCCAAATCTTCCAAACAGCATGTTCATTTCAAACTTGTTCAGCCCAAATCTTCCAAACAGCATGTTCATTTCAAACTTGTTCAGCCCAAATCTTCCAAACAGCATGTTCATTTCAAACTTGTTCAGCCCAAATCTTCCAAACAGCATGTTCATTTCAAACTTGTTCAGCCCAAATCTTCCAAACAGCATCTTCATTTCAAACTTGTTCAGCCAAATCTTCCAAACAGCATGTTCATTTCAAACTTGTTCAGCCCAAATCTTCCAAACAGCATGTTCATTTCAAACTTGTTCAGCCCAAATCTTCCAAACAGCATGTTCATTTCAAACTTGTTCAGCCCAAATCTTCCAAACAGCATGTTCATTTCAAACTTGTTCAGCCCAAATCTTCCAAACAGGATGTTCATTTCAAACTTGTTCAGCCCAAATCTTTCAAACAGCATGTTCATTTCAAACTTGTTCAGCCCAAATCTTCCAAAACAGCATGTCATTTCAAACATGTTCAGCCCAAATCTTCCAAACAGCATGTTCATTTCAAACTTGTTTAGCCCAAATCTTTCAAACAGCATGTTCATTTCAAACTTGTTCAGCCCAAATCTTTCAAACAGCATGTTCATTTCAAACTTGTTCAGCCCAAATCTTCCAAACAGCATGTTCATTTCAAACTTGTTCAGCCCAAATCTTCCTAACAGCATGTTCATTTCAAACCTGCCCAGTCAACTGCCTTCACCCTCAGTTAGCTGTTGGAATTTTTTTGTTTCTTCTTTTTTCGGTTTCGTACATATCATTTAGCACAGGAGAATCAACGTCTTGGTGACAACGTTTTGGAAGCTTGCATCCCGTTCTGATCTATGATTGATCTGTAAGTAAACGTAAAATATTATTGTGCTCACTTTCATTTCATTTTCTTCACCAAGCCAAATGCTTGTACACGAATAAATCATATGTATCTTACAGACTCTCTCTCTCATTGTTGGTATTTGAACGCGCGCGCGTGCGCGCGCTCGTTGTGTGTGTGTGTGTGTGTGTGTGTGTGTGTGTGTGTGTGTGTGTGTGTGTGTGTGTGTGTGTGTGCGTGTGTGTGTGTGTGTGTGTGTGTGTGTGTGTGTGTGCGTGTGTGTGTGTGTGGTGTGTGCTCTCTCTCTTTCTCACTCTCTTGAATTTTTCAGGTTTCTTACAGAACTATGTTTTAACTCTTAATGATAGATAAGCTGTAAATATATTTTGATGCGTAACAGATATTTCCAAGCGTGTGTGGTTTATTTTCTCTTTATTTTTATTTTGACTCTAGTATTTATTATCGGTAATTTACTATAGTCTGCATTCGTCTGGGATTTCCTGTCTTGCTCTTGAATCCAATCTTTTGTTGGTAGTCTATGTGTTTGTTGGATGTACACATTTTTTCAGTTACCACTTTTTGTCTTTTGAAATACATTGCTTCTATAGCGTATCTAATATTTTCTTGTTATTGGTTGCCTTGAAATTGTGTAATGTTTTTTCTTTGTTGTTGTTGTTGTTGTTTTATGTCGTGTGTTTGAGAAACATCTGGCCCCCCAAACCAAAGGCACAGAGGAGATAAACCAAGCTTGAATGCACATCCCTAATTCAAAGGTCAGCAGTCGGAGTTTTTTTTGTCGGAGTTTTTATGAAGGTACCAAATGGCTGTAAATTTGATGCGTACACCCTTGGCTCAGCGGCTGGTGCCATGTGGACAGGAGGCAGGGTTAGAGAGTCTGTCCCTAACGGAGACAACGTTCCATTACCTTGCATACTCCTACCTAGTGGGTCCTGGGTGAGAGAGAAAAGAGATGAGATTCTCGCTCACCGTCTCTCTCAGTCTGTTCAGTCTGTATACCTGTCAGTCTGTGTCTGTGTCTGTGCAGTCTGTATACCTGTCAGTCTGTGTCTGTGTCTGTTCAGTCTGTATACCTGTCAGTCTGTGTCTCTGTCTGTTCAGTCTGTATACCTGTCAGTCTGTGTCTCTGTCTGTCTCTATCGGTCGGTCTCTATCTCTGTCTCTGTCCGCTTGTCTGTCTGCCTCTGTCTGTCTGTCTGTCTGTCTGTCTGTCTGTCTATCTGTCTGTCTGTCTGTCTCTCTCTCTCTCTCTCTCTCTCTCTCTCTCCTCTCTCTCTCTCTCTCTCTCTCTCTCTCTGGCAGGTACCCTCAGCATGTAGACAGCGCCGTTTGTTCCCTTTAATACTGGTTTTGTCAAGGATCTCAAGAATGTCCAAACAAGCGTATGAAAGAGTCCTCAGTAAAAAAAAAAAGAAGAAAAACACACAAAAAACCATCCAGGTGACAGTGAGCAAACGTACTTCCAACTGTGGGCTTTGGCTATAAAATGATGTCTGGATCTGTTCACTTTCTGGGGAGTATGGAAGAATGGTGGGGTTCAAAATGGGGAGAGAAAAGAAAATCTTCAAGCCCTGGGTAAGTGACTGCTTTTGCCAAGGCTGAGGTTTTTGCAATGACATTCAAACGATTGCTTTGTGACGTGTTGTGCAGTCAAATCACATCTGGAGCCGGAGGACCACATCAGCTCCATGACTTCGCCACATTTAGAACCACATCAGCTCCATGACTATCGCCACATTTAGAACCACATCAGCTCCATGACTATCGCCACATTTAGAACCACACCAGCTCCATGACTATCGCCACATTTAGAACCACATCAGCTCCATGACTATCGCCACATTTAGAATCACACCAGCTCCATGACTATCGCCACATTTAGAACCACATCAGCTCCATGACTATCGCCACATTTAGAACCACATCAGCTCCATGACTATCGCCACATTGAGACCAAACAGTAACCAGAGTCAGGCTTGGCTGAATGCGAACTACTGATAATTCAGTCAGTCAGTCAGTCATTCCCCTGACCGCTAGGGTCGTTGGGAGGACGTGATGAGGCAGCCGCCGTTTCTCTCCAGGCTCTTCTGTTTGCAGCTGTCGTGAGGAGATCTGGCATGGTCACTTTGGTCCAGTCCTTTATATTGTCGGACCCACTCTTTCTCTGCCGTCCTCGTCTGCGCCCTCCTTCAACGGTACCTTGAAGGATGGTTTTGGAGAGGGTGTTGTGACGAATGACGTGGCCAAACCATGCCATCTTCCGTCGTTTGACAGTTGCCAGAAGTGGTTCGTGGGGTCCGACTAGGTTGGTGACCAGGTTCCGCACATAATCATTGGTGTTGTGTTCTTTGTAGGAAATCAAAACAGTGTCCATTTTTTGTAATCGTCTTGAGAATGAGCATCACTTCTCGTTTGTTTATCCGAGTTATCACTCTTTCACAGAAAAATCCATTGCCAAAAACTCAGTAGAACAAACGATGTCATGATATTTGTTTCAGCATAAAGATGTTCAAATTGCTTCAAAAGACGTTGCAATGTATCGCTTTCAGACTTTAATGTTATGTATACAGTTGCAAGGGAGTGGAGCTAATTCAGTTTGTTTCAGCGCTGAATATCAAAATTTGAAATTGTTCTATTCACTGTGGGGCAAACTCATGTTCCTTACAGGTCAACCTCGTCTTTATAAAAATTCCGAGTTCCGAGATGTCGTTGCCTATCTGTCTATCTGTCTGCCCGTCAGTCAATCAGTCAGTCTGTCTGTCTGTCTGTCTGTCTGTCTGTCTGTCTGTCTGTCTCTCCCTCTCCCTCTCTCTCTCTCTCTCTCTCTCTCTCTCTCTCTCTTCTCTCTCTCTCTCTCTCTCTTCTCTCTCTCTCTCATGATTTATTTTAGATTACGTCAACATGAGCAGCAGCAGCACCACCACCAATGCCGCCACCACCACCACCACCACCACCACCACCACCACCAACAACAACAACAACAACGGCAACAACTACTACAACACACCTACAGTCACCTACCCTGATCGAATCCAGCACCACTGAGCCAGGGCTTTTTTTTTTCCTCACTCCATGCCAGCGCTTGGTGATGTGAGTCCCCGAGTATGCCAGACATCCACAAGCCTCCTTCAGTGCTCGTGCAACACGTAGACCAGTGTCGGCAGAAGACCTCCTGAAGCACTGTCCACGTCACTGCAGCCGTCTACCAAGAGGCTGTACGTCTGGAGCCATTTCTGTTGAAGGGCTTCTTGCTTCTTCTTGGTTTTGTTGTTGTTGTTGTTGTTGTTGTTTTCTTTTTGTACTCCCAGTTCTTATAGAACAGGGAGTACTGTAGAATGGGAACGAAGAAATGCTGTTTTGTGTGTGTGTGTGTGTGTGTGTGTGTGTGTGTGTGTGTGTGTGTGTGTGTGTGTGTGTGTGTGTGTGTCCGTGGTCAAAAATGTGTTCCACTCGCTCCAGACAAAACTACTGGGCCGATCTTTCTGAAAATTTGTAGGTATGTTCATTATGGATCAAGGATGATGCCCGATGTTTTAGTTTACCGTTATAGCCGTTACTAACGGCTGTAACGGCCTGTAACGCTTTTTCTTCTCCATGGAATATCTCAGAAAGTACTTGGCCGATCTTTGTGAAAATTAGCAGGTATGTTCATTATGGGTCTCGGATGATGCCCGAAGTTTTAGTTTACCCCGTTACAGCCGTTACTAACGGCTGTAACAGCCTGTAACGGTTTTTCTTCTTCTTTATAGA
>CM031623.1:10305123-10325123 GCA_018398815.1 Conus ventricosus | reverse complement strand
TTGGAGGCTGGAAGGTCTTCACCATTTAGTTACTTTTTGGAGGTTGGAAGGACTTCACCATTTAGTTACTTTTTGGAGGTTGGAAGGACTGCCCAATTTAGTTACTTTTTGGAGGTTGGAAGGACTTCACCATTTAGTTACTTTTTGGAGGTTGGAAGGACTTCACCATTTAGTTAATTTTTGGAGGTTGGAAGGACTGCCCAATTCAGTTACTTTTTGGAGGCTGGAAGGACTGCCCAATTCAGTTACTTTTTGGAGGTTGGAAGGACTGCCCAATTCAGTTACTTTTTGGAGGCTGGAAGGACTGCACAGTTCAGTTACTTTTTGGAGGTTGGGAGGACTGCAGCATTCAGTTACGTTTTGGAGGCTGGAAGGACTGCCCAATTTAGTTACTTTTTGGATGCTGGAAGGACTGCCCAATTTAGATACTTTTTGGAGGTTAGAAGGACTGCCCAATTCAGTTACTTTTTGGAGGCTGGAAGGACTGCCCAATTCAGTTACTTTTTGGAGGTTGGAAGGACTGCCCAATTCAGTTACCTTTTGGAGGTTGGAAGGACTGCCCAATTCAGTTACTTTTTGGAGGCTGGAAGGACTGCCCAATTCAGTTACTTTTTGGAGGTTGGAAGGACTGCCCAATTCAGTTACTTTTTGGAGGCTGGAAGGACTGCCCAATTCAGTTACTTTTTGGAGGTTGGGAGGACTGCCCAATTCAGTTACTTTTTGGAGGTTGGAACAGACTACCTCATCACAGAGAACAGGGCAAGATGCGAATGCATATACGGCAGAAGAAGTAACGTATTGCTGATTGAATACACAGTAGGGCACAGACTTTGTAACAAGTGTATGTTTCTTTTTCCAACATGTATGTTATGGTCATTCTGGTCATTTGTTGATGACTCTTTGAGCAAGCATTTAAAACAAAGAAACCATGCGACCCCTTTTGCATATGTATTGTTTAGAAAGGTCTATGTTTTTAAAGTACATTGCAAAACGAAATGCCTCAGCTGAATATTAATTCAGAAGACGTAAATGGAATAGAAAAGTACACAGCTTTTGTAGATTCCAGAGCGGTTACATTTCATGCTGACTAGTATAGTGATAAGGATCATTTAATTTTTTTAATTTTTTTTTATTTAAAGAATTCTACTTTTAGTTGTTAATTCATTTATCCATCAGCTTCAAATCATGCGTAGTGTGGTCTCCAAACTTAGCAGATGTGGCGTAGCGTATATGGACTAGTCCGCACGCAGTGACGCCTCCTTGATGAAACTGAAACTGAAACTATTAGCCAATGAACAATCGTGAAAATGTACTATTACATACCTTGCTTTAGGTTAATTTCGGCATGTGTGTATACTGCTTTCTCCATACAAAGAGAGAGAGAGAAGAAAAGAGAGAGAGAGAGAGAAGAAGAGAGAGAGAGAGAGAGAGAGAGAGACTCAAGACTCAAAAACTTTATTACTCAAGGATAGAGATTTTAGGCAGTGCCTATTCTTCCAATCTGTCCTTGCTATTCTACAACATTCAACTAAACACACTGCACATATTAATAATGGTAGAAACAATGAAGAATATAGCAACATTATAATAATAACAATAACAATAGTAATAAGAATAATAATTATTAAAAAAAAAATCCATTACAAAATTACACAAACATAATCACAGACGTACGTGCGTGCTCACATGCGCGCACACGCCCACACATACACGCACGCACGCGTACACCCACACACCCACCCACCCACCCACACATACAAACATACATTCACATTTTCATCAGCTAATATAGAAGCAAACATAAAAGTAGGGCGTTTTGAGACTAAGATCAAAAGGTTCGATTTAGTGTTCAAGTAAATGTTTAGTCTGCAGCTTTGAAGGACGGCAGTAGAATGACTGTTTTGGGCAGACGGAGGAAGAGAGTTCCAGACACGATGGACCAAAAAAAGCAAAAAACTAGATTTAACAAATCAATCGGACACGTGGTAAACTATGTAATTATTTGAATCATACGCGTTGTTGCCATTTGGATAAACTCAGCAAGCTATGTTTGGCGCCATGTTTTCATGGACTTTAAAACAATAGTACTGCCTTATTAAGTCAGTTGTCTCTGCAGTGGTAGCATCATTAGTTTTGCGAATTTGCCCGTGGTTGATATAAACATGTCCCGGGAAGTATCAGGGCTTAATTCCCCGCCTATGCAAAGTTGAACTTTTTTATGTGATTTTCACCGCACCCACTCCGACAGTGGACGCATATTTTGATGTGAGAAAGGCAATGGTCCTTCAAAAAAAATTCCGGATGTGTGGGTTCAACATAGTAACTGAGTTTTATTTGACAAAAACAAAATTGCGAGCCAACTGATGCAAACATGATTTATATGTGGATTGCATTTTAAAATTAATCATCAATAATCACGCCTAAGACACTGAGAACGGTAACCTGCACGCTCAAGGTTTCACTCATATATAGGCTCAACATAAGATGCGGTCGTTGATGTTTCTGTCTCGATGCAGGACCAAACATTTTGTTTATGTGCGGATTAATGACCATTCGGTTTTGGTTGCACCATTCTAAGAACATCATTCTACTTTGTTGTAACGATATTTGTACGACATGATGTTTGTATCACTACAGTGAAAAAGAACTGTCGTCAGCGAAACAGAACACAGATGAATCATTGAGAGATATGTCAATCTGTAGTCAATTTATAAAAATACAGAAGAGAAGAGGTCCAAGTACAAGCCAGTGGAACACACAGCCCACTATTCCTTCAGAGGAATAAGTACCGTTTAATTAACACGCGTGGGGTCCTGTTTTCAAGAATGACAGAAAGAAAGACTACTGCCTGATTTGAACATATGCAGTCATTTTTTTTAATAATATGTAGAGTCTACAAGGATCAAACGCGGATTGGGGGGGGGGGGGGGGGGGCTAAAATCGAGAAAACAGTTCCAGTGAGTTTTCTTTCGTTCATGCTGATACCATGTACACAGAGGCGTGTTAAGGCCGTGTGCATGAGTGATTTCGACGAAAGCCTGACAGAATGGTTGGCACAGTTTTGATGTTCACATATGTAAGTTAGGTGTTTGTGAACAAGCTATCTCAAGAGGGTTTCAATACCAACGGAATAAAAGAGAATTGGTCTAAAAATTGTTTAAATCAGGAGATCACATGAATGGGTAAGGGAAAAACTTTTTACTGCTTAGACCACATGGGCAAACATTCGGATCATTACACAAATTATAAACAATACGTAAGGTGTCAACATGTAAGGTAGAGCAAAGCTTTGAGTATAGCAGTCATTAAAGAAAAACTGGACCCATTGCTTTTTTAATTTTAATGTTTTGAAATTAGGAACCAACTTCATTAATAGCAAGCAAGGGAAGTCTAATGGATCTCTATTATTCATCCGTTCTAGGCAAAACGATAGGAGAACAGCTGATGTCTCATATCGAATAACGACAGTGACACAGCAGCTAGTTTGTACTGATTCAGTTACCTGAAGGAAATGATTGTAGAAATGTGTTAGCAACCACATCGTCGCAGTATATCTGATTACTTTCTCACTTTCAGTTATTTCATTAACAGCACGCCAAAAAGATGCTGTATCCCCTGGTGCGTTTAATCAGTTTCCTAAAATAGCCTCAGATATTGATTTCTAAACTATTCGGAAACCTCTGTTTCTCTGCTTTTTAATTCATCTACTTTTTGCGTTTTAAGTGCATCCTTAGTGGCCATTACATAATAATTCTTTTGTCAGCCAGCTGGAAAGTACTTCAGTGTTTTAACCCTTTTCTTCTTAGTGGGGCTATGTTTTTATCAACGTTTGAAGAAAAGATTATTATACCAGTTTAATATACGCTCATTTGGATCCTTTAATTGAGATACACTGTCTAGCAGTAGTCTAAGCTAAGTCGAGGAAAATCTCCTTACTGAAATTTTTTGAATGCAGCGATATTGAATGGAGTGTGGCCCTTATTCTGTTGCTTTGTAAGTTTACAAGACCAAGTCCACAAAATGAGACAGTGGTCGCCTGATGCTTTTGTTGCCCACTGTTTATATTTGGATACCTGGCTTTGATAGGTCTAGTAGATATGATCCAGCAATTAAAGATTCTTTGCGATTTCAATTAGGATAATATAATCTGAGTCAAGCCAAAGAGTGTGGTGTCGCAATCCCAAGCAGGCTGCCGGGGGGGGGGGGGGGGGGGGAACAGATCAATGTTAAAATCACCAAGAAGAATGACATTTGGATAGCTCTTAATACATTAGCCTCATGTGTACAAAGTTTTCATACCAAAGGAAGTGGCACGGGATACCCTGTACACTATCCAACAATACGAGGGGCTGATTTGGAGGGTTATTGACATGCAGCCACATACAATCACATTATCATGCTCAAGGTCACGCCGCCTTTTTGACAAGTGTAGCGATGCTCGATGAATATATATTCCAATCCTTTTCACCAGAGTGATGTGCATCGAGCGTCGGAACACAGTTATAGTTAGTTCTGGATAAAGCTGTATCATTGAAACGGAGTCAAGGCGAGTTTCACTAAGACCAAGGCAGATGAATAGAAGGGGATTTCGTAGAAGAAAAACAGACATCAAGAATCTTATTGGCAGATGATAAACATTTAGGTGACAAGTGCGTAATCCAGTACCATTATAAATTACATACAATGGACCATTGTATTAATACTAGAGCAAAGTCTGAGCATAAAACAAAAATAGATATACCGTTACAAACAACAATTAAAAAATATAAGATCAGCAATAATAAAATATCAAGAACACACAAAATCCAGAAAGCAGGAGGCAAAGAAGTTCAGGTCCAAAGGACAATTCAAGTATGTGTACTGATGTGAAGATTATAGGAGCCGAACGATTTTGCCCGGTTTAACATGTCGTTAAATTTGAATAGTCAAGGAACACTTATAAGCACAGAAAAGATGAGGGAATATGGCTGGTTTTAACACACCGTAACAACTTTAGGCGGAAACTAGAAGCGAATGGAGAAGACAATAAAATCTTCACAGAATATGCCCTAAGCTCCATCGTCAGATAGTAACTTATAGAAACACTTTTCTGAAATGAAAAGATTATACACAAAGGAAATCCTTCTAAAGCAAAATTACGATGATGGGTACAGAAAAGAGATAAAGAAAAAAAGTAAAAAAAAGTAAAATGAAACTTAAGACAAAGGAACCAACAACCCAAAATGAAAACAAGTAGGGAAGAAAAAAAAAAAAAAAAAAAAACTCGCATACAAATACACAGTCACGTAATAGTACGCACATAGTAAACTACGATTGCAAATGCACAATTTGCCTCGCTCGCAGTAAATAGAGTTTTGCAGAATGTCTCCTACTGCAGAGCATTGTTCAGTCCCTCTTTTTCCTATAAGGATTATTTTTATTCTCTTTGTTTTACTAAATACAACACAAATTTTCCCGTATAGTACACACACAACAAGAACAATCTGCATGCAAAAATGATAATGAAATGAAGAACAACCAAAAGGTTAAAGTACAAACAATTGGTGCAACAACATAAACAAAAAAGGTAAACAATGTTCAAAGGAAAAAAAAATAATAATATAAAAAAAATAATTGAGTATTGTTTATGATGATTGAAATCGTATAGTCTCTCAATACGAGCACCGCGTCACACTCCCAGTGTCAGCACATCTGTTCTGTCTTTTTAACCACTGAGTGGTAGTACTTCGATGACGACCACCAGTTTTTTGTTTGTCTACAACAATCCCAACGTCCAGCACATTTTGCCTCTGTCTTTTTAACCACTGAGTGGCATGCACTTCGATGTCACGCACCAGAGAGAGAAGAGAATCATCTTCATCCAGCCAGCGTAGCCTTCTTCAAAAGTATTTTTGTTGGTTGGAATGAATCGCTTTCTATTGTTGGTTTTTGATGAACTCTTAGGGACTGACGTCACGTATGTATTGTTTCTCTGTTGCATCATATTGTTTTTTCAACGTTAAACACTAGAATAGTACGTAAATGATTTGTAGAAATACAGTTTTCATCCCGCGTGGTCTATATGCATGCTTGTAAAACAAAAGATTTTAAAAAAAAAATGAAAAACTCACTTACTGGCGTTTTTGACACACCCATACCTTACAATTATGATATTCGTTGCCAATGTTTTTCTTCACTGGAACCACATTAGTGTCAGATCTTTTCTCCGTTGGATCCTGTTCAAAGCTTCCGTCCCAAGACCCCATTTTGCAACCTCCTCTCTCATCTCTCTCTCTCCCCTCTCTCTCTCTCTGATGTCATATATATATACACTGTGTTCTATGCTTTGTTACAAAATTCAACTACAAAATTCATGTCATTTATGTACCCCTCCGTCACAAGGGCTTTTAAGCTAATGACAGTAAAATATCGAAGTGTCAAAGTGTCAACTCTCTCTCTCTCTCCTCTCTCTCTCTCTTTCCCCTCCTCTCTCTCTCATCTCTCTCCCCTCTCTTTTCTCTCTGATGTCATATATGTACACTATGTTCTGTGGTTTTGTTACAAAATTCATGTAATTTGCGTACCCTCCGTCAAGGGCGTTTACGCTAATGACAGTAAGATATTTAAGTGTCAAAATGTCAACTCTCTCTCTCTCTCTCTCTCTCCTCTCTCTCTCTCTCTCTCTCTCTCTCTCTCTCTCAATTCTGAGCCCAAAATGTCTTCGGCATAGTGCCTTGCCTTTGCAGACAGAACAACGAAGCTACATGAGAAAATTTGCCTCGGCCACGTTGTCTTGTTTCAACCAGAGCGTGATTTCTAGTTATTTTTCTTTTCACTTTGGTTACGCAATCGTTGCAATCGGACATTGGTAACTATTACAAACTTTACAGTGAAAGATTAATATGTTATAGACAGTGAAAGAATAATACGTTAGAAAACTTACCAGTTATAAAAAAAAAGACATTCGGATTAAAGTACTTTTTGTCTCCATGATAATGATTTGTTATTGCATTGCGACGTGTTTATATCATTATTCGGTTGTATTGCATAAATCTATTTGTTCGTGTTGCACCATGGCATATCATGTTATGTCGTACCTTTTTTCACGCAATGTTTACAATACCTTTTCCCCATGTCTAACAAAAAGTATGCAATACCCTTTTAATTTTCCTTCGTCAGTATTCTACTTTTTTTTTTTTTTTTTTGCAATATTTTCCCACCCAGCATTATAAAACGCATCCCAACAATTTCAACCGGAAGGACGTCGATATGTTGCTTCACCAGCTAAAAGAGTTCACCTGCGTGATGCCAGCGTGGACTTTGCCAGGGCCATTGACAGCTATTGATAAGTGGGGTCACCCTGGCGTTTGCCAACTGCTCTTCTTTGGCCAATGTCCTCGGGATTTGCACGCACTTTGTGCGACATTGTTTATCATTATTAAAAATTGAGGAGGGGGTGACACAGATTTTTGGGCCCAAATGTACTTAAATATAGTCCATTGCCCCAAGCGTGTACTGTGTCATTTCATTGCTCTTTTCTGTAATTCTTCGTTTTCTTTTTAAAAAAAAAAAACTTATTTGCTTTTTTATTCATTGTTTATTTTTTTTTCCATCTTTTTATTTATTTCCCCGGTTTGTTAACACTATTTTGTTCATATTGTTTTCGTTTGATTCAATCTTTGATTTTTTTTTTCTTGTTTTTGACTAGTTCTGTTGAGCAGTGCGATTTTAAGTAAAACCATTAAAAAATATGTTCCAATTCCCAAAATTAAGACTTCAAACCCCACTCTCGAATTATTTATCCAAAGTTAAGATTCAGCAGGTTTCAGATCCTAAACCTTTGCTTAGCTTAAAAGGTTCCCAAAATTACTTTTGCAGAATTTTCTAAGAAAAATTTTATTTAATCTCTCTCTCTCCCCTCTCTCTCTCCCCCCCCCCCCCTCTCTCTCTCTCTCTCTCTCCTCTCCTCTTCTCTCTCCTCCTCTCCTCTCTCTTTTCTCCTCTCTCTCTTCTCTCCCCTCTCTCCTCTCCTCCCTCTCTTCATTTTTATCGCAGCAAATATGTTGTTGTCCGCTGAGTGTGCGTTGTATGTCTAAAGGGTTTTTGTAATTTGGTGTATTTGGTTTGATATGTTTTATTAATTTTTTGTTGGATCTGCAATTTTTTTCTCGGTCTTTTTTTCCCCTTTTATTTTCAACTTGGGTTTGATTACCTCCTCTCTCTCTCTCTCTCTCTCTCTCTCTCTCTCTCTCTCTCTCTCTTCTCTCTTCTCTCCCCCTCTCTCTTTTTTTTTTTTTTTTGTAATTTTTTGTTTTTGCGTCTGAACTTTTTTTTTTTTCCGTTTCATTAATTAAATTTTAAAAATATTTCGAAAATGCTTTTTTAATTTCTTTTCTTTAGATTTCCCGTGTTTACGGTGGATATAAGCCAACCTCTGCTTTTTAATTTTTTTCTTTCTCTAAATAACCAAGATCAGTAATTCTTTCTTTAATACCCCCCAAAATCCCACTCTCTATCCAAAAATTTTTTTCCCCTCCCTCCCCCCCCCCTCCTCTCTCCCCCCTCTCTCTCTCTCTCTCTCTCTCTCTCTCCCCAACACACACACACACACACACACCACGCGCGCCGCGCCGCACGCACGCACGCACGCACGCACGCACGCACGCACGCCGCCGCACACCACACACACACACACACACACAACACAACCCCTTTCCTTTTTTTTCTTCCTTCTTTCCCTTTCCTCACTCTCTCTCTCTCTCTCTTCTCTCTCTCTCTCTCTCTCCCCCCTCTCTCTTGTTTTTCTTTTCTCTCTCCCTCCCCTACCCCCCTTTATCCCCCCTCCCTCTTATTTTCCCTCTCCTCTCTCTCTCCCTCCCTCTCTCTCCCCTCTTTCCTTTTTTTCCTCCCCTCCCTCCCCTTTCTTTCCCCCACCCTCTCTCCCTTCTCTCTCTCCCCCCCTCTCTCTCCCCCCACCTCTCCTCCCTTCTCTCTCCCCTCCCTCTTACTTCCTCTCCTCCTCTCTCCCTTCCCCTCCCTCCCCCCCCTTTTCCTCTCTCCACTCTCTCACTCCCCTTCTCCTCTCCCTCTCTCTTCCTCTCTCTCTCTCTCTCTCCCTCTCCTCTCCCCTCTCTCCCCTGTCTTCTCTCTCCCCTCTCTCTCTCTCTCTTCCCCCCCTCCTCTCTCTCTCCTCTCATAAAAAAAAGGCCCAAATGTTGGGACTCCCCTTTCTTTTCTCGAGAACGGGGAAGCAACGTTTTGGGCCTGAAGTAACACCGAGGGCAACTTTCCTCGGGGTCTTGATTGCCATTCATCCCCCAAATGGTCTTTTCCCGGTCGAAAATAAAACGACTTCCAAAACAACAAACAAAAGGGGTGTTAAAGGGAACGCACCCCCGCACGTGTAACTTGCCCCCCCTTGAATGGAGACAGGAGTGTTCCGTGTGCCCGGCGTGCGTGCGTGCGTAGGGGCGTTGTGGGGTGGGGTGTGTGTGTGTGTGTGGTGGTGTGTTGGGTTTGGTGTGTTGTTTTTCCCGGTGGTGAGTTGTTGTTGTGTGGTGGGGTTGGTGTATCTTTTTGGTTAACGTTAGCTGTAAAGTTATAGTATGTTGTTAAAAACAATTGCAGGAATGGATTGAATGTAATAATTCAGGGGGGAGCATGGGCTGGGTTAAAAAAGGATTCCATACTGCATATTTTAACGTTTCTTGGTTTGTTCAAAAACAGTTTCTTTAAAATCAAAATTTTTTTATGACTTTTATTGACTTAAAAAAGCCTTTGTTCCATAAATTTGAAAGCTTTATGGTGTATTATTAAAAAAGGGGTTATTAAGGGAAATTATTTCGTTTATTAAGCCAGTAAAAAGTTTTTAAGACTAGGGTAAGAAGGGGTTTTCCAATCTACAGATTAAAAATTAATTGTTTTCGGGGGTAAAACAAGGTGATTTTTAGTCCTGTGCTATTTTCTTTATTCATTAATGGTTACCATTGAGGTTACGTAATGCCTTTCAGGGGTGGACTTTTTCCAGAAATGTCTTAAATTGTTTATCCCTTTAGCAATGATTTTTGTTTTGTTTCAAAACGTAGTTGCTTACAGCGAGCAAAAAAACTGACAGGCTCCTCTTTTTTAGAGTTAAAAGTAAACATAAATAAAAGCAACTCGTGTTTTTGAAAGGGGGGGGAAATTTGGCGGCGGGGGAAAAAGATGGATGAAATAAAAATTATATACCTGTGCGAATGTATAAAATATTTAGGATATATTTTCTCCCCAATTTTACCTTTGTTTAAAAGTTTTGCATGTAGGGCAAAGAATGTTTTGTTGGGGTTCATGAAAAGATGATTGCTTTGAAAAAACAATTCGCTTGGCTATTTCTAAAAATATTTGATTCCCAAAACACCCGTTTTGATGTAGGGGGCAAAAAATTTGGGGGGGTTTGGATAGTGTGTTGTTCTTGCGAGGCAGTACATTTTTTTGCTTTGAAGAGGTTCGTTTTTGACAGGCGTATTTCAATGTTTTTGGTGTAGGGGGAGACCAATAAATATCCACTTTTTCATTTGTTCAGCCATTAGATGGTTCATTTTGGGGTTTTAAAGCTTTTACCCCCTGGAGCATTAAGATTCCCTCTAAGCTTAGAAATTTGCTCAAAAAGATGAAAAGGGGAAAAAAAAATGGGTTTAAAATGGCGGGGTTTTTCTTGTAAGCAGGTTTTTGGGATGTCTTTTTCACGGGGTGTTGGAAAAACAAACCATTTATTCATGTTTTCAGAAAAAGTTTTGATTGATGTAGGGGCAATTGGGCTCTTTAAAAAAAGTAGTGGCGTTATATTTGACAAAATTATTCCAGCGTTTTACCAGCCTTTTTTTAAATTGTTTGGATATGAATTGAAAAGATCCATTGCAAAAAATAGAGTTGGTGTTTCTGACAAAAGGCCCTTTACTTAAGATACAGAAAACATAACAAAATGAGGGGATGTCCATTGGTATGCAATGGGAAATGAAAACACTTATTTTCCTTTGCCGTTTAAAAAAATTTTCGTAAAAAATTTATTCCACAGAAAAATATAGGCCCCCCATGTAGTTTGTTTACAGTTATACTTACTTAACATTAAATTTTATTAGGAATTTAGGTATGTTTCTTTTTAAAGGGTTTTAAGTCAGAAAAAATGGTTTTTAGATAGTCTTGTTTGTTGTTTTTGTTGTTTTTTTGCTGTTGTTGTTTTCCTGAAAACATTTTTTTCAACATTTAATGTGAATGTTTGTGCCTTTTCCCCCTTCAAAGGGGCCGGGGCCTTATGAAAAAAAATCTAAGTCGAAGTCTAAGTTCTCTCTCTCTCTCTCTCTCTCTCTCTCTCTCTCTTTTCTCTCTCTCTCTTCTTCTCTCTTTTCCCCCCTCTTCTCCCCCCTTCTCTCTCTCTCTGTGAATTTCTTGCTTGCGTCGAACGTTTTTTCTTTTCCGATTCCTTCTTTTCATATATTCAAACATATCTTCGTAAATGCTTTTTTTAAATTTCTTTTTCTATATATTCCCGGTTTATGGCGGGATAAAAACCCAAACCTTCTTATTAATTTTTTTTTTTTTCTCTCAATAACCAAGTCTAATTCGTTTTTAATACCTCCCATCCCACCTCTATCCAAAAACCCTTTTCCCTCCCTCCCTCCCCCCTCCCCCCTTTTCCTCTCTCTCTCTCTCACACACACACACACACACACACACCGCGCGCGCGCGCGCCGACGCACGCACCACGCACGCACGCACCACGCACCACGCACGCACTACACACACACACACACACACCCACACCACACACTTTTTCCTTTTTCTTTCCTTTTTTCCCCTTCCCCCCCACTCACTCTCTCTCTCTCTCTCTCTCTCCTCTCTCTCTCTCTCTCTCTCTCTCTCCTCCCCCTTGTATCTGCTTCTCTCTCTCCCCCTCCCTTTTTACCCCCTTTTATCCCCCCCCCCTCTTACTTTTTCTCTCTCTTCTCTCTCACTCTCTCTCTCTCTCTTCTTTCTTTCTCTCCCCCCCCCCTTCTTCTCTCCCCCCCCCTCTCTCTCCCTCTCTTCTTTTCCCCTCCCCTCTCTCCCCCACCTCTCTCCCCTTTCTCTCTCCCCCCCTCTTACTTTTTTCTTCTCCCCTCCCTCTCCCCCCCTCCTCCCCTCTTCCCCTTCCTCCTCTCTCTCTCCTCTCTCTCTCTCTCTTCTCCCTTCCCCCTCTCCTTTTTCCCTCTCTCCTCTCTCTCTCTCCCTCTCTTCTCTTTCTCTCCCTCTCTGTCTCTCTGTCTCCCCTTTTTCTTTCTCTCTCTCCTCTCTCTCTCTCTCTCTTTTTTGGAAAAAGGTCCAATGTTGGGGAATCCCCGTCTGTGCTCGAGAAGGGTGGAAGCAACGATTTGGCCTGAAGTAACACGGGGAATTTTCCCATCAGGGGTCTTGATTGCCTCATTCATCGCCCTAAAGGTCATTTCCCCGGGTCGCATAATAATATCGATTTCCCGTACAACAACACAAAAAAGGGGCTGTTCAAGGGGGAACGCATCCCAGACAGTCCAATTTCCTCCTTGAATGGAGATCAGGGGTTGTCCGGGGGTCCGGGGCGTGCGGCGTGCGTCTGTGTGGTGGTGTGGTTGTGTGTGGTTGTGTGTGTGTGGGGGTGTGTGTGTTTGTGTGTGTGTTGTGTTTTTGGGGGGTGGGGGGATTTACTGTGTGTGCGTGACCTGTGTGTGGTGGTGTGTTGTGGTGTGTTGTGTGGGGTTGTGTGTGTGGTGTGGGTTTGGGGTTGGTTGTAGTAGTAGATAGTGTAGTGTATACTTCATTTTTTAGTCTTTTAAAAAATTGTGATTTAACGGGGGAAAAGGGAGAGAGAGAGAGAGAGAGAGAGAGAGAGAGAGATACATAAATGTCTGGACGTAAGTGATGAAAAATGGGGTTTATTAAGCGCTATATATATTATAATAATAAAAAAAAAATTTTATATATATTTATATTTATATATATATATTATATATATAGACAAGGTAGTGAAACCAGCAGATTTTTAAAAAATCCCAAAACCGAACTGGGAAAAATTTTTGTTAAAAAGAAGGGTTTTTAAAAAACTATCTACAGCGCTGTTTCATGCAATGCAATCATCAGGTTTGGGGTGGGCTTGCCCCGGTGTTTTATAATGCTTGTGTTGCTTCATCACGTGCTGTCTGTTTTTTTTCGGTGTTTTGTTTTGTTCACTAAAATTTTTCCCTTGTCCCTGCATTGTTAACCATTTCTACCCTTATTTAAAATTCCATTGGGGTTTGCATTTTTATGTAC
The DNA here is from genome assembly GCA_018398815.1 of Conus ventricosus. Taxonomy (NCBI): domain Eukaryota; kingdom Metazoa; phylum Mollusca; class Gastropoda; order Neogastropoda; family Conidae; genus Conus; species Conus ventricosus. Next base: position 10,311,845 of record CM031623.1, on the reverse strand, counting down.
TTTTTGTTGAGCAAGGTTAAAACTTTTTGAAATTTTTGTATGGTTGCTCTTTCATGTTTTTTCCAATAATTGTTTTCTATCTTTTTCCTTTGGCTTCCGATGTATTTAAAATTCTTTTTGGTTTTTTTGTACTTTTCTTTGTTAAAAATTTTTTGTGTTTCTTTAACAGTTTTAAAATTTGGGTTTTTTCAGTGATCCCTATATAGTTTTTCTGCTTCCTGATGTTCAGTGGCTTGGTACACAATCTGTTGTAGGGGCTTTGTTGCTCAGGGGGCACTGTTCTTTCTTGATACATTGAGGTTTTCCTTTCATCACCCTCGTTTTTCTCTGAAACTGCTTTTCTTTTGTTGGGTTTAATCAATGATGTTTTTTGGTTGGGGATACATGAGTATGATAATTTGATACGTTTTTGTTGAATATCTTGGATAATTTGGCTCTTTTGGGAATGATGAGTTAGGTTCTAAAAAATTTTTCCCTAATATTTTTTTTCCCCCTTTCCGTATATGGGGGGTGTACCATGATCTTTGTTTTCGTTCTTCTTTTGTCTGCCATGTCATTATTGGGTCATTTGTGTTTGTAGTTGTACCACTTTTTTTAACCTTCTTGATTTCACTGCAGCGTTATTTAATGCTGTTTCATTGTGACAGTTAGATAACTCTATTTATGCCCCTTGGGGATTGTTTTTTTTATGGAGGGGGTGGTTACTTTTTATTTTACATAGACAGGTGTATCATTTTGGGTTTTTTTTTATGTTTTATAGTTGGGTTTAGATCAAACTTATATCTAGATATTCATATCTTTTTATTTGCTTCTATGTTTATTTTTTAATTTTTTTGGTTTTGGAAAAATTTACACATTCTTTTTTCTTATTTTCAAATTTTTTTAGGTTGTCATTTTAGGCGCAGGAGGCCGTCATCCCCGTACGTCCACTTGTTTTTCCAAGTTTCTTTTTAATGTTTGACAGATGAACACCACAAGTTCGCATTTCGGACCATCTAAACCCCTTGTGACACAAAAGTTAATTCTTGTTTTCGCTCTTGGGCCAGATTTTATTTTTTTCTGTTATAATTTTCTTTTTATGGAAAATGTTTCCATTTCTACCCATATTTTTGTATTTGCTGGCAAAATTTTATAGCTTTTTTGGCAATCTTTACATAATTTGGGGAAGTCTACATATCAAATGTTTAAAAACTTATATCTTTCTTGTTGATTTTTTGAACCATTGTATGGCTTTGTATGTGTTTTCCAGAGGGTTTAGTTCATGTTCTCCTTATGTTTTTTTATGGCTTTTTTAAGATTTTTTTTGCTGATTTTTTCCTAATTTTAGTTTTTGGTGGGTTTATCAATCTGCATGTTTGGGTTATTCAGAAGTTGGGTTTGTGGTCTTTAATGTTATGAAAAATTTTCTTTTGGGTGTTGTCTCCACCTATCGCTTGTCCCTTGGGGCACAAGTCCTTTTCTTTTTTCTAATGACTCGTATGTATTTCAGAGAACGCAGAAAACAATATAGGTATCACTGAAAACCAATTAAAAAATGAAATGCAAACCCAAACATCATTTAAAAAAGAAAAATACAAAAACCAAACAGAATTTAGTAAAACATCTGGAAGCTCAAAGAAAAAAGATAGAATACAATATATCCTGGAAAATCATAGAAAGGCACACCTACAACAAATTTCAAAAGATGTAACCCATGCTCAAAAAAAAAAGTAATAATACATCAAACCACAACTGGAATTTAAAAACAGGTAAAAAAGGTTAACAACTGCAGGCACAAGTGGGAAAATTTATCAGTGAACAAGAAACCAGAAACAACGAAAAACACAACAGGGACGGATGCAGACAACACAACAGTTAAAAACACCGGGACAAAGCCCACCCCTCCTGTGATTGCATTGCATGAAACAGCGTGTAATAGTTTTTAAACCCTTTCTTTAACAAATAAATTTATTTTAGATATATATATATATATTATATATTAATAATTAAAATTATATATAATATATATATATATAACAAAATAAAATTTCCCAAGGGTTACTGACACCCTTCCACAACTTTCAGAGCGCTTGGTGTTGCAATGATGCAAAATATTAAAATAAACAAAAACTTTCCTTTTTCTAAAATGAAAAAAAGGGAGATACCTTCTACCCGCAGTGGAGATGATTCTGCCTAAAATAACATATGTGCTTGAGGGGGGAGGGGAAAAAAAAATAAAATGCTTCTCAAAATGACCTTCAGCAAGCTTATATCTCCAAGGGGGGGAAAATCCTCCAAAGGGGGGGAAACTCACTAAATAAACCCTGGTCATATACCAAAATTTTCGAAACTTGGGGTTTTCCTCAGTGACCGCGGAAAGTGGGAATTTTACTCCTCTCCTTTTCTTTTTAAAAAGAATGCAATCCCCGAAAAGGGATGTGCAATACCGTAGTAAATTTTTTTAGTTTTCAAAAAACCCCAAAGGGGCCCTCTAAAAAGCAAACGAAAATCATGAAAGAGCAAAACAATATATTTATTTTACTTTAATTGGTGTGTGGTGGTTCTTTCTCTCTCTCTCTCTCTCTTCTCTCTCTTCCTTTTCTCCCCTCTCCTCTCCCCCTCCTTCTCTCTTTTCTTCCCTTTTGTATATATTTATAAAAAATATAATATATAAAAATATCTGTCAATGATGTTAAAAAAGGAAGGGTTAAAACCAAGGTTAAACCGAAAAATTTTTTTTCTAGCGGCGTTGCCTGTCATCAGGGTGATTTTTTGTTTGCCCACCCCCGATTTTTATAGCGTGTGGGGTCCGTTGCGTTGTTACAGGCGGGTTGGCGCACGGTTTTTGGGGCTTTTTAGGTTTTTTTTTTGGATGTGTTCACTAACAAAAATTTTTAACCAGGCTACTGTAACACAAAAATGAAAAAAACATACTGGGATCACGAAAACCACTCAAAACCAGATAGCAAACCCCAACATCATTTAATAAAGAAAAATAAAAAAACCAAAAAGAACTGAGCAAATATATTAAACTTAAAGACGCAAAAAAAAAGACAAAATCCTGAAAATCAAAAAAAAACATCACCCATACAGCAATGTTTCAAAAAGGGGGCAACCTTGTTTAATGAAAAAGGGTTTAAACTAGCAACCCCAAATTAGCAACTTTAAACCCAAACAAAATATAAAAAACGCAGGGATAAAAAGGAAAACGTTTTTAGTGAACCATCCAAAACAAAACCTGAAAACCCCCAAAAAAACGTGCAACCAACCCGCACGTGCTAACAACCGCAAACGGAGCCCACAGCTATATAAATCGGGGGGGGGCAAACAAAAAAACATCCTGAGACAGCGCACGCCGCTAGAAACAAAATTTTTCGATTTTAACCTTGGTTTTTTAAAACCCTTTCCCTTTTTAACATCATTGACAAATGTTGTCCCCCCAAGGGGGCGAGCACTTTTTAAAAACATTTTAGGCTCTTTGACTATATTCATTATTATATTATATTTATATATATATATTAAATATAAAATTTTTAAAATTTAAAAAAAAAAAACCCCACCCCCTGCAAATAACTTAAAGCAAAGCTTATGGATTCAAATTAAAGAAAAACAACATTGGGAAAACTTTAAATTGAAAAACATCACACAAAGACTGCCTGATAATGGGTAAATGAGGGGTTAAAGTAAACGTCAAACACAATCTGCTGGTTTTTCTTCGTTCTCCACAAATACATTTGGGGTTTGTTTGTGAAATTTGTTTTTAAGGGATCAGATTTTTAATTTAAAAATGTTTTAAAAGAAATTTCTTCTTGTACAAATTTTTCACTGAAAAGGGAAACGTTTTTCATGTTCTAATTAAATAAAAAATGTTTTTTATCAGCCACACCCAAAAACTATTTTTTTTAGTGTTTCTGATCGGGACCAGACGGTTTGCTTTTAAAACGATTGATCAGATAAAAAAAGGAACTTCAATCCGGGCGCCTTTTCATTTTGGCTCCTCTCTTTGCACATATATCAGCAGCTCATTACCCCAAATCCACAATGCGATGGAATCCAACAGACGGGGACTCAGTTCCTTTCTTCAAACAGAACAAGAGGGATAAAACATTTTTAAAAAAGTTGTTTTTAAACGGTTTGGAAATGTTGGTTTGAACAACATTGAATCCACACAAATAATACTTTTAAAATTTATTTTGGGGAGTCAAATTGAATATGACAAGCCAAACTAATACTATCATTTCGGCGCAAAAATTTATCTGGGGTTTCCGTGGGTAATTCCTTTTTTTGAGGGATAACAAAAACAACCCGACTGTTTTAAAATACTGAACCATCTGTGGAACTTTTAAAATGTTGAGGGAAATTTTTCTTTTAAATGCTCTTTACGAATCATAAAAGTTTGGCTGGTTTTTGCTCAAATCAGTGGTCAAGACAAAATACCCTGTTTCTTTTCCCCCTGGGAGGAGAAATCAAGGCCCCTTCGCTAATGTCTCAGAACTGACTGTTTTACTCTTTCAAAAGACTTTTTTTACAAGAACCCAAGGTAGAATTTAAAGACATAGTCTGAGCCTTTTGGAAATGAGGGGTTTTTAGGGGTTTGGGTGGGTTGTGTGTGTGTGTTGTGTGTGTTGTGGGTGTGGTGTGTGTGTGGTGTGGTGTGGTGTGTGGGGGTGTGTTTTGTGTGTGGGGTTGTGTGTGTTGTTTTTGTTTTGTTGTTGTTTTGTTGTTGTTGTTGGGGTTTTTGTTTTTTCTTCTTCTTCTTCTTTCTTCTTTTTTTTTTTTTCTTTCTTCTTCTTTCTTCTTTTTTTTTTCTTTTTCCTTTTCCTTTTTTCTTCTTCTTTTCTTCTTCTTCTCTTTTCTTCTTCCTTTTCCTTTTTCTTTTCTCTTTTTTTTCTTCTTTCTTCTTTTTCCCCCCTTTTTCCCCTTTTTCTTCTTCCTTCTTCCTATTTTTGTTTTCTTCTTTCCCCTTTTTACTTTTTTTTCTCCCTTTTTTTTTCTTTCTTTTCTTGCCCTTCTTATTACAACGCTTCCCCTTTTTTTGGCGTCTTTTAAAAATTCTTTTTCCGATTTCCAACACCTCCTCCCCTCTTCCCCCTTCCCTTTTTTTCCTTTTCGTTTTCCTTCTTCCTCTCCTCCCCCTTTTTCTCTTCTTTTCTTTCCCCCCCTTCTCCCTTGATGCATGGCACCCGGGGTTTTTCAGCCCTTTGTTGTTTCGCGTCGTTGCTTGTGAGACAGGGATTTCTTTTTACAGCAATATCAATGTATATCTGACTCTCTGTCTCCGTCTCTGTCCTTCTGTCTGTCTGTCTGTCTGTCTGTCTGTCTGTCTGTCTGCCCTCTCTCTCTCTCTCTCTCTCTTCTCTCTCTCTCTCTCTCTCTCTCTCTCTTCCTCTCTTCTCTCTCTCTCTCTCTCTTCCTCTGTTCTTGATTTTGCGTCAAGCCCCAGATTTCAGCTCCATTTGTTTGCTCTGAAACGATTTTGGGGTGTGAATATGAAAATCGCCGAAGCATGTTATTTATGGAGAAACAGGCAGGTATCCTTTGTATATATTCACGTTTGTCAAATGTGTAAAGTTTTGGTTACGTCTTGTACAGATGGACAATGATCGATATCCCAAAAAGGCCTATGAAATGCTTTTAAAATTTGCAACGCCAAAATTAGAAACGTGGGCATGTAAAGTTAGAAATGTACTGTATAAGTTTGGTTTTGGGGAACTTTTTGGGAACCCTCAAGGGTTGGTAACGTGAACATCTTCCTAGCATGCTTCAAGGAAAGGCTTATAGACTCTTTTAAGCAGGACTGGCATGCGTCTTTGGAGTCGCATACATTTTATAACGTGTATTCTTCTTTCAAGCAGTCCTTTTCAATAAGTCTACATTTATATGAGATCTGTTACATCGATGCATCAAGAAGCGTAATGTATATTTGAGATTTAGAATTTGGGAATGTCTCTATTGAAATGTCATTTTTTGATGTACAGACCCTACCCGAACAGTGATGTGAATTGTCCATTTTGCCCCCAATGTTCCAGAAACTGAACTCCATTTTTTGTTTGTTTGTCACCAGTATGAAAACCTTAGACAAGAATTGTTGCCTAGAAAGTTTTATAGACAGCCTTCCATGTTTAAATTTTCGTTGTTGCTTGCGAATACGAACAAACGCATTATGGAAAGGCTGTCCCTCTTCATATTCAAAGCTTTCAGGTTAAGATATGAGAGTATGAATGTGATTTGATTTGATTATTGATTTTGAATATTCACTCCATTGTATGGGCAAATGGCCTGATCAATTAAAACATTCCCACTCCGACTCCGAATCTCTCTCTCCTCTCTCTCATCTCTTCTCTCCTCTCTCTCTCTCACCTCTCTCTCTCTCTCTCTCTCTCTCTCTCTCTCTCTCTCTCTCTCTCTCTCTCTCTCCTCTTGGTGTGTGTGTGTGTGTTCTGTGTGTGTGTGTGTGTGTGTGTTGGTGTGTGTGTGTGTGTTGTGTGTGGGGTGGGGTGTGTGGTGTGTGTGTGTGTTGTTGTGGTGTGTGTGTGTGTGTGTGTTTGTGTGTGTGGGGTGTGTGTGTATGTGTTAGAGTAAAAGTCACGTGGGAGCGGAACTGTTTAAATTCCTTTGAAATCGCCTGCTTCTTCTGTGGGAAAAGAATTTCTTTAATTAATGTGAAAATTATTTTTTCTTACTTTTAGGGTTAAGGAAATAGTTTGTTGCTAGAGAGAGAGAGAGAGAGAGAGAGAGAGAGA
>CM031623.1:10252865-10302176 GCA_018398815.1 Conus ventricosus | reverse complement strand
CAAGATATTATCGTTTGTGTCAAACTTCATGCTTCGTGTCAAAAGTGTTGTGCATTACATGTATTTGTTGGTATTCACGATTTTTTTTCTTTCTCTTCAATGAAGGAAGGCGTGATTTTGGTAGACTGTAAAGACAAAAACACTTGCTTGTGTCCTAGCGTCAAACTGTGTGGGGAATGGGGAGATTGAACGGGCGAATGTCAACAAAGGGGGAGCTGGACCCACAGACATGGAATGTGTACAGGTGGAGCAGTTAAGGTCATCGGGGACCATGCCTGATATAGTGAGGGGATGATGGGCTGGAATCATTTTCCTGTGGCAGACAGGCATTGTTGGATAGAAAAGCATTTTCTCAAGCCATTTTCTTGAATAAAGCAAAATGACCTCTTCATTTTTTTCGAACTCGAAATGAGTGTAACTTCCAAAATTGTATCAGGACAATGGTTCAAGCAGGGTTTGCATAACCTGTTACAAAAATGCTGGTCTTCTGCGCAGCATATTGATTTGATTTTTGTTGTATCTTTCTGTTAGCTTCCGTGCCCTGCTCTCATGGTGAGCTCAGTTTTGATTTCCTAATCTCACCTGCGACTGTGGTGAGGTTCTGTCAGGATCACCAGTACTGGCAAATTCATCGGGACTGTTGTTGAATGGATGTGATGGCGCCCTCTGGAGGGAGAGCTCACACTGGCTGTGCGACTAAACAGTTATTGTTTTTAGCAGGGGGCTTAGCTGGTGGTGTCCTGCGTATGTTGGATCTGAACATTTGTTACTGAACACCACCGAAGTGACTGTGCCGCAGTGCGGTGTCTCCTCTGGTGGGTTGCCTCTTGGTGACTTGATATTGACTTTTCCTGTGGACTGCTGGTGCCGGAGCATGGCGGGACAAGCCAGGCTGTGGACGAGGAGCTGGAATGAGTGGCGTGAGTGCAGTCCCACAGAGGTGGCATATACGACGACAGGAGAAGCAGAAAAGAAAAGCGTGACCAAAAGTTGGTGTTGGGAAAAGGGACAGTAATGTTTTTAAATAGAGCACTTTAATCGAGTGCTGTGACCAGACCGCAAGCTTTGTTTGAGTCTTTGCTTTTGCCCAGTTTGCTGTTCCAGTTGTGAGAAATTATTGGCACAATGATGGGTCAAAGACAGGCTGAATCAGTCCTGTGACGTGTGGAAAAATTCACTGTCCACAGAATTGTAGCTCCCACCCACAGTACCAGTACCCCCAACATCTTCCACCGACAAGGTCACATACACAACAGTTGAATGCAAGGTGAGGGGGGCCATATTTAGATCAAGCAAGGATTATGCCAGCCTGTATCTGGCAACATATATTGGTCATTTTCTTCTCCATGCCAACATGTTCATGGACACCGTGTTTGGGATGGGTGGGTGCGGTAGCGCTCTTCTGAGGGGACATCACACGCTGACTCCATGACTTGACAGTTACTGTTGTCTGTAGGCTGCCGAGTTGCTGGTGTCCTGGATCTGTGGGGTCACGAAAGGCTGACACTACCAAAGCGACGTTGCAGCAGTGCAGTGTCTTCTCTGCTTGGTTGTCTCACGGCAGCGTGACACTGACCGCTCTGTGAGGAATACTTGGGGTGCATGCAGCAAGGCCAGCTGAAGTGTGGAGTGGGAGGGGCATGACATGACAGTGGTGCTGTTTTGCAAGAGGAAGAAGGGGGTGGGAGGGAGAATGAGGGGGGGGGGGGGGGGGGGGGGAGGGGAGGAGGGGGTGCAAAATGAGGCAGCAAAATAAAGAATGAGTTGGGATTTTGTTTCAAGTTGAAAATGGTCCCATTGATCCTCGTGGTGTTCCGTACAGCTTTTAGAAGAGTTAGAAGGGGGTGGATGTGATTTCCTGTTTGTTTCATATGCTGTTCCCTTGGTCAGAAGGTTTTCTTGTCATTGTACTGTACTATACCATAGAAAAGCCTTGCGAGCCATGGCTGATCTGCAGGCTGTTTCTTGTCATTGTACTGTACTATACCACAGAAAAGCCTTGCGAGCCATGGCTGATCTGCAGGCTGTTTCTTGTCATTGTACTGTACTATACCATAGAAAAGCCTTGCGAGCCATGGCTGATCTGCAAACTGTTTCTTGTCATTGTACTGTACTATACCATAGAAAAGCCTTGCGAGCCATGGCTGATCTGCAGGCTGTTTCTTGTCATTGTACTGTACTATACCATAGAAAAGCCTTGCGAGCCATGGCTGATCTGCAGGCTGTTTCTTGTCATTGTACTGTACTATACCATAGAAAAGCCTTGCGAGCCATGGCTGATCTGCAGGCTGTTTCTTGTCATTGTACTGTACTATACCATAGAAAAGCCTTGCGAGCCATGGCTGATCTGCAAGCTGTAGACATTTTTTTTTTGCTTCTTGTTGCCAGCCTTGTTTTTCTTTCTTCACTTTGTAGCTTTAGCAGTCAACAATGAAACCAGCGATTCCTCATTAATTTAGCGATTGCTACAGCTTGGTCAACACTTGCAATATGGAAAACATCGGTTTTTTGTGTTGATTGTATGTTTCTGTTTGCTTTGCTGTGTGTTGAAAATATGCTTTGTATGTTTAAACAAAGACTGTGGCTTTCATCAGCCCAGTGAATATTAGCAAGTTTCAAGTGTTGCGTTGAGTGTAAACAAATTGGTGGTTTGATGACTGTGTGTAGTGTTTGACGCTGTCTAGTGTTTGACGCTGTGTAGTGTTTGATGCTGTGTAGTGTTTGATGCTGTGCAGAGTTTGACGCTGTGCAGAGTTTGATGCTGTGTAGTTTGACGCTGTGGAGAGTTTGACGCTGTGCAGAGTTTGACGCTGTGCAGAGTTTGACGCTGTGCGGAGTTTGATGCTGTGCACAGTTTGACGCTGTGCAGAGTTTGATGCTGTGCAGTTTGACACTGTGGAGAGTTTGACGCTGTGTAGAGTTTGATGCTGTGCAGAGTTTGACGCTGTGCGGAGTTTGACGCTGTGCGGAGTTTGATGCTGTGCACAGTTTGACGCTGTGCAGAGTTTGATGCTGAAAGAAGAGCCTTGCTGATTAGGGTTTGCAGGCTTGAAAGAGTCCTCCCAAGACGTACAGGGCTTTCACACTTTATCCCCTTTACACAGCATGGAAAGAGAGTAAGAGGACACTGCAGGCATCTGGTTATTTTCCTGTAATATGATCCCCCCCCCCTCCCTCCCCACGGGGATGCCAGAGACTCTTGAGTATAGATAGTATCCTGGAAATTCTGTGCATTTCCTCTTTTCTGCAACCCTCTTGAACTACCTTTGAAGATGGAGTATGGCTGCCTTAATGGCGGGATAAAAAACGGTCATACACACAAAACTCCACTGCCTGTCTATACAGGCAGTGTCCGCAGGAGTATCAGCCTGCGTACGCAGAAAGAAAGAAAGAACTACCTTTGTAAATTGTTGTTTGGGTTCACTGCCTTTTTTGTCATTCTTATTTTACTTTAGTGATTTCATGTTTTTTTAACTTCTGTTTTTTGGGGGTTTTTTTTGCGTGAATCTCCCCCCCCCCCCCCCCCCCCCCCCCCCCCCCCGATTCACGTCTCTATTGTCAAGGTCTCTACACTTTTTTTTTTCATTCAAATTTTAGTTTATAACAGGTCAGCGTTTTTGCTGTAATGCGGTGACTAGGTAGTGAAAATTGTGCATACTGTTCAGAGTGGACACTGGTCAGCTGTTTGTTCTGTGGAGTCTGTTTGCCTCTCATGACTTTTTTTTAGGCATTTGTTTGTGTGCCTATATGACTTTCTATACATGTTTGTTTGTAACACCATTAGGTTTTGTTTGTTTTTGTTTTATTTTTGTTTGCTTTGTTTTCCACCCAAGGTGACAGCCCAGGGAAGTCCATGCGTGGTATACTGGGCCCTGATTATTCAGTGAACTAGATAATATGCTTTTACAGAAATGTATATGATTGGTCATCATGATTATAACATGGAGTGAGTTTGATGATGGAGGAAATGCTTCACTCATAGGATTGTTGTCGTGTGATTTGTGTTAAAATCAGTGACTGACCAGAGTCGAAGTCATTGTTGTGTTGTGTTGATGTCTAAATATTGTCATGAAGAAATAGTGACAGGGGTTGTTGTGATTCTCGTACATCACAAACCATCGTCAGTTGTTACAGTGTATTATTCATGTGTGTATGATGATGTCATGGTGAAGGATTTTTGTCGGGGATTGATGTGAAATTCCTACATTGCAGACATTGCCATTGTGTTTGATTGTAAAGATGCAGGTGAAAGGGATAGAAATTGAGTGTTTTCATGTGCTGTTGTATTTTAAGAGTTTGTCAGTGTCATAAAAGGTCAAATGTGTTTGCAATAAATGTCTGTGAAACTGGTTAATCTGTGTGTGTGTGTGTGTGTGTGTGTGTGTGTGTGTGTGTGTGTGTGTGTGTGAAGCATGAGCTTGTGTAGTGCATTCACATACATGATACACACATACATGTTCTCATACACATGCATAGATGCACACCCACCCACACACACACACACACACACACACCCACACACACACACACACCCACCCACACACCCACCCACACACACACACACACACACACACACACACACACACACACACACACACACACACACATGGATTAAAAGATACACAGGTGTACACACAAGGACACACGCATAGATGCACACATAAACATGTCTACAGAAGTTATCGCCCAACATGTGAGAGCCTCATATCAAGAACTCGCACTTCATCAAAAGGTTTTTCAAGAGAGAAAACAAAAGCTCCAAAGCAAAGGAAAACAGTTTAAGTTTCAAAGCTCCTATGGCTCATCATTAGGCTCTTCAAGCAAAGGAAAACAGCTTAAGTTTCAAAGCTCCTATGGCTCATTGTAAGGCTCTTCAAGCAAAGGAATACAGTTTGAGTCAAAGGTCCTATGGCTCATCATTAGGCTCTTCAAGCAAAGGAATACAGTTTGAGTCAAAGCTCCTATGGCTCATCATTAGGCTCTTCAAGCAAAGGACAACAGTTTGAGTCAACAAGCAAAGGACAACAGTTTGAGTCAACAAGCAAAGGACAACAGTTTGAGTCAAAGCTCCTACGGCTCATCATTAGGCTCTTCAAGCAAAGGACAACAGTGCGAGTCAACAAGCAAAGGACAACAGTTTGAGTCACAAGCAAAGGACAACAGTTTGAGTCAACAAGTAAAGGACAACAGTTTGAGTCAACAAGCAACGGACAACAGTTTGAGTCAACAAGCAAAGGACAACAGTTTGAGTCAACAAGCAAAGGACAACAGTTTGAGTCAACAAGCGAAGGACAACAGTTCGAGTCAAAGCTCCTATGGCTCATCATTAGGCTCTTCAAGCAAAGGACAACAGTGTGAGTCAACAAGCAAAGAACAACAGTTTGAGTCAACAAGCAAAGGACAACAGTTTGAGTCAAAGCTTCTGGATTATTCCCGTGACTCCCCCTGATGAGAGTAGTCAAAAAGGCTTAGCTAAACTGCGGCGGGGAGGATGATGAGGGTGGGAGTGGGGAACAATGTCTTAAGTTTACTACCAGCCCCCAGCCGTCCAAGCAAACTCTTCACATCACATTGAGAAAAAGCAGAGCCTCAAGCTCGAAGCACAAACTCTAAGAGGCCTCTATCCTGGCCTAAGAGTAAATAGGAATCCCCCCTCCCTCCCCCCTTACCCTCCAGTGACATAGGAGAAAACGCCCTTCACTCCATGCACACAAAAGAAGGCATTCTTGACTTCACGGTCATGGGCAGAACTCCGCAGCTATTCTTTCAACGTTGAGGGTTAAAGGCTGAACGAAAACTGAGTACAAATTCACTATAGTCAAACCACAGACAACAACAGTAAATCCAAAACAGCTTTACCAGCCGAGTCGTGACAAAAGTGGACGACAGGATTTCTCTCCATTGAGGCGCGTCGTCCAAGTCCGGATGACGGACAGACAGCAGTACATTCTGCCATGTCGTCCACAATCAGACGACGGGAACATAAAAAATTCCTACATTTTCCATGAAATGGTCCAAGGGAAATAACCTCTGTAACTAGTCTTGGGGATGTTGGAACGAGTTGTCGACCATACTTTCAGTGGCCTATTGTGAACTTGGCTGACCCCAGGAGCTTTGAAACAAAGAAACTAGCGGCGCCGCCACGCGGCACGCGGCACGTATTTCCTGTGCCAGAAAAAATGTCGGTCAGGCAAAGGGGTGGTAGCAATTTCTCGCTCAATGAAGCGCTTGAAATCGTATTACAAAGTGGATCTGGTGATCTGGGGAGTTGAGTGTTTGTTCTTTCCTGTGACACCTAACACAAGACTGTCAGTTGTTGTAGAGCTACCGTAAAAATAAATTAGAAAGTGGCCAAATCTGTGCGTCGGCAGGGAATGAGCGCTGTGCGCGAGCGTGTGGCAGCAGGGAATCGTGCCGTCGTGCCGCTGTAGGCTAGAAAGCATTTTAATTTAATCATTCGTTAATCAGATGGGGAATGGGGTGGGGCTGGGAGGTACGGTAGCGATGGGAAGGAAGGCAGAACTCTAGCTGCAGCTAGGAGGGAGACTGAAAAGCAGGGAGGAGCGACAGGCGGAAAGAGAGACACGGAGAGAAAGAGACCAAGAGAAACGAAGGAGGGTGAGAGTGGGGAACAACGAGCAGGATTGAGTCGGCTGGTCCATAAACAACACGCATTGAACGAAGCCTCCAGGAATTACAGATCGTTCTCTTTGTCACAGAAACGAGTTTGAAAACATCAGTAGGCTGGTTATTCTCGGAAGTCTTTATCACTAGGTTTTGAACGCTCTGGGGATGTCGTCTTCTCATTTTTTTCTTCTTCTGCATTTGAGTCCCAGTCTTCTGTTTAAATATTGTCAACATTTTCTTTTGATACCCCGTTACGCATGCCCTTTTTGGGGGTTTGTAATCTGGTGATTAGGTAATGAAGCTGTAGTGACTGCTCAGAATGGACGCTGGGCGATATATACTCAGAGGCATAAAAAACGCGAAAAAATAGAGACAGTGCACGATTGTTCACATTGTGAACAGGACGTAAGCAATGTCGTTGGCACGTGCAACATTAGCAGTACGTGGTGTCTTGGCCGGTTGTAACCTCGTAACAGTGGGTGAATGTTGCCGGGTCAGCGTTTTTGGCACGAGGAGTGCATTTGCCATGTGGACTACCTACGCCACGTGCATCAATGTGAATTGCAACTCAATGTGGCCCCCATTGTGGGGCTATAAATTTCCAAACCCCAAAAAGTTCAAATCATCCCTTCCAGAGGCGCCAACATAATGCCGAGACTTTCTCGTCAAGATCGTTGCATAGCAATGGGGCAACTGCAGGCCGGGTTCCAATGAGGCAGGTCGCTATCGCATTCGGAGTCCACATTTCCACCGTCTATCGCCTTCTGGACCGCTTTCAAGCAAGAAACACCACTGATGACAGACCGAGGAGCGGCAGACCGAGGGTCACCACAGCAGCCCAAGACCGCCATCTTCTTCGTCAGCATCGACGGGAGCCTTACCAAACCGCTGCCAACACAGCCAGGAACACCATCGGCAACCATGGCAGGCCAATCAGCAACAGGACCGTGCGTCGCCGACTGAACACAGTTGGTCTCCAATGCAGGCGTCCAGCCCGGCGACCTATCCTGACACTCCAGCATCGCCAGAACCGTCTGCAGTGGGCACAGATCCACGTGCATTGGCGCCATCGGGACTGGGGCCGAGTCCTCTTCAGTGATGAAAGCCGGTTCTGCGTCGACCCAGGCGATGGCCGCATCCGGATCTGGAGAAGAGCGGGGGAATGCTTCACGGATGCCAACATCACCGAAAGGGACCCATGGGGTGGTGAAAGCATCATGATCTGGGGGGCTATCGGCATAAATCGTCGTATTGGGCCAGTCATCTTCCAGAATGTGGGTCCAGGACGTGGTAACGGGGTCACTGCTGTTCATTACATCGACCAAGTCCTGAGGCCCCACATCCTGCCGCATTTCCAGCGGCATCCACAGAACCTGTTTCAGCAGGACAACGCAAGGCCGCACACTGCCCGTGCTACGCAGAACTTCCTGAGGCAGAACAACATCAATCTGCTGCCTCACCCAGCCCGTTCTCCCGACCTTAACCCAATAGAGCATTTCTGGGATGCCCTTCAGAGGCAGTTGAACCAGCTCAACCCCAGACCCCAGACAGCAGCTCAGCTTGCTGTTGCTGTGGGCCAGGTGTGGTGGCAAGTCCCCCAGAGGCAGACCAACACTCTGGTGCTCTCAATGTACCGCAGGTGCACAGCTGTGATCAATGCTCGAGGTGGTCACACCAGATACTGACATTCTGCTGTTAACACAGGGTCAAGGTCAAGTTCATGTGACCTTATTTTCTACCAGAATGAACTTTGAAAGGACACTTTTGCGGTGTTCGATTGCTTTTTCTCACTTTCTATTACCAGTTCAAAGGAATCGGTAGCCAAATTACATCAAAATTTCTATACAGTTTGTTTTCGCGTTTTTTATGCCTCTGAGTTTACAAGCCGGTTGTGGGGTTTTAATAACAGTTCCAGAATTAAGCTATCAAGTGCGGGTTTAATGAATGCAGGGTTGTTGTTTTTTATTTAGACACTGTAAGAAGTATTAAAAAAAAAAATCCTAGAATTTCAAATATCACACTAATCTCACCATCAAATAGATTGAAATATTTCACACACACACACACACACACACACACACACACACACACACACACACACACACACACACAGAGTTCATCTGATCTAAGATTTTAGGGAAGAGAGGCTTTGGGAAAATTTCTGGCGTGTTTTTGGAACGTGCGTGTAAATGAGTTGTGTGTGTGTGTGTGCATGCGTGCGTGCGTGTGTGTGTGTGTGTATGAATCTAACTTGAGAGTTGACTTCAACGCGGTGACAGCCCTGGCCCTTTGCAGTTGGTTGACTAGAAGCAACGTGACCTCTCTCACGTCTGTATTGTATGATGGCTATCGATCTTACAGTCATGATCAGGAGAGAACGGGGAAATGTTCATTCTAGCTCAACCGCCTCAAACCAGTTTTCAGCGGTTGACCCTAGAATGAACATTTCCCCGTTCTCTGACACATTCTCTTTCAATAACCAAAAAATAACGATTTTTACAAACAAACATACTGTGTAGGATTATCCGTTTTCAATACTAATTTACTAAACTTTTCAGATTTTAGTTTTTGCTTAATCCTGCGTTTTTCCTGATCATTTTCAATAACATCATTTTCGCGCATACATTCATCAAATGCGTCTCTGTCTTTCATGTGAAATAAAACTACAGTCTTTAATTGTTCTCTAAAGTCTTTTAAAACGGAGTTATATTTTTGACATAAAATCCACACACTTATCCCAGCATGTCTTCCACTGAAAGCCAGTTTTGACAAAGTGTTTCTCTTTTTAACTATGTCTCTTTCTGCCGAACAGTCATCTATAATAAATAGTGTCTGCGTTCCCTCAAACAATTTGTAAAAGTGTTCTAAACACTCACTCAGCTTATTGCGGGGATCAATTAAATATATGTCATCATCCACCCATATAAACCTTCTATCATTATATGCTTTGTTCCATTTAAGTGTTGGACAGAAATTACTATATAATCAAAATTAAAGCGATAAACTGTTTGTAATAGATCTAGGATAAATATTGTTTTTCCACAACCAGTCTGTCCACAAATCAGTGAACAATGAGGGGATTTATTGTAGCCGGGTGCTAACAGTGTATTATTTCTTTTGGTTACCTTTCGTGGATGAAAATGTTTTGTTAGAGAGTTATCTTCCCCTTACCTCCCTTGGTCGAATCTCATTTTTAATTGTGTAAATTCTTTAAATCATGAATACCTCAGAACCTACATAGTTGTATGTACGTCACTAAAGTCACAAAAATTAATGTATTTGATTCATTACAACCGTACTGGGCTGAGAAGCCCATATTTTCTCAAAAACTGGTATTTTGCACGAGCAATCTTGGCGCCATTTTCAATTGTCTGTCGAATGAATATTGAATAATTCTTGATTTTACAAAAAGTAAGAGGAGAACCGAAGAATCTGAAGATGCATGTTAAAAGTAAAGTCCATAAGCTTTCATTTCGTATATCGCATGCCTATGATCTTTTCTGTACAAGCTTGCGACTATACGAAATGACTGACAGCGCCGGTCCCTTTAGCGAGTCGCCTTCTTCGTTCATTGTCGGAGTTTTGATCCAAATTATCATTCTACGAAATTCGGACTTCTCGATCGAAATCTTGCTTATGACTCCATTTCTGTTATAAATACAACTGAAAATGTGTAGAATTTATTATTTAACAGACCGTTTCAACAGAGTATTTTTCAGTTGAAAATTGTGTCAAAAAGTAGGTGCCGACGGCCCGGCGAACTGAAAAGTCAGCTGTGTTTTCTAGTAGTTTTAATAACAGAATTCTCACTTAGACACTGTCTGGGAAAATGAAGCTTATATGTATGAAAAGAGCGAGATGCCAGCTTTTTATTCATTACAAAATTATTTCACGCTGTTTAGTATCTTTTATTGAAATAGAGGAAAATTTTGATGTAAACGTGTTAAAAGTGGCTTCACTCTGGGAGATTAATCAGCAATGATTTAGTACAGGAACAAAATTGTCAAATGTGACTTACTGCATTTTATTCCTTGTGTTCTGAGGTTTTCATCGATAGTAAATATGTGTTAGTAGTCTGAACGACAGCGAGCCAGACAACACTGAAGCCGCGATAGAAAACACAAATTTCTGTTGGTTCCGGCCTCGCGAGGCCCGTTTCGTCTTCGGCACCGTGGTGCTGGCTTTGCGGTCCGTACGTTGTTATAAAAGTAAAAGCGTGGTGTGAGAATGGAGCAGAGATTTCCCCCTAGAGTTTCCATGATGTGAGCGACTGGCGTGAGAGGCAGAGGGAGGGCGCACTCAGTGCGCTGAGTGCTGAGAGCGAGAGAGTTCCCAGGCTGCGTTCCTGGTTTGAGCTCCTAGCCATGGAGAGAAATAAAAGAAGAAAAACTCCACGTCGTCCACTGCGTCTTCTTGACCGGCTGCTGCCCCTTGGTTCCTGCACTTCTCACCATCTGCCTGTCTTCACCTGCACACCCCCTTACCCCTCCACACCATCACATTATCATAAAGTTTAACATCGGCATTGACACCAAAGCTGTCTGCTCCATAGTTTTATAACAGAATTTAATCTAATCCAGTTATTATTTTTATCATACTCTCCGTCAAAACTTGTTCAGTATAATAAAACCCTATGAGGCCTAAATGTGTAAGATTAATCCAATTCAGTTCTGTAAGATTGTTTCTATTTAAGTCAACACTGATTTTTTGCTTGTTGTTATGGTCTTAATATCCTCACCATTGTGAAGAACGACGACGGTAACTTTAAGACGTTTAACGTTTAAGTTTTGCCAGCTAATTTTAAATTCCTTTTATAAGGACGTCACTAACGCCCACAACCCCATCCTGTCCACATCTTTAAAGACAGAAATTTCAAATATCATTGTGAACGCGTCTCCTAATTTCCTGTGTGGAATGAACTGTAATTTTGTAGAAGCTTCCTTTAAAACCGTTTCTTTTCTGTGGAGGATGTACTGTTTTTTCCCATACGGCGTTATTTCAATCTCTTTCCGACTATTGTCCTCTGGCATAAGACTTATATGTAAAGGGCCAGAGTTGAGTGCTTTTCTGAAACTTTTTTGACGGCTAAAAAATGTAAATGGGCTTATAAAATTTCAAATTTTATTTCCCATTCTAAATATGGTTCTAAGTGCCATTTGCTGCAGGTTTTCGAACTATTTTATATTCATACTGGCCAGCATTATTTGCTTCTACATTGCGCAGTTGCTCTAGTTTAGGAAACTTTTTGTTGTCGCCAACCTCTTTGCGTTTATAATCACCATCTTTATGTACTCAAACCATACAAAGCGCCTATCTCACCATTCTGTTCAAAGTCCGCAACGTCTGCAAGGTCTTTTAATTCTAAAGTTATACACCTCACGGCGCTAATGTAACTCCGGATTCTTCGGGCCCCACGCGACATGTTTTAGTACAACTTATTATTTATTTCCAAAACAATGTGCAGGTTATCACATTTCACGGCTTTTCCTGTTTTGTCTGCAATTTTTATATTAAATGATCCGACCCTCCCACAAACTAATCTTTTAAACTGTAAATTAGGGAATTGTATAATTTCATAATCGCAATAATGCAGCTTTCCTGATGGAAGAGCTCTTAAAACAGTTGAGGGCCTTCCATCATATAAGTTTTCATCAGTGCTTAGCTCATCCAAATGGACATAGAGTAATGAATGTAATGCAAGATCGAGCGGATTTCCCCCTCATAAGTAGTTTTATCTGGCGTAACTCCAAAACTATGAAAGGGTTGATCGGCAGTTGTAAAGCCTAACATTTTAGCTACTCTCCAACAAAATAGTAACCTACTTCTTCTTTTTCAGGTTTGAAGGTCAACTTTTTTTTTCAGATTCGCATTGTTAAGTTTGAGAGTAATGTCAAAGTTACTCATTGCTTCTTTTAGTGAGCAAAACTCGTAATAACCATCAGGTATTGTTAACTGGCTAACTTTTTTTCCTGCATTATCAAGTTTTTCAATCTTATTATTCTTCTTCGATTCACTTATATTAAACCATACAACTTTGTAAAAAATTTCATGAAGTGCAACCATTCTGGTTCCGCAATTGTTATCAATAGCATGTTCCAAAAACGAAGGACGGTCTTGGGTTGTTATTGTTACAAACATTTTTAAACGAAATAAAAATGAGTGCATTTAAATATACTAATGCAAATATTCTGTTGGACCGCACTACAATCTTAAAAATATAACAACTGATACTCTTGACATTTCTGTGACTCAGTCTGACGCCTTTCAAGTAAAGGTTAGAAACTCCATTAAACAGATATCTTAACCCCCCTATTAAAAAAGACTACATCCCGAAAGTGTGGTTTAGTCATCCGATGCAGTTTTATCAGAACCAGTTAAACTTTGCTGTGTTTTGCGCATCAACTGGTGTGGAAATGTCGTATGCTGATCATTTAAATTTCATCCAGATCCTTTGGTGAGGTCAGTGTATAGATTTCATTTCTATTACACCTTCAGGCGTATTTTGACTGAACTGCAAGCTCCATTACAAACGACAAACCGTTTAATCCATTCAGCAACCGAAATAGACATGAAGGCTTTTGAAAGGATCTGTAACGAATTCAATTTTAATGTTAAGACAGGCTTTAGACAAAAGTTGGATCTTAATCATGGTCTAGGCACCCCTTATTTTGGGGCGTGCACAGAAAGTATAACTATGACTGGGATCCTCCTTACACATCTTTCTCTTCAGGCACAGGGGTTCACCTCGGGTCCATAGAGCAAGAACATAAAACAGCATGGACAACATTTATCTTAGACACTTCTAAGGGCCTAACTAAAGCAGGAATAGAACGAATAAACGACTCTGTTCGTTTTTACGTTTGGTGTTTGCTAGGGTCGCAAGCACAAACGAGATCGAGCATAACTGATCCTTCTACTGGCTTTCACGCACAAAAACAATACTTAGCAAATTTAGAGGACGCCATTAATTCTACAGTTGATTTACCTTCAAGTATTAAATGGTACCAAATGTTTTACAATACGCAAGATCGAAAGTAGACTTTGCTGTTGGCACTGGTTTATACATGCTGCCTTCTGACCTCGGGCTCCAGATAGGAACAATAATAAACTACAATTATGAAATCCTTGTGGCAGGCAATGAACAGAAGGTCGGAAAAAACGAAATAAATTCTGAGCCTGTAATATTGCAAGCAGTAAACAAACAAGATGACCCCCAAGAATAAGTCATCCAATCCCCGCGGCCCAAAGCCCGAAGACCGTGAAGAAGTCAAAAAAATAATGACCATGAATATGAAAAGACAGCGCTTGTTCTTGGATTAACTGGCCTAGGATTACTTGGTCTTTAAATCTTACTAAAAATTAACCCGACTATTAAGAGAACTAATGCCCATAAGTGCTCGGCCATAAAGCCAACAAATTTTGCTTGCAGTAGACAAAAGCCAGCAATAACACCCCTAATATACCCGGTAAAGAGTCTATAGCTTTACTGGCTAATTTTTTTTAATAAACCCGCAAGATGATCAAGCTGTTTTTTTACCCATGATTTATCAGGGGGTGATGGAGGCGATGGCGATGAGGCACGGGATTTGACCACCGCCGCCTGTAATAGCCATCACCAGTGTACTTATTGCAAATCCTAAGGCCGTTATAACGCTTGCTAATGTGACTCCTTGCTCTCTAAACAGTGTTCTTATTCTTTCTGCTAGCGTTGTGTCTTCATATAAAATTCTTTGGATAGTTTCTCTTATTCTGCTCACTTGAGTTCGAAAATTGTTCTCGGTTAGTAGACCGCCGCTTCTATTCTTAGTAATCTCAGTTCTTCAAGTTCTTTTAGTCTTTGGGTTATTTCTTCTTTAATATCAGGCCCTAAGTTGGCGTCATCAGCCTCAGCAAGTTTTTTTTTTTCTTTTCTATATCCTTATTTAGTTCACCCAGTTTTGCTAAATTGTTTAATAATTCGCCTCTGATGGTTCTCAAAGCACGATCAAGGGCCTCTAATTCTCGCATGGGTATCGGGGGGTCGTATATAGTTTTTTAATGCTGTTTCTTCTGAAAAACTGGTTTCTGCTTCTATTGCATTTATTATTTCATCTGCTGATTGATTTAAAACTTGAAGTTCTATGTTTTGTATTTGGCTATCTGTTGGGAGTTCTTGTAGTGTGTTTGAAGTTTAGCAACTGCCTCCCCATCTAATTTTGGTTTAGCAATGCCAAGGCGATTTTGTACGCTCACAGGGAGTCTTTGCCTAATTGTACCTATGGCATAAAACTTTGATGGGTCTCGTTTAGTTGTAAGCTGAACGGTTCTCCTCGATCGTTTTTCACATACAAATGGCCACCATCTTTTACTTCAAAATCAGGGTCTATAAATTTGGGGAGGTTCTAAGCCTAAACTTTGGTAAAATGCTCCGGCCGTACTTTCTGTTAATTCACGCCGCATTGAGAGCGTTGAGCGATGCTGTATCAAAGGAGCCGTTTCACTCATGTCGTCTCCAGGATCAAAAACATCATAATCTTCTTCGCCTTCAATGCCTGCCATGTTTCTTTAATAATTAACTTTTTATTTTGTTTTATAAAAAAATGTCACAAGCATATGGTTCAATTCTCGACCCGCATAGAAGACTGAAAGAGCCCTTTGGCGTGAAGGGAAATAAACGGAATATTACTGTTCCAAATAATCCATCTGCTATTGATGCAGATCAAATTCTTACTGTCAAATTTCCAAACCTAGAGCAGATGAAGTGATTGTGCCAGGCTCTGCGCAACTTACTTTCAAATAGAACTCACATCAGAAACAGACCCAAACGGACAGTTGTCCAGAATCTAGGACGGGCAATCGTTAAGAAAATTTCTATAAAACTTGAGGGGCAAGAAAATATTTTCTTTACACAATGCAGACATATTTTTAACCTATTCTGATCTATGGCTAACTGGGAATGAAAGGGCTGACTTTGCGTTTCAAGGAATCGAAATGAAGAAGCACTAAAACATAGAATAGGGCCGCAGATGTTAAAGACGGTAAAAAGTATGTAGCTGTAAATTTTGCGTATGGAATCGCTTTTCCATTCCCTTAGATTTTGAGTTGTTAAAAGCGCATGCACCATACTTTCAAGGAGCATTAAAAGACAGATTGTCATATGAACTAACTTTTAATGAATACAAACGTGTTATCAGATCATCAGACACCGAAGCAAAGTACAGCATTTCTGACATCTCGTTAGAGTTTGACGTTGTTAGCAACCCTTATTTAGCAAGGCTGATTGAGCAACAATATCAGTCAAATTAGCAATATATTACGAAAGAGTGATTCATCATACAACATACCCCAGAAGCAGGGCAGACACTATATGAAATTTTAGTTTTAGTGCCGCGGCAAGATCGCTTAAAGGTATTTTATTGCTGTGTGAAGATGAAGAACCATTCAAAAGAGGAAGTGAAAAGTTTATTAATCCTAAAATAACGAAAGTACAATGCTCGATTGAGGGTAGTCCTAACCAAATCTACGCTAGCGGGCTTAAACCTTATCAACATTTTGACGAAATAAGAAAATTGTTTGGGGGTGGGAGGTGTAGAAGTCCAACAGTAGACCTTGTGTCTAAAGATCTACACCTTCACAATGTTAGACTCGATGATTATTTAACAACGAAATACGGCTTATGGATTGACCTAAGGTCGACAGAGGATAATCAGTTGCATGGAAGTGGGAGAACGGTTAAAGACGGAATAACATTCAAATTGATAAAGAAAAAGATGGCGATAAACCAGTTAATGTACATTTGTTTTTATATATTGATGCGCAGCTGAATATTCAAGATAACAGATTAAAAAAAATATACAATACTAAATTATTTTTTTTATAAAAAGCATGTCTGTTAAGCATTATCCAAATGTGCCTACAGCGCCAGAGTCACCAAAAGAAGGGATAGTAGAAACCCCCGACGTAAAAACCTTTAGATTAACAAACATTACACAAATGCAACAAAAACTAGAGCAAGACCTTTCAAAATACAGCAAAACCAAACGAAGGTATTCTGCTGCTTTTAATGCTGTTACATATGTTAATACGGGAGCATCGACTGTTAGTGCTCTATCAGCAGGAACGAGTGTTGGTCTCTTAGCAACAGGCGTAGGTGCGCCCGCAGCTTTACCTCTAGGCGGGTTGTCTTTAGCTCTCGGTCTGTGTTCATTAGCTGTAAGTGCCGCTAGCAAAAAAGTAAAAACTAAACTCCAAAAGCACACAGCTATGGTTCAATTAATAACAGCTAAACTTAGTTCGTTCAAACTGACAATAAATAAAGCACTATTTTGACTCAAACATCACGGATGAAGAATTTAGTCGTTTACAGGCCGATTTTGATGACTATAAAAGACAAAAGTTTGATCTTCAAAGAAAGGCAAAGACAACTTTTTCTCAACAGCCAGACACCGATCAGATAAAAACGGAATGTTTAAAAAAAGTAAACGAAACATTAAACTCTGTTCTAAACAGCTCGCATTAACAACATCAAAGGGCGTTATACTTTAGTTTATGAGTCCAAGCACAAAAAGACCGTTGATATTGATTCTGATTAAGTATTTTTTTTAAATTTAAATAAATTTATTTTGAGTAGAAAAGAAACTCAACATGGCTGAGATATATGAAGGAGCAGACGAATTGTTTGAAGGAATGCTTAAGGATGAGCGTTTGTCAAAAGCTTTTAAATGATATCAGTCTAGAAGTCATTGATCCAGCAAACGTACAGGCAAGCTTTTGTTTCATGCAATTTCTCAAGTTCCAGGTAAACTAACAATAGACCCGCCAGTTAAAGTAATGTTAGCTGTTTTAATCGACTATATAACAATAAATGAAGAAAATCTAGAAGTCTGGGTCTCAACTAAACAGCAGACTATTCTTTCCTCTAATGACTTAACACCCGGTTGGGCAGACCAACTGCTTGCACAGTTTGATGAAGCCGCTGAAGAAGCCAAAATGAGAGGCTCTGGTTGGTCAGAGGGCAAAGTCCTAGAGATCAGATTAAAACAGGCTAAGTATGCACCGATTGTAGGCAAGGCTTACATTCCGCTGCCCCCAGCATTGGTAGCGAAAAAAGCAGTTCTAAACATAAAGAATTCGGACAACAAATGTTTTATGTGGTGTGTTCTTGCAAGGCTGCATTACGTCCGCAAAAACGCAGAGAGAGAAATCTAACTATCAGCCTTACATCAATGATCTTAACTTTAGTGGAATATCCTTTCCCGTTAGTGTAGATCAAATTGATCAGTTTGAAGAACAAAACAACCAATAACTGTTAATATCTACACATGGGATGAGGGGAAACGAATCTACAGCCCATCAGAGTGTCCAAAAACAGTCCATCGTTTGGGGCGAACCAGACAAAAATCATGTTGACTTATACTGATGTTTTCACCGGCAGGGCTACCACATTACACATTGATACGAGCAATGAGTAGACTAATGCGGCATACTTCAAAAAATCATGGCAAACAAGAATTCTGTAGAAAATGTTTAACAAGAATTCCATCTGTTCAAGCGCAAGCGAACATAAGAAACACTGTATTGGTCCAGTTGACTGTAATACAGAACTAATTACGCCCCACCCGGATCTAAAGTTAGTTTTAAGAACTGGAAACGACTGCAAACGAGTCCATACGTAGTTTACGCAGACTTCGAGTCGCTTATTGTTCCTTATGAAAGGCCAACCCCACAGAGACTTCCGAAAACTACCTTAGTGAGCAATCATCAGATTTGTTCATTTGCTTTTATCATTGTTAGGTCGGATGGCGCCCATTCAAAGCCAGAATTATATAGAGGACCTAATGCTGCAGAAACATTCTTAGAACGCATGCAGCAAGTGCGTAATGACTCTTCTAATAATCTAAACTTATCTGAAATCATAATGTCGCCTGAAGACCAAGAACAGTATGACTCAGCCACACATTGTTGGATTTTTGGGGCGGCCTTGGTTGCCGTCGGTTTAGAACTAATGTCTAACAGTGAGGAGGCCAATCCGACAGTAAGAGGCCATGATCACATTAGCGGAAAGTTCAGAGGAGCAGCGCACAGTAAATGCAATCTTCAACTAAAGTTTGAACCAAAGACATGGAAGCTGCCCATCTTCTTTCACAACTTGCGAGGTTACGACTCTCATCTTATAATGCAAGCAGTAACCGACGCTTTCAGGGTGTCATGCATTGCGCAGTCATCAGAAAAGTACATGTGTTTCACTTTAAATAACATGTCTTTTTATGACTCTATGCAGCACATGATGGGTTCATTAGAATCGCTGGCTATGTCCTTAAAGTCCTGCCCAATAACGGAAGAATATTTTGACCCAACACTTGTTAGAAAGGGCGTTTACCCTTACGAGTACATGAACAGTTGGGAAGGTTTGACGAAGAGACACTTCCTCCTAAAGGCGCGTTCTTTTCTAGTCTTAGAGGAAAAGACATTAGTGATTCTGATTACCAGCATGCTCAAGATGCGTGGCAGAAGTTAGAGTGTAAAACGATGGGAGACTATCATGATGAATACTTGATGGCTGATACATGTTTGTTGGCGGACGTCTTTGAAAATTATAGGAAGACCTGCATGAAACATTATAGCCTGGATCTGCGCATTACATTTTTTGCGCCCGGGATGAGTTGGGACGCTTTCTTAAAGTTTACTGGAGTAAAGATTGATTTATTGTCTGACCTACCAATGATTCAGATGATTGAAAATGGATTGCGCGGAGGAATTAGTATGGCGTCGCACCATTACTGTAAAGCAAACAACAAATACTTGGACGACTATGATCCAAGTAAAAGGTCTAACTATCTCATGTATTTTAGATGCAAACAATCTGTATGGTTGGGCTATGGCGCAATCACTTCCATTACGTAACTTTAAAATTCTCACAACCAAAGAACCAAAAAATATTCAAGGAGCATTAAAGTGGTTGAGCAGTTTAACGCCCGATCGACATCAGGGCTATATTCTAGAAGTTGACTTAGGAATATCCTCATGAACACCATGACCTGCATAATGACTATCCATTAGCAGCAGAAAGTCTAAAGATGGCAAAAACAGAACCTCCTAAACTTGTGCCTAATCTTCGTGGCAAAAAAAATTATGTCTGTCATTACAGACTTCTACAATTTTATTTAAGACATGGTTTGAAGTTGACAGCTGTTCATCGTATAATTGCTTTTGATCAAGAACAGTTCATGAAACCATACATAATGAAGAACACTAATCTCAGAACTAAATCCACAGATGCTTCAGAAAAAGACTTTTTCAAGCTGATGAACAACAGCTGTTTCGGAAAGACTATGGAGAATCCACACAAGCGTAAAGATGTTAGATTGGTCACCAGAGAGAACGAGGCAATTAAGCTGACTTCAAAACCAAATTATCAGGACTTTAGAAGATTTTCATGATCAGCTTTTTGGCATAATGATGAAAAAAAAAAAAAGTCAAATTGGACAAACCCGTTTTTATTGGGATTTTTTTGGTGGGATTATCTGCAGTTCTTCCTTCACAAAAGATCTTTGAGGGGCTGGTTGTTTTGTTGCGTCAGTTTCTCGTAAATAATACACGGGCGGATTCATCTTTACAATTTTTTTATTTCGTATGGATCAATACTCCAAACTGGATCGGTTGCCCTGATGCGAGTGTCCCCTTCTGCTTCCCCCGGTAAATAAAGGTACCTTACTTTCAAGCCAAATGGTAATAGTTTGCTGGGTGTACTGGAGTCTTCAACAACATTTAATTTTTTGTTTTTTGATTGCTTGTACTGGTTTTAGACCTTTAAATTCTTCATTATTCATTGCACGTAGAACTGAGGGCAGTCTTCTAACCCATTCTGTGTTGCGAGAATTGTCAATCAGCTCTCTATGATACTGGTAGGAGAAAAGCCTTTCAGATAACTTTGTTAATGTTTTCAACCAAAGCCTGTGATCTGTGAACTCCCAGAATGCCTCTTTTAATGGTAACTCTATGTTTTTAACAATAACTGATTCACTTGGCCTTTAAATCTTTTCCATCATCGACTTGAATCATGCGAGGATAAGTTAACGGACCTCGTTGATTATATTAGTTGTATAGCAACAGCAACAGCAGAAGCACTCTTTTGTGTTAATGGTTCTGCATCTTTGTATCTTGAAGCTATTTAATGATTGTAAGTGCGTACTTAAATCTTTTTCGTCTAATCGTATCATGGGGTAAATATAGAAGATCTATTTGATGGGTGTCGTTTGGTGTTGTGTTAACAAAGTGTGGTCTCTGTATTCTCAGGCGCAGGTAAATAAAAATTTGCCAAATCGCTTGTTTAGATAACCATTCCTTTGCTGTTTGTTCACTGACTCCGCTGCTTGGCTTAGCTTTTTTATTGCCGCGATTCCCTTCCAATTCCTTTTGGCGAATAATAGATTTTGTTCTTTTTTATTCAGCCAATATTATGTGCAACAAAATACACGACGGTCATGCCAAAGACGATAAACACAATTTCTTGCATCTTTTGTTTTTCTGATGGTTGATAAAAAGTCGCTGAATTTTGGTGGGGGCAATGCCTCGATTTGGCTTGCCTGTTACAAGATAATATTCTTTTTGCCTGGTCAACGTCTTTAAATGTGTAAGCTGCATGTCCCTGTTTTTTCATTTGTTATTAATAAAATCTAACTGCTCAATTCTCTGCTTTTCATAGTGATCTTGTGCTGCGGCTAGTTGCTCCACAGCTTTGTTATGTCTTTTTCTCTCGCTGTCATCCCGCAGTTTACTAAACGCGTAATTACTTCCGCTAAAAGCAAGCAATTAACCACAGCGCCGCCAATCATCATTACGAGTGAAGCCATTTTTATAAATGTATTTTTTAATTTTACATATTAATACTGTCTGGAATTATTCCTTGCTTAACTAAAAAAATCTTTCGTAGCAAATGAAGCTGTAGTAATAGCAATCAGCTTTGCCGAGTCTTCAAAGTCTAGTTTGCCAAGATCTGCCGGTTTTATTTTTAACAGGCTTTTACCAAGCATTGTGTATCCTACACTTAGCCCCCAATAACAGCAGAATGGTATACAAGGTTGGTAACAGTTTTTTCGGTGCTCATTTTTAAAATAAAATAATTATAATTAATAAAAAACATGAACAGCGATGATCTACTACAGCTACAGGGTAGCCTAAACCTTCCTGAACTTATGAATGACCAAGTTGATATGTCAAAAAAAGAAAGGCTGTATTCTTTAGCAGCATGTGGGAAAACAAAACAGTTCCTCGGAAATGAATTCAGCATAGAACAGATTCAAACAGATGTCGCCACACGACATTGAAAAGTATCATAACAGGTATGAAGCGCAACTGGGATCAAGAATGGTAAAAAGTGTAGGACAAATGGTTCTTAGTTTGTACACTAAACTAGTTAGTAGATTTTCCTCCCATCGATTCTGAACAAGATTTTATGTATGATTTAACGCAGGATCCAGTTTTAACAAAGTCATTAGAGTCTCTAGGGTGTGATCTGTATTACAGATTTGGAACATTATTGTCGCCAGTGATCGCGGGATTAATTTTCTTTTAATCATATAGATTTTGTTACCCTTCAAAATGACCAAGCCAGAAAATCAGCAGAATCAGAAAACACTGAATCAGGTGGAAAAAGTGACTAGTAAAAAGCCTCCTCATCCTGGGCGTGTTGCAGCAGGAAAAAGATTAGCGGAGTGGAACAAACAAAAAAAATCAATGTTACAGAATATAACTCATAATGAAAACATAACACCGCCAACGCCAGCTATAAAAACGTCAGAACAAGAACAAGTTGATTCAAGGCCTACAGCACCAAAGTCTTCATGGAATATTGAACTTAAAACTGTTGTCATTTTTTGGCGCCCTTGCTGCTGTTGGGGGCGGTTATTACGGTTATAAAATATATAAACAGCGACAGCAAAAACCAAAGAAGTCCAAACAATCTCCGCCACTAAATACAGAAGTCGAACACAAAAGCATGCCAAAACCGCCAACAACAAAGATCATTTTGATCCATTTCAAATGCAATAATATTTTAAGAACTTAATTTTAAAATTTTTTGTTTTTTTGATAAAAATAGATCATGGCGGATTATTATTTGTTTAAAATGATGGAGTCAATAAATAAAGACATGGAGTCTATAAAAGACATTTCCATAGACCAGAATTGTAATCAATGCGGTTGCTTACGATGTAAGAACTTCATTAAGATTTATGTTGACCGATTTCGCGCCAAGGACGCTGAGCAAAACATCCTCGACGATGACGCGTTTTTTGAGGCATGTGTTACTATATTAGACATCCACTATTTAAGACAAAAACATAGATTGTATTGTTTTTTTTGATAATTATAAGATAACTTGAATAAGAACTTGGTTGTACTTAAAGGATGACTTAATTACAGTCTTGAGGTGACTTGAGTAAGAACTTGAGGTGACTTGATCAAGAACTTATTAAGAACTTGAGGTGACTTAATTAAGAACTTAATTAAGAACTTAATTAAGAAACTTGGGGTGACTTGATTAAAAACTTAATTAAGGACTTGGGGTAACTTGATCAAGAACTTAATTAAGGACTTGGGGCGTCTTGGGGTGACTTGGGGGTGACTTTAGGGTGAAGGCGTCAAGTGTTTCAAAGTGGAAGGTTGCCAAAAAAGTGGAACTACTAGGACCACTTCTTGGGGCGACTTGATTAAGAACATAATTAAGGACTTGGGGTGACTGGGTGACTTAGGGCAAAGGTGTCAGTGTTTCAAAGCTCGGCTACAGCAGGAGGAGTGCGTGCATGTGTGTGGGCATGAGAAGGGGGGGGAGTGTGTGTGTGGTGTACACAGAGCTTTATTATTCGTTATGTGTAACACCACTCGGTGCAAGACGGCGCTTGCGTTTTTGTGATTCATTGGCTCTTTTGTCGCAAGTTCAAAGCAGCCACCAGGTGCATTTAACAAAAGCCTGATTGAATAAAACAAGACAATTGTATAAAGTACACCCGGCGGCCGCCTAAAGGCAGCCTAAAAGTTTGTAGCAGGGTGTTGGCGGAGTGTTGGCGGGGTAGAGGTGAAGAAGCAGGCAACCACAACAGCAAAAAAGTCATTACATGGAGTAAGAATGTTGGCAGGCAGGCTAGCGTTCACGGCGTGAACGGTCGTATTTTTAGTAACTGACGTCTGAACTTGCCAGGTCTATACTATGTGCATATTGATTCTATCCAGCCGTCTTTGAACAAAAAAGTCATTACATGGAGTAAGAATGTTGGCAGGCAGGCTAGCGTTCACGCGTGAACGGTCGTATTTTTAGTAACTGACGTCTGAACTTGCCAGGTCTATACTATGTGCATATTGATTCTATCCAGCCATCACGCATGAACGGTTCTATTTACTGGGACTGTTGGAGCTCGCTTGGTATGCATGGATCTTGTTTCCAGAACTGCGCAAATTTTGGCACTTGCAGCATGCTTTGATTTCATTTAGCTTGCCAAAAATGAAAGGGAAGGCCTACAACATAAAACCCTGGGTATCCAAAAAGAACGCTCGCAACGGCGCATAATTTTCGTGCGTGAATATCAGAATAATCGGTTTTTTTTTTTCAACCAAACAGCCCATGTTTCCTTCACTCTCCCTTCTTTCCTTTCTTTTTCATGCCATTGTTTACACAAAATCAAGAAGTTGCCGAACTGAACGTAAATTAGCAAGGACGTGGGATCTTGCCTCCTCAAATTTCTTACCCCTTTTTGTAGTCTTTTTACAATTTCAACTTCATCTGCTGTTGTGGAAAATATCTGATCACTAAAAGCTCTCTTGAAATAGTAGTTTGAATGTCACCTGATTTGCCACAAGATAGTTG
The DNA here is from genome assembly GCA_018398815.1 of Conus ventricosus. Taxonomy (NCBI): domain Eukaryota; kingdom Metazoa; phylum Mollusca; class Gastropoda; order Neogastropoda; family Conidae; genus Conus; species Conus ventricosus. The sequence goes on along the minus strand of CM031623.1, from coordinate 10,277,710 downwards.
TGTAATTCATGTGGCGTTGAAAGATCTTTTCTCATTTTCTTACCTCCTTTCTTTCTTTGAACAATTGTTCAAGCTTTCTTTTGGTTTCTTTGGCAGTTTCTGTGGCCCTTCTGTTTTTGCTTTTTCAATATTTCTATCATTTTTTGAAAGTAGTCTTGGTTCTCTTGCAAAATAAGCATTTCTTCCTCTGTCCACAATTCCGTTGGTGTTGGCGGTGGTAACGGGAGATTTTGAGCTTGTTGAAAAGTAGAAGCTTGATCCATGTCAGGTAAAATTAAAGTTGATGGCTGTGTTGAGAAATCTAATAGCTTTTGATGAGCAACTTGCGATTCCAGAAGTTCTCTCTCTAATTCTAAAGAAAATGCTGTCTTGAGACATAAATATTTTTTGTAAAATCACTTCCCTCGCACGTCTAAACAGCACAGTCACTCAAACACGTCCGTACAGCGCGGGTCCCCAATGTAAAATGGCGAGGTAGTTAGCCTAATACAGGTTGCTGTTGTGCTATGCGTCATACATCGATTGTTGTAGAATAATCTACCGCTAGATCAAACAACCTATGTGATCACTTGGCCTAGTTGATTGAGGTGCGCGTGGGACGCAAGCCCCGCTATTATCTCCTCCCATTACACCTTACTGTAAGCACCAGCAATTAGGGGTGTAGCCCCGTCATTTACCTTTCTCATATTACCCGTGACAGAGACACACAGCCAGTAAACAAGAAGAGTTAAAAAAGAAAGACTCTGTCAAACTAAATAACCCTACACAGTATGTTTGTTTGTAAAAATCGTTATTTTTTTGGTTATTGAAAACGTGTGATGGATTATCATTTTTAATTCGTTATTAAAGTCTTACTTGTCAGAGAATGGGGAAATGTTCATTCTAGGGTCAACCGCCGAAAAACTGGTTTGAGGCGGTTGAGATAGAATGAACATTTCCCCGTTCTCTTCAGGGCTATTCTGATCTAATGTGTACTGTCTCACGTCTGTATTGTATGATGGCTATCGATCTTACAGTCATGATCAGGCTATTCTGATCTAATGTGTACTGTCTCACGTCTGTATTGTATGATGGCTATCGATCTTACAGTCATGATCAGGGCTATTTCTGATCTAATGTGTACTGTCTCACGTCTGTATTGTATGATGGCTATCGATCTTACAGTCATGATCAGGGTTATTCTGATCTAATGTGTACTGTCTCACGTCTGTATTGTATGATGGCTATCGATCTTACAGTCATGATCAGGCTATTCTGATCTAATGTGTACTGTCTCACGTCTGTATTGTATGATGGCTATCGATCTTACAGTCATGATCAGGGCTATTTGATCTAATGTGTACTGTCTCACGTCTGTAATTGTATGATGGCTATCGATCTTACAGTCATGATCAGGGCTATTCTGATCTAATGTGTACTGTCTCACGTCTGTATTGTATGATGGCTATCGATCTTACAGTCATGATCAGGCTATTCTGATCTAATTGTACTGTCTCACGTCTGTATTGTATGATGGCTATCGATCTTACAGTCATGATCAGGGCTATTCTGATCTAATGTGTACTGTCTCACGTCTGTATTGTATGATGGCTATCGATCTTACAGTCATGATCAGGGCTATTCTGATCTAATGTGTACTGTCTCACGTCTGTATTTTATGATGGCTATCGATCTTACAGTCATGATCAGGGTTATTCTGATCTAATGTGTACTGTTCACGTCTGTATTGTATGATGGCTATCGATCTTACAGTCATGATCAGGGCTATTCTGATCTAATGTGTACTGTCTCACGTCTGTATTGTATGATGGCTATCGATCTTACAGTCATGATCAGGGCTATTCTGATCTAATGTGTACTGTCTCACGTCTGTATTGTATGATGGCTATCGATCTTACAGTCATGATCAGGGCTATTCTGATCTATGTGTACTGTCTCACGTCTGTATTGTATGATGGCTATCGATCTTACAGTCATGATCAGGGTTATTCTGATCAAATGTGTACTGTTATAACAGCTTTCACCATTCAGTTTTATTTGTCAGTCATTTGTTCCTTGCCAACACGGGATTATAGAAAATGAATGCCAGGATATCAGACTTAAGTTTTTGGATCCTTGGGAAACTCGAAAACGATTTTCTGCCACAGAGCAAGTGTCTTGCAACTTAATATTTGCATTCAAACGCACATCATCTGCATCACAAATATGCTCAGCAAAACGTTTGATGATGGAATGACCAAGTAATAAGGCATGAGGCATGTTAGACACCGTGTAGGCTTCGATGGATGAGGATCTTACCTTGCAACTTATTTGAGAGAGCAGAGAATTTTTTCCGAGAGCAGAGAGTGCGTCTTCACTGCTAGCGTGTTACATGTACTTCGAAAAGGAAGCACCTTTTCGCATGCCCGACCTGCATTAAGAATTTTGTGTTACCGGAACTTACCGGAATGCTTTTACGCATGCCTGGTCTGTTTTGAGAATTTCATCTTACCGGAAATTACCGGAATAATCGCGCTCCGCCACAAATTCCCTTATGTCCCATAAGAACTTTTCTTCTTCTTGGTCTTGTAGCAGGAGACCATGACAAAACGTCACCGCATTGTTCTGATTACTGCCTTCCTTAATTCTTTTGACCCCGGTACTAAGGAAACAGAACTGTGTTTCCGTCTCGCTGTTCTGTTAATCGTTGTGGTCAAGTTAGTGTAATCCCACATAATCTGATTGATGTGAAGTGGAGGAGGATACACCAACAGTTTCAGTGTCGGTTCCACTGTTATTAAGGCCCAGTCCATGACAGCTGGGCTTTTCAGGGATGTCGCTCTAAGAAAAGGCATGTCCTGAAACAAACAAACTGTTCTGAAGCAAAGAAAGAAAGAAACAAAATGTCATGAAACAGACAAACATTCAAACAAACAAACCGAGGGTAACGATAGAAATACGTGAAACACACACACACACACACACACACACACACACACACACACACACACACACACACACACACACACACACACGCACGCACACACACACACACACACACACACAGAAGAGAGAGAGAGAGAGAGAGAGAGAGAGAGAGAGAGGAGAGAGAGAGAGAGAGAGAGAGAGAGAGAGAGAGTAACTATAGAAATACGTGAAACATAACACAACACACACACACACACACACACACACACACACACACACACACACACACACACACACACGAGAGAGAGAGAGAGAGAGAGAGAGAGAGAGAGAGAGAGAGAGAGAGAGAGAGAGAGAGAGAGAGAGAGAGAGAGAGAGAGAGAGAGTAAAAATAGAAATACGTTAAACATAACACAACACAACACACACACACACACACACACACACACACACACACACACACACACACACACACACACAAGTAATAAGAAATCAAAACTCCTTATTAATGCTCTCTCTCTCTCTCTCTCCCTCTAATGTTGAGATGGTGGCGCTGTAAACAAAGAAAAAAATAGATTAAAAAAAAAAAAGGAAGTGCAAATGCATGTTCGCCAGCAAAGCTACACAGACAATTCTGTTGTCTTCAAGCGACTAGGTGGTGAGATTGTGAACATGCAATGCATTTTGCAGTGCTGTTTGCCAACGTATCTTTTTCACGTCTTTCTTCTGGTACTAACTTGCTCATGACTGATTTTGTTTAGATGTTCTGATCAAATGGTACAATAATGTTAAGTGGAATGGGTGGAAGACTCAACATGAATTAAGTGTCTCAGTCTAAGAAGTCAACAGTGAGGTTCCTTGTGTTCGGAATTGTCGCATGTTTTGTCAATAGAGAACTGGGTTCCTTTTTCATTGACAGGGCTTTGGTCTGTCTTGGTTTGCATTCACGTAGCAACAGTCTTGATCAGTCTTTGTGCCGTCAGCTGCACTTCAAGCTGACAACTGACACACACACACACACACACACACACACACACACACACACACACACACACACACACACGCACACACACACTCACACACACACATCCGCACACGCACGCACACACACACACACACACACACACACACACACACACACACACACACACACACACACACACACACACACGCACATACACACACACACACGCACATGCTCACACACACACACACACACGCACACACACACACACATACACACACACGCACACGCACATACACACACACACACACACACACACACACACACACACACACACGCACATACACACACACACACACACACACACACACACACACACACACACACACACACACACACACACACACACACACACACACACACACATTCCAGCAACTTACAGAGCAGCTTGGTGTCGCAATGACTGCAAGAAATATTCCATTATAAACAAAGCTTGCTCTTATGTCTTAGATTGAAGAAATAGGGGGAGATAAGCTGAAGGCTCATTTTGAGAAGCATTTATTATTATTCCCCATTCACCCACTCAAGCACATACTGTTAGTTAGGCAGAATGATCTACCACTGCAGCTATGCTTATCTCCCCCTATTTCTTCAATCTAAGACATAAGAGCAAGCTTTGTTTATAATGGAATATTTCTTGCAGTCATTGCAACACCAAGCTGCTCTGTAAGTTGCTGGAATGGTGCTCGGTACTTATCCTTGGAATTTATTAGTTTATTGTAATTTAGTCCCTTGTGGATTCATTCCAAGAACTGGCCCTCAGCACTTGTGCCTTAAGAGGGTATTTTTTTATATTTTCTACTTTTCACAAGAAAATGTAGCTTGTTTTGCTCTTTCTTGCTTTTCTTTTGCTTCTTACGTGGCACGTTTGGTTGGTTTTTTGAAAACTCAACAAACATACTACGGTATTGCACACCAGCCTTTTTCTGGGATAGCATTCCTCATAAAACCAAAAAAGCAGAGGAGTCAAGTTACCACTTTCCGCGGTCACCGAGGAGAAACAATCAGGTTTCGAAATTCCGGTGTCTGACCAGGAGTGATATGTTAGTGAGTTTCCTCCCCATTGGATACCGAACGAGCACCGACACAGTCAGCCGTGTCACCCTGAGTCCGATACAGCGGACGAAAGGCCTCGGAGCAGGCGATAGGATTGATTCTGTCTGGTGGTTTAAAAAGACAGGCAGACAGACAGAGATGGGCGTGCGAGCGCGCGCGCACACACACACACACACGAGTCGAGTTTATTTTTAAAAATTGGATTTAATTAAGAAACTTACAAAAAGGGTATCTGAGCTATTCGAATGCATGGATTTTTCTTCCAACACAGTCCGAATCTCTAAATCCAGAAAAAAAAAGAACATTGATGTTACAAAGGGTACAAGCTTAATTGTTACCTCTAGTCGTCAACAAGGAACAACTTACCGGGAAAAAGAAACGTGTTAACATGTAAACATAAGAAGAAAAAGATGATAAAGGTTGTTTCAGAGACAGACAGAGAGGGAAAGAGAGAAATATCATCCAGATTTCCCAATGTTGCAGCTTCGAAACAGAGAGACGGTCAGGGTCATCAACTACCACGCTTTATACTGGAATCCTTTGCAGAAAAATCACAGGGATAGCCCCGATGACCAATAGAAAAAACTCACAGGGATAGCCCCGATGACCAATAGCAGAAAACTCACAGGGATAGCCCCGATGACCAATAGCAGAAAACTCACAGGGATAGCCCCGATGACCAATAGCAGAAAACTCACAGGGATAGCCCCGATAGCAGAAAACTCACAGGGATAGCCCCGATGACCGATAGCAGACAACTCGCAGGGATAGCCCCGATGACCAATAGCAGACAACTCGCAGTGATAGCCCCGATGACCAATAGCAGAAAACTCGCAGGGATAGCCCTGATGACCAATAGCAGAAAACTCGCAGGGATAGCCCCGATGACCAATAGCAGAAAACTCACAGGGATAGCCCCGATGACCAATCAACAGAAAACTCACAGGGATAGTCCCGATGACCGATAGCAGAAAACTCCCGATGACCAATCAGCAGAAAACTCACAGGGATAGCCCCAATGACCAACAGCAGAAAACTCACAGGGATAGCCCCGATGACCAATCAACAGAAAACTCACAGGGATAGCCCCGATGACCAATCAACAGAAAACTCACAGGGATAGCCCCGATGACCAATCAGCAGAAAACTCGAAGGGATAGCCCTGATGACCAATAGCAGAAAACTCACAGGGATAGCCCCGATGACCAATCAACAGAAAACTCACAGGGATAGCCCCGATGACCAATCAACAGAAAACTCACAGGGATAGCCCCGATGACCAATAGCAGAAAACTCACAGGGATAGCCCCGATGACCAATAGCAGAAAACTCATAGAGATAGCCCCGATGACCAATCAGCAGAAAACTCACAGGGACAGCCCCGATGACCAATAGCAGAAAACTCACAGGGATAGCCTCGATGACCAATAGCAGAAAACTCACAGGGATAGCCCCGATGACCAACAGCTCCTTCTCAGCCTCAGCGTTGCCATTACGGTCCCTACCGACAACGCAGAATAACCAACTGCTCACAGGATCGTCCGTTTTTCTTTTCTTCTTTCTTTTAACTCCACGGAATAGAATGATATGATACACGAAGAAAAGAATACCCCCACATAGAAACACACCACACACACACACACACACACACACACACACACACACACACAACACACACACACACAAACACACACACACAGAGAGAAAAAGAGCAATACAACATGTATGCCTAATCATCTACATAAAATCACGAAACTAACAGCTGAGTTGATATTCTTGAGGCAAGTAAAACTAGGGCATGTTGAAATTATCATCAACCATTCCGCTTAATTTCTACTATATTACGAGTAAAAAAAAAAAATCCTTTATATCTTTTACAGAAAATGAGGCTATCACAAAAAAAAAAAGTTATATCGCTTACAAAAATATGAAGGTATTTGCAAAAACGAAAAGCAACAACAACAACAAAGAAACGAAGAAACAAACAAAATCAAAAGCCACCTGAGCAAACATATACTGCAGAACAGGCAGTGTGTGTTCACTCTATGCAAAGTGCATTATCTTGCTATCCAGCGGCTAGATTTAGGGGAAAAGTAGTGTGTACGTTGTAAATTGTTTTTAAAAAAAAAAAAAAGAAGAAAGAAATGTGGAGATTCTTTGGAACAAAGACAAGTCACGACGAGGTAGGGGTGGAGGTGGGTGGGTGGGTGAGGGGGAGAAAACAAGCAGTAACAAATACACAGTGAACAATAGTTTAAAAAAAACCAAAACAATTAAAGGATAAGCTGCAGCAATAACAAAAACGAAACCCCAATAACACAAACAAGAGAATGAATAAATATGGAAGCCGGTGGCACAGAATTTCCAGGCATTTGGAATAAAAAAAAAAATAAAAAAAAATTCTACGAGACCACCCCACCATGGTGAAAGAGGACAGGGTGTGTGGGTAGGGGCGAGAGTGGGAGCGACCAGCTGGACACGGAATCGGCCGGTTTCCCCATGGAAGAGAATGAATGATATGAGACACAAGATCAAGGTCTGTGGGTTGGGAGACAGGGTGAACCCCCCACCCCCATCCGCGTCCACACCACCTGCTGCGACCTACTCACTCCCATCCCCACTGACGGACGGAGCATCTCCTGCCTCTCGACCACCAGCCACCGGACACCTGGTCTAAAGACAGAACGATGAGGGGGATAACTCTTCAGATCTCCAGAGGTGTTCCGGTGGACTGCAGGCTGCACACCAAAAATTCATGTCCCAGGGTCCTGCTTAAGGAGTCGAGTATTTATAGACCAGCACATTCATATTATCCTGAGAATTTTTCTTGTGTCTCAAAGTTGATTCAGATCTCTAGAGGTGAACCGGTGGACTGCAGGCTGCACACCAAAAATTTATGCCCCGGGCTGATGCTTAAGGTCTCGAGTATTTACAGACCGGCACATCTATTTCATCCTGAGAATTTTTATTGTGTCTTAAAGTTGATTTACCTTCTCGTCTTTCACGGGCTCCTCAAGGTCCATGGCAGGGGGTTTCAAGCAGACAGATTAACATGAAAAGAATGGGGTTGTGCTGGGGAAAAGCATCTGGCGCAAAGATAGGGTCATGGCTGAGTGCGAAGGTCTAAAATGTGACGTCAGGTAAGGGGTAGCTCAAGTATTTCTAGATTGCAAATGATGTCATCAGTTTGAAATCCCGTAAAACAAGTGAGATGACTGGGGGGGGGTGGTGGGGGGGGGGGGGGGGGGGGGGGGTTGTTCGTCTGATCGATTATCAGTTATTGTCTTTTTTTTTTTTTCGCTGAAATTTATGCTACACCTCATAACGTTTACATGGGTTACATGTTGATTTGATTCAAAATTCTAACTGTGATGTGTGGCCTGCAGCATGTCATCCGAGCAGCTAATTTTGAGCCCGGCTGAGCAAATGAGACAGAAGAAGCGTTCTGATGAGGGTCAACACAGACCATCAAAGGAATAAAACGGTTTGTGTGTCGGTTGTCCTTTTCAAACATGGAATATGTTATTGCTGGAATAAGAATTCTGACATTCCAAAGTCCGAACGCTAAGTCCAAGGTCGTTGTCATGAGTAGAGAAAATAAGATGTTGTTGACAAGAACTTCACTCGAATGAGAGAAAAAGGAGATGACACTACCACATCAGCCTGACTTAAACTCTACCGAGAAAAAAAAAACAATAATAAAAACAAAACAAAAAATAATGTGCGCTAGGCCTACAGTGATCATAAGTATACAGCAACGAGACGAAAAGCGTACTGGACTAATAACAAACAAACTGACATGAGAGAAGTGCCGCTTAGATAAGAAAAAAGATCATAACTACCTGAATATACACAACTTTTGAAGACAGTACAACCTTATACTTAAAAAAAAAAAGTCCAACGAAAATCGGTCAATGGATGAAACTTTCCTACAAAGAGTACATGAAATTTAGAGAAAAAAAAAAGAAAGCCGCGAATGATCACTATAGTTGAAATTTAAAAAAAAAAAAGAAAGCCGCGAATGATCACTAGATGCATCTACAGTATGAAAAATCTTTTTGTTTTTCCACAGGGATTCGTAACTCTCCCTGTTTATGTGCTTCGAGATCAAATGTAGATTGTGCGTGACACGTATAGGAAAAACACCCTGAAAACTAATACATTCAATAATAACTTACAAGTACAGTTTATTATAAGAGGACAAACGAGATCAAAGTTTTCTTCTTTTTTTTTTCAACTGAAAGCATTCACATATTCTTCACGCGCATATATAATCGTGTAAATTCATATAAAGAAAACGTGTGCTGACGGACACAACAATGTCAATTAAAAAAATGGGTCAGTTACAAGCAAGAAAAACGTACAAATCCATATTAGCGGTGAGGAATATATTTATCCGTAACGTGGGAAAGTAATGTTTTTCCTTTCCTTTTTTTTTAAAGTGCAGATAAAACATCATGCAGTTTAAGTTGGCCTGAAATCAGTCAGAGAATTAGCCACCAAAAAAAAAAAAAGGTATAGATTTGATCTATAAGATCGTAGCTTTGGAGAAGAAACTACCGATTTCAGAACGTCTGAACTACAATTCCCTACTCCAGAACAGCAAATGCAAGGGTGGGGGAAGGGGGAGGGGGAGGGGGGGGGGGGGGGGGGCACATTAGATCGACATTCATTTTTTTTTAAAGATCAGAAATACATTACAATATTTAACACCGTTCCTCCATTAAAAAAAAAAGTATCCAAAAGAAAAAGCATTACGTACTGGGACCTAGTTGACCTGTATCGTATCATCGTAGTGGTAATAATAATGGTGACATTGATAATAATAATAATAACAATAAAATTGATGATGATGATGATGATGATGATGATGATGATGATAACAACAGCAATAATAATAATGATGATAACAAGAACAATGATAATGATAACAACGACAGCGACGACAACAGCAACAACAATAATTATAATGATAACAACAGCGACGACAACGGCAACAACAACAATAATAATAATAATGACAATGATAATCCCACTACTACTACTACTACTAGTAATGACGATAATAATAATGATAATAATAATAATAATAAGAAGAAGAAGAAGAAGAAGAAGAAGAAGAAGAACAATGATAATGATAATAACAATAATAACAATAACACTACTACCACTGCTAACAACAACAATAATAATAATGATAATAATATCAATAATAATGATGATGATAATAATAATAACAATGATAATAACAACAACGACAACAACGAGAACAATACTAATAGTAACTGTAATAATAAGAAGATGAAGACGAAGAAAGAGAATGATAATAATAATAATGATAATAAAAATATTTATAGTAATAGCAATGTCATAATATGAACAACAATAATAATGATAAGGATAATAATAATGATAAAGATAATAATAATGATAATGTTAATAATAATAATAATACTGCTGCTACTACTGCTACTGCTAACAACAACAATAATAATAATAATCACCATAATAATGATAACAATAATAGTAATAATAATAATAACGACGACGATGATGATAATAATAATAATAATAATAATAATAATAATGATAATAATAAGAATAATGATAATGAAACACTAAAATACCCCCCGATGGCTTTCTGCGGGAGTATGACCATACTCCTCCGTATTGGCGGATCCCCTACACAACACTTCTGCTAGATACTCCCTCTGTGTCATACTCTCCTTGCCCGACACCCCCCCCCCCCTCCCTTGCCTGCCTACTTCTTCTTTCCCTTGACTACCGCCTTCATCATTTTGAAGATTCTGTAGATGTAGGGAGTTTGCACGAAGTTGAAGTTGCCAGAGTTAGTGTTCGCTGGGCCGGGGGGGGGGGGGGGGGGGGGGGGGGGGGGGATGATGGGGAGGGGGGGGGGGGGTGTCAGATTAGGGATTTGAAGCCTCCAGGATGGAGCTGAGAGCAACCTCAGCAGGAAGGCTGTTCCAGTCGGGTATGGTCCTGGGGAAGAAGGATTTCTGTCTATACAGAGTCCTGCAGCTGGAAAGGCGGTATGTTGCTGGATGAGACCGTCGGGTTCCTTTGGCATGGCCTTGTGTGTGTGTGTGTGTGTGTGTGTGTGTGTGTGTGTTGTGTGTGTGTGTGTGTGTGTGTGTGTGTGTGTGTGTGTGTGTGTGTGTGTGTGTGTGTGTGTGTGTGTGTGTGTGTGTGTGTGTGTGTGTGTGTGTGTGTGTGTGTGTGTGTGTGTGTGTGTGTGTGTGTGTGTGTGTGTGTGTGTGTGTGTGTGTGTGTGTGTGTGTGTGTGTGTGTGTGTGGTGTGTGTGTGTGTGTGTGTGTGTGTGTGTGTGTGTGGTGTGTGTGTGTGTGTGGTGTGTGTGTGTGGAGGGATGTCTGGTCTTAAATAATCATATTTATTATTTCAATCTGATATTAAACTGAATAATTATGTTTAAATAGAGTATGTTGCTTGCTTTTAATGATAATGATGCTCTCTATTGTAATTTTAGGTTCCATGTTTGAAAGAGAGTGGATGTGTGCTGTAGCTGCGCACGCACATGTGTTTGCGCGAGCGCGCGCGCGGTGTGTGTGTTTGTGTGTGTGTGTGTGGGGGAGTGGGGGGGTGGGGGGGGGGGGGGGGTGGGAGGGTGTGTGTGGGAATAGTGTTTGTGCTTGCATGAAGATATTTTACTGATGGGATTGATTTACTATGGATTCTTACACAGGCAGTTTACGCCTTGTGTGTGTGTGTGTGTGTCTTCTTCTTCTTCTTCCTAAAATACTGGTTCACTCAAAAACGAGTAGGTCACCAGCGCGCATGTTAAAAAAGTAAAATAATAACATAAAACAGTGCGACTCAGACTGTTGGCCTGGAGCAAATTTTAGCAACAAGGGGTCGCACTCGATATTCAAGAGATAAAAGCAATGGCCAAATTCAGGCCAGGTAACAGTAAAATATCTGGGGAAGTAAAAATAGAAAATCGTCAATATGCAGATCTCAAAAACTGTCGAATCAATTTGTTTTTTGAATGAGATTGCATTTGTGGCAATCTTGATGGCACCCGGCAGTGAGTTCCACAGCCGTACAGAACTGGGATAAAAAGAATGTAAGTGGCTGTCAATATTTGATGCAGGTATGGTATAACATTGACCGCCACTCCTGGTGCTACATTTATTCAATACTAGTTGTTCCATTGGAATATCAATTACTTTAGCTCTGCCTTTTGTGTGTGTGTGTGTGTGTGTGTGTGTGTGTGTGTGTGTGTGTGTGTGTGTGTGTGTGTGTGTGTGTGTTGTCCTGGTATATGGTTATTATGCTGTCAAAAATGAATTTTCTGTCTTTTGGACAAATACAATTGTTATCCTCTGTGTGTGTGTGTGTGTGTGTGTGTGTGTGTGTGTGTGTGTGTGTGTGTGTGTGTGTGTGTGTGTGTGTATGTGAGTTCGCGTGCGCGCGCGCGTATTGTTCAGCTATGATATGGAAGAGATTTCCTTTCTTTACCCCGTTTCCAAGATTAGAAGAACATCTTTCCCTTGTGAGCAGGGAAGAATCGAGCAGTGGAATATCGAGAAGGGGAAATATTGACAGAGGGAGTTTAGAGGGGGAGCATGTCGATGCGTCACGGCCCGATACGTCCACGGCCCGATACGTCCAAATGGACACATCAGGCCTTGGACGTATATCGGACCTTGGGACGTATGGGGCCTTGGACGTATCGGGCTTGGACGCATCGGACCGTGGACGGATCGGACCGTGGACGCATCGGGCCTTGGACGTATCGGGCCTTGGACGTGTCGGGCCTTGGACGTATCGGGGTTTGGACGCATCGAGCTGACCCCAGTTTAGAGCAGGGGGGCGTATTGAGCTAGGACAGTACAAAGTGGGGGTAGGGATGGAGGAAGTATCAACACGCTCAAGACATTTGAAGGAGAGGAATTTGTCAAAATTTCACTTTTCTGGTATGCATTGTATATTAGATATTATTTTTGTACTTTACTTTGCATCTCCTTTTTTTCTTTTTTTTTTTCTTTTTTCTTTTTTTTTTTGCATTTCGACTAGTGGAGAGAAGGATTGTGATGTCTCACTCTCAGCCACCATGAGGCAAGGCATTGACCAAAGCCACTACTCCGGGTGTCAGTGACCCTCATGCTCATGTCTTCAGGATCAATGTTGATATCCAGTGACCTTCATGACGCCTTGGATCATCAGTAATTACGTTCGTAAGATTTGTTGGGCAGGAACAGATCATTGTATTTACGATGTGTACAGAAAGTGACGCTTTTCGTGGTGAAATTACTACATATCTCGAAGAAAGTGAGGCGGACAATTTTCACTAGATTCTCACAGTACCTACAAATGCACTAAGAAATGCGTCCAGTGCGAATTCAGGGCACAACTATCCTTGTCATTTTACACGTGTATAAGAATCGTATGAAGATTACACACACAGCAGACGCATGACTGTGTCACTATACACAGAGACCATTCTACACCCAGTCCTAACAGAGTGTTAACATGGGTAAAAAGGACGTAAAAACCTAGAAAAACACGAACGTCACATCTGAAGCTGTACGCCTACGTGCGAAGTATTGGCAATGAAAAGTACAATGATAATGATAATAATAATAATAGTAATGATGATGATGATGATGATAATAATAATAATGATAAGAAGAAGAAGAATGATGATAATTATGATAGCAACAACAACAACAACAGCAGCAGCAGTAATAACAGCAGCGATAATAATAATAATAATGATAATAATGATGATAATAATACCGATAACAATAATAACGTATAATAATAATAATAATAATAATAATAATTTAAAAATAATATAATAATAATAATAATAATAACGACGATAATAATAATAATTATAATAATTTTTGACATGAGTAAAATAGATTGACGACACAACCATTTCAACGGACATCAGCAAAACAGATCGTTCTGAAATCTCCAGATCATGGAGGTCATGTCAAGGTCAAGGTCAAGGTTAATGTCACATTGCTCACAGCCCAGCCGACCTCGAGGGGGCATAATACTACTACTACTACTACTAATAATAATAATAACAATAATAATAATAATGATTATTCATGGCGCATAATCGTACATCATAAGCCTAAGCGCTTACACACACATAAAAAAGGTTAAAGAAAACAGAAATGAAACCAACAAGAAGATGACTATTGCAATAAGTACCATCAGAGCTGTAAGCCGGTGACAGCTAGAACCATGCACAGACGTGGGAAGGGAGACACCACCACCACCACCACCACCACCCCCCACAACAACAACAATAATGATTATAAGTATAACATCACGAAAAGTGGCGCGCCTTTGTCGAAATCGAGCTAAGTCAGCTGAACACTGTACACGGGAAGAACCATCGTCAGAACACAATGGTCTTTAGCAGTGAACTGCTTTGAACACCACTGTACAGCCTGTGGCAAAAGTGGTCGTCATCACCACCAGTCCTCACAGCGGACGCATGCACGCGCTACTCCAACCACACAGCGACCAAAGTACCTTCAGGCTACCAACAAACGCTACCCCCCCCCCCCCCCCCATCATGCTGACAACACTATCACAGTAAACTATGACGCAGGGCGCAGGAAGTGCACGGGAGGTAGGGGTGATGGGGGTGGGTGGGTAATTTGAACGAATTAAATGCATTGTGTCCCTTGAGTTCCCCTCTGCTGCATCCTGCCCTCCTTCAGCTCGCACCACTCCTCCCCTCCCCCTCCCCAGGTGTTCAGACCGTATGCTGTGAACACGACAGGACCGTTTTTGACACGGCAGTAGTTCTAGAATGTTACACCGGCCTTTTTACGCACTTCGAAATAAAAAATGTTTTACGACCAGGGGAAGAAATTGCTAAAAGAGTTATTCCCGTGAATTTTCTTTTTTACAGAACATTTTTGATGATAAAATAAAAATTATTTCAGGTTAAAGCTGTCTTTTTTCATAAAAAAAAGTGATCGGTAATTATCAATTTTATTGAAGTGTTTACATTTATTTTAAAAAATTGTAATGGTTTTTAATTTTTTTTATCAATAACTTTCCCGCCACGAAGAGCAATTATTGTTACAGACCGATCACCCTTCCACATGTTAACCATAAACGATTCTGAACCCGTCGATTGATCTGATGTTGCATCCGTTGCTGGATTCGAGTCGTGACAAAAATGGACGACAGGATTTCTCTCCCTTGAGGCGAGACGTCCAAGTCCGGATGACGGACAGACAGCAGTACATTCTGCCGTGTCGTCCACAATCAGACGACGGGAACATAAAAAATTCCTACACTTTCCATGAAATGGTCCAAGGGAAATAACCTCTGTAACTAGTCTTGGGGATGTTGGAACGAGTTGTCGACCATACTTTCAGTGGCCTATTGTGAACTTGGCTGACCCCAGGAGCTTTGAAACAAAGAAACTGACGGCACCGCCACGCGGCGCGCGCCACGTATTTCCTGTGCCAGAAAAAAATGTCGGTCAGGCAAAGGGGTGGTAGCAATTTCTCGGCGCAATGAAGCGCTTGAATTGTATTACAAAGTGGATCTGGTGATGATTGGAGTTGAGTGTTTGTTCTTTCCTGTGACACCTAACACAAACTGTCAGTTTTTGTAGACTCCGTAAAAAAAAAATTAAAAAGTGGCCAATCTGTGCGTGGGCAGGGAATGGGGCTGTGGCGAGGTGCGGCAGCGGGGGAAGGGCCGAGTGCCGCTTCGGCTGGGAAAGCGTAAATTAACCTGTGGGTTCCCACCCCTAGACCAATTCCGTGTTCCCCCGAGTTCGTTTCGCGTTTTTGCCTTGGCCACTTTACACCAACAGCGTGAATTGTCATCTTTAAAACGTTGATAAAGTAATTTTCAGCGGGTCAATCCAGGATTTTCCATTTCAGGTAGGGCCCCCTCCGTTAACCCAATCAGAACCGCGAAAGCGTAACATCCTTGACAAAGAAAAAAAAATCATGAAAGAAAATCTAAAACAACAAAAACTATCACAGAAAACCCTCACAGGTCTCATACCCCAACAAGTAAAAAAAAGAGAAATGCTCTTCGAGGGGAGAAACATACCCCACCCCGAATCAGGGTCAGTGAACAAAGTTTTCCTTCCCAAATTTACACGCGGTGTAAAAATAGTAAAAAAAAGAAAATTAAATTAAAAAGGTCAACACATTCCTCATGACCAAAGGGGGGTTTTTGGGGGGTGGTTCCTGTTTAGGTGTTGTTATTTCTACTGCTTTGCACGTTACTTTTCGGTGCTTGGAAACAGTGCTGCCCCCTTTTCTTCTTTGAAACGTCGACGGCCTCCCACACGAAAAACCCACACATACCCCCGGGGAGCACACCCCACCGAAATACACGCAATAAAACCAGCTTGGCACACAAAAACTGCGCGCACGCACAAATACTTGATACACACAAAACAACAAAACAACACTTATTTTCGGGGTTTCTTGGACAACTGGCAGGAAATTAAATAGGAGTAAAAATCTACCTAAAGAAAACAAATAATTTTTGGGGGACGGCGGGGTGGGGGGAGAACGGGAAAAGATGGGGGTGGTGGTGGTGGTGGGGTGTGGTGGTGGGGGTGGTGGGGGGGGGGGTTGGGGATGGCACAGTTTGTGTTTATTGCAAAAAATTGTCATTTGGGCCAACAGCATCCCAAAACGTGTGCCTTTGCTGAGGCGGGAGGGGGGAGGGGGAAGGGGGGGGGGGGGGAGGGGGGAGAAGAAAAAAAAAAAGAAGAAAAGAAAAAGAAGGAGGAGGAGGGGAGGAGGAGAAAAAGAAGAAAAAGAAGAAAAACAAGAAGAAGAAAAAGAAGAAAAAAAGAAGAAGAAACGAGGAGGAGGAGGAGGGGGGAGGAAAAAAAAAAAAAAGAAAAAAGAAGAAGAAAAAGAAGAAGGTTAAAGGGGGAGGAGGAGGAGGAAAAGAAGAAGAAGAACAAAAACAAGAAGGGGGAAAAAAAGAAAAAAATAAGAAAAAGAAGAAGGGGAGGAGGAGGAGGAGGGGAGAAGAAAAAGGAAGAAGGGGGGGAGGAGGAGGGGGGGGGGGAAAGGGGGAGGTGGAGAAAGAAAGAAAGAAAAAGGGGGGAGGGGAGGGGGGGAAGAGGAGGGGGGAGGGGGAAGAAAAGAAGAAAAAGAGGAAGAATAAGAAGTAGAAAGAGGAGAGAGGGGGGGGGAGGGGGGGGCCCCGGCGGGAAGAAGAGAAGGGGAGAGAGGGGGGAGAGAGAGAGAGAGAGAAGAGGAGAGAGAGAGAGAGAAGAGAGGAGAGAGAGAGAGAGAGAGAAAAGAGTTTTGATTTCAGATCATGACTTGAAACTTCAGTCAAAAAGAGAATGGGGGGGGGGGGGGGGGGGGGGGGGGTGAGGTAAAAGGAAAGGGGGGGGGGGGGTTTTTTTTAGGGGGAAAAGGGGAGCTTGCACTTTTCACCCCCTCCCTCCAATATCCTTCCAGGTTTTCCCGGGAAAAGAGGTCGGGGGAAGGGGGAGAGGTGGGGGGGGGGGTTGGAAAAGGGGGCGGGGGGTACTTACAGTGTTAGGAGGGGGAGGGCGAGGGTGGGTGGTGGGGGGAAGAGGGAGGGGGGGGAGAGAGGGGGGGAGACGGTGGGGGGGGGGTTAAGAAATGCGCTTAGAGGCAGACTGAAGGAAAAAAGGTGAAAGGACAAAAGGATTGGGGGGGGGGGGGGGGGGGGGGGGGGGTTAACAAAAAACCCCTCTGCCCTGTTGTGTACGGGGGGCTGTTGATCCTGTAGTCCAAGCCCCCGGGGCGGCGGCACTTTCACGGGAGATGAGAACGGGTTTTGTTTGTTTTGTGTGTGTGTAACTGTGACTTGAGACGTTCACTTTAAAGGAACCCGCTCGGAAAGTTCCCAAAGAGAAGGGGAAAAGTGCGCCCGTGACGGGGGGAGATAAGTTTTGGGGTTTGTTCCCGGTGGGGGAGAAAACCCTCTCGACCATCGCAAAATGGCAAGATGAAAATACAATCTGCCAGTAAAAAACCTCACAAAATAAAATCTGTCATCCGTAAACCCGGGTCGTTGGCTTTCAAGAAAACGTCAGTAAATAAAGGGATTAGTCAGGCAATGATGACCTTTCTTCATCCCCCCCCCCCCCCCCATCGCTAATCACATCTCCCCCCCCCCATCGAAAATAAAACCTCCACTTTTTATCACAACCAACCACCAACCCCCCCCAACAACTGGCATCCGGTGTCTTTGCTTGTCTCTTTCTTGATTTTTGTCTGTCTGTCTGCTGTTGAAGTTTTTTCATTCTTTCCTTTTCTTTAAAAATTTTTTTTTTTTTTCTTTTACCGTTTTCATGTTTTTTTTTCTTTTTGTTGTCTTTCCCTTTACACTTTCGGGCGATTTAAAATTTTTTATTTATTTTTTTTTTTTTAAAATTTTTTTTCTTTTTCCTTTTTTTCCTCTTTCTTTTATCATTTTTTTCCCCCCTTCTTTTTTTGATTCTACTTTTTTTTTAAAATTTTATTTTCTTTGTTTTTTCCCCCTTTTTTTATCATTTTTCCCCCTTTTTTTTTTTGATTTACTTTTTTTTTAAAAATTTATTTCTTTCTTTTTTTTTTCCTCCTTTCTTTTTCATTTTCCCCCTTTTTTCTTCTTTTTTTTTTTTTTTTTTTCGCCTTTTTCTTTCTTTAATTTTGTCCCTTTGGTTTTTTCTTTCATTTTGCCCTTTCCTTCTTTCTTTTCATTTGTTTTTCTTTCCCTTCTCAAAATGGTGTTTCTTTCTATTTTAGGTTTTTTCTTCTTTCCCCTTTCTTTCTGTTTTTTTTCTTTCTGTCGTCTTTCTTCTTTTCCCGGGTTCCCCTTTTTTTTTGTTTTCCGGTCTTTTTTGGTTCCCCCCTTCCCCCCAACCCCCCCCCCCCCCCTCCCCCTTTTATTCATTTGTGGATGTTTTTTTTTTTTTTCTTTTTTTTTTTTTTCTTTTTAGACCCTTTTCTTCCATATTTTTTTTCCTTTTAATCTTTTTCCTTTTTTTTTTTTTTTTTTTTTTTTAAATTTTTTTCTTGGGCGGGCAGTTGTTAAAAAAAGCTTGTAAATTTGATCTGCACACCACAAAGAGTATGTAAAGCCTGAGCGCTCGCTCGCGGCGCGCGCCCCGCGCAACAACCCCACACACCACCAAAACACACACACAACACCACACACACACACACACACAACACACACAATATTTAGCGTCAAGAACAATGCTTCTCACACTTCAAACGTATACCCAGGCTACTCCCCACCGTCCATAACGAATTATACGTACACATCACGATGTTACACGCACACAGATTCGCAACCCCCGAACGGTACGGTCGTGCGTGTACCGTGTGAATTTTAAGAAATGGAAAAGGGGGAAAGAAGTGAGAACGGAAAGAAATTGGGATGAGAGAGGAAGGAAAGGTGGGAAGAAGAAAAGAAGAAAAAGAAAAAGGGAAAAAGAAGAAAAGGGGAGGAGGAGGAGAGGGGAGGAGGGAAAAAAGAAGGGGAAAAGGGAAAGAAGGGAAGAGGGAAGAAAAAGAAGAAGAAGAAGAAGAAGGAGAAGAGAAAAAGAAGAAAAAGAGAGAAGAAAAAAAAAGGAGGAGGAGGAGGAGGAGGAGGAGGAGGAGGGGGGGGGAGGAGGAGGAGGAGAAGAAGAAGGAGAAAAAGAAAAAGGGA
Organism: Conus ventricosus; assembly: GCA_018398815.1. Taxonomy (NCBI): domain Eukaryota; kingdom Metazoa; phylum Mollusca; class Gastropoda; order Neogastropoda; family Conidae; genus Conus; species Conus ventricosus. The sequence goes on along the minus strand of CM031623.1, from coordinate 10,258,046 downwards.
AAAAAGGAAAAGAAAGAAGAAAAGAAGAAGAAAGAAGAAGAAAAAGAAGAAGAAGAAGAAAGGGGGGGAGAAAAAAAAACAAAATAGAAAACGGGGGAGAAGGGGGGAAGACGATGGGGATGACAACAAAGCTAAAGGGGGAGGAAAAAAAGGAAAGGGAAAGAGAAGCTAAGAAAGGGCGGAAGGGGACGAAGGGGAAGGGGAGGGAAAGGGGGAAAAAAACAAGGGCGATAGGTGGAAGAAAGGAAGGAAAATGAGGAGGGGAAAAGTAAGAAGATGAGGAGAAAAAGAGAAAAGGGGAAAAGAAGAAGGAAGAAGAAAAAGAAGAAGGAAGAAGAAGAAGAGAAGGGAAAGAAGAAGAAGAAGAAGAAGAAGAAAAAAAAGAAGAAAAGAAGAAGAAGGGAAAAGGAAAAAGAAAGGAAAAGAAAGAAGAAGAAGAAAGGGAAGGGGGAAGGAGGAGGGGAGGGGAAAGGGGGGAGGGGGGGGGGAGGGGAGGAGGGGAGGGGAGGAGAAGAAAAGAAAAGGGAAAAAGAAAAGAAGAAGAGGAAAGGGGGGGGAGGAGGGGAGGAGGAGAAAAGGAAAAAGGAAAAAGGAGAAAAAGGGGAAAAAGGAGAAAAAAAAGAAAAAGAAAAGGGAAAAAGAAGAAGGGGAAAAAAAAAAGAGAAGAAGGGGGAAGGGGGAGGAGGAAGGGGGAGGGGGAAGAGGAAGAGGAGGGGGAGGGGGGGGAAAGGGGGAAAAGAAGAGGGGGGGAAGAAGGAGGAAGAGGGGGGGAAGGGGGAAAAAGGGGGAAAAAAGGGGGAAAAGAAAAGAAGAAGAAGAAGAAGAAGGGAAAAAAGAGAAGAAGGGGGGAGGGAGGAGAGAGAAGGGGAGGAGGGGAGGAGAGAGAGGGGGGAGGGAAAGGAGAAGAAAAAGTTTTAGGTTAGGAGAGGGGGAGGGGGGAGAGAAAAGGGGGAGAAGGAGGAGAGAGAGGAGGGAGGGAGGGAAAAAAGAAAAGTGAAGGGGGAGAGGGGGGGAAAAAAAGCGAAGAGAGGTAAAGAAGAAAAGGGGGGCGGCGGGGGTGGAGGGGGGGGGTCTTACGTGGTATCTGCGAGGGCGGGGGGGGGGGGGGGTGGGGTGGTGAGGATGGTGTTGGGTGGGGTGTGTTTTGCCGTTTTGGGTTTTTGGGTGGGGTGTGGGGTTGTTTGGTTGGGGTGGATGTTATAAGGTGGGGGGGTAGGGGGGGTGGGGGGGGGGGCAGGGGGGGAGTGGGTGGGTTTTTTTCCTTAAGGCCCTGGGGGGTGGTTGCGTGCGGGCCCCCCGGGGGTGTGGGTTTTGGTTGTGGGGTTTTTTGGGGTGGTTGGTTTTTTGGTGGTTGGGAAAAATGGCGTGAGCCCCTTTCGTTTTTTTTGGGTGTTGTTTTTGTGGGTGGTTTTTGGGTTGGGGAGGTATTGGGGGGGTAGGGGGGAAAGGCAGGCAGGAAGGAGTGTGTACGTTTTTATCTACAAAAAAAAAAAAAAAAATTTTCCAGCCCTTTTGGCAATTTGGTCCCCACTTTTTGGCCTTTGGGGTTCCCTGGGGTCAACCCATCGGGGGGCCTGGGGGGTTTTCCTGGGGGGCCTCCGGAAAGGGGGGTCCTACCCGGTATAAAAATTTTTTTTGTCAGTTGGGAAGGGGGGGGGTTGCAAGTCGAAAGGGCCCCCAAACCCCCCAAATGGGGATGGCGTTTCCGGGGGTTGCCCCTTTACGACCCAAAAGAGGTCCCGGGGGTTCCCGGCCGGGGTTTTCGGCGGGGAGGGTGTGGGGGTAGGGGTTCCCGGAATGAGGGCCCTTTGGGGGACTTCTTTATTTCCCCAAGGGTCAGCAAAAAAAAAAAAAAAAAAAAAATGTCTACAAACTTTCATCTGCACATAGATTGCATCAAAGAGATCTCTGGCTTTTTGTTGAAAAGGTTTGCTTCATTTACATCTTTCCTTGGCTTATCTCGTCCGAGATAGCTTCGGTGTCGCACATTATCTCTTCGAAGATCATAAAAAAAATGTAGTTCTTTCTTTCGCTTCTTTATCTCCGTTTTATTCTTTCTTATCCACTTTCTTTTAATTAATTTTTTCTATATTGTGTTTAAAAAAAAAACTTTTTTTAAAATGCTTTTTCTCTTTCTAATAGCTTCATTCTCTCTCTCTCTCCTCCTCTCTCTCTCTCTCTCTCTCTCTCTCTCTCTCTCTCTCTCTCTCTCTCTCTCTCTCTCTCTCTCTCTCTCTCTTATATCCCGCTCCTTCGTTTTTTTCTTCCCATCCAATTCCTTCCTTTATTCCTTTCCATCCTTTTCCTTTTCTCCTTCCTTTCCATCCCGTTCCTTCTGTCCTTCCTTTCCACCTCGTTTCTTCGTTCCTTCCTTTCCATTCCGTTCCTTCTGTCCTTCCTTTCGATCTCGTTTCTTCGTTCCTTCCTTTCCATCCCCTTTCTGCTTTCCTTCCTTTCGATCTCGTTTCTTCGTTCCTTCCTTTCCATTCCGTTCCTTCTGTCCTTCCTTTCCATCCCCTTTCTTCGTTCCTTCCTTTCCATCCCCTTTCTGCTTTCCTTCCTTTCATCCTGTTTCTTCGTTCCTTTCTCTCCATCCCGTTCCTTCGTTCCTTCCTTTCCATCCCGTTTCTTCGTTCCTTCCTTTCCATCCCGTTCCTTCTTTACTTCCTTTCCACCTCGTTTCTTCGTTCCTTTCTCTCCATCCCGTTTCTTTGTTCCTTCCTTTCCATCCCCTTCCTTCCTTCCTTTCCACCCCGTTCCTTCGTTCCTCCCTTTCCATCCCCTTCCTTCTTCCTTTCTTTCCATCCCCTTTCTGCTTTCTTTTCTTTCCACCCCGTTCCTTCGTTCTTTTCTTTCCATCCCCTTTCTGCTTTCTTTTCTTTCCATCCCGTTTCTTCGTTCCTCCCTTTCCATCCCGTTCCTTGTTTCCTCTCTTTCCATTCTGTTCTTTCTGTTCTTCTTCATGTCCACCCCTTAACTTCTATCCCTCTTTTCCATTTCATTTCTTCTTCACGTCCTCTCCGTGCTGTTTCTTCTTTGCCTCTATTCCATCCAGGTTTATTTTCTTTCCTTCCTCTCCAACTCATTCCTCCTTTCCCTTCTTTCCATTTTGTTTCTCCTTTCCTTCCTCTCCCAACGCTCTTTCTGTCTTTCTGATACATCCATTGTGTGTGTGTGTGTGTGTGGGTGTGTGTGTGTGTGTGTGTGTGTGTGTGTGTGTGTGTGTGTGTGTGTGTGTGTGTGTGTGTGTTTGCGTGTGTGTGTGTCTGTGTGCGTGCGTGCGTGTGTGCGTGCGTGCGTGCGTGCGTGTGTGTGTGTGTGTGTGTGTGTGTTGTGTGTGTGTGTGCACGCGCGCGTTTGCCTTTGTGTTTTCCTTCCATTCCTTTCTGTCCCTCTCCCCCTCATTCCATCTCTGTTCTTTATTTCCTTACTTTTCATTCTGTACTCCCCCCCCCCCCCCCACCCCACCTCTGCCTATTTCGTTCCGTCTTTCCGTTCTGTTCCTTTTACCCCACCTTTCTATTCTGTTCCCTCTTTCTTTCATTTCCACTCCCACGTTTTTCTTTTTCTGTGTGTTTCTTATCCCGTTCCTTCCTTCCTTCCTTCCTTCCTTCCTTCCTTCCTTCCTTCCTTCCTTCCTTCCTTCCTTCCTTTCTGTCTATTCCTTTCCTTTTTCTTCAGTGATATCCCCTTCCTTCCTTCCTTCCTTCCTTCCTTTTCTTTTTCTTCCGTTATATCCCCTTCCTTCCTTCCTTCCTTCCTTCCTTCCTTCCTTCCTTCCTTCCAATTCCTTTCCTTTTCCTTCCGTTAAATCGCCTTCCTTCCTTCCTTCCTTCCTTCCTTCCTTCCTTCCTTCCTTCCTTCCTTTTCTTTTCTTCCGTTATATCCCCTTCCTTCCTTCCTTCCTTCCTTCCTTCCCTCCTTCCTTTCTTCCTTCTTTTCTGTCTAGTCCTTTCCTTTTTCTTCCGTTATATCCCTTCCTTCCTTCCTTCCTTCCTTCCTTTCTTTCTGTCTATGCCTTTCCTTTTCCCGTTATATCCTGTTCGATCCTTCCTTCCTTCCTTCCTTCCTTCCTTCCTTCCTTCCTTCCTTCCTTCCTTCCTTCCTTCCTTTCCTTTTTTTTCATTCTGTTCCCTCTTTGCTTCCTTTTCTTCCTGTTCTTCCGCCCCCCCCCCCCTCCTTCCTACTTCCTTCCTTCTATCCTTCCTTTCCATTCCCTCCCCCCCCCCCCACCCCTTTTGTTTTCTCCTTTCCATCCTCTTCTGTCTTTGCTTCTTTGATGATATCCTGTTCCTTTTTCCTTCCTTTCCATACAGTTCCATCTTTCCCCCTTTTCCATTCCGTTCTAGGTTTCCTCTTATCCATCCTGTTTCTTCTTCGTGTCAGTTCGGTCTGTTTTCCCAGGACCAACCTTGTTCCTTGTTCTTCCCTTTCCATTCTGGTTTTCCTATTCTTCCTTCCTTTCCGTCCCCATTTCTTCTGTCTACCCTTTCCTCACCCCTCCTTTCCTTCCCTTTCATCCTCTTTCATCTTTCCTTCCCTTTCATCCTATTTCATCTTTCATTCCCTTTCATCCTATTTCATCTTTCCTTCCCTTTCATCCTATTTCATCTTTCCTTCCCTTTCATCCTCTTTCATCTTTCATTCCCTTTCATCCTATTTCATCTTTCCTTCCCTTTCATCTCATTCCTTCTTTCCATCCTCTTCCCACTTTTTTTTCTCTTTTTTTTTCTGCCCATCCTGTGTCTTCGCTCTTTTCTTTCTATTCTGTTCTTTTATTCCTATCTTTCCATCCTGTTTCTTTTTCTCATTAATACCCCTTCCTATTCCTCCTTTCCATTTCCACGTTCCGTTCCTTGCTTTCTTTCCTTCTTTCTATCCTGTCAATTTTCCCTTTCTTTCTGTCTCCTCCGTTTTGTTCGTTCTTCCGTTCCTTTCAAAGCGGATCTTTCCTTCCAACCAAATTGACTCATTTCAATCTCGTTCTGTCTTTCCTTTTTTTTCATTCCATTTTTTTTCCCATCTCGTTCTTATTTTCCTGTCTTTTCACTCCCGTTCCGAATTTCTTTTCTTTCCATTCCATTCTTTCGCTTCGTTTCTATCCAGGTTCTGTTGGTTTTTTTTTTTCCTTTTCAAACCATTTCTTCTTCGTTCCTTTCTGTTCATTTCATTCCTTTCCAT
>CM031623.1:10247865-10250365 GCA_018398815.1 Conus ventricosus | reverse complement strand
TCTCCTTTGGACAACACTTTACATTGGGATCTCCTTTGGACAACACTTTACATTGGGATGTCCTTTGGACAACACTTTACATTGGGATCTCCTTTGGACAACACTTTACATTGGGATATCCTTTGGACAACACTTTACATTGGGGTCTCCTTTGGACAACACTTTACATTGGGATCTCCTGCGTGAACCATAAGCGTCATAAAACATCTGGAATGCCATTGAATGAAATGAATGACTATATAATTTAATGTCTGTTCACAAGGATAGTGATTTTAGACACCATGTAAAAGTCACCCCCCCCCCCTTCAAAAATAAGAACAAGTGAAATAGAACGTCAAAGTAATCTTCCAATAGGTGTGGATAGAATAACTTTTGCAATGAAAATAATGTCAATTTCTTCATCATTCAAAATGTCCCTTGTGTATCATACTTCAGAAAAAAACCAACAGCTCCATATCATTCATTCGGTATCTAGCAAGCAAAAGTGGGCATTCTAATAGTAAGTGATGAATTGATAGTTTCAGATTGCAAATACAGTTAACTTTTGCGTACTTAGATCTCCAAGCGTGTGGTCGTATTTTGTACAGAAAACTAATTATAGGTCTACTATATGTCAAGACATTAGATATAGAAGCAGATGGACGAGTACAAGTGGATTTTTCAACAAGGAGGACATTTCATCTGTTGATAATGCTAATGCCATTGAAAGTCCGGAAAAGAACAGGCCAGAGACTGCTGGGTGGACAGACGACATGAAAATCAAACAGGCACACTGGTGTTCTTCTGTTGAGACATCAGACCCGAAGAAAAACATGTGGCTACATTAATTGTGGGATTAAGAACAACAGTCGCGTACGAAAAAAAAAAGCAGCAATGGAGAAGCTCGGAAATCCAATCTAGGAGTGAAGGAAAAGAAAGAAAGGATGATCCTTCAATACACTGTATAGATGCTGTGTTAAAAAAAAACACAGGAAAATTAAACCAAAAGAAGGGGGGAAAAAAGATTGTTTTTCTCCCATACATATTGAATATTACTGACATATTGCTATGAACAAAGAATTCAAAACATAATTTTGTGTTGCTGTACGAGGACCTTGTAGAAAATGTCCTTTGCATTAACGTTATAATTTTTGTGTTTGTACATGTATGGTAGTTATGAAAAAAATGTACTCTTTTTGTACTGTAGAATACTGTAATGTTATTGCTGAATATTCACTTGGGAAAGAAAAGAACCTCACATTGCAAGGGGGGAAAGAAAATAAAGAAAGAAAGGAAGAAAGAAGGAAAGAAGGAGAGAAGAAAGAAAAAAGAAAGAACGAAAGAAAGAAGGAAAGAAACAAAAATTATAGTTATTATATTTCTTTTTCTTCGTCTTCGTCTTCGTCTTCGTCTTCGTGTTCTTCTTCTTCTTCTTCTTCTTCTTCTTCTTCTTCTTCTCTCTTCTTCTTCTTCTTCTTCTGATCATCATCACATCATCATCATCATCATCATCATCATCATCATCATCATCATCATCATCATCATCATCATCATCATCATTATTATTGTTGTCGCTTCATCATCCTCATCATCATTAGTAGTAGCGATAGTAGCAGCAGAAGTAGTAGTAGCAGCAGCAGCAGCAGCGGCAGTAGCAGTAGTAGTACTAATAGTAGTTGTACTAGTAGCAGTAGCAGTAGTAGTAGTAGGATTAGTAGTAGTAGCAGTAGTAGCAGTAGTGAGTAGCAGTAGTAGCAGTAGCAGTAGTAGTGGCAGTAGTAGCAGTAGTAGCAGCAGTAGTAGTAGCAGCAGCAGTAGTAGCAGTAGTAGCAGTAGCAGTAGCAATAGTAGTAGAAGTAATAGCAGTAGAAGCAGCAGAAGCAGCAGCAGCAGTAGTAGTAGCAGTAGTAATAGCAGCAGTAGTTAGTAGTAGTAGTAGTAGTAGTAGTAGTAGTAGTAGTAGTAGCAGCAGCAGCAGCAGTAGTAGTAGTAGTAGCAGCAGTAGTAGTAGTAGTAGAGCAGCAGCAGTAGTAGCAGCAGTAGTAGCAGCAGTAGCAGCAGCAGTAGCAGTATTAGTAGTAGTAGCAATAGCAGCAGTAGTAGTAGTAGTAGCAGCAGCAGTAGCAGCAGTAGTAGCAGCAGCAGTAGTAGCAGCAGCAGCAGTAGTAGTAGTAGTAGCAGCAGTAGTAGCAGCAGTAGTAGCAGCAGCAGTAGCAGCAGTAGTAGCAGCAGCAGTAGTAGCAACAGCAGCAGTAGTAGAAGTAGTAGCAATAGCAGTAGTAGCAGTATCATAGAGGGGCCTGTGGTCAACTGGTCAGAGCGTTGCCTGTGGAGCCAAGGTCCTGCGTTTGAGCCACATGTGGGATGGAATGCTTTAGGCTTGAAAAGCCCCTCTGTCCACCCCCCTGTCCACCCCTCTGTCCACCCTCTGTCCACCCCTCTGTCCACCCTCTGTTCCACCCCTCTGTCCACCTTCTGTCCACCCTCTGTCCACCCCCTCTCCACCCTCTGTCCACCCTCT
>CM031623.1:10239991-10242765 GCA_018398815.1 Conus ventricosus | reverse complement strand
TTTTCCAATATTCAGTTATACACGTGTCGTCAGATCGAAGCACGACTCACTCACATCAATTTCGATCATCTTCCTTTTTTTTTTTAAATCTCAGAAGAGTATGCATTGTATACTGTATCCATAACAACAGCCAAGCTGACCGTTTTTTTTTTCGAATATTGTAATGGGATTTATGCTGTGCAAGATGTTATGCGAGTGAAACCTCAATTTTTGTAGTCTCATTCGATGGACTTTTCGAGAAATGGGGTCAGAACCAATGTTAACCTCCATGGTGAAAATCTCTCTGTACTGAGACGATCCCAGCGGAGATTTGAACCGGCAACACCCAAGATCAGGTTCATGAGTCCTGTCCTCTACCAGCTGAACTATTCTGGCTTCCCACAATGTGTACCCTCGAACAGCTCATCACGGTTAGTATAACATAAATATGTTCTATTGACACTGTGTCTTGATGCTGGGTTTGATACGCTGCAGAAAAGTGTGGCGAAATGAACGGCATTCCCTCCTCCTGCTGTTATACTACTGCCACAGAACTTGTCAAGTCTTTTAACCACTGCTTCTGTTGCTGCTGCTGCTGCTGCTGTTGCTGTTGCTGCTGCTGCTGCTTCTGCTGCTATCCTCCTACCTCATCGTTTAGCCTCCTCCTCCTTCTCCTCCTCCTCCTCCTCCTCCTCCTCTTTCTGCTACAACTCTACTCCAACTACTATTACCATGTGTAAACAGCCTATCAACGTTTTGTCTGTTTTGTTATTCCTTCGTGTTGGCGGCCCAGTATTTCTAGTTTTGCTCATGTACTATTAATTTAGTATTTCTAACAGCTACTGTGTTTTGCTGCTGCTAGCTTCTTCTTCTGCTGCTGCTGGCTACTACAACAAGAGTATGCTTTCAGATTGTTCAAAGCTTGGTTGGCAGGCAACGTATGTCGTAAGGTACCTCAAAAGTCAAATAATCAACATACACGGTAAGCATTAACAAATGTCATGATGTTTGAAAATTCTTTATGTTTATAAATCATACTATTTTTTTTTTCATTTTTGATAAAAGAAAAGAAAAAAGGAAACAAAAGAAATACAAATCAATACAGATAATCGTAGTATGTGCTTGGCAAGAAACAGAAGCTATGGACGTTGTGTGCAATAGCGAAAATGAGGGCGGAAATACCGCCAGAAAAGGAAGAGGGGGTAGAGGTAAGGTGGGGATGGGGGTGGTCTGGCACTCATTTGTGGTTATGACCTCCTGCAGTATAGAACGCTTTGCTGCAGTATCTGGTGGTGTAAAGTATCCTCGAGAGAGAGAGAGAGAGAGAGAGAGAGGAGAGAGAGAGAGGAGAGAGAGAGAGAGAGAAGAGAGAGGGAGAGAGAGAGAGAGAGAGAGAGGGGAGAGAGGGAGAGATAGAGAGAGAGAGAGAGAGAGAGAGAGCGGGGAGAGAGAGAGAGAGAGAGAGAGAAGAGTAGAGAGAGAGAGAGAGAGAGAGAGAGAGAGGGGGAGAGAGGGAGAGATAGAGAGAGTATCCACATGTACCACATGTCTTCTTTAGCTCTCGGGGGAGAGAGAATATACAACTTTTACGGAAAGAAACATCAGCTATACCTTTTTTATGATTAATTAATACACTTAAAAAGCTATTCATCAGAACAAAAGGATAATACTTATGGTCAGCTTTGAAACATGACTGAATAAGAAAACGGCCTGACTGCATCTATTCACGGGACGACAATGGAATTCCAGCCACAATAACAGAGAATCAATAGAGTTCATCGCCCGAGAAAACCCCGAAACTGTGGCGAAATGAGTGCAAGAGTGTTTGACATCAAAGGTCTTACCGCGAGTTGTCTGTCCTTGATTTTCCCGCCAATAACTCTCAATTACGTCTGTCACTTCCGCTTCATCTGATCGCAATGCATGATGGGTAGTGGGGTGTCCAGTGGGGGCGTCCAATGTGATTGCCTCTCTTTCTGCCGACCAAAGGGAGACGACTGTGGGCCGTTAATAAGGGAAACGGGGGTTAGTCTCAGACACAGAAACCGAGAGTGCGTTGGTGATTGATCTAGGAATGCTTGGCATATGTCGTTCAGTGTATTCTCTCTCTCTCTCTCATCTCTCCTCTCTCTCATCTCCCTCTCCTCTCCATCTCTCTCTCTCTCTCTCTCTCTCTCTCTCTCTCTCCTCTCTCTCTCTCTTCTCTTCGTGCGCGTGCTCACACATTGTCTTTGACTGCCCCATTTGCTCCCTTGTTTGTCCACCCACCCCCACCCTCTCACCCTTCCCCCCTCTCCCTCCTTTCTTTCTGTACATCTGTTTCCTGCCTTCGTTTCTGTCAAGTCATTTTTTCCTGTGTTCTTTCATCAATAATCTACGGCTGCGAGACTTGGAGAATGACCAAGCAATACCGAAAAACAAAATCAGACCTTCATCAACACCTGTCTGAGGCGCATCTTCAAAATCAGATGGCCAGAGAAGATCAACAATGAAGATCTATGGAAGCAAGCAGGACAGGAACCAGTGGCCAAGCATGATTCTGCGGAGGAAGTGGGCTGGATTGGACACACTCACCAGGAAGCCAGCAATCCAGCACCACACGCCAAGCCCTGACATGGAACCCGCAGGGGAAAAGGAAGAGAGGCCGACCTCGTAGCAAGCTGGAGGCGAGACACTGAGGCAGAGATAAAGAGGCAGGGGACCAACTGGACAGGCATTCAGCAAGCAGCCCAGAACTGAGTGCGATGGCGGAGTGTTGTCGATGGCCTATGCCACACCTTGAGCTATGGGCCTAA
>CM031623.1:10224991-10232491 GCA_018398815.1 Conus ventricosus | reverse complement strand
GCGCTGTATAAGTATTTGTAGCAGTTGTAGTAGTAGTAGTATGTAATAATAATAATAATAATAATATAATAATAATAATAATAATAATAATAATAACAACAACAACACCAATCCTCTTTCTTTACAGGCCTCAATATCCAGGGCGATGTGCAGCAATATGTGAAATACCAAACCTATAAATGTTGATCTGATTGATCTCTTAAACCTATAAAATGTTGATCTGATTGATCTTTAACCTATAAATGTTGATCTGATTGATCTTTAACCTATAAATGTTGATCTGATTGATCTTCAACTAATAAAATGTTGATCTGATTGATCTTTAACCTATAAATGTTGATCTGATTGATCTTTCCCTATTCACAGGCAGATAACTTGTCTGCTTCCATGCAACGGTGTTTTTTTTTTTTTCCACCGCTTTCACCGTTTTGAATCTGGCTGTTCCAGTCCTGCCATGTGAAATCGACGATGAATTCCTTAAAACAAGCCGCGAAACTAGCAGGGAGACCAGCCTCCTGTTCCATTCCAACGATGAAAAAAAACAAGAAAAAAAAAAGAAAAAAAAAACGGATTGCAAAAATATGGCCCGTCGTCACACACACACACACACACACACACACACACACACACACACACACACACACACACACACACACACACACACACCACGACACGACGCACGCACACACGCACACGCACGCACGCACGCACGCACAGCACGCACGCACGCACGCACGCACGCACGCACGCACCACACACACACACACACACACACACACACACAACACACACACATCACACACACACACACACACACACACACACACACACACACACACACACACACGACGCCGCCCGCGACACACGCGCACGCGCACACACACAGGCAGGCAGGCAGGTAGGCAGACAGACAACAGAGAGAGACAGAGAGAGACAGACAGAGAGAGAGAGAAGAAAGAGAGAGAGAGAGAGAGAGAGAGAGAGAGAGAGAGAGAGAGAGACAGAGAGAGAGACAGAGAGACACGAGAGAGAGAGGAGAGACAGAGAGAGAGAGAGGAGGGAGGGAGGGAGGGGGAGAGAGACACTTTTTAAAAATATTTTATTGTCATTACCAAAGAGGTCTTTTGACAAGCGGGGAGGGGATAACAGAACAATAACATTTCCTCTTCCTTTCCTGCAAACACATGGTACACATTCATTCCTAGTGTGTATCAAATCAAAGGTTGACAGAAACAAATACAATCGTAACATTTCCTTATGTCTTCACGCACAGGAGTAATGCAGTAAGGTTAAAAAATAATAAATAAAAGAAAAAAAATTAATCGTAAGAATGTCTCTACCATCCACTCAATCAAATGATGACATTGTATCGTTCTGATTTCTTCCACATGCGATGAATGATATTATCCATTTATAATTATATCTCTTACAATGCATTATCTTAAAATTCATTATCCTTCATCTGTGTGTAATTTTCAATGGATCCGAGATGAAGTTCGCAACTGATTTAATTACAAGTTCATCATCTGATGATAACACGACAGCGACATCTTGTCTTTTCGTTATATCTAACTGGAAAAATGAACAATTCGTCCGCACTTCATTATAAGCAGTATAGTGGAACAGAGAGTGTTCTTCGTCGTCAATAATAATGTGTCTACATGCAGGACAAGAAGATGCTGTGGATGTTTCACATTCAAACCATCTTTTGTTCGCATTAAAATCTAAAAGTTCTCAACCTGAATGTGAGAGAGAGAGAGAGAGAGGAGAGAGAGAGAGAGAAGAGAGAGAGAGAGAGAGAGAGAGAGAGAAGAGAGAGGAGAGAGAGAGAGAGAGAGGCAGACAGACAGGAAGGGTGGAAAGGGCGAGAGGTGATGCTGATGTTGTTTATCGTTGGGCTGTGGAAATAGGCTGCTTTAGCTGCGGGAAAACATTTTTCTTCGGCACTTGAACACGTGCATGCAATTCCCTCCTTCTCGCCTCCCCCTCCTACCCCCCCCCCCCCCCCCCCCCCCCCCCCTCCTCCTGTCTCTGTCTCTGTCTCTGTCTTCTTGTCTCTCTCTGTCGTCTTCTGTCTGTCTGTCTGTCTGTCTGTCTGTCTGTCTGTCTGTCTCTCTCTCTCTCTCTCTCTCTCCTCTCTCTCTCTCTCCTCTCTCCTCTCTCTCTCTCTGGGACAACCAGGGTGCCCAAAATATATAAGTTTTTTTTAAAACATCTTTTAGGCAAAGAATTATTGATTGTAGATGGCAGGACTGACATGATCACATATATACTAGTGACAGATTTGCACAGTACAGGTTGTTTAAAACTACTCATTTGAGAGAACTGTATATTGAGCTAAAAATGAATAGATATATAAAAAGTGAATTGACCAAGTTTCGATTTGGTGTGTCTCGTATCGCATGCCATTGCTTTAGATACAGCGTCAGAAATGAAAATATGCTTACATGCCGTCTATGCAACACTGGGAAAGAAGATGAATTGCACTTTGTATTTTGCTGCCCTGCTCTGAATGATCTTAGAGAAAAATTTATACAACCGAAATACTATAAGGCTCCATGCAATTTCAGGTTAACTTTACTTATGTCGTCACAGAATGAGACTACAATGAAAAATTTAGCAATGTATATTTATCTGGCGCAAAAAAGGTTGAAAATCGTTACTTCATAGAATGTTAGTTTTCAGTGTATACAATGAAGAATCTTATTTCGTTTATTAATTGTTGATTTGGTATATGTCACTGGCTTTTCTCTCGCTTAGTTGTGTGAACATCCCCCTTCAGTAAGGGGCCTAGGCCTTTATCTGAATCAAATTTTTGAGTCTTTTGAGTCTCTCTCTCTCTCTCTCTCTCTCTCTCTCTCCTCTCTCTCTCTCTCTCTCTCTCTCTCTCTCTCTCTCTCTGTCTGTCTGGTCTGTCTCTTCTTCCTCTCTCTCTCCTCTTCTCCTCTCTCTCTCTCTCTCTCTCTCTCTCTCTCTCTCTCTCTCTCTTTGCAAGGATCGTTCTTGGATATTAACGTAGATAAATCTAAGGTTATGGTATTCAGAAAAAAAGGGGGTGGGGGTGTTACTTGGGCAGAAATGAAGAATAGTTTCTGAATGGCGAGGAACTGAAAGTTGAAAACAGTTACACATATTTAGGTTTTACATTTACAATGAATTAATCAGTTTTAGGTTTTTAAAAAAGGGTTTAGATAAATATCAAAGTACCGCTCAAGTCAAAATCTACATTTCGAAATACAAGAACTGTAGAACAATTGCTTCATCATGTATGAAATCCTCCAATTAAAATATAAACTCAATTAATAACATCATGTAGATCAACTGTTTTAAATATTAAAATGTATAGGAAAAGAGCATGAAATACAAGCAGAAGAAATTGATGGCATTTCTGGCTGCAGAGATAACCTTGTTTGTTTGAGGTGTTGTTGTTTTTTCGATGGATCGATTTGTAAAGAAGTTCGACTAGCTGACAGGAAACCAAAAAACAGCAATTGGCTTGTCACAATGATATGATTGGCGGAATATTTCAGCATTCTTTCAGCTCTTTTTTTTTTTTGACCCTTTATTCCATGTTCGGTTTTGGTAAGCGTAACTGGTCAGACAATTTTATAGGCCTATCTAATCACGGAAAGTAAATTGTTATAACAGTTACAGAAGAATATCTCTAATCGACATTGGTGGGAGGATGTTTCACAAATTTTGTTATTACCAATGAACACAAGAATGGATTGCTCAGAATAAACTTTTAGGGATTTTGCAAGATGTAACTCCACTGCCGATTACATAATTGTTCGCTTTGCCAGCCATAATTCGAAAACTTCTGTTCTCTCAAATTGATAAAACTGCTAATTGATTATGCAGGGTTTGAAAATGTGATTCAGTATCAGGGGAAACTGTGAGGCCGACACGACTAAAAGTAATTCTCTACAGTAATGCATAACAAGCACACATAACACTATTTGATTTAGACCTAAATATGGCGATAAACCAATTATGGGATATATTTGATTGTACATGTGGTGTAAAGCAAGGTGATCTGTACAATCCTAAGCTATACTTACACTGTCCGTGAATGATTCATTGTGGTCTCCATCGTATTCACAGGATACTGGTCTTGTGGAGCTATTTCTACTTTTGTTTCCTGAGGATGATGTATCATCATGTGAGATAAACGTCTGCGATGTCAGGCCTACAGCCCATCAATAGGGCATGATTATGCAATCAAGATGAAAGTTGATGCAACTGAAATCAATATTTAAGTTTTCAGGAAAAGGTGGGTAGGTGTCTGTTAAGACAAGTTTTTTTTTTTTAAATCATACTAATGCTGAAGTTAGCGTTGTCAGAACATGTTTGTACCTTTGTATTCCTTTCTCAACAACACTTACTTTTACATTTGCATTCGAAGATCTAACATGAATATTCAAAAATCTCTTTCGCTCTACTTCAGAAATTGAAAACGAATCGTGATTACTTGGCTGAATGTATTTTTAAAACTGTGTGATACTCAAGTACGACCAACCGTTCTATACTGACTTCCATAAAAAACGCGAAAGCAAAACAAGCTGAAGGTTAGGGCGAATTTTATTGGTCACAATTGTACAGAGTGGAAGCGAGAATTCAACGTGATTTGATTCATTACACCGGTAATGTGTGAAAATGTCATCAGCAATTTGTCTTTGTGTGGAAAATCCAAGTCACGTGACAAACCAGCTTGAAGTCCTAATACCGTGTGTGGCCACCATTTGCATGGACAACTGCTTGACACCTGCGGCTCATTGAGTGGACCAGGTGGTTGATGCGTCCCCTTGGCACACCAGCCCACACATGGACGATGGCCTGGTGAAGTTGAGGCCGCTGTTGCTGGTCGTGGACGCAGGAGGTCCAACCGTCTGCCAAGTTCATCCCAAAAATGTTCTATTGGGTTTAAATCGGGACTGAGGGCTGGCCAGGGCAGCACATTGACGTTGTTATGCTGAAGAAATTGCTGGGTGGCCCTGGCTGTGTGTGGTCTTGCATTGTCCTTTGGAATGTCCAGTTTGGGTGTTGCGCAAAAAAAGGAACGACATGGGGTCTGAGCACCTGGTGGATGTAGCGCTGTGCATTGACACCCTGTCCGCGACCAGGACCAATGTTCTGAAAGATGACTGGTCCTATGGCGTGGTTAATGCTAATTGCACCCCATATCATAACGTTCGGGCCTCCCCAGGGGTTCCGCTCTACCACACAGGAGTCAGCATAGCGTTCACCAGGTCGACGCCATATTCTGACACGACCGTCAGCCATGTCAATACAAAAACGGCTCTCATCTGAGAACAGTATGCGTCCCCACTGCTGCCTGCGCCAGTTGATTCGGGCTTGTGCCCACTGCAGCCTGTCCTGCCGGTGTCTTGGTGTCAGTACCGGACCTCTGTGAGGACGCCTACATGCCAGCCCGTTCTCCTGAAGACGCCTCCGCACAGTGTTGAGGCTGATTCGTTGCTGGAGATTCCCAGGCACCTGTCGAGCAGTGTTAGCGGCTGTTTGCCGCCTGTCCCGCAGATGGGTTCGAACAAAATGGCGATCCTCTCTTGGTGTGGTGACCCGAGGACGGCCTGGCTGGGGACGATCATCAGTGGTACCAGTGACTCGCATGCGGTGCTGCAGACGATAGATGGTTGAGATGTGGACGTTAAAGATGCTGGCGACCTGCCTGGCATCCACACCAGCCTCCAGATGGCCTAGGGCACGATCGCGTTCCTCTGCTCGTAGTCTTGGCATCTCTGTAGCGCTCAGACGGCAAGTCGTTATCTGAACCTTGTAGCACGGCTTTATAAAGGCTGCATGCCTGCGTACTTGTCGCTGGTTAACTTTGCTCTGTATGGTGTGCACGTGCCTCACATGCAGCAACCAGTTTGCCATTTTTGTTGACCCTCCAATGCCGGGAATGATGTGTTGCTCACACATTTTTTTCACTGCACGTGAGTCTTGGACCCAAACAACTTGCCACAATGGTTCAATATTGTATATTCACCCCCTTTTCACCCGAAAAAATAGCCTTTCAATTTTTCGCGTTTTTTATGGAAGTCAGTATATATAGGACTGAAATTTTGGAGACGTAATTATAGTATATCATTGATCAAGACGGTGTACCCGTAAAGCTTGAAAAGGTGTCTTGGTGTTAGCAAAAAATTCGAAATAGTATAGCGTAAGGGAAACCTGGGCCTGATTTCCTGTTTGCATTGGTGCTGTCGTCAAACGGGTGTCCTATCCACATCCGATTGCCAGGCCTGTTCTAAAACTGGAAAATGTCATCTTCATGAAATTCATTTTTCTTCTTCCTTGATAATGTGCCGCTGAAACACGTTTCAGCTGCCTCTGCCATTGTCTTCAGGGTTCTTGTCCCCTTCTTTCCAGAAATCGGGTGCTGTCTCAGAGGATCATAGGCCGAGGAGCCTACAAATCCCCTTACCCCATCCTCTGTGGCGAGGAGTTTAGCTTGGAAGACCAATCCCTCAAGCTGCTGGCTAGACTGGCATACATCTCAGTGTAACAGATGCTGGCTAGACTGGCATACGTCACAGTGTAACAGATGCTGGCTAGACTGGCATACGTCTCAGTGTAACAGATGCTGGCTAGACTGGCATACGTCACAGTGTAACAGATGCTGGCTAGACTGGCATACATCTCAGTGTAACAGATGCTGGCTAGACTGGCATACGTCACAGTGTAACAGATCTGTAGATGGCTCGTACGTGTAACAGTGCGACTTGCCCATTCTGTTTTGGTATGGCACAGTGAGTTCAGTGGGGAATCTGAGTGAAGTGCAATACACGGTCTCGTGCCCACTCTCCCTGATGTGGTATGTCTTTCACTGTCATTAAAAGTAGTTGCCTACTGCTGTCTGCAGTCTTCGCTGCTGCTGATGATAGCAATCCACATTTTCTGTCTGAGTTGCTCCAAATCTGGCGTGGTGGCTCATTAGGAAACTGGCAGATGAAAAGCGAATCACTTTTCTGCTAAGTGATCGCATTCGTTGAATTTCTGTGCACTTTTAAACTAAGGCGCGAAACGGAGCAATAGTAGAATTCCAAAGAATCCAAATATACGTCTCGCCGTAGCCGTGTATGCAGATGAGTGGAGCATTATACTGAAGATGTAAAAGTCCTTGGTTCGATTGCGGTTCAGAATCTTTTTTTTTCTCTCCTTTTTTTTTTTTCTTCTTTTTCTTTTTCCTTTTCCTTTTATTTTTCTTTTCCTTTTTTCCCCCCCTTTTTTGTATTCTTCAAGGAGATGGAAGTGGGTCTACAGTGAGGGTGGGATGGAGTAGCAGTAAGGAGGGGGAGACCAAAAGGAAAGGGGATGTGGTGGGGGGGGGGGGGTGACACAGGGGACGAGGAGAGAAGGGGGACGAGAGAGGGGAAGGATGTGAAGGACAGGGGTGGTGGGGGGGGGACAGGGAAAGGGAAAGGAGAAGGACAGGGTGAGTGGGGGGAGGGGGGGGACGGGCTGTGACCAGAAAGG
>CM031623.1:10214991-10217491 GCA_018398815.1 Conus ventricosus | reverse complement strand
TAACTTCTATACACAAATGCAAAATTTAAAACAACATATTTAGTATCTAATCAAGAAACCAGAACAGAACGCAACTTGAATGCTTTGTAAAGATAAATGGACAGTTGTTTCACAGTTTGTTTATGCTCTGTTGCCATAAGCAATGCAAGTCTAAATTTTTTTGGATCTGCAAAAAAATTTAATAGGTATATACTGTGTTCTTAAGTCACTCAAAAAAGGACAACATAAGACAAAATGAACATCATCTTCTTTTTCATTTTTTCCCAAACGGACATTTTAAGTCAGCATTACTATGTGTGTGTGTGTGAGAGAGAGAGAGAGAGAAGAGAGAGAGAGAGAGAGAGAGAGAGAGACAGACAGACAAGACAGACAGACAGAAAAGACAGACAGACAGACAGACGAGAGAAGACAGAAAAGAGAGAGAGAGAGAGAGAGAGAGAGAGAGAGTAGAGAGAGAGAGAGAGAGAAGAGAGACATAAGACATAAATGGTTTATTCGTTTAGCATCTGGCCTCAACAAATGGCTGAACAGTAATAATGAATTAGTCAAAGACATTGAAAGAAGAAAATAGAAAAGAAACAGCGAACATTTTTACATTGCAAAAGAGGCAAACAACATAAACCAGCTCAGAACCAAGGGCATACAAAGTTATAAATTATTACCTCGGGTATCCTACCATCATTTTATCAGTCGTCTTAATTCCAGCAAGTTTACTCCTTCACAGTTGCATCTCTAAGTTTAAAAGCTAGGTAAAGAAATATCGCAAACTGTTTTAGTATTTTTTGATTCTTTAAAGACATTAACAATGTATATCTAAAAGCATTTGGCTCTCTGTAGTTTTTGAATGGTAGAGATCAGGTCAAAGATCACTGAGGAGCGGGCAACAAAGTTAAAATGATTTCATCTTCTTGGTCATTATTACACATGGGACAAATTAAAACTACATCTCTACAATTTTTATATCGAAATGAGTGCGAATTAATATTACTCACTCCAGACCTGAATTTAACAAGCGCTTGCTTTACAAATCTGTTCGTGTCAATTGCAAAATACAGTTCTTGGGTATGATTCGTTTTGAATGATCTGTACATTGTAAATCTTTCACTTGAACAAATGCGACTGTCCCAATCCTGCAGTAACAATTTATCAGTCTTTGTCTAAAACAATTTATGAAAATGGTTAACTGATTCTGCACCTTGATTTTCCCATACATATCCAAATCCAAACTGAAACAAAACTAATCGAATGTTGGTTACCCAGTTCTTTTTACCTTTCTCATCCAAATTAAGTAGCATCAGGTAAGCTTTGTAGGGGAGGCGATTTTCATTCATCCGAGTTAGTTGATCCAGTATTTAATTGATCAAGTGTATGCATTCACATACAATGGGAATCTACCAGTATCTCCATAATGCATCGCATTAGCAGTTCTTTCTGTGACACCTAAAAGCGTTTAAATGCAAACAAGTGTACTTTTTCTATGTATTTTATACTTTCGTCAAGACCCCAAATTTCTTATCCATATAGGAGTACTGGCTGCACTCTAGTATCAAAGAGTTTACAGAAACTTTCAACAGACTGGATATCATAATATATAGTAATGTCAATATACCAATAACCGCCTTTTATCCCGTGCAGCTAGGTCGCCACAGGAGGATGAAGACTCAATTTTGTAGAAAAGTATAGACCTAAATATTTGTATTGTTGACCACTTTCATTTCAGAACCGCCCAAATTCCAGTGTGCGTGCGCTGCAAAAAAAAAAAAACCGCCTTTACGAAAAACAATTATATTATTTTTGTTCATATTAACTTTTAATTTCAATTTAGTTGATGATTCATACAATTTATTTAGCTGATTTTGTAACCCCACTTGCGTTTCAGATATAATGAATATCATCTACAAATAACAAAATAAAAAGTTTGACAAGAGTAGGTGTTAGCAGAGCCCCATGCCTCCCGTTTTTTAATTATGTCAGCTGCTATTTCATTTATAAACAATGAAATTAAGACAGGACTGCACACATCTCCTTGCTTTACTCCATGCAGGCAGCTTATGTAATCTATCAGAGATGTACCATTTCTAACCCGCGTCTTCAAGTTAGTATGCATGCTTTTCACGCAATCAAATATTTACCTCGAATTCCGTTTTTCTGTAGGATAGGCCATAACAATTTCCTTGAAATAGAATCGAATGCTTTCTCAAAGTCAATGAATGCGACATATAATAAACGATTTCGAGACAGTTGTTTTTGAATAACGGCAAAAAGTGTAAAGATATGATCTGTTGTTGAGTAGTCTTTTCTAAAAACCATGCAGCTTGATGTTCATCTCCGATATTATGCATACCAATCCAAACTTGCAATCTCTGATTTGTGATATGGCTATAAAGTTTTCCGCTGATATCTGTAAGCGAGATACTTCTATAATTGTCGGGGTTGTCTAAACTGCCCTTCTTATGGAGAGAGAGAGAGAGAGAGAGAGAGAGAGAGGAGAGAGAGAGAG
>CM031623.1:10195790-10206491 GCA_018398815.1 Conus ventricosus | reverse complement strand
TTTAAAAAAAAAAAATTTAGCTCAAAATATCAAATAAAAATCCCAGTCGGACTATGTATTAAGTATTCAGCAATTTCGATCAGCAGAGAATGATTCGAAAGTAGATCTTGCAAGTTTTTTTTCAGAAAAAGTATTGGTTCGTAATGATGTTGGAAAGAAAGTAGTCAACTTGTGACAAATGACAAAATATGGTTCAGTGTTATCTCTTTACCACAAATACAGTTAGTATTCTTACTAAACTTTGTTTTCAAGCATTTAGCTTTAATCGAGTTATAAGGGAAGATATTTGTCTGGAATGATAAACTGGAAGATCAGGCATTTTTCTTAATACAAGCTCTATTGAAAAGCTTTCCATTGGTTGGATGAATCTCGGTTGACGTATCAACATTTGTTTGAGCTCTCTTCCGTGCAGTCGATTCAAGGGTACGATAACATTCCACTACTGACGGTTTTATTTTCAACTCAGAAAATGACCCTGCTTTTTTAGCACCTTTTTCGCAGCCCTATCAGCCAATTCATTTCCATGTATACCAGTATGCGAAGGAATCCAGCAAAATTCTATAATAATGCCTTTAGACACCAGACAGTATAAAAGATATTTAATTTCAAACACAAGGTCGGGTCGTGTCGATATACTAGAGGAGTCAAGGGCAAGTAGGACTGATTTTGAATCTACAAAGAAAACTATCTGAGCGATGTTAATGGGAAGATCTGTTAGAAATTCCATTGCCATCATTATAGCTACTAATTCGGCTGTGAATATAGATAAATTTCTACCCAGAAAGAACGATCTTTGAATTTTAAGGGAAGGAATAAAAAATGCTGCACCAACATTTCCATCATCTAAAACGGAAACCATCAGTAAACACTTGAAAATGATTTTGATATCTTTCGTATTTTACATGTGATTTTGCTAAATTGGTGATGATATCAATATTTACCCTTTTTTATATCAGAATAACCAGTATCAAGAATAGGTTTAGGTATCTCCCATGATGGAATAGATGAAGAAGATTGTTTTTTAGCCACTTCTTTAATATCTATTTTTGAACGTTTAATCAAATCAGAAGTATATGTAGCTATTGTTTCTTGCGATTTAATCGTAATTGCCCTTTTTGGAAAGTCAGTGTCCGATCTAATTTTTTAAATCTTCTTGAATGTAATTATCACCAGCACTCGATTTTATGACACATTTGATGCAGCTAGTTCACGATAATCATCAAGGGGCAAAATGCCAGCTTCTCTCTATGTCTTCGCGTTTGAGGCATGCATAGGGATACCGAGAGCAAATTTAATGGCTTTGCAATCCAAACTTTGTAACTTTTTTAGAAGAAATTTTAGAGCGCTAAAATACACTTCTTGACCATATGTAAGTTTTGATCTGACAAGAGCAATAGAAAGATGAAGTAGAGTTTTTGAATCCATTCCCCAGGGTAGTCTGCTTATGATCTTTAGTAAATTCAAACTTTTCCTAGCCTTTGTTAATATATATTCAAAACGAATATTCCAAGATAATTTTGGAGTAAAGAAAAGTCCTAAAAGTTTAATATTTTGTTTATATTCTAAAGGTTCCCCTAGAAGTTTGAAGACTGGTAAATTTTCTGGATTGCTTCCTACATTAAACAACATCATATTTGTTTTTTCAGTGGACAAGGACAGACCATTTTCTCTCATATACTTCCATATGCTATCTAAATCTCTTTGATATAGTCTTCTAACATAATTCTGTGCTCTTTGTGGAGTTGACTTTTTCAGAGTTACTTCCATCCACATACAGATATCATCTGCGTATTGCACTAGAACGACTTTTTTGGAGACTGCTTTTGGGAGGTCGTGGAAAAGGATGTTAAAAAGAATAGGTTTGCTAATACTGAACCTTGCGGAATTCCCATGTCTAGTTTTCTGAGTGTTTGAGTGTCTTCTTCCTACTCTGGCTAACATACTTATATTATTTTAAAATAAATCTTAAATAAATGTTAGCGAACCGCCCAGAGAACGTGGACAAACGAGTCACAAGACAAAACACAACGCGTTTCGACCTCTTAGGTCTTCGTCAGGTGATGTATAAACGAATAAAACAACAAAAATTCACTTAGCTTTGATCGCTTCAGATCGCTTTGGGTTCAGCGCAAGGAAGAAGGCGTTGAATGAGAACGAGGCTGTTGGAAGGAAAATAGTGAGTGAGTCAAAATCGTAATGATGATAATAATTATTACTGATAGGGAAAACTAATAATGGTCAAAATATTAGGGGGGGGGGGGGGGGGGGGGAAGACAGGATCAATCTTGGTGTCAATAAGTATGGGTATGGGAGAAAGGAGAGTGGGTTAGAGGATTCTTAAGCAGCAGGGTTGCCATGGCAACAGTCCCAGAGGCGAAGGCGATTGTGAGGTCAATGCTAGTGGTAGTATCAATACAAGCAATGCATTACTGAATGATACTGCTAACAACGATAGTGAAGGTTAGGTAACGAAAGCATGATACAGAAACATTTTTAGAAAATACATTTTTATAAAATTTCAAATAAATAAATAAAGGAAACATTTTTGAAAAAAATAAAAAATAAATAAAAAATAAAAATAATAATAAATTAAAAAAAAATATAATAATAATAATAAAAAATAAAATAAAAAAATAAAAAATAAAAATAATGACAATAAATGCATAAATAAGATAGTATAAGTCATGTGTGAGGTGAATAGTGGGAGATAAGGTAGTATGTGTGGTTGTGTTGTGGAGGATATTGTGGGCTGAGATTGAAGTGGTGGGTTAGTACATGTTACTTTAAGGTGTTGATGCTATGAGGGTGGAGGGAAAAAAGGGGATGGGTTTACGTACTAATCGGGGAGGGGAGGGGGGGGAGGGGCAACATACACACACACACACACACACACACACACACTCACACACACACACACTCACACAACATACACACACACAACATAATGAATAGAATGCTATCTCCTTTATCGTTGGTTGTGGGAAGGGGGGGGGGGGGGGGGGGGAAGAGAGAGAGAGAGAGAGAGAGGAGGAGAGAGAGAGAGAGGGAGAGAGAGGAGATTTTGTGTATAGGTGTGAATATGTTGCCCTCTCCCCCCCCCCCCCCCCCCCCCCCCCCCCCCCCCCCCCCCCCCCCCCCCCCCCCCCCCCCCCCCCCCCCCCCCCCCCCCTCCCCCAGTTAGTACGTAAACCCATCCCCTTCTTCCCTCCACCCCTCATAGCATCAACACCTTAAAGTAACATGTTACTAACCCACCACTTCAATCTCAGCCCACAATATCCTCCCACAACACACACACATACTACCTTATCTCCCACTATTCACCTCACACTGACTTATAGCTATCTTATTTATGCATTTATTATCATTATTTTTATTTTTATTTTTTTTTTTTATTTTATTTTTTATTATTATTTTTTTTTCTTTTAATTTATTATTATTTTTATTTTTTATTTATTTATTTTTTTTAAAATGTTTCCTTTATTTATTTATTTGATTATTATAAAAATGTATTTTCTAAATATGTTTCTGTATCATGCTTTCGTTACCTTAACCTTCACTATCGTTGTTAGCAGTATCATTCAGTAATGCTATTGCTTGTATTGATACTACCACTAGCATTGACCTCACAATCGCCTTCGCCTCTGGGACTGTTGCCATGGCAACCCTGCTGCTTAAGAATCCTCTAACCCACTCTCCTTTCTCCCATACCCATACTTATTGACACCAAGATTGATCCTGTCTTCCCCCCCCCCCCTAATATTTTGACCATTATTAGTATTCTATCAGTAATATTATTATCATCATTACGACTTTGACTCACTCACTATTTTCCTTCCAACAGCCTCGTTCTCATTCAACGCCTTCTTCCTTGCGCTGAACCCAAAGCGATCTGAAGCGATCAAAGCTAAGTGAATTTTCGTTGTTTTATTCGTTTATACATCACCTGACGAAGACCTAAGAGGTCGAAACGCGTTGTGTTTTGTCTTGTGACTCGTTTGTCCACGTTCTCTGGGCGGTTCGCTAACATTTATTTAGATTTGTTTAGATTTCGCCTGCAGTCGTCTGCTTTGCAACTAGATTTATTTTAAAATGATTTAATATAATTGCACATGTTTCCAGATATTCCAATCAGTTTCAGGTTGTATAACAAGCGCCTGTGCCAGACTTGGTCATAGGCTTTTTTAACATCAAAGAAGGTAGCGAGTGTACTTTTCCTACGAGCAAACTGACGCTTTATTTGAGTAGATAATTTAACCAAGTGCTCAACTGTAGATCTTCCTTTCAAAAATCCAGCTTGATTAATTGGTATTACATTGTTCTTTTCACAAAAGTGCATGAGCCTATTTAAAACAATTTTTTTTCTACAAGTTTACCACAATGGGAAGTGAGAGCTATAGGGCGGTAGCTGTTTTTGTCATTCATAGGTTTTCCAGGTTTTAAAATTGGAACGACAATTGAATCTTTCCATATTTGGGAACAACGCCCATTTTCCCAGCAATTCTGAAAAATATTATGCAGGAAAACAATGCAGTTATCAGGGAGATGTTTTAACATTTCATTGCTCACAATATCAAGACCAGCAGAACATTTTTTGTTGCTGATACCATATATTGCACTTTTCAACTCGCTGATTGTTATCGGTGCATTAATAGAGAGATCATTATCAGGAAGAGGGTCTGAATAGAGAGGCTGCAATTGTTCTTTTTCTCTATATATTTTACAGTTTGAGGACAGACCGTCTGATTTACTATTCATAGAAAACATATCCACGAAGTTTTCCGCCTTTTCTCCATCAGAAGGAACATATTATCATTAGATTTATTGGATAGCTTAAAAGTCTAATTCCATTTTTCATGCATTTCGCTTTGTTCCAAACCTTATTTAAGTCTTTATTATCTGTAACTTCCTTTGTTGCAAAAGAATTCCAATATAGCCGTTTTGCTTTGGCTACTACATTATTACTGTGTGCCTTTGCTTTCTTCATTTCCATATGACTTTCTTCTATTAAAATGTTTGCGTAAAATTTTCATCTAGATTTTTTTCTGTTTTCGCCTGAATGTACACCTTATATTTGTCTTTTTTTTAAATTAACAGCTTGTTCACATTCATTAGTCCACCAGATATTCCCTACATGTTTAGACTGTTTTGTGGTTTGTAGTCTTGGGATTGATGAATTAGCTGCCAAAATAACTGCATCCTTGAATTCTGAATATTGCATGTCAGTATGCTCTTGCATACATTTATCGAAGTTTTGACAAGCTAGAATAGTTTGAAATTTTATCCCAGTCTGCACACTTATAGTTGTATTTCACTGGAGTATCATGTACATCATTATCACCCTGAATATTTTCTTTAACAATGGTCATAATTATAGGCAAATGATCGCTACCTAACGTATCTTTACATGTTTCCCATGTACAAGATGGAGCAAGTTCTGGTGAGATAAAGGAAAGGTCTATAGCTGTAGCTCTATGTTTGGATATATCTGGGATCCGGGTGATACTGCCATCGTTTAAAAGGTGGAATGAACTATCTACGATGTTTTCAACAAGACGATTACTGGTAACCGTGTTACAATCATTTTCCCAGAAGGGCGAGTGAGCATTAAAGTCACCCGCTATTAACCACATATTACAATGTTGATCTTGAATAGCGCGTAGCCAGTCAGAATTCTGATCATTCGGGCCTTTAGGAAAATATACTGACATAACATGCATTGTAAAAGAATTGCCAAGTTTTATATTAGCTACGCATGCATGTACATCACTGACAGATTTTGGGATTGGTGATGCACTTACGTTATACTGAAGCCCTTCACGTATATATATACTGACTTCCATAAAAAACGCGAAATTTGAAAGGCTATTTTTCGGGTGAAAAGGGGTGAATATACAATATTGAACCTTTGGGGAAAGTTGTTTGGGTCCAAGACTCACGTGCAGTAAAAAAAATTTTTGGGGAAAAACCCATTTTTCCCGGATTGGGGGGTCAACAAAAAATGGCAACCTGGTTGTGCTTGGGGAGGCACTGCACACCAGCAGACAAAGTTAACCCAGCGAAAAAGTACGAGGATGCAGCCCTTTATAAAGCCGCGCTACAAGGTTCAGGAAACGACTTCCCGTCTGACGCTACAGAGGCCAAGATACGGCAGAGGAAACGAAAATCGTGCCTGGGCCATTGGGGCTGGGGGGATGCCAGGCGGTCGCAACATTTTAACGTCCAACCCAAAACCATCTACGTCTGCAGCACCCGCATGCGATCCGGGTTTCCACTGATGACACCCCCCGGCCCAGGCCGCCCCTTGGGCACCACAAAAGAGGGGATCGCCATCTTGTTCAAAAACCCCATCTTGGGGACGGCGGCAAAACCGGAACCTGTCGACAGGTGCCTGGAATCCCGAAAAGAATCACCCCCTCGACACAGCGGCAGTCTTCAGGAGAAGGGTTGGCTTGGCGCCCTCACGGGCCCGGGTTTTCTGACACCAAAAACCCCGGGCAGGACGGCTGCAGTGGGCACAACCCAAATAAACGGCGCGGCAGCAGGGGGGACGCATACTGTTCCAGATGAGAGCCGTTTTTGTATTGACATGGCGACGGCGTGTCAGATATGGGCGCGAGTGAAGCTTTGCTGACCCCTGTGTGGTTTAGAGGGGGAACCTGGGGGGCCCCGAACGTTGATAGGGGGGTCAATTGGCTTTTAACCCACGCCATGGGCCCAGTCATTTTCAAAACTTTGGTCCTGGCGGGAAATGGGTGCGATGCACAGCCTACATCCACCAGGTGCTCAGACCCCTGCGATCCTTTTTTTTGCGCAACACCAAAAACGGACATTCCAACAGGAAAAATGAAGCCCACCACCGCCAGGGCCCCCCAAAATTTTTCTTCAGCATAACAAGTCAATGTGCTGCCCGGGCCCGCCCTCAGTCCCATTTAAACCCCAAATAAAACATTTTTGGGATGAATTGGGGGGCGGTTTTGGCCCCTCCTGCGTCCGGGGACCAAAGCAAAACACGGTTAACTTACCGGCCTTTGTCAAGTGGGGGCCCCGGTGTGCCAAAGGGGAAAGCCATCAAACACTGGTAATCATTACCAAAGGTTTTGTAAAAGAAATTGTCAAACCCAAATGGGGGCCACAAAAACGGTTTTGTTAGGATTAAAGCGGTTTTACGTGCCCTTGGATTTTCCAAAAAAAAGGGGACATATTGGATGAAAATTTTACATTTACCGGGTGTAATGTCAAAACTTTCCCGTTAGTTTGGAAATAAAATTCCCCCCCCCCAAATTAGCTTGTTTTGTTTGGGGTTTTTTTGGAAAAAGAAATTGGGTTTTTTACGTGACTTGGGAACTTTTGTCTATACTGGAGGGAAATATTTTTAAAAAAAGGGGAAATTTAAGGGAAACAAAACAATGAAAAAGTCAAAACTTGTTGGTTTGAAAGGTGTGGTTTTATGTGGTTTTAGTTTGTTTAAATTCCACTAAAAAACGACATTATGCTTGGTTTACTATATAAACATTAAAAACAAAAAACAAAACCCCAAAAAAACTTTTAATTGTCCCAAAAAACACCCATTCAAAAAATTCCTTCCTCAAAAGGGGGGGGGGGGGGGGTGGGGGGGGTGGGGGGTGGTGGGGTGGGTGTTTGTTTTCCTTGCGCCGGAAAAAAACAAATTTAAAAAAAAAAAAAAAATAACCCAAAAAAAAAAAAAAAAATATTTTATAAAAAAATAAATATAAATTTCAAAAAATTTTTTTTTTTTTTTTTTTTTTTTTTTTTTTTAAATAAAAAAAAAAAAAAAACCAAACCAAAAAACGAAAAGAGGAAAAAAACACCAAAACCCACAAAATTATAAATTGATGCATAAAATTATTAATACATACACATAATTATACATAAAATAAGCCCAAAAAGGGCGGCGCGCACGCGCACGCAAGCACAACCCAACACATGCATGTACGCAAGACTAAGCACAGATGTATGCACACGGCATACATAGCGTGATATACATACAGACTTTTTACTTGCATGCGATAGCATTTTTTCAAAATACACATGGGGTGTGGCGCCCACACGGAAACAAATAGTAAACACGTACACACACAAACACCACCACACACCACACACACACACCACACCCCAAACAACACACACACAATACTTTTGCATAGACACACACTGAGACCCCCCAAACACACACACACACACTCTTTCTCTTCTTCTCTCCTCTCTCTCTCTCTCTCTCTCGCTCCCCTCTCGCTCTCCTCTTCCTCTCTCTCTCTCTCTCTCTCTCTCTTCTCCTCCTCTCTCGGCCGAAACACCAAAACGGCGCGCGCCGCACACACACACCATTACATCACACAAAGACGCACACCAAGACCAACACAACACACACCACCCCCCACCACCACACACACCCACACACACCAAACACACACACACACACACACACACACCACACACACACAAACACAAAACCACACACACACACACACACACGCATGCGCATGCTGCAAGCAAAAATCTGGGCGCGGAAAACGCACCGCGCATACATGCGCGTACACGAAAAATGAATAATGTTTGCATAATAATTATAACTTATTTTAAAATACACAAGGCGTGTGGGACACACGCAAAAAAAAAGCCATAGACCCCACACACACACACACAACAACACACACACACAAACACACAACACACACACACAACGCACGCACGCCGCACGCACACCACATCACAACACACCCACACACACACCCACACACACACACCCACACAACAAAACACGCACGGCGCGGCGCCTGGCCCACCGCAGCTACGCACACAGAACCCAGCACGGGCTCGTTTGCTGTACTTTTTAAATAAAAACCAAAATCGTGTATTCTTGTTTGCTTCACGGGGGGAAAAGTTAAGTTTTTTTGATGGTCTGCTAACAATGTCCCAGTTTCTTCAGAAAACCCATTTTATTCGAGGGATAAGAGGGGGCACTTTTGGGCCCGCTTTTTTCCGTTAAATCTCTCCACTCAAAAAAGGAATTTTATCCCCCCGCCCCCCGCCTCTATTTTTTTTTTTTTTTTTTTGACTTTTAAAAAAATGTTATTCTAAAAAAATTTTTATCAGTATGGGTTCGGCGTTTTTTTGACGTACGCAACGCTTCTCCACATCACCCCCCCCCCCCCCCCCCCCCCCCCCCCCCCCCCCCACATCCCCAGTCCCTTTTCTCTCGCCTAGCCTCCCCCCGGTACACCGAAAGCCATTCGAGCTAGGGGGTAAAAATATGTCAGCCGTTCCTACTTTGATGATGCTTTTCTCCGCGTGGGAGTATACAGGGGGCCAAATCATAGAGTTGGTGTTTATGGGCGCGTATAGGGGCCCATAGTGTGTGTGGTGTGTGTGTGTGTGTGGTTTTGTGTGGTGTGGTGTTGTGGTGTGTGCGTGCGTGGGTGTGGTGTTGTGTGTGTGTGTGTGTGTGTGTGTTGTTGGTGTGTGTGGTGGTGTGTGGGTGTTGTGTTCGCACTGTGGGGTGTGTGTGTGTTGTGTGTGTGTGTTTGTGTTGGGTGTGTGTGTGTGTGTATATATGTGGGGTTTTGTGTGTTGTGTGTTTTGGGGTTTGTGGTGTGGTGTGTGGTGTGTGTGTGTGTGTGTGTGTTGTGTTGTGTGGGTTCGGACTGTGTCTGTGTGGGTGTGTTTTGTGTGTGCGTGTGGGCGGCGGCGTGCGTGCGTGCGTGCGTGGTGTGCGAGTGTGTGTGTGTCTGTGTGTGTGTGTGTGTGCGGGGCCTATGTGTGTGGTGGGGGGGGGGGGGTTTGGGGGGTTTTTTTCGCTGCTGTATGTGTGTGGTGGTTCGCGCGCGGCGCGCCGTGTGTGTTGTGTGTTTGTGCTGTGGGGTGTTGTTGTTTTTGGGGTTGTGTGGGTGTTGTGGGGTGTGGCGTGTGTTTGTGTTCGGGGCTGTGTGTGTGGGGGTGGGGTTGGGGGGTTTTGTGCTCGCGGCGTGTGTGTGTGGGGGGGGGGGGGGGGGGGGGGGGGGGGGCGCACGCGCGCCTGGCACCGCTCGCGCTTTGCGTGTGCGTTTACAAATAGTCCTGGTGTACTTTTTTTCTATGTTTTTTGAAGTGCTTTGATGTGTGAAGTGTTGCCCGTGGAAACGGGCAACGAAAGGAAGCATACAAGCAAAAGACGACCTCTGTTTGGGAGAGAGGGGGAGAGAGAGAGGGAGAATGAGAGAGAGAGAGAGAAGAGAGGGGAAAAAGAGAAGAAAGAGAAGGGGGGAGGAAGAGAGGGAGAGAGGGGGAGAGAGCGGAGAGACAGAGGAGGGAATCTTTGGGGTGTGGAGGGAAGGGGGAAAATAGTAAATGCGATAAAAGAAAGGAAAGAAAGGGGGAATGTTTTTTTGATTTTACCAATTTTAAATTTTATTAGATTTTTCTCCCTGTGTGTTTTGTGTGTGTGTGTGTTGTGTGTGTGTGGTGTGTGTGTGTGTGGTGTGTGTGGTGGTGTGTCGTTGTGTCTGTTCGTGTGTGTTTGTTGTGGGTTTTTGGGTGGTGGTGTTTGTTGTGTGGTGGTGTTTGGGGTGTGTTTGTGTGTGTTGGGGTTTGTGTGTGTTTGTGTTGTTGTGTGTGTTGGGGTGTGTGTGTGTGTGTGTTGTGTGTGTGTGGTGTGTGGTATGTGTGTGTTTTCCCCCTTAGAATGTTAACAGTCCTAATTTT
>CM031623.1:10176168-10183668 GCA_018398815.1 Conus ventricosus | reverse complement strand
ATGTCACACAGTCAGAAACAAGGCATTATTATACTTCTTCACAAGAGCCTTGACCTTCCAAGAGACAAATAAATAATTGGAGACCAATTACACTAACTAATACAGATTATAAAATACTAGCAAAGGCATGGGCGTTGAGACTGAATAAAGTTATTGATAAATTGATTAGCCATGATCAAGTAGGTTATCTAAAGGGGCGAAATATTTCGACAGTACTACGAACTATAGATGATGTCATCAACTGTCTAAATGTAACCAAAAAGTGCGGGTATCTATTAGCACTAGATTATCAAAAAGCGATTGACTCTGTTTCTAAAGAATTTATGTTGCAAACTTTCGATATATTTGGGTTTGGGAACCGGTTCAAAAGATGGGTAAGTGTGATTACAACGAACACCGTCAGCAGCATAATCGTGGTGGCTGGATCTCGAAATCTTTCCCTGTGAAGTGTGGCATCAGGCAGGGTTGTCCTTTTTCACCTCTGGCTTTCATTTTAGGTGTTGAATTACTCGCAATAAAGATTCGGAACAGTAATATATCAGGACTTGATCTTCCCACTTTCAATAATGAATTGGTAAAGCTTAAAATAAAACAGCTAGCAGACGACACAACTTTGTTTCTAAATAACAGAGATGACATGATAAAAGCACATGACATAATAAATGATTTCTCTGGGTTTTTTTCTGGTCTCAAATTAAATGTGCAGAAAACAAAGGCAATGAGACTAGGGATGCAGAGGTATGAAGACAATATGCCATTTATGTTAACTGAACAAATTAAAATACTAGGGATTTACTTTTAAATAACCAAACAGCAATAAACATAGAAGAAATTGGTTAAAACGAATTGCAACAATGAATAAATTGATTAGAACATGGAGTAAGAGAGATTTAGGAATTTATGGGAAAATACTTATAATAAAGTGTTTTTTGTTGAGTCAGTGTGTGTTTGTAATGCAGTCAATAGGTCTGCCAAAGCACGTTTTGACCACAATTAACAGAAACCTTATATAAATTCTT
Source organism: Conus ventricosus (assembly GCA_018398815.1). NCBI lineage: Eukaryota > Metazoa > Mollusca > Gastropoda > Neogastropoda > Conidae > Conus > Conus ventricosus. The sequence goes on along the minus strand of CM031623.1, from coordinate 10,182,649 downwards.
ATGGCAGAAGAAGAATTCAAAAAAAAAAGCGTTTGAAAAGATAAAAAGAAAAATAATTGAAGCAGATATTAGTCAAGGAGGAGTCAAGATGGTAAACCTTTTTAAGATGCAAGATAGTTTCTATCTACAGTGGGTAGGAAGATTATTTACAGCCACAAACGATAACTGGAGCTATATCCACAAATGGCATCTGGATAAACTAACAAGTAACATGGGTGCCTTTGATTAAACTGTAAATCGAGAATGCTGTCCCCCCATTGTCAGATCAATAATCCATTTTGGCAAGAAGTTCTACACAACATTTAGATAACAAAACACTAACCAAACAAACTGACGTATCACGACAAAACTTTTACAAACAGCTACTGTGGAACAATTCGCTTGTAAAATATGAATGTCGCACCTATTCTTTCCTTCCTGGAAAAGAGTAGGAATTAAAAGAGTAAAGGATTTTATTAAAGAAAATGAAAATAGAATGCTGAGTTCCGAAGAAAATCTGGAAAAAGTAGTACAAAACAGAGGAAATGTTCTTTTTGAATATAATGATTTAATAAATTCAATACCTGCATCCTGAAAAAACTGGATACGTGAAAATCCTTGCCAAGAAGGGATACAGAATTACTTTGATTACAGGGTTTACTGTGTAAAGCCAAAACATATCAGGAAAATATTAACCGATAAAGGAAATACAACTGAAGACTTAAAAAACGTGTCCTCATGGGTTTTGGCTTAGAAATCTTAACTTTGAAACAGACAAGGATTCATGGCTAATGGCACATGCTGCTACGAAAGAAACCAGATTAAGAGAGCTGCAGTGGAAAATTGTTCATAATATATACCAACAATGTTTTGTTACATAAATGAAATTGGCAGAGGATAGTAACTGTTCCGTTTGCAGAACTGAAGTAGATTACATAGAGCACTTCTTTTACAAATGTCCCCCTGTGAAAGCATTATGGAAGAAAGTGGAAAGATGTTCATGGTCAGACATGAATCCGCATAAATTGAGATCTTTTTGACGTTCTGTTTGGATGCAAAGCGAGACGACTGCAGGCGGAAATCTAAACAAATCTTAAATAAATGTTAGCGAACCGCCCAGAGAACGTGACAAACGAGTCACAAGACAGAACACAACGCAGAAACGTTCTCCACCACAGCCTACAGAACACAAGACAGAAACTCCAAACAGGAAACTGTATGGCTAGGCCAAGACAACGTGGAAATTAAACACGCCACGGAAACTCCAAACAGGAAACTGTATGGCTAGGCCAAGACAACGTGGAAATTAAACACGCCACGGAAACTCCAAACAGGAAACTGTATGGCTAGGCAAGACAACGTGGAAATTAAACCCGCTGGCAAACCAGGGCAAGACAAATCTCTGGCGAACTTTTTCGCCGGGAAGAGCAGGACGTTATACTACCCCAAGCTGGCGAGAAACACCATGACTCCCGTCCTGAAGACAGGGAAGGACAGGAAGAATCCAGAAGTTGCAGTCCCTTCAGTTGGACACCTGGTGCTGTTAAGACACGGAGAGGAGGAGGATCACATTCCGACTAGAGCGGTACCTTGAAGGCGCCTCTATCGTAGTACCAGAGTGGGCAGGATTCCCACTGTGTTTCTGTGCAGAAGGCCTACATGTCTCCAAAGATGGAGATGCCTTTCCAGAACAGACACTAGCGCTGGCAAACGAATCAGCCTCCAGATGACCTTTGATGAGGTCAGGAAAAAACAGCCTGACGAGAAACTTCAACGCTATGGTATCAACAAGAAAGGACTGATGTGGATCATACCCTGCCTCCACAACAGGAGAGTGAGAGTGTCTGTGATGCCCCACCAAAAACAGATGATATCCTTGCACCGTGGAGTACCACAGGTAGACATTCTCCTCCCGATTCTTATCTTGACAGCCATAAACGAAGTTGTGGCAGACCAACCAAAAGGAGAGCAAGCTGCACCGTGAACTGATAATGATGGTGCGTTCAAGAACATGAATCGGCAGCGGCATCCACAGAACGAGGCAAACCCTGGACTCACTCGCTCCATGGGAAGATAAGTGATGCCTTACCATGAACGGCATCCACAGAACGAGGCAGACCTGGACTCACTCGCTCCATGGGAAGATCAGTGATGCCTTACCATGAACGGCATCCACAGAACGAGCCAGACCCTGGACTCACTCGCTCCATGGGAAGATCAGTGATGCCTTACCATGAACGGCATCCACAGAACGAGGCAGACCCTGGACTCACTCGCTCCATGGGAAGATCAGTGATGCCTTACCATGAACATTGGGGAATCATCAGTGAATCTGAGCAGAAGACAAGGCAGGGGTAAGGAGACTCTGTGCTACAGACTGACAATGAAATAACTGGGTGTCAGGCAGGGAGTTAGGAGACTCTGTGCTACAGACTGACAATAAAAATAACTGGGTGTCAGGCAGGGATTTAGGAGACTCTGCGCTACAGATTGACAATGAAATACTGGGTGTCCCCTTCGTGAAGGTCTGACCTGAAAGCAGAGGCCTGGGCCGAGGAAATCGTGACAGCAACAGAACAAAAGCGGGCATAGCATGGGAGAAACGCGCGCATCCTGAAGTCTGCAAAAGAGGGAGAAGTTAGACCTGTTTGAAGTACGCGTCCAGTACATGGTCAGCGACCACCCTGACAAACCAACACACTGGATACAGTGCCGAACGGGGCCCTGAGGCTGATCACTGGCACTGGCTTGGAGAAGCTGACTTACTTCAGTACCTCCACTGATCCAGAGAAGGCAAACCTAGGCGATGCTGAGAGCAGAAAAACGTTCACAAAGTCTGCTTCAGCAGCCAATGAAAGAGAAGCCGAATAACCTTCTCGAGTATCGTCTCAAAAGAGCGTCTTCTGTGCACAGCAACAGAACACAGAGGAGACAGCATCAGGGCCCATTCCCAGTGAAAGTCCTTCCAACAAAGTCTGGCATTCCACGATCAGGAGACGCCTTGCCCAGTAACCTGCAGATCAGCACCACTGTTACTCCACTTCTGTGGGGGGTGGGGGGGGGGGGGAGACCAGGACAGCTATGTGAAGAAAACGCTGAGGCGGCCATGAGTTGTCGAAACGTCCCAAGAAGAAATGTGTATCCAATGCTACACAGGTAGATCTGTCACAAATGCAGTAGCCAACAGAGGTTCCAGAGACAGCGCCAGTTTTTACTGGGCAGAAAGCAGAGACAGTTTCAGTTTCAGTTTCAGGTTTCAGTTTCAACAAGGTGTCATTGCGTGCGGACCAGTCAATACATGCTACACTACATCCGTTTAAGTTTCAAGACCACAACGCTCTTGATGTAAAGCTGATTGGTAAATGAATGACTATGATGAGAGAATTTAGGAAGATGGTCTCATGGCTAAGACCTAGTAGCAGGTGTCTGACCTATGCATTAGCCAACACGCTGGTCAGACCCTGAGTACCTACCTAACATTGGCTGCAGCAGAGACCAAAATAGAGAGATAAACTAAGTAACTAACATAACTAACTAACTAACAACTAACTAACTAACAACTAACTAACTAACTAACTAACTAACTAACTAACTAACTAACTAACTAACGTATAACTAACTAACTAAATCAAAAGAAAAACTTCCAGGTGGACAACATTTGCTCTCACTTCAACGCAGACAATTGAGACTATGTCAACAACAGTGGACCTGACAGTTGCCTTCAAAGAATGACTGCCGTCAGGTGTGTGTGTTGTGTGTGTTGTGTGTGTGTGTGTGTGTGTGGTGTGTGTGTGTGTGTGTGTGTGTGTGTGTTGTTGTTGTGTGTGTGTGTGTGTGTGTGTGTGTGTGTGTGTGTGTAGTGATAGAGAGAGAGAGAGAGAAAGAGAGGGGGGGGGGGGGGGGGGCTCATCTTCCAGATGCCCTGCAGGTCCTGAAAGCGCTGTCTGGCGACAAGCTGCATCAGCTTCTCGCAGTCAGTGTTGCAGTAAGCACCTTCCCACAATGGCTTGCAGTAAAACACCTTCCACAATGGTTTGCAGGAAACACCTTCCCACAATGGTTTGCAGTAAACACCTTCCACAATGGTTTGCAGTAAACACCTTCCCACAATGGTTTGCAGTAAACACCTTCCCACAATGGTTTGCAGTAAACACCTTCCCACAATGTTTGCAGTAAACACCTTCCCACAATGGTTTGCAGTAAACACCTTCCACATGGTTTGCAGTAAACACCTTCCCACAATGGTTTGCAGTAAACACCTTCCCACAATGTTTGCAGTAAACACCTTCCCACAATGGTTTGCAGTAAACACCTTCCCACAATGGTTGCAGTAAACACCTTCCCGCAATGGTTTGCAGTAAACCCTTCCCGCAATGGTTTGCAGAAAACACCTTCCAACAATGGTTTGCAGTAAACACTTCCCACAATGGTTTGCAGTAAACACCTTCCGACAATGGTTTGCAGTAAACACCTTCCCACAATGGTTTGCAGTAAACACCTTCCCACAATGGTTTGCAGTAAACACCTTCCCACAATGGTTGCAGTAAACACCTCCCACAATGTTTGCAGTAAACACCTTCCACAATTGTTTGCAGTAAACACCTTCCCACAATGGTTTGCAGTAAACACATTCCCACAATGGTTTGCAGTAAACACCTTCCCGCAATGGTTTGCAGTAACACCTTCCACAATGGTTTGCAGTAAACACCTTCCCACAATGGTTTGCAGTAAACACCTTCCCACAATGGTTTTGCAGTAAACACTTCCCACAATGGTTTGCAGTAAACACCTTCCCACAATGGTTTGCAGTAAACACCTTCCCACATGGTTTGCAGTAAACACCTTCCCACAGTGGTTTGCAGTAAAAAAAACTTCCCACAATGGTTTGCAGTAAACACCTTCCTACAATGGTTTGCAGTAAGCACCTTCCACAATGGTTTGCAGTAAACACCTTCCCACAATTGTTTGCAGTAAACACCTTCCCAATGGTTTGCAGAATAACACCTTCCCACAATGGTTTGCAGTAAACACCTTCCCACAATGGTTTGCAGAAAACACCTTTCTGCAATGGTTTGCAGTAAACACCTTCCGCAATGGTTTGCAGTAAACACCTTCCCACAATGGTTTGCAGTAAACACCTTCCCGCAATGGTTGCAGTAAACACCTTCCACAGTGTGTTGCAGTAAACACCTTCCCGCAATGGTTGCAGTAAACACCTCCCGCAGTGGTTTGCAGTAAACACCTTCCACAATGGTTTGCAGTAAACACTTCCGCAATGGTTTGTCAGTAAACACCTTCCACAATGGTTTGCAGTAAACACCTTCCGCAATGGTTTGCAGTAAACACCTTCGACAATGGTTTGCAGTAACACCTTCGACAGTGGTTTGCAGTAAACACCTTCCACAATGGTTTGCAGTAAACACCTTCCCACAATGGTTTGCAGTAAACACCTTCCTACAATGGTTTGCAGTAAACACCTTCCCGCAATGGTTTGCAGTAAACACCTTCCCACAATGGTTTGCAGTAAACACCTCCCACAGTGGTTTGCAGTAAACACCTTCCTACAATGTTTGCAGTAAACACCTTCCCACAATGGTTTGCAGTAAACACCTTCCCACAATGGTTTGCAGTAAACACTTCCCACAATGGTTTGCAGTAAACACCTTCCCACAGTGGTTTGCAGTAAACACCTTCTACAATGTTTGCAGTGAACACCTTCCCACAATGGTTTGCAGTAAACACCTTCCCACAATGGTTTGCAGTAAACACCTTCCCACAATGGTTTGCAGTAAACACTTTCCCACAGTGGTTTGCAGTAAACTCCTTCCCACAATGGTTTGCAGTAAACACCTTCCCCAATTGTTTGCAGTAAACACCTTCCCAAATGGTTTGCAGTAAACACCTTCCCACAATGGTTGCAGTAAACACCTTCCCACAATGGCTTGCAGTAAACACCTTCCCACAATGGTTTGCAGTAAACACCTCCGCAATGGTTGCAGTAACACCTTCCCACAATGGTTTGCAGTAAACACCTTCCCGCAATGGTTTGCAGTAAACACCTTCCCGCAATGGCTTGCAGTAAACACCTTCCCACAATGGTTTGCCGTAAACACCTTCCCACAATGGTTTGCAGTAAACACCTTCCCGCAGTGGTATCAGGGAGGTTGAATGTGCAGACCATGTTACTAAACCTGGAGCGCGACAGGTCCCAACCCAACCACAGACACTAGGCCCCCCTTCAGGAGCATCAGCCGAAGGGATGCCATACGTTTCCGGCAATAAAGCAGACCCTGTCACCATCTCCAGGCAACCAACGCACAGGACGTGCAAGACTTTTGACAGACATAATACAAACTACGAGCTAAACCTCCTCCCGATCCCCCAAGCCCTTACCGCTAATGCCAGCAGATGGAGGCGACTTCGACTGGCCTGCCCGCTCCATGTTCACCTAAGACACGAACCTGACCAGATGGGGAGCTGGAGGCAATCCACCGGAAGTGGT
>CM031623.1:10164654-10176068 GCA_018398815.1 Conus ventricosus | reverse complement strand
CGGCGGCCACACACACAACCACACACACACACACACCCACACACACCCCACACACACAACAAAGTTCGTGCGCGCGCGCGACCCTTTTACGAATGAGAACTGACTTAATTAGAAAAGAAAATTCCAATTCAATTTGGACCACCCTTAGTTTAGAATAACTTTTCATCAAATGATTTCTTAGAACCAAAAGATATTGCTGTAAAGTACATGGACAAATCATGAACTCCTTTTGAATGGGTGGCGTTCTGTATGATCGGGAACGGAAGTTCAGGTTGAAAAAAACAACAAAAACAAATAGTCAGTAGGCGGTTGTTTGAGTAGGTGCTTAAAAACTCTTTTTTTTTAGGTATCGGTGGACGTCATGCCTGTGAACTCTCTCTCTCTCTTCTCCTCTCTCTCTCTCTCTCTCTCTCTCTCCTCTCTCTCTCTCTCTCTCTCATCTCTCTCTCTCCCCTCTCTCTTCTCTTGAGAGTTGGTCAGAATCCATTATTATAGCCCTTTAACAAGAAAGGAAATGCAAACAATCCCAATAACTACCGAGGCATTTGTCTTAGTGATGCTTCTAGTAAGTTGTATAGTACTATCATTAACCATAGGTGACAGAATGGGTAGAGGAAAATAATCTTACTGAAGAATACCAAGCTGGTTTAAACGTAATTATTCTACTGTTGATCATATGTTTACCCTGATGGCGTTTATTCAAAAGCAATTCTCTTTCAATCGTAAACTATATGTTGCTTCATTGATTTTGAAAAAGCTTTCGATTCTATTAACAGAAGCATTTTATAGCCTATTTTGTTAAAAAAAATGGTATTCATGGTAAATTTTTAAACGTATAGTAAGTATGTATAACTGTGTAAAATCTAGAGTAAGAAGTGGAGGGAAATTGACAGATTATATTATGTGTACTAGTGGTGTTAAACAAGGTGACGTATGCAGTCCTATTCTTTTTTTCTTTGTTTATTAACGAATTTACATCTGAAGTTATAAATAATGGTAGACATGGAGCCCAATTTACGGGGGACCTTTTAGAACTGTTCATACTTCTTCTAGCAGACGATGTTGTTTTGTTATCTGAAACAGTTATTGGTTTACAAACACAGCTGAATAATTTAGGCGCACTGCTGCTTCTCTACAACTGAAAGTAAATATGCAGAAGAGGAATATAATTGTATTCAGAAAAGGTGGCTATTTGGGAGCAAGAGAACACTGGAATTATAACGGAATAACTATGCCAGTCGTAAATGTATACAAATATTTAGGAATCTATTTTTCAACCCGATTAAGTTTTAACTTTGCTTGTAAAGATCTTGCGAGTAAAGCAAAGCACGCTGTTTTTTGTATAATGAGGAAACTATCAAGTTTGGGAAATCAGTCATTGGAAGCATATGTGAAATTGTTTGACTCCCAAATCCAACCCATTGTTCAATACGGTGCTGAAATTTGGGGTTTGGATAAAGCTGCAGTCGATTGTGAGAAAGTCCATTTATTTGCCCTGAAGAGGTTTCTTGGTGTTTCAATACAAACGTCCAATGATTTGGTTTACGGGGAAACCAACAGATACCCAATATACTTGAATTCCACAGTTAGATGTATTAGTACTGGTTAAAACTGATACAAATGAATAATTGTAGATTACCTAAGAAAGCTTGCAACATACTACGTAACTTAGATGCCAGGGGAAAAATAAACTGGGCCACGAAAATGAGAATTAGACTACATGAACTGGTTTTTGGGTATGCCTGGTTAAATCAAGGAGTAGGAGATGAACCGACCTTTATTCGAACACTCTGTGCCAGGCTGGTTGATAGCAGATGGCAAGAATGGAATTCTCACATGAATGATAGTACTGGATTTGATTTGTATAGACAATATAGCTCCTTACACTGTATTCCGACTTACTTGTCAATCAAAATGGACAGACATCTGAAATTTATAGTGACAAGGTTTAGATTTGGAATATCGGATATCTTAGTTCATCATTTTCGTTACAGGCAACACTCCAATTCTGATCTTACCTGTCCATTATGTAAAAACGCGTGTGAAAATGAAGTTCATTTTGTACTGCAGTGTACTGCCTTGAGTGATCTTAGAGATGAATTCATTCCTCCTAGTCATTGTCGACAACCATCCTTTTTTTTTTTTTTTTTTTTTTTTTTTTGGCTGTCCCATCCTCTGCGCCCACTACAGAGGCAGTGCACCCCGCCGCTCATTCCGACACCCCCGTCCACAGCCACAGCCGTCGGCCCCGCCGCAGCCCCGGACCGACAATCCACAGGAACAGTCAATGTCAAGTCGTCAAGAGGCAACCCACCGGAGGAGACACTGCACTGCTGCCGAGTCACTTCGGTGGTGTTCAGTGGCGCCTGTTCTGATCTAACATACGCAGTACACCACCTACTAAGCCCCCTACTGACGACAATAATTGCTTAGTCGCGGAGCCGGCGTGAGTGAGCTCTCCCTCCGGAGGGCGCCACCACGTCCGTCCAACGACAGCCCCCATGGACTCGCCGATACCGGTGACCTCGACGGAACCAAACCAAGGCCACAGACGTGGAGAGGACATCGAAATTGAGGTCACCATGAGAGCAGGGCATGAAGGGTCACAGAATTTGAGACTTTTTTTTAATGCTGATCGATGATAATGAGGATGATTAAGATGATGCTACGGATTTCCATTTTCGGTCTGAGACTACATGACAGGGCTGTACTCTACGCTTCCTTCATAATATATCCTGGCGTCAACCAGGCCCGAGATATACAGGCACCTGCAATGTTGGTCAGGAAATTTGAGCAACACTCTCAGAAACGCATCCATTAAGTGGATGAAACTCGACTGTGTGGTCCCAGTCTTCCCAACTGAGTCCGCAGCAACTCAACTCTGGGTAGGAGCCGTCGGGGCAGAAAAACCCCACATGACTTCTGATGGGATTCGAACCCACGACCTCCCAGCCGGAGTCCGCAACGCTAACCACTTCGCCACGGCGGCTGGTTATCGACAACCATCTTGTATAGACTCATCTTACTCATGTCTTGCACTAAAGAAACTGTTGTAAAAAGCTTGCATTGTACTTATATGACGCCGGAGCTTAGCCTGTTCTTGACTAAGTACTGTTTTTCATTCCTTTTTTCTTGATAAGTTTATGTATAACTTTTTGTACATGTTTAATCCACCCCTTCATAAGGGCCGGGGCCTATATTGAATAAATCATCCGTATCCGTATCCGTATCCGTATTCTCTCTCTCTCTCTCTCTCTCTCCTCTCCTCTCCTCTCTCTCTCTCCTCTCCTCTCTCTCTCTCTCTCTCCCCTCTCTCTCTCTCTCTGCCTGTCTGTCTGTCTGTCTACACACACACACGCACGCACACACTTAGAGGGAGAGAGAATGGTGTGTGTGTGTGTGTGTGTGTGTGTGCGTGTGCGTGGGGTGTGTGTGTTGTGTGTGTGTGTTGTGTGCGTGTGTTTGTGTTGTTGTTGTTGTTCTTCAATTTAACGTCTTTTCACTAGATGTGATATTAGACAAGTGTGTGTGTTTGAGTGTGTGTGGTGTGTGTGTGGGGTGTGTGTGTGTGTGTGTGTGTGTGTGTGTGATGTGTGTGTGTGTGTGTGTGTGAGTGTGTGTGTGTGTGTGTGTGTGTGTGTGTGTGTGTGTGTGTGTGTGTTGTGTGTGTGTGTGTGTGGTCTGTGTGTGTGTGTTTTGTCTGTTGTGTGTGTGTGTTTTGAGTGTGTGCGTGCAGCGTGCGTACGTGTGTGCGTGCAGCGTGTGTACGTGAGAGAGCGCCCGCGTGCGTGCGTGTGCGTGTGTGCGTGTATGTGTGATGAGGAGAAACTCTAAGTAAGAATTAAACTGTAAAAAAAAAAAAAAAAGACATCAAAAGTAAAAACAAACAACTGTACAAAATAAGATCATGAAACAGCAATTACAGGATTGAGCCAACTGGCTTAACATAAGAATTCGTACAAAATTTAAGAGAGATATGGTTATCCTGGAATATGCACTTTGAAGCATCCTTTCTAAATTCTGACAAATCGGAATCAAAGTAGGGCAAAGTATAGAACGTGTGTGTTGTTGTACAATTATAAAGGGGCGCCGCAAGCACATCGAATATTCTTGACATATTTTGTTCTGAATGCATTTATTTTTAACCGAAATAATAAGGAGACAAGTTGTTTACTGTGTCTTGGAAAAAATCCTATGTTTGTATACAGTTTACTGATTTACTGAGGAAGCCCTTTTTAAAAGATTACTTGCTCGAGAGCTCGTACAACAAAGTATAGAAGTGTCGGGTTTGTGTATTCGTGGGAGAACACTTTCTTTGTAGTATTCCTCAAATTTTCAAAAGAGGCTCTTTGTAAGAGAGAATATCCTTCATGTAAGCTCAAGGGAATATGAATAGTAGCCGTATTGTCAGAATTGTTTGCACCTGCTCGAGCAATCCTGTCAGCCCACTCATTTCCGGATATGAAGTAATGAAGGAACCCAACAAAATTAACTATTATACCTCTTGACAAAAGGTTGTGAATAATATTTTAATTTCTGATATGATTTCAGCACGGTTTTTTTGAATTTGTAGATTCTAAAGCTTGAAGAACTGACTAGAATCTACACAGAAGAGAATACCATAACAGTCCAATGATAAATCATTTATGTACTCTACGGCCATTAATATGGCTATAAGTTCGGCTGTAAAAAATAGACAGATTTGCCCCAAGATGAAAGGACTTCTCAATTTTTAAAAATGGAATGACAAGCCACAACCAGCATTATTGTTTAATAGAGACCCATCGGTATAGACTTTTCCGAAGTTACGATAACAATCACTGATATGTGATTTTGCTTCGCAAGCTAGAATATTAATGTTATCAGTTTTTGATATAGTATATAGTTATAATCAAATTTTGGTTTGAAGAGCTCCCAGTTTGGAACGGGACTTACGGGAAAACGTACAGCAAGCTTTTTATGATTGATACCTGAATTTGTCAACAAGTGAGAAGAATATGTGAGTATCGTTTTAGTGGCTCGAATGTTTTTAGCACGTTTAGGAAAGTTTACATCAGACCTCATATCCAGTTCCGTTTGGTTAGCACTTTGAATAGTTGAGCAGCGAAGAATGTACTTAGCGCAGGCTAGTTCACGATGGTCATCAAGAGGTAAGACACCAGCTTCATTTTATGTTCCTAAGCTGAAGCATGAAATGGAACACCAAGGGCTAATCTGAATGCCTTAGAGTCTATACATTGAAGCTTTTTAATAAGTACTTAGGAGCACTAAAAAAGACCTCATGTGCATATGACAATTTGGATCTAACTAAAGCCGAAGAAAGATGTATTAAACTTTTTGTTTCCTGGCTCCAACTTTGTTTGCTTATAACTTTGAGCAGATTAAGAGATTTTTCTCGCTTGATTTATTATGTGTTCCAAGTGAAAATTCCAAGAAAGATTTGACATAAGATTGCACACTAAGGAATTTAATCTCAGAAGTGTAGCTCAATGTGGTATTATGTACTTGAAGTTAGGATTATTGTGAGCAGACCCACCTGCATCAAATAACATTATACGGGATTTTTCAGCCGACAGACATAAGCCATTATCAGACATGAAGTTCGCAATGTTGTCTAACTCTTTTTGATATATTCTTTTTAATGTAATTAACAGATCTTTTTGATGTGTTCTTTTTTCAATGTGGCGTTCAACCATAAGCAGATGTCATCCGCATATTGAATCAAGTTAAAGTTTTTTTTTAATGTATTTAGGTAAATCATTAGTTAAAATATTAAAGAGAAGAGGGGCGATCACAGAGCCTTGAGGGATACCCATATCTAGTAATCTTTTGGATGAATAAGTATGACCTATTCTTGTCTGAATACTTCTGTTGGTCAGGAATGTTTTAACAAATTTATAAATTTATGACCAGAGAGACCTATAGTTTTTAATTTATATAAAAGCCTATCATGCCAAACTTGATCAAATGCCTTGTTGATATCGAAAAATGTGGCGAGAACGTTTTGTCTTCTAGCAAACTGGTGTTTAATTTGCGTAGTGAGCTTTACAAGTGATCAATCGTAGACCTGCCCTTCTAAAACCGGCCTGGTTTGCGGGGATAATGCCAGTTTTTTCACAATAGTAATGTCAATCTTTTAGAACAATTATCTCCATTAGTTTACAGACATGAGATGTAAGAGCTATTGGTCGATAGCTATTTGTGTTTGTCATTGATTTTCCATTCTTTAAAATGGAACAATAATTGAGTCTCTCCATATGGAAGGTATGTTCCCTTCAATCCAACATTTATTAATAATTTCATGTAGAAATAAAACAAAATTTTGTGGTAAAATGTTTAACATTTCATTAAAAAATGGCATCTAAACCAACAGACGTTTTTTATTAGACAATGAAGAAATAGCAGAGTGTAATTCCTGAGAAGTAATATCAGCATTTAGATAATGATCATTATTGTCGTCAGGATCAGCGTACATTTCTTCGTTAGATTGGTTTTCCCTCATAGCTCTGCATTTGTCTGATAAACTACAGAAGGAGCTGTTTTTGAAAACATGTCAGCAAATGATTCTGCTTTTTGGTATGCCGAAGAAATTTTCCAGCACCTATTATATTGGATATGCAGGTAAATGGATTCCGTTTTTCATTTCATGGATCTTTTTCCAAATTTTATTGATATCTTTATGTTCACTTATTTCATTAAAACAAAATGAGGACAGTACTCGCGTTTAGCATTTTCAATTACTTTAATTCCTTTGATTTTTGGGCAGTTCTAACTGGTATGCTCCCTTAACCTTTTTTTTACTTTTGCGTACAGTTTAAACGTGCTTTTATTTTTATCAACAGCGTTTCTGCAAGATTCTGTCCACCACACTTTACCCGTGTGTTTGGGAGATTTTGATTGACTAAGAATCGGAATTCCCTCACCAGCTGCATGCAGTAGTGAGATAGTAAAATGACTGTACATAGATTCTATATCAGATTTATCAAAAGAATTGACATCATATGAAGATAGCACAGATTGAAATTTGGCCAGTCAGCTCGCTTGTAATCAAACTTTGGGATTTTATCCTTACTGTCATCTTGCTCACTACAAATCCTCTCAGAGAAATAACTATGGGAATATGATTACTCCCTAAAGTGTTATCATAAGTTTGCCATGTACAGCTCGGGACCTTTGATGGGGAGATTAAGACAAGTCAATTGCAGATGATCTGTGACTAGGATATCAGGCAGTCTCGTGATACTTCCATCATTTAACAGGACGAGTGGGGAGTCTGATATGTTTCTCCACTAAACGGTTTGAGCTGACTTTCGTGCAAGTTCTATCCCAGAAAGGAGCATGTTCATTAAGTCGCCTGCAATTAACCATTTACTACTTTGAAAGTTTATATTATGTAGCCAGTCTGAATTGCTATCAATGACTCCTTTTGGGAAGTACACAGAGACAATGTTTAAGACTAGAGAATATCAAAGTGAACGGAAGCTGCACAAGAATACAAGTCTGAGGTGCCAGGAGGTATAGGTGACTGAAGGGGATGGTAAAATAACTGGTCATTTATATAAATGGCTGCAGAGACTTTCTCATTGTCACCAGTTTTCTTGTACCACAGGCGGGTAAAGAAACGATCCAGCCGTGGCAAGTCGTTTTTAGAACACATTTAGTGATTGAAGAATAAGGACCATGTAGGAGCTGGCTTCAAGATGCTGTTGAAGATTACCAAATTCTTGTTAATCGACCGGCAGTTCCATTGTAGATATTAATGTCAGTCTTCTTTGCCATCAAATTTTTACAATGGACATTCAAGGGAGGCACATTTGCAAAATGAAGATGATTCAAATGAAAGATAAAAAGACAATTCCCCAACCAATGAACTAATCAGTGAACAGTAACGCAATAGAGAACACTTTTACAAAAGGCAAGGCCTAGAAGAGGAATAAGATGGTAATGTGTAACGCACATACACAAAAAAAAAGGGGGGGGGGGGGGGGGGGGGGTTGAGGAAACTATGCGATGTAGCAGGCTAGAAAAAAAATCAAAATGGGAACCAGGCAAATATATATCACAAAGACGATCAGTTTATCATTTCAGTCGCTAGACATTATAGCACAACTACTGACTTTCTTGACAGGGAGTGTTGTTAAGTTTTATGAAGATCATTCACCATCTTGTAAAACATCATAGAAGTTCCGCCAGGGGCCCCGGTACAGAGAAAAAGGTAGATGATGATATCTGTGTGACGAGAAGACTGGGGAGAGAGGTATCGTGTTTCCATGAAGAACGTGTAGACCGGGTTCCTGGATTTGCTGCCTAAGGGTTTCTTCCAGAAAAGCGTGTGAACGTGTCGCCCTAAGTTACCAGCAAGTACACTGGCTCCTTTCTGGTTCGGGTGGACTCCGTCTTCAGTGTCCTGGGGCTGGCAAGATTCTCATGCTGATGACGGACACTTTGGAACTTTGAATAGTTCAGAGTTTATAACCGCGTTGAACATTTCGCGGTTTATGTTTATCTCGGGTTAGAAACAGGAGCCACTTTACTGATCACAATGTTGGGGTGTGAATGCTCTTTAGCGATGGTTTTAACGGTGTGCGCAAAGAGTTTGCTAGAGGATGCAACGTATTTTTGTTGAATATCATTGAGACCACAATGAATAACAATTGCATCGACTTCTGTATCCACTGACGACAAGGTTTGTCTCAGCGTGGCAGTAAGTCCTTTGTAGTAGAAGATTTTTTGGAAACGGTTTGAAACCATAACGATCGACCAAGTCGGGGGCACTTCACACCGGGTTCAAAACAGAATCATGAAGGACGAGAACAGTTGGGAAATCTTCATTAGCCTTGTTCACTTTCCTTTCCAAGTTGTGTCTTTTGTTTGTTCGATTCTGAGCTGTCTTGACGTGATGACGCTATCATTGGGATTGACGTCATGAGAAGTTGTCTTCTGTGTTCTGGATCGTTCTTTTGGCTTTAGTTTTTTTATCTTCTTCTTTTTCTTTCCCGTTTGATGTTGAAACCGGCGTTGTGCAGTCACCTGAGCGTAGGTAAGGTCTTGTTTCGCGCTCTCTTTTACCATTTTTTGTTCTGGATTCGTCTGAACAAATTTAGAACGTGGTTCAGAATTACATTTTATGGTTGTGAGCTGAGCAATCGTGTTGTTTTGCCCACGTACCGTATCTTCGAGGGATACTATTTTTTTGCATAATGTTTCGATTACTTTCCTCAACTCACCGATTTCTTCTTTCACGTCCCCTTCATGGCATAAGAAGTGAGGAGTTGAGATTTGGAATTCATCGGTGCTGTCCGTTCCAATGCCGGGAATGTCGGCATTTGTCTGTTGACCGGGTTTGCTTCAGATTTGAAAATTCTCGAAGCGCCGTCTTGCTTGGTTGTGTCTTTCTTTCTTGACTTGCATTTCGTTCTGGGCACGAAAGAAGACCTCCCTGGCTCCTAGTTTGGTCATTCTGAGACAGAGCCTGCAGAAATGCTATAAGCTAGCAGACCCGACGTTTAGCTTCTGATTGCTGTCGCCATCTTGTGTGTGTTTGTGTGTGTGTCTGTGTGTGTGCCTTTTTCTCTGTCTGTCTCTCCCCTCTCTCTCTCTCTCTCTCTCTCTCTCTCTCTCTCTCTCTCTCTCTCTCTTTTCTCTCTCTCTCTCTCTCTCTCTCTCTCTCCTTTTCTCTACTACTTTTATACTCTCTCTTATATATATAAAATAATATATATAATATATATATATATTTGTCAGTCTGTCTGTCTCCTTCTTTTGGGCTGTCTGTCTGTCTGTCTGTCTGTGAAACCCATGTCATATTTCACCCAAGATTGTGTGACCTCCAGGAAAAAAGCAACAACAACAACAAACAACAACAACAACAACAACAAACAAACGAGCCTACTGAAGAGGAGTTCAGGCGACGAAACAAGTGTCCAGCCCAGACAAGGGGGAAAACACTGGTTGTGTTAAGGATGGAAGCTTTCTCACGCCCCTGTGTTTGTGTTCCCGCTGTAGTGGCCCTGGACGCTCCTGGAGGGGACCAACATCCGGCACTGAAGGAAATAATGGAATGGATGTTACATTGAGGCTGGCTATCCAATGGATGTTACATAGAGCTGGCTATTCAATGGATGTTACATTGAGGCTGGCTATTCAATGGATGTTACATAGAGGCTGGCTATCCAATGGATGTTACATAGAGGCTGGCTATTCAGTGGATGTTACATAGAGGCTGGCTATTCAATGGATGGTTACATAGAGGCTAGCTATTCAATGGATGTTACATAGAGGCTGGCTATTCAATGGATGTTACACAGAGACTGGCTATTCAATGGATGTTACATTGAGGCTGGCTATTCAATGGATGGTTACATAGAGGCTGGCTATTCAATGGATGTTACATAGAGGCTGGCTATTCAATGATGTTACATTGAGGCTGGCTATTCAGTGGATGTTTCCTTGAGGCTGGCTATGTACTCTCAACGCTGTACATCTTTCTGTCTTTTCTTTATTTGTTTCACACCACACACACACACACACACACACACACACACACACACACACACACACACACACACACACACACAAATGCAAACAAACACACACACACACGTGCGTGCGTGCGCGCGCGTGCCACTGTTTATCATGATTGGTGTCAGTAGCAGTGCACAATTTTGGCACCCCCACCCCCCGCCCCAGGATATTTGATTCAACCCCCCTTCTCTCTCTCTCTCTCTCTTCTCTCTCTCTCTCTCTCTTCCCCTCTCTCTCATCTCCTCTCCTCTCTCTCTCTCTCGGTCCGTCGGTCCCGTCTATCCGTCCGCCCGTCCCCCTTCCTTCTGTCTGTCTGTCTGTCTGTCTGTCGTCTGTCTGTCTGTCTGTCTGTCTGTCTCTCCTCTCTCTCTCTCTCTCTCTCTCTCTCTCTATCTCTCTCTTCTCTTTCTCTGTCTTTCTCTCTTCTCTCTGTCTCTGTCTTGTCTCTTCTCTCTGTCTCTGTCTTTCTCTTCTCCTCTCTCTCTCTCTCTCTCTCTCTCTCTCTCTCTCTCTCTGCCCCTCCCACGCCCCCCCTCCTCTCTCCTCTCGCTCTTCCTCCCACACACTCTCTTTCTCTCTCTCTCCCCTCTCTCTCTCTCTCTCTCTCTCTCTCTACTCTCTCTCTCTCTCCTCTCTCTCTCTACACGTCCTAAAAAACCCTTTATCACATAGTTTCCAAAGTTCTAAGGACTTGTTCAGTTTCGATGGAAACTGGAGGAAAGGTCGTGAACAAGACATCTGTTCCGGCAGGAAAGAGGACAACGTTGTGTCGGTGCAGCCCCGTGAAAGTTGTTCCAAAGTTGTTGTAAGTGTTTCTGCCAATGAAAAGGTCGGTGGGAGACTCCCCATCGGCCCGCAGAGACATGTCTGTGGAACGGAAGATGAGAGAC
>CM031623.1:10147527-10149554 GCA_018398815.1 Conus ventricosus | reverse complement strand
TGTGTGTGTGTGTGTGTGTGTGTGTGTGTGTGTGTTGTGTGTGTGTGTGTGTGTGTGTGTGTGTCGCACCCCCCCCCCCCCCCGCCTCCCGGTCTTCCCCACTTGAAATGATCACTATGAAATGACATACATATCAATGTGAAATGACATATCTGAACATTGACGTGCCTATCATACTATTCACTACATGGATCAACGATGTGCTTAAGACGAGTAACATTTACTGTTCAGAGGTACCCGACCGCTCCCAGATGGTCCTAAAACACCATGTTCTCCAGCAGTCCGCCCATTTCTTTTGACTGACCTTCACTATCTCTGAAGGATACGTGCCATGGTCGGGGTATGATGATGAGGGAGGTGCGCAGGTCAATCTTGATAACACGAATCTGTCACTGGCTGTTTGAACAGATGATTTAATACCAGAAACATTTCTACATCCTGCTGCTGCCACACTGATCCAAAGCCGTAATGGCACATTTTCCTTCACTCTTTGACGTGATACCCAGGTTTCTCTCTCTCTCTCTCTCTCCTCTCTCTCACTCTCTCTCCTCTCTCTCTCTCTCTCTCTCCTCTCTCTCTCTCCTCTCCTCTCTCTCTCTCTCTCCTCTCTCTCTCTCTCTCTCTCTCTGTAAGATGTGCCAATAACTGCTCTGTGTAAATGTTTCATTTTCCTTATCAGTTCTTCCTTTACTTCCACCCCCCCACCCCCCTCCTCTCATTCTTATTATTGTCCCCCATCCCACCCCATCCCACTCCCACCCCCACCGTCTCCCACACCTTCTGTCGGTGTTCCCTCTGTACATAGATTTTGTATCCTTTTGTATTTTCATGTTTCATATTTAAGAGTGATTTTCCATTATCTTATATTAATCAATATTTTTTTTCTTTTCCTTTCTTGAATTTCTTTTGGACCCGGAGGGCTGGATGTAAAAAAAATAGCAGTGATGCTTATTCCATTACCCTCTAAAAATAAAAATTTGTTCGTTCGTTCGTTCGTTCGTTCGTTCGTTCTCTCTCTCTCTCTCTCTCTCCTCTCTCTCTCTCTCTCTCTCTCTCTCCCTCTCTCTCTCTCTCTTCTCTCTCTCTCTCTCTCTCTCTCTCTCTCTCTCTCTCTCTTCTTCTCTCTCTCTCTCTCTCTCTCCTCTCTCTCTCTCCTCTCTCTCTCTCTCTCTCTCTCTCTCTCTCTCTCTCTCTCCTCTCTTCTCTCTCTCCTCTCTCTCTCTCCTCTCTCTCCTCTCTCTCTCTCTCTTTCTCTCTCCTCTCTTTCTCTCTCTCTCTCTTACTTTCAGCATTCTCTGCTCTTCTTAGCTTGTTTGACCTCTCTCTCAACGTCCAGACTCTTCTCCATCATCTCTTCTCATGCTAACCATGTGTCATGGAGGTTCGCAGCATCTGTAGTCAATTGTTTTGAAGACCAGTGTGTCAACGTGATCAGAGCTCTATACCACGAACTCACAAGCTGAACACATGTGTCAATGTGGATAGGGTTTCCACGGCACGGACACAAGCTGAACACATGTGTCAATGTGGATAGGGTTTCTACGGCACGGACACAAGCTGAACACATGTATCATTGTGGATAGGGTTTCTACGGCACGGACACAAGCTGAACACATGTATCAATGTGGATAGGGTTTCTACGGCACGGACACAAGTGAACACATGTATCAATGGGGATAGGGTTTCTACGGCACTGGCACAAGCTGAACACATGTATCAATGGGATAGGGTTTCTACGGCACGGACACAAGCTGAACACATGTGTCAATGTGGATAGGGTTTCTACGGCACGGACACAAGCTGAACACATGTATCAATGTGGATAGGGTTTCTACGGCACGGACACAAGTTGAACACATGTATCAATGGGATAGGGTTTCTACGGCACTGGCACAAGCTGAACACATGTATCAATGGGATAGGGTTTCTACGGCACGGACACAAGCAACACATGTGTCAATGTGATAGGTTTCTACGCACGACACAAGCTGAACACATGTATCAATGTGGATAGGGTTTCTACGGCA
>CM031623.1:10132527-10140027 GCA_018398815.1 Conus ventricosus | reverse complement strand
ATTTCCCATACAGTCCTTCGAATGAGACTATAACCGAGGTTCCGTGTGTGAACGCACGCAGAACATCTTGCACACACGTAAAATCCCACCACCAACTTTCGGAAGAGTAGGCCAGTTTGGCCGTTGGTATGGATGACACGTTACACATAGCAGCACCCTGCGTGAGAATGGAAAGAATGAAGGAATAGGAAAAATGAGTGATCGATATTGAACATACTGACTGGATGACACGGGAAACGACTGAATGAAGCGCCAGCTGGCAGCTCTTCAGTCGGCACTACCCAGGTAGGCAGCCCGTTGTGTAAACGAGTGTTGATTGTAAAGCGCTTAGAGCTTGGCCTCTAGCCGAGAATAGGCGCTATATAAGTATTCATATTATTATTATTATTATTATTATTATTATTATTATTATTATTATTAATCCATGGTGGGAAATCAACAGGACCAGCTACTGACGGTCGTTTCGCTCTGTGAAGAGCTCATCGGGCTTCGCTGCTGGATCTGGGTTAGCTGCTGATCACTGCGTACGTGCAAGCAGAATGAACACTCCCCAGAAAGGGGAGATCCTCCGGCCCTAATGAAAAGCGTCATAGATAGATAGATAGATAGATAGATAGATAGATAGATAGATAGTTTAGAAAAGATGAGATGATAGATAGATAGATTATACGAATTATATTCAATGCTCTTCTGGCATTAAGCAGGGTGATATCTGGAGTCCGATTTTGTTTTCGTTATTTGTAAACGAATTAGCTCCGGAAGTCATCAGTAATGGTAGGCAAGGTGTTACGTTCATGCCTGATGCTTTTCAACTTTTCATTCTCTTAATGGTAGGCAAGGTGTTAACGTTCATGCCTGATGCTTTTCAACTTTTCATTCTCTTGTTGCCAAGTGAGGCGACTGCAGGCGGACATCTAAACACATTTTAAATGTAGTTGATAACGAACCCGCCAAGAAAACCTAGACAAACGAATCACAAGACAAAACACGACGCGTTTCGACCGCTTAGGTCTTGTTCAGGCAAGATACAAACCACTCATGAACGAGCAATCACTTATCTTCTTTCACTTCAGCGCAAGATGGGCGTTGAATGAAAACGAGGCTGTCTGTCAAGAAGGTGACATTGTGTGAGTCGAGGTAGTAATGATGATGGTTATATTACTGATAGGAATAATGATAGTGGTAATGATGTGATCAAAAAAAAAATTTTTAATAAATAGAGACAGGATGACTACCACTTTTGGTGATAATATAGCAATAGCAGTTGTACGAGAAAGGAGAGTGGGTTAGAGGATTCTTGAACAGCATGGTTGCCGTGGCAACGGTCTTAGTGGTGATGGTGATGTTACTGGTAGGGATGGTAATATCAATAACAATCGTATTGATAATAACGTTGTTTAAGAATCCTCTAACCCACTCTCCTTTCTCCCATACTACAACTGAATTAGTGAACGTGTTAATGTTTACAAGATGTTCTGAGACTCTTTACACTGTGTACCGAAATATCTATCTTTACACATTGATAGACAGTTGAAACATATTATGACAAGAATTCGTTTCGGTACCTCCGCCTTGAAAGTGCATTTTTAATAGAGACGGGAGCCATGAAAGACAATGTGTGCTGAAAATGAATGACATCTAACATTGTGCTGTCCTTTCTTGGACCGTTTAAGAAAAACAGTATGTTGCCCCTAAATATTACACAAATCCAAGTACCTACCGTCTCAGTTTATTAAGGAAATTTTGTATTTTTTGGTATCAGGTACTCAGGGCGAGAGCGTTCATTGTCTCATACTATTTTGCCATGAATGCTGTACGTGTGATAATATACTGCCTTTAAATTTGTTAATCAAAATGATTTCTTGTACACGCCTTTTCTGATGGGACTGTGGCCTTTAGAGTTCAATGATATATTCGAGTTCGAGTTCGCGTTCTCTCTCTGTCTCTCTGTCTCTCTGTCTCTCTTCTCTCTCTCTCTCTCTCTCTCTCTCTCTCTCTTCTCTCTCTCTCTCTCTCTCTCTCTCTCTGTCATTTAAAGAGATGTGTGAAAGGTTGTTGTTTATTTAAAATGACTTGTGAGTTGATTTTAACCTGGTGACAGCCCTGATGTGTCCTTTGCAGTCGGCTGGGCTATAAGCAACATTATCTTATCTTATCTGTGTCTTTGTCTGTCTGTCTGTCTGTCTCTCTCTCTCTCTCTCTCTCTCTCTCTCTCTCTCTCTCCTTCTCTCTCTCTCTCTGTGTGTGCGTGCGTGCGTGCGTGCGTGCGTGCGCGAGCGTGTATGTGTGTGTGTGTGTGTGTGTGTGTGTGTGTGTGTGTGTGCGTGCGTGCGTGTGTGTGTGTGTGTGTGTGTGTGTGTGTGTGTGTGTGTGTGTGTGTGTGTGTGTGTGTGTGTGTGTGTGTGTGTGTGTGTGTGTGTGTGTGGCTCTGTGTCTCTCTGTCTCTGTCTCTCTCTCTGTCTCTGTTAGCACTCAGTGTGTGTCTCTATGTGTCTCTCTGTATCTCTCTGTCTCTGTTAGCACTCAGTGTGTGTCTTTCTGTGTCTCTCTGTCTCTCTGTGTCTCTCTGTCTCTCTCTCGGTCTCTCTCTGTGTCTCTGTTAGCACTCAGTGTGTGTCTCTCTGTGTCTCTCTGTCTCTCTGTGTTTCTCTGTCTCTCTCTCTCTCTGTCTCTGTTAGCACTCAGTGTGTGTCTCTCTGTGTCTCTGTGTCTCTCTGTGTCTCTCTGTCTCTGTTAGCACTCAGTGTGTGTCTTCTGTGTCTCTCTGTCTCTCTGTGTCTCTCTGTCTCTCTCTCGGTCTCTCTCTGTGTCTCTGTTAGCACTCAGTGTGTGTCTCTCTCTGTCTCTCTGTCTCTCTGTGTCTCTCTGTCTCTCTGTGTCTCTCTGTCTCTCTCTCTCTCTCTCTGTCTCTGTTAGCACTCAGTGTGTGTCTCTCTGTGTCTCTCTGTGTCTCTCTGTGTCTCTCTGTGTCTCTCTGTGTCCCTGTGAGCACTGTGTCTCTGTGCGTCACAATCGCGCACTCCAATTAGTCTTCCTAAAAAGCAGTACTCTCCTAGACTCAGACTATAAAAAGGTTCAAGTTCTCTCCTTAATTTAAGTCTGAAATTAGAATACAACAAATTGATCATAATGCACAGGACTGTGTCTAAGAAGGCCACCTCCACATTAAATCACAATTCTCGATTAACTCCTCAAGGACTGTACCGAAACTTCATGCCCCTGTTCCTAGAATTGACTTATTCAAATCCAGTTTAACAGATTCAGGTTCCTGTCAATGGAACTCGCTCCCCGAGTCAACCAAACAACTCCAATGCACATCAACCTTCAAACAGCATTATTTCAACCATCTTATGTGTGCCAATGCTTGCATAATCTGCCATAAATCCACCACCAACCACCACCACCCTCTGTGCCTTATGTATGAACCTGACTATTTAAAAAGTGTTTTGTACTTGAAATGCACATGCTATTCTGTTAGTAAGTACATGTTATGTGAGTACGCGAGCGCGCACGCGTGTATGTGCATGTGTATGTGTGTGGTGTGTGTGTGTAGTGTGTGTGTGTGTGTTTTGGGCGTGTGTGTGTGTGTGTGTGTGTGTGTGTGTGGTGTGTGCGTGCGTGCGTGCGTGCGTGCGTGCGTGCGTGCGTGCTTGCGTGCGTGCGTGCGTGCGTGCGTGTGTGTGTGTGTGTGTGTGTGTGTGTGTGTGTGTGTGTGTGTGTGTGTGTGTGTGTGTGTGTGTGTGTGTGTGTGTGTGTGGTGTGTGTTTTCCTACTACCTCCTGCCCTCCTGTCATGTCGTTATGCTTGCTTATATTCTTATGACTCCTCTCTCTCTCTCTCTCTCTCTCTCTCGGGGGGCATGACGGGTAATGGCGTCCGGTCAGCAGCGTTAGTAAACTGACGCGAGGAATGTTGCTTTATTTGATGTTGTTTGGAACTGTTTCAAGCTGGTACCCTTTGTAATAATACCGTAAGTAACTCGATTTATCGAAACTGTGTGGCAATGGTGGATTTGTTGATCTGGAGGGCCGCTATCGGCATTTTTAGTGGCAGACTGAACGCCAGGTCAAGGTTCACCGGAAAGAAGGTTGTTGTTTTGGAACAGGAGAGCAGAGACACGAACAGTGATTCGCTGATAAATTCGACTGATGTTATTGTTACGTTTGTGATGTGCTGGTTTATCATAGCCCTTATTAACACTTTGTATAGAAATGTGCTTGAAATGCAATCAATGGGCAATGAAATGATTAGAGAAAAGATAATCATGAAAGGGACTGCGTCTTATACCGAACACATGATGTGTGTCAACACCGGTATGTGTCAGTTGGACACGCACGTGCTAGTGCCTGTCCTTGCTTTTTGTGTTGTGCACGCCGTGTTCTCACTGCGCAAGCTGCTGCTTAGCGGTGATGTAGAGACGAACCCGGCCCTAACCCTGACGGACAGGCACTTACGGAAGAAGGAGTTACGGCGGTGAATACCACGACAGGACAAGATCACTTGATGGAGAGATTAATGCAAACCATACAGCAACAGTTTCAGCACCAAACAACTTTAATCAGGAACGATCTTAGTCAAGTGAAACAGCAGTGTGAGGAGATCAACAGAAAATGTGACAGACTTGAAGTTGAACACAGACACTTGACAGAGACGGTGAACGACATGAAAACTGACGTGCAACACTTGTTTGCTGTGTCAAATGACAGAAAAGAAGAGACGCAACAGTTGACCGAAGCACTCGAAGAAATCAAAGAAGAGGTTAAAAAACTAAAAATAGACACGGACAGGCTCGAGGACTTCTCACGCAGAGACAATCTGCGCTTCTTCGGGATTTCCCAGGAAATACCAAACGAGACATTCGACACGTGTGCTAGAGCAGTTGTTGAATGTTCTCAATAGTACTGATGATGACAGACACTGGACAGATGAGGACATTGAACGTGCTCACAGGATAGGATATGCACGCGAGGGTCAAGTTAGACCTATGATTGTAAAATTTAGGCGATGGAGAGACAAAATGTCAGTGATCACAAACAGGAACACCAGGCAACAACTGCAGGAAAAGGGGGTTAGAGTGGCTAATGACCTCACTAAAGCACAGGCCCAAATAGTTGCTCAAGCTAGGAGCGAGGGAAAGAAAGCATACTTTAAAAAAGGTCATCTTGTCATTGGCCCTCGACTCCCAGATCCTCGAACATATGCACAGGTGGCGGGAGGTGGGGATGACTGCAGTGATAGTATAGGGGAAAATCAAATGCTGGCAAGACAGATGCTCAGAACGATACTGTTGTTAACAGGGTCAATGTGTCAGAGCCACTCACGCGATGTAGTGCCACTAGTCACCACGATGACACTCCGAGCCAAGGCAAGAAGCACGGTGACAGTGGTGGTTCTTCCTCTCCTCCTGTTCATGGCACCCGGCCCACCCAGAGTCAACAGCAGCGTGACGATGGTGACGGGAGTGGAGGACACGTCTCTCACAGCTACACAGGCAGCAGAGACACGGGTCGGAGACAGCCAGCGGGGATTCCCCGAGTTGTGTCACCGGAGGGCGACGTGGCACTGACGCACGTGCATCACGTGAGGGTACGCATCGGGCAGGCAGGCATGCCTGCAATCCTACGTTAGAAACCGGCCAAGCAAGTCTACAGCTCCGGGTCGTGGCGGGGGGACAGGCGATGGAGTGAGCGACAGGAGCCTGCGCTCGACCGCCGCGAGAAAGCCATAGGACAGCCCGACCATTCACCCCAGTGGACTTTTCTAAATTATAATGTTGAAAACTGTATAATAAACTGCATGACCTTTCTTTTCTGAATTATGTAAATAAATTTGACTTTGTTACCCTCACGGAAACTTTTCTTGATTCATCGTTTGATTATAGTAATGTATTTTCTGATTACTTAAAGTTTCACGTACCAGCGAGAAAAATCTCGTTTCACGGGAGGAATTCAGGGGTGTACTTTTGTTGATAAGAAAGAATTTACAGAAAAGTGTAGAAAGAAATAAAACTTGAATGTGATAATGTTGTAGCTGTTAAAATAGATAAACATGTGTTTGGCATTGGCAGAGATGTTGTACTAGTTGCTTGCTATGTTGTCCCGGAAGGAGGCCCTACATACAATGACAAATTGATAAAAGATGGTGTTTTATTATTGGAAGAAGTACTACTATATAACTTTGGAAAAGACATGGATGAACTTTATTTCATAGTTGTCGGGATTTAAATGCCAGAACAGGACACAAACAAGTTACAAATGAAATGATGACAAACTATGCTAGCGGGATAGAGGATGCTGATATTGATGATGAAAGGTGTGCACGTCGTTCTAAAGACTCAACTATTAGTAATTTTGGCAAAACATTGTTGAACTTTTGTTTCATGTTCGATTTGAGTATCTTAAATGGTTTTTGTAATGGTGATAGTGAGGGCGAATATACTTTTGTGTCTACCAATGGTTGCAGTGTAATCGATTATTTTCTGATTCACACTGATTTGTTATCAAATTTTGATTTACGAGTTGGTGACTGTATTTACTCATGGCACCTGCCAGTCGAGGTAATATGGAGAGGTGACTGTTGTCATTCGGAGGATAAGCATCTACGACAGCAAGGTGAAGAAAAAATCATATGGCAGATGAAAATGCAAACATGTACAAAAATGAACTTGAATGTGATGAATTTCAAGAGACTTTGCAGAAAGCCTGTCAACTATTAGATATTGATGTGAATGAGAGTCTTGATAAATTTGTCAGTGCTTTTGTGTGGGGCTGCTGCTTGTATGGTTAGAGTTATTGGTAGAGGTGACAGAAAATGTAACGATTGGTTTGATGATGAATGCAAACGAAAGAAACAGGAAGTTAAAAGATTACTGAAAAGATTTCAGAGATGCAAAATAATTAAGGACAAAAATAAGAAAAGAGAAGGATATGCTTTAGCTCGAAAAGATTACATTACATTAAGGAAAATAAAGGAACATGAGTTTGATGAAAACAGATTAAAGAAACTAAGAGATTCTGTTGATGATTCGAAGACATTTTGGGCATTAATAAGATCTGTTAATAAAAAACGCTTTGTTTATAACGAGATCTCAGTACAAAATTGGTATGATCATTTCTGGAGCGTTTTCCATAACTTTGATAGCAGTGTTACAGAAGAAGATGCAAATTTGGTGGAAGAAGAGGATGAAATTGAGCCATTATTTAACAATCTGATATCCAGAGAAGAAGTTGTTGCTGCTATTAATCATTTAAAGGTAGGAAAGAGCGCAGGGCCAGACAAAATTATAGCGGAAATGCTAAAGCATGCAAACTCAGCTGTAATCGACTTCCTTGTCCATTTATTCACACAACTTTTTGAAAATAGCATTTTTCCTCTAGAATGGGCTAAATCGATTATTATACCAATACATAAGAAAGGAGATGCTAACAATCCGGATAACTATCGTGGGGTAGCACTTACCAGCATTTTAAGTAAAGTCTACACTCACATATTAAATAAAAG
>CM031623.1:10112527-10125027 GCA_018398815.1 Conus ventricosus | reverse complement strand
AGGACCGCAGGCGCAACCTCCCTTCTCCATCTGTCTCTGTCAGCAGCCGCCAGCAGCAGCTCACGTGTATATGAAGGAGAATATGAAGGATTTACAGCAATAAAAGAACAAAACATTAAAAAGAAAGGAAGAAGAAGAAGAAGAAGAAGAAGAAGAGGGAAGAAGAAGAAGAAGAAGAAGAAGAAGAAGAAGAAGAAGAAGAAGAAGAAGAAGAAGAAGAAGAAGGAGGAGGAGGAGGAGGAGGAGGACAACGACAACAACAGCAATAATAATAATGATAAAAAGATGATGATGAGTGATGATGATGATGATGATGATGATGATGATGATGATGATGATGATGATGATGATGATGATGAGAAGGAGGATAATGGTGGTGGTTGTGGTGAAGAAGAAGAAGAAGAAAAAAGAAGAAGAAGAAGAAGAAGAAGAAGAAGAAGAAATGATGATGATGATGATGATGATGATGATGATGATGATGATATGATGATGATGATGATGATGATGATGATATGTAAAATGGGTGTAAAGCCTAGTATGTTGATTCTTCATCTCTGAACATGTGAATTCGCAGAACTGTTCCTTTTTTCCGCAAAAAAAAAAATGATTTATGATCGGAATTTCTTAAAGAAAAATCATTTCAAGAAGAAGAAAAAAAAAAAAAAAAAAAAAAGAAAAAGCTCCCCAAAAGGGGGCAATTTTCCTCCACCCCACCCACCCCCCCCTCCAAAACCCAACCCGAACTGAATAAAAAAATATATGGTTAGAGCCTTCAACGTGTGTTTGATCCACTAAAACTAAAAACTAAAAAAAAAAACTAAAAACCTGCGTTCATTTGCATATAAATGAAAGAGATCTTTGTTTTTGGGTTTTTTTTTTTAAAATTTTTTAGATTGCAAAACAGATAGTTTTTAACCCCCAAACATTCGACATGAAACAAATCATCATCCAAAGTAAATAGAATCAGACTAGTTTAAAATGTTATTTTTTTTGATTTTTTTGATCAATCTTACTTCAATTTATAAAATCATCTTTTTTTCATCCTCGACCTCTATTATTTTTTTCAAGTACGTACCAAAAAAGGGCCTTTTGTTTTCCACTTAATTTGTGTCTTTAAATGTAAAATTTTGGGGGGTAAAAAAAGGGAAGATTTGGTCAAGAACATGGAATTTTGTTGCTTTAGAACACTCTCGGGGGGGATTTCTTTTCTGTGAACTTTCCAGAAGGATTTAAGGATCCACAACACAAAGAAAACCGTAAATTTCAATTTGTGCTGATCATTTTTTTTTATTTAATTAGTGTTTGTTTTTTTTTTTTAAATCATTCCTTGCTTGATTATTTTTCATTATTATCATTATTTGTTTTTGGGGTGTCTTTGCTATCATTTTTATCATTATCGTCACGTTTTTATTTTTGTTTTTGTTTTTTTTTTTTTTATCATTTTTTTTGACTATGTATTCATATTTATTTTTTTACTAGCACAGCGGGAAAAAGAAGAGGGGAGAGAGAGAGAGAGAGAGAAGAGAGAAAAGAGAAGAGAGAGAGGAGAGAGAGAGAAAATTTTAAAAAAAATGAAAGAAGTTTGATAGAAGATAATAGATAGATAGTAGTTTGAAGATAGAAAAAAATAAAATTCAAATTTTAAAAAAAAACAAAAACCCAAATTTTTTACAAAACGCTTTCGGTTTTTTTTAAAAACCCTTTTCTCACGACCAGGAAAGTCGGGCAAAACTATTAGAAGTGGTTTTTAGGCCCCCCCCCCCCCCCCCCCCCCCCCCCCCCCCCCAACCCCTTCATTACTGTATAAAAATTGTGATGCCGGGGGTTTGAAATCTTGATTCGAAAGGGGAAAAGTTCCGGGGCAGTTTTTCCGTAAAACCAAAAATCCCACACATTGAGACCAAAAGGGTATTTGGGGCTTCAACTTGTTTCCCCACACCTCTCTCTGTCTTTTCTTTTCTTACCTGGGGTCTTTATGAGTTCGATCAACAAATTTCAAATTGACAGCTGATGTCCGGGTCCACAGAAATGGCGTGCCACGGTGTTCTTGCTTTCTGAGATGCCCGGGATGACCAAAAAGCGTTTTTTGAAGGTTTTTTCTCGTTCCCCAACATTTTGTACATCCGGCAATGTCCCAGTTGTCGGGGACATGGGTTGGTGCTTTACACGTGCTTTTTTGGTGTGCACCCCGGGGCGGTGTTTGTGTGTGGTGTGCTGTGTGTGTGGGGGGGTTGTTGGGGTGTGTGGTGTTGTGGTGTGTTGTGGTTGGGTTGGTTGTGGGGAGGGGAAGAAAGCTAGGTACTAGAAAGGCGTAATTTGCTGGTCTTAGAAATGTTATTTTTTCCCTTTTGTTTCTTAAGCCATGGAACCCAAAAAGCCAAGCAAGAATCTCTGAAGGGGTCGGGAAATTTAAACCGCTGCGGTACATGAAAAAAACTTCAAGAGAGAAAAGCAATGTAGGCTTAGTACTACCGGGGGTTAAACTTTTTCCCCTTTGGGCCGTAAAGTGAAAACAATTTCCTTAAAAAGCCCTCGCGCTGTTACGTAGGTCTAGATTTCTTGACATAAAAAAGACTAGAAGGGGGACGACAACTAAGTTGCATGTCCAGGCCACGGGGCAATTTTATAAGCTTTCAATCAACCGACGTCGATAAATAAAAAATCGATCGGTCGCAGTGTATGCTATAATGTTTAATAACATACTGTACATAGAAATGTAATTGACAACTATCAAGACATTAAACCTACAGGGAAAAAAATTACCGCTGTTTATGATTTAATGAGAAAAAGATTAAACAAAAAACAATGGAAAACAGTGATCCCCAATGGGCCTACTTTTTCTTAGGGTAAAAACAACGCCCAAAAAATAGATCAATCTTTTATTTGATCGTTTTAATCTAACAGATTGAATTGATAGAAAAGAAAGCCATTCTTTTTTTCTGATTGAATTCTTAAAATAGATTTTTTACGTATGGAAATGACAAAATAAGTATTCAAATATCATTCCCCCACCCCAATAGCGAAATCAAGATAATCACCAGCCCCCCGGGTGAAATGGTTAGCGTCGCGGACTCCAGCTGGGGAGGGGGTCGTGGGTTCGAATCCCCTCAGAATCAGTGGGTTTATCTCCCCGACTGGCTCTAACCCCAAATTGGTTTTCTGCGGCTCAGTTGGGGAAAACTGGACCCCACAGTCGAGTTTCATCCCCTTAATGGTGCGTTTTTGGGGGGTTGCTCAAATTTCTTGACCAACAGCAGGGGCCGTATCTCTCGGGCCCGGTTTTTACGCCGGATATATTATAAAGGAAGCTAGAGTACAGCCCCATGTAGTCTCAGACCGAAAAGGAAACCGAGCACACTTAAACATCCTCATTCTCATTGATCAGCATAAAAAAAATGTTCAAAATTTGTGGCCCTTCATGCCCTTTTTTCTCAGGGGGACCCCCAATTTTGATGTTCCCCCTTTCCCCGTCTTGGCCTTGGATTGTTCCGTCGGGGTCACCGGTACGGGGGGTCCAGGGGGGCTTTGTTGGGCGGGCGGGGGTCCTCCGGGGGGAAACTCACTCACCCATCCGCGACTTACAATTATTGTCGTCAGTAGGGGCTTTGTAGGGTTTTCCTGCGTATGTTAGATCACAACAGGGGCCACTGAACACCACCCAAGTGACCGGGAGAGTGTAGTGTCTCCCCCCGATGGTTGCCCTGACGACTTTCATTTTACTGCTCACTGTGGTTGCTGGGGCCGGGGCTGCGGCGGGGCCGACCGGGGTGTGGCGTGGAGGGGGGGTCAAAAAAGCGGGGTGGGTGCCGCCCCCGAGGGGGCGCAGAAGTTGGGGCGCAAAAAAAAAAAAAAAGAAAGAAATCAAGAAAATTTACGTCCCATTGTGCGCACGTATACGTCCCAATTTAACATTTATTGGTAAGGGTTTTAATTTTTTTTTAAACCAGAGAAAAAAGAATTTAAAATTTTTTATTTGAAAAAAAAGCTGACGTACACCTTCCCCCCACATAATAAAAATCCTTGTTTATTGTGCTTACATTACATTTTTTTACTTTTCAAATCAATGGCAAAAGAAGCTATAAAAAGGGTTTTTATTCCGCCCCTAAAGGAACGCGAGTTGAACAGAATCAACCCAGGGTATATCGTTCATGTAAAACACTTTCTCTGACATGAAGCAAGAAAACACGATCCTAAAGAAACGCGAGTTAAGAAACCGAAACAACCCATCAGTTCATAAACAAGGTGGCGGGAAAGAACAAAAACATGCAGTTCAATAGAACCTGGTTGACAAAATGAAACAGCAAAAACATCCATAAGACACAGAGTTTGAAACATGAAGCATGCAATAAAAAAGTCCATAGAGAACAGGTTTTTCAAACGAACTGCAAAAAAACAGTCCCAAAGACACGAGTTTTAAAAAGAAGCATGCAAAAAACATCCTAGAGAGACGAGTTTGCAAACTGAAGCATCAACAAAAAATTTCCCTAGGACCAGGTTTTGACAAACATGAAGCAGCAACAAACGCCCTAGAGACCAATTTGACAAACTAAGCATGCAAAAAACAGTCCCCTAAGACACAGAGTTTGACAAACCTGAAGCATGGGGAAAACGTTTTTAAAAAAACCGATTTTTACGAAATGAAATGCATGTAGAGAAACTCCCCCACCAACTACAGAGCAAAGAGAAGAGAGAGAAGGGGAGAGAGAGAGAGAGAGAGGAGAGAGAAGAGAGAGAGAGAGAAAAGAGAGAGAGAGAGAGAGAGAGAGAGAGAGAGAGAGGGAAGAGAGAGAGGAGAGAGAGAAGGAGAGTTTTAAAACTAAAATTTCACAACCGTGAAGACATGAAGAAAACAATATACATTTGAAAAAAACGCAGTTTTTAAAGAAATTAAGATTGAAACAAGTACCCATCATACAATAAAAAAAGAAAATTTCACATTAAAAAAAAAGCCTCACAACCCAATAAAAACACTGGGCCCCTTTGTATGTTTGATCCGAAAACATGGGGGTAATTGCAATAGGGGCATGCAAAATCTGTTTCAATCAAATCCCACAATCAGCCCCAAGACTTATTTCGTAATGGAAGGTCACACAAAGATAAAGAAAATTTTCAGACATCAAAAATACAATGTTCATCATGTCAAGAAACACAGAGCTTCACAGACATAAAGCGTACAGTATACAATGTATCAAAAAAATTCAATCATATCTTTTAGCCCTTTGTCAAGTCAAGGACATCTAGTTGTCTGGGAAAGAATGTAACATATCAATTTTTTTTTAATATGGCAACAAACGATAATATGAAATTCAAGTATTTTACCGATGAATAATGAGTAGAAAGAAACTCGTGGAGAGCGTGGCAGCAGAAAGTCCTCGAAAGAGAAGCCCCCTTCAAGCAAGTGTTTCGGCCCTTATCTCCTGACACTCTAGGGGGGTTGGGCCACACCCGGTTCATGACTCTGGATGTCTCTCTGCTGCCTCTTTTTTTCCCATGTTTGGGATGAGCCATGGCTGGGATTCAAACCCATGACCCTCTGGACAGGCTCATTTTCCACTTAATGACTCGCACTCTAACCACTGATATTTGTAGAAAAGTTAAGCCTTATGAAGTTCACTTTTGTTCCTCCTTGACCAGATTCAGCTTGAACACCTCTCTACCGCTTCTGCCATTGCTTTCAGGGCTCTGGTTTTTTCCCTCCCTGAAACTGAGAGCTGTTTCATGAGGCTGTATGCAGACGTTCCTATAAACCCCTAGCTCCAATTTCTGCAGTGAGGACTTTGACCTGATAGCCTTCTCTCCTCAGGCTGTTTGCCAGATCAGCATACTTTTCAGTCTTGTAGATTTGAGCTGCCTCCATTCTGTTTTCACATGGCACCGTGAGCTCGATCATGATCAGCTACTTGGTTGACTGAGAGTGGACAATTATGTCTGGTCTCATGCCACTCTTGCTGATGATCTCTGGGTGCCTCTTCCATTCTGGGAGGTCTGCAGTGCACTCCCAGTCATCTGCCCCGTCCAGCAGACTCTGCCTGCATGTTCCGAGTGTACTGTTGTTCTTGGCCATGATTTGCCGCCTCCTACCGTGAAGAATGTTGCGGGTGCTTTTGGAGTCCTGATTTTCCCTTTTGTGGTGTTGGTACTAGCCCAGACTGCTTGTACAATCTCTTTGAGCACTTGGTTGTGCCTCCATTTGTACCTTCCTTGAGCCAGGGCTACTTTACATGAGCTTAGGACATGCTCCACTGTTTGTTTTTCATGGCAGAGGGGGCATGCAGGATCGTCTGTTTTCCCCACTTCACCAGGTTTGCATTTGAGGGCAGAAGGTCATATGCAGATCTGAGAATGAAGCTGATCCTGAGAGGGACCATGTGCCAAATGTCATTTCAAGTGAGACTTCTTTGGAGTGCATTCTCCCACGTTGTCCATTGCCCTTGCTGGCTCTGCCGGACTGCTTTTTGGAGTCTTTTTGGTCTTCTTCTTTTCTCATCTCCTGAATCATCATGTCTCTTTTGGCTTTTCCTTTGGCCTTTGACCTCCATTCAGTTTTGGTCACCCCCAGTTCTTGTCTGTTGGTCTGTGTGTGTCCTGTTATTTCTCTGATCTTGAGACTTTCTTTTGCAGAATCCATCGCCTCTTGAACTCTCCATTTTCTGCCTGTCTTCAGCTGGGCTTGATTGCTTCTACCACCTTGTCTCCTGAGTCCTCCAGCATGCTTTGAAGTCTGATCTTCCCTGCTTTGTATTCCTCCAGGATGGATTTCAGTGGTGGTTTCAGCTTTGCTTGGCGACAGTACAGCGCTATGTCAGTCAGTCAGGGTGGGATACCAAGCCATTTCCTTGTGAAATTGTTGAGAGTACTGTACCACAGACAATAATGACATTCTAGTATAGCATGAATTATACTGTCATAATGGAATATGTAAATGATATATAACATTTTATAAATACGGAGACCTGTTTTTTCGGTATATGTACTGCCTGAACAGCACGATATTATGTAATATGACATATGAATGACAAAAATCGGATCACAAAATTCAAACAGATTAATGATCCGGACATAAATTGGAAATTTTACACAGCGCTGAAGGAGTCAACATCCTTTTTGATATATTTGGTTTATCATATTATGTTTTTTTTCCTACATTTCTTTTAAAAGTAAAAGAATCCGTCTAAAACATTTCCTCCCTCTGGAATGCTAGAGACGTAAAAACATCAGGAAAAGCAACAACAAGAGAGAGAAAATAGAAAGAAAATGCAGACAGAAATCTTCTTCTTCTTCTTCTTCTTCTTCTTCTTCTTCTTCTTCTTCTTCTTCTTCTTCTTCTTCTGCGCGCTTGCGTTGTGTGTGTGTGTGTGTGTGTGTGTGTGTGTGTGTGTGTGTGTGTGTGTGTGCGTGTGTGTGTGTGTGTGTGTGTGTGTGTGTGTGTGTGTGTGTGTGTGTGTGTGTGTGTTGTGTGTGTGTGTGTGTGTGTGTGTGTGTGTTGTATGTGTGTGTGTGTGTGTGTGTGTGTGTGTGTGTGTGTGTGTGTGTGTGTGTGTGTGTGTGTATGTGTGTGTGTGTGTGTCTTTCTCTCTGTGTCTCTCTCTGTGTCTCTCTGTCTCTGTCTGTCTGTCTGTCTGTCTTCTCTCTCTCTCTCTCTCTCTCTCTCTCCTCTCCTCTCTCTCTCTCTCCTCATCTCTCTCTCTCTCTCTCCTCCCCCCCCTCTCTCTCTCTCTGTGAATACGTTGTTAGTTGTGTTATCAAATTATTACTGATTGGTCATTGTTTCATGTTGTAGCGTTTAATCTGTTTTTAACCTTCCATTGTTTGGTTTTTAGTGGCAGAATTATGAAAAAAGGCCCTAAATGTGCCTAGTTCTTTACCCATTAACGATTCAATCAATCAATCGTCTTCTTCTTCTTCTCTTCTTCTTCTTCTTCTTCTTCTTCTTCTTCTTTCTTCTTCTCTCTTCTTCTTCGTCTTCTCTTCTTCTTCTTCTTCTTCTTCTTTTTCTTTTTTTTCTTTTTCCCCCCCCCCCCCCCCCCCCCCCCCTTTTTTTTTTTTTTTTTTTTTTTTTTTTCCCCCCTTGTCCCCCCCCCCCCCCCCCTTTTCTTCTTCTTCTTCTTCTTTTTTTCTTCTTTTTCTTCCTTTTTTCTCTGCTCTTTTCCCCTCGTCTTCTCTTTCCTTCCTTCTTCTTCCCCCTTCTTCTTCTTTTTTTCTTTTCTTTTTCCTGTTTCCCGCCCCCTTTTCCCCCCCCCCCCTTTTCTTCCCCCTATTTCTTTCTTTTTTCTTTTTTTTTCTTTTTTTCAACGCCCTCTTATTCCTCCCCCCGGGGGCCCCCCCCCCTTCAATGTCCCTTTCCCCCCTTCTTTCTTTCCTTTTTCCTTTTCCCTCTCTTTTTTCCCTTTTTTCCCGGTTTTATGGCTTTGGGCTTTCCCGATTTCTCGTCTTTGCCCCCCCTCCCCTTTTCCCCTTTTTTCTTCTTCCTTTCCCCCTTTTTTCCCCTCTCCTTTTTCCCCGGCGGGTCTTAGCCCTTTTCCCACGTTTTTTTTCGCTCCCCCCCCCTCCTCCTCCCCTCCCCTCCCCCCCCCTCCCCCTTTTCCCCTCTCCTTTCCCTTTTCCTCCTCTTCCCCTTTCGGGAAAGGATTTCCTTGGGACTTTTTGTTCTTGCCATTTTTTTTTTTCCCCCCCTTCCCCTTTCCTCCTCCTCCCCCTCCCCTCCTCCTCCTCCCTTTTTTTCCCCCTCCCCCTTTCTCCCCCTTCTCCTTCCCTTTCTTTAAACTTCTTCACTTTCTTTCATCTTTCCTTTTATTTTTCTCTCTTCTTTTTTCCCTCATTCTTTTTTCCTTTTCCTTTCTTCCTTCTTCTCCTTCTCTCTTCTCTCCTCTTTCCCTTCTTCCTCTTCCTCCTTCTTTCTCTTTTTCCTCTCCTCTTTCTTTTACCTTCTTCCTTCTTCCTCTCTTCTCTTTTTCTCTCCTCCCCTCCTCTTTTTCCTTCTTCCCTTCTCTCTTCTTCCCCTTTTTTTTCCCTTTCTTCCTTCTTATCTTTCCCCCTTCTATCCCCCTTCTTCATCCTTCTCCTTCCTCTCCTCCTTCTTCATCTTCTTCCCTTCTTTCTCTTTAAATCCTTCTTCTCTTCCTCTCCCCTTCTTCATCCTTTTTTCCTTCCTCTAACCTTTTCCTCCTTCTTCCCTTCTTTCCTCTCCTTCTTCTTCTTTTCTTTTTCCTTCTTCCCCCTTCTTTTTTCCCTTCCTCTTTTTCCTCTTCTCTCTCTCCTTCCCTTCCCCTCTCCTTCTTCTCTCCCTCTCTTCTCCTTTTTCCTTTTCTCTCCCTCCTTTTCATCCTTCTTTCTTTCTCCTTCCTTCATCCTCTTCTCTTCCTCTCCCCCTTTCTTCTTTTCTTCTCTTCCTCTCCTCCTTCTCACTTTTTTCTTCCTCTCCTCCTTCTTCTTTCTCTCTTCTCTCCTCTCTATTCTCTTCCTTCCTTCCTTCCTTCATCTTGTTCTCTTCTTCCTTCCTACCTCCTTTCCTTCTTTTTCCCTTTCTCCTTCCTTCTCTCTCCTTTCTTTCTCTTCCTCTCTCCTTCTTTCTTTTTCTTTCTTACCCCTTCCCTTCTTCCCCTTCTTCTCCTTTTTCTTTCCTCCTTTTCCCCTTTCTCTCCTTTTTCTCTCTCCTCTCCTTCTTCTCCTTTTTTTTTCCCCTCTCCCCTTCTCCCCTTTCTTTTTTCCCTCTTCCTTCTTCTTTTCCCTTTTTTTCCTCTCTCCTTCCTTCTTCCTCTTCTTTTCCTTCCTCCTTTTCCCCCTTTTTTCTTCTCTCCTTCTTCCTTCTTCTCTTCTCCCCTCTTCTCTTCCCCTTTTTCTCTTCTCTCCTCTTCTTTTTCCCTTCCTTTCCTTTCTCTTCCTTCCCTTCTTCATCCTTCTTTTCTCTTCTTCTTTCCCTTCTTCTCTTCTTCTTTCCCTCTCCCCCTTTCTTCATCCTTCTTTTCCCTCTCCTCCTTCTTCCTTCTTCTCTTCCTCTCCTTCCTTCTTCACTCTTCTTCTCTCCTCTCCTCTCTTCTCCTTCTTCTTTCCCTCTCCTCTCCTTCTTCACTTCTTCTTCCTTTCCTCCTTCACCTCTTCTCTCCCCTCTCCTTCTTCACCTTCTTCTCTTCTCTTCACCCTCATCTTCTACTCCTCTCCTCCATTCTCATCCTTCTTCTCTTCCCTATCCTCCTCTTCCCTTCTCTTTTCCCTTTCCTATCATCTTTCACCTTCCCCTCTACCTCCTTACTCACCACTTTCCCTTCTCTCCCTCCATCCTCTTTCATCCATTCATCCTTCTTCTCTTCCTCTTCCTTCTTCCTCATCTTCTTTCCTTTTTCCCTTTCCCTTATCCTTCTCTTCCTCTCATTTCATCTTCTTCTCCCCTTCCCCCTTTCCCTTTCCCTTTTCCCTCTTCCTTCTTATCCTTCTTCTCTTCCTTCCTATTCATCCTTTTCCCCTTCCTCTCTCCATTTTCTTCTTCCTCCCCAAATCCTTCTTCCCCTCCTTTCTTCATAAATTCTCTCTTTCTTCTTCAATCCTTCTCTCCTTTCTCTAATCCATCCTTATCTCTCCTCTCCCCCTTCATATCCATCCCTTCTTCCTCACTTCTTCACCTTCCTCCCCCCAAAACAATCTTCCACTTCTCTTCCTCTAAACCTTTAAAACCTCATCTTCCCTTTCCATCCCTTCTTTCTCTCCTTCCACCTTCTTCAATCCTTCTCTCTTCCTTCTTCATTTCCTCCCTCTCCCCTTCTTCACCCACTCCTTCCCTCATCCTTTCATCCTTCTTCCTCCATTCACCTCTCTCTCTACCTCTCCTCTTAAATCCTTCTTCCCCTTCTTCACCCTTCCCCAAAAAAACCAATTCCTTCACCTTCTCTCCTTCTCTTTCTACCTTTCAAAACTTTTACCTATCTAAAACTTAAACCCAAATCTTCCACTCCCTTCTTCTTTCCTTTCTCTCCTCCTCCACCTTATCCTTCTCTCTCCTCTCCTTTCTTAAATCCTCTTCTCTTCCTAACCCCTTCCCCCTCTCCTCTCTTCATCTTCTTCCTTCCTCTTCCTCCCTACATCTTCTCAACCCTCCCTCCTCTTCTTTTTTCCCCTCTACTTTCCTCCCCAATCTTATTCTTCTTATTTCTCTCCTCCTCTTCAATCTTCATTTTCCTTCCCATCCTTCTTCTTCTTCCTCTCCCCTTTCACCCTTTTTCTTCCTCTCATCCTCTTCATCCTTCTTCTCTCCTCCACCCTTCTCCCCCCTCCTCTTCATCCTTCTTTTTCCCTTCCCCCACTTCTTCTCTCTTCCTCTCTCTTCTTCCCATTCCCTTTCCTCTCCTCCTTCTTCACCTTTTTCCTCACCTTCCTCCCTTCTTCTACCTTCTCTTCTTTTCATCCTTTCTTTTTCCCTCTCCCCCTCCTCTTCACCTTCTTTTCCCTTTCAACCTCCTTCTTCGTCCTTCTTCTCTTCCTCTCCTCCTCCCATCCTTTCTTCTCTTCCTTCTCTTCCCTTCTTCCTTCCTTTTCTCCTTCTTCTTTCCTTTTTCTCTTCCTCCCTTTCCTTTTTCATCCTTCTTCTCTTCCTTTTTTCCATCTTCTCTTTTCCCTTCCTCCTTCTTATCTCTTCTTCTTTTCCCTCTCCCCTTCTTCATCCTTCCTTTCTCTTTCTTCCCCCCTTCTTCATCTTTTTTTGTTTTCTCCTCTTCTTCTCCTTTTTTCTCTTCCTCTCCTCCTTCTTTTCATCCTTTTCTTTCCTCTCCTCCTTCTTCATCCTTCTTCTTTTCCCTCTCCTCCTTCTTCATCCTTCTTCTCTTCTCTCCTCCTCTTCTTCCTTTCTTTTCTTTCTCTCCTCCTTCTTCATCCTTCTTCTTTTCCCTCCCCTCCTTCTTCACCCTTCTTCTTTTCCCTTTCCTCCCTTCTTCTTTTTTCCCTTTCCTCCTCTCTCCTCTTCTTCTCCTTCTTCTTTTCTCTCCCCTTTCCCTTCCCTTTCTCCTTCTTCTTTTCCTTTCTTCCTCCTTCTCTTCTTCTTCTCTTCCTCTCCTTCTTCTTCTTCCTTCTTCTCTTTTTTTCCCTCCCCATGAACAGCTTCCAGGAACCCAATGATGACATATATCATGCCCACCGAGTTTGTCTCTTTGATAACAAGCTTCGACGAATTCTTGGAAAACCGAATTTTCCCCCAAAATGTAGCATACGATTGTTCAACCCTTTCTTTCTATCAGTGGAGCATATTCCTTTAAATCGTTCAAGAAACAACTTCATTCTAGAAAGATCGACGTGGATGGATGTGACTGTACATGATTCTATCACAACCCTAACCCACAAACCAGAAATGTGCAAAGAGCAAAAGTGCTTTCCCTGCATCAAATTAACAGCTTTTTATCAACGCTCCCCTTCGCCTTTTCCTTTTTTTTTCTTTTTAGTCTGTTATCACCAATGTTAACAGACTCTAAATTAAGAACTCCACTCATTCACTCACTCACTCACTCACAACATCACTC